>CM048746.1:456808883-458008883 GCA_026315105.1 Locusta migratoria
TTGTATCGGTTGTGAATAAATAGTTGCAACTATTTAAGTTCCAACCCTCTAATTTTCCTGAGCCGCTGGCTGCTTTCCGCAAGTGCACCTTATTGATGGATATTCTCCTCCAGAATTCAGCTTCTCTGTAATTAATGCATAAGGATTACACTGCATGATTAAACGATAAGTTAAAAATCGGCTTCTTCGCCGAATCACAGCTCAAGACAAGTCGGTGTATGCCCGGGCAGTTCCTTCGTGTAGTGTGCATCGACGGACACGGCGATACAGGAGCGGTAATCTAGTTTCTAGGACGTTACCGGCCACGGGCCACGACTAATTAATGAAGCGTGTTCTCCGGGAAGCCTTATATTAGCGGCGGAGTTGGCCGCTACTCTCTGTGCCGGCAAGCGAGTTAATTAAGCTTAATTACGAATCGAGCCACTGCTTGACCGAACGGCGACAGTCGAGCTGGTTGCAAAAGCGGAACGCTGTCTTCTTACGGCCGCTCAAATGCCAAGTAACGCTCGCCAGAGGTCCGGTTTATTGAACTGTACCTGGTGTCCAAGCGATTGCTTGGTGGGAACGGCCAACAGTGAAGCTAAAGAGACGAACCTTCCTGCTACTGTTCATGCCTGTCTTTCCTCCAACAAACTAATGCGGAAATGAAACAAGATATAGTAATCATATTGATTGATTCTACTGTCGGTTCTTGGTGAAACATTACAAATTAAATAACTGAACATTTGTTATTGCCTTGTTTCACAAAACTTTATTTTTACGGTCTAGATTTCGGGTTATGACCCGGCCTCGGTGGCCGAGGAGACTGAGGCGCTCCAGTCACGGTCTGCACGGCCACTACGGTCGGGGGTTCGAATCCCCCCTCGGGCATGGATATTTGTGCCGTCCTTAGTATTAGCTAGTTTGTAAGTAGTTTGTAAGTTTAGGGACTGATGACCCCGTAGTTAAGTCCCATAGACTTTACAAATATTTGAACATTTTTTCGGGTTATGAGCCCATTTTCAAGTCCTTTACTGATTCCAAAGTTGTTACACCAGTGAAGACAAACCATTATGTTACTACAGGTCTCTGTTTATCGATTTTAACATTATAAAAAAATACTTTTACCTTGCAATTTAGGAACTATTAAACTTGCATTACCTTATTAGAATAACAATTATTTTTTTGATTTTTCAGTGGAGCTTACTGGGTAGGTTACCTTTAATAGGTAAAATCTCCGATAGGCTACGTAACATTTTGAAAGCAAAGGACTTTTCAGTATAATTCTATGTCCCACATAAGTTATGTAAAAGTCTGTTCAATTCAAAGAACAGCCATTATGAACAGTGGTGTATACAAAATCAGTTGTAGAGAGTGCCAGTCCTGTTATATAGGACAGACATGTCGGTCAATTTGTACCAGGCTTAGGGAACACCACAGGTGCTGGAGATTAAGAAAACCAGAATCTGCCTTTGCCCAACACTGCTTAGAAAAAGAGCATAGATGTAAAAGTCTTACATGTTGAAGGTAAAGGTGCGAAACTGACCCAACTAGAAATTTTGGAGATTAAAAAACAGATGCGCACAGCCTCAAATTTGATACTGAACAGACAGAAATCAATTATTCACCTCTTTTTGACTATGAGTAACTTCTACATAGTAGATAATAACAATATTACTAACAATAGGCAAGAAGCAAGGTCTTGTACTACAAACTTTTCAATTTTTCGAGGTACAACAATGATCAGTAATTTCATTAATAGATAACATGATTAAACAGAATATTAGTACAATAGATAATTAAGGTTATTCTAATAAGGTAATTGCAAGGTAAAAGTATTTTCTTCTAATGTTAACATCGATAAACAGAGACCTGCAGTATCATAATGGTTTGTCTTCACAGGTGTAACAAGTTTGGAATCAGTAAAGTACTTGAAAATGGGCTCATAACACGAAACCTAGGTCGTAAAAAAAGTTTTGTAAAACAAGGCAATAACAAGTGTTCAGTTATTTAAGATATATATAACTTTAATATCAGTAGTTTAAAGGTACACGAATTAATGCTACAACTACTTGGAACATTTCCTTTGCTGATTATTAATGTAAATTGAATCTTACTTCTTTTTCTTCACTTTATAGAGTATTTAACGCATTATATCTGACAGTTTTTTTAACACTGATCCAAATGTTCTGCACACATGTCAACAAGAAGTGGCTGAGCAGTACATTCTACTAAATACTCAGTAACTCTGAAATAGCACAGCATACAGCATGCGTGTATAGCTTTTCATTATCTTCTTTTCAGTAGCTTCCATATCCGAATCGAAATAGTCCCTGACGAGGCTCTCGACGGTCACTCTATATCCTGCCACTGAATCTGCGTCGAATACCTCGGCACATCTTCCAGTCAGCTTTATTAGCTGATGCTGCTGCAAAGAGCATTCGTTGCCAGGAAGTAGCCTCCGAAAGATAAAATTCAGGATTCGAATTGAATCACATACCAAAAAGTTTTGGGTCTATTGTAGCGTACGGGCTCATGAAGATTCAATGATAATATTAGCTTACGAGAGACTTTGAAACACGTCTACGTTTGGCACAAAAATAATTAAGTTGATAGTAGGTTCCCACTACGTGCCAAAAATATATAGAGGTGTAGTAATATCATTGGCTCGTCTCACAGAGGTCATTGTCTGGCCGGAGTCGAACACCTCAGTTTCTGGCGTCGTACAGATGTCGTCTGATCCTAAGTGGCGGCAGTTACTGATTGATATTATCTATTTCAGCTATAAAGTTAAATAAATTTTCTAATTTTGTAGCGATTTTGGGGAGTAAAAGAATCACTTACCGAGTACGAATTGTTCTGAGGTATTTTGTATAAGTAATTTTGGATTGAAAATCTAAAAATGTTTGACAAGGATTGTCATTTATGTAGAATTTTGTATAATGTTTTAATTTCTCAATATTGAATGAAGTAGTAAAATAAACTTCAGCTTTACCATTGTAGTTAGAATCATCTTACCCACTTTGATTTACAAGTGTAAAATCTGTGAAATTGCATGTGTTTGCATGTAGCAAAAAAAGTGCATTTTCCAGTGTGCAGAAAGCATATTAGAATTTGATTAGCGAGAAAGTAGGAAATTATTTTTCGTACAGTTTTACATTATTTTCAATAGTCAAAATGTTGAAAAAATTAACACATTTATTTTCTGTACTTAATCAGATGCGTTATTAATAATAAAAATAAATGTTAGACGCAGTAATTAAAAATAAACTGGTAATGTTGAAGTTTTCAAAAACAATGAATTTGATCAGTAATATTTCCAATGTAATCATCGTCTTAAATCTGAGTGACAATATTCACATCAGCGTGGTCTTTGAGAGTAAAAGAGCACCTTGTGAATTATCTTTAAATTACACAGCGACCCCTGCGATTCTCCGTGACCGGTAGAAAGCAGAATTTTATGTCGAGAGGTTGACCTCACTTAACCTTGACAAGAGTTTCATTGTTATTAGTCCTGTATTTGACGAGAGATGTGTTTCAGCTTGTACGAATTACTTGTAGTGGATTTATAACAGTATGGACGAATAGACATACGCAATATATAGAGAGGATGTGGATATCAAATATCGAGGAAGTCACAGTAGCGAGTTAAAGAAAAAACTGCGAGGAACCTGGAATTAAACTATAGCGTTTGAGAAAGTTTAACTGTAGGAGCAGTGATAATAATAACACTTTACAAAGACATTTTGAAACGCTTCTTGCCACGTTTCGTCGTCGAATTGAACGTAATCATCATTCTGGATAAGGCCCAACGAAGAACACAACCTTCAGCAATTTGACTGTCATTAGCGGGATGTGGACGTAATTAGAGTCAGCGAGCCATTCCACATAGCTGTCATGCCACGAGCGGATACAGCTGGCGGTCTACCGTATTTCTCAGTGCGCGTTGAGAGCAGGGCCAGTTATTGCTTGGACGTGATTGACGTGGCTGGTGCATTCAGCTTACTGACACTAAACGCAAACAGGTAGCGCACAACATTCCTGCCACCCATCAGTCCAGCTACTTGCGACGTGGCACCTAAATGCAGTACATACACAAACGCTATAGCAAGCATTTCATTAGGTTAAAGTATGCCTGTGGTCCGAAAGGAGACACGCCACAAGTTAATATTCTACTCTAGTGTTCAAGAAAAGAACAACAACTTGAACGATTAAGTATAGGAAGTTCATATTCACAGAACATGTACGTAGAATATGATAAAGAATATGCGATAGCAACATTTCTTTTTTATTTATTTATTTTTCATTTAGGCCAGATGACCGGTTTCGATACTTTGAAGGCATCATATTCTGGTCTGTTCTACACTTAACATTTATCTTTATAAATAAAACAGTCTAGGGTGCAATGGGCGGTCTAAAGCGTATCGCTGCGGGGCGCGCGGTTGCTAGCCGTGGAGGTTCGAGTCGTCCCTAGGGCATGTGTTTGTCCTTAGCTTAGTTTACCTAGGTTTAAGTAGTTTGTAAGCTACGGACTGATGACCACGCAGTTTGGTCCGATAGATCTACAAACATTTGAACATTTTGAGTGCAATGGTTTTTATTTATATCAACTACTTTCGGACCTCTTTTGGACCATCTTCAGGATTGCAACTCCATTGATGTCGTGGAGCTGGGCAGCAGTGACGCACTGGAAGGTTCCCACGCACTCGACCTTTTATCCCAAAACGTGAAACAAAAATGTTTCCAAAAATATGTAACATTTATCTGGTTGTTGAAGCGCTCCAGTAATAGTAGAAGAAAGAGTCGGGTTTAAAATCCAGTTGACAGCGTGGTAATTAGAGGCGGAGCACGAGGTGGGATTTGTTTATTTACTTACTTACTGTTAAAGATGGGCAGAAAACATTGGGGTGGTCGGAGGCTGATTTGAACCGCCGTCCTCCCGAATGTGAGTCGAGATTGCTAACCATGGCGCCATCTCACTCGGAAGATTTTTGGAACCAGCAATAGGTAAAGTGGCACTTACAAGCAGAGGACAGCCTACATATTCACGAATGGTGTCATGATATTAATGCACGTAAACGTATTGCTTAATCTTCTACAAGGCTATCCATTATTCAAGAAGCAGTTTGCGTGCCGTGTAAAACTTCATTATACCCCCTGCAAAGCGATTATTCAGTTGTGATATTAGCAACACCGTAAATAAAGATTTCAAAGCTATTATCAATACGTCGTCGTTGCTGATGTGTAGTATGAGATGCAAGACCACAGCTGCAAGCTGGCGTTCCTTTATAATTCGCTCAATATAATCTGTGTTGCAACTGTAAACGTGGCAACAGTTTGACAGCTCATATTTGGAAATAAACATATTGTTCTTAAACAGAGATTCCCCTCCCCCCTAGAAGAATAAAACATCTACATCTCTGGACTGGGCAGGATTATTATAAATTGCAGAGTATGAACCTTCACGGAGAGGAATTGGAAATAATGAATCCCCTCTTGCGAAAATATTTCACCGCGCTAATGCCGAAATTAATTTCGTTAAGTGATCGCGATATTAAAATTTAACAATTCTAGCTCAAATGAAGAAAGGTGATGGTCAGCCGAGGTCGGTCGCGTATAAAGCCCCGGATAAGGCTAGGAAAAGCGTGAAAAAAGGAACAATAATATAGAAGCAACGAAGAAGAAGAAAAAAAGCGCGGCTTGGTCGTGTAGTCTTCCAACATGATACAACCTTGTTAATAGAACGCTGCTTCTTAGGAAACGGTTAGAAAATGAAATTATGCTTAACGTTTGTTTGAACTGCTCTCATTATGATATGACGGATGATTATGGGTTGGTATTTGGGCTCCATTTTAAGAAAAAGTACGTCTCTGACGTATCTAATTATTTATGACGCCATATTCCTCAACTATTTGCTGTACAGTGATATAACTTTGGAAGTGCATTCACAGATATATAATACTGCAATCAAAATGTATAACCAACAGCATTACTAGTAAAGAAATAATAAAGTAAAGAATCACGCCTGTTGTTTATGTTTTACTGCACACTATTTACTGTCAGTAACGTATGTTAAAAAGAAATAAATTAAAACGTCATGGCAGATGCTGAAGTTTGATCGCATGTACATGAAAAATGTAATAGCTACAAACTTTCTCCCTATCATTATTTTGTGGGAGTGTCGGCGAGAAAAAAATTCATAAAGGTTTGAAATTACATGTGAATTTTGTAGAAAATAGGTGATTATCATTTTAGAAAAATGGATAAACAAAGTTGAAATATTTGATAGCTGTCAGGTCCAAGACAAACACGCAGTTCCTAATTGTAATACCGTATTATTGTATTTTACTTTAAGCACCACTTTGCCTCATAATGTGTAGATTACAACTGATTTTAAATTTTCGTATTAGATAACAATAACGCGGTGTTGTAAAGGATATTTTTGTGCCCCAGTAAATCGTCAGATAGGCCACCAGCAAGAGAAATATATGCAATGTATAGCGATCTGACAGGGTGCACTGAAACTGCGGGTGTTTCATAATGATGCTGTAATTTGCGGAGAAGTGTTAACTTTGAGAGTCTTGAGTATGCAAGATGAGTCGGGTAGAATTTGTTAGTGGTTGCTTTCCCCAAATGTGGAAGAAATGTAATGCAGATAAATGTCAAATAATCAATTTTCTATTAGTTGGTTGTGACTTGACGCAGTTACGTCGATTAAATGTCTAGGTGTAACGTTACAGAGCGGCATCAAATAAACGAGCAAGTGAGGTTGGGTAGTAAGAGGCGCATGGCCTATTACGGTATATTAGGAGAAGTCTATACAAGTTCATCTCATTTAAAAAGGTGGACATACGTAGGACGCCTGAGTGACGTATTCTAGAGAACTGCTCGAGTGTTTTGGATTACTTCCAAGTAGGATTGAAGGAAGACACCAAAGCACACCAGGAGGTTGCGTCTAACTTTGCAACTAGTGCATTCAAAGACGACGAGTATATTATGGAAATGTCTTGGGAAACAGCTGGAGGAAAAGAGAAGAACCTGAAGACAAAATTTAGGGTACCGGGACTTGCGGTTGACTACAAGACGATTCTAATAGGACCTACGTACATATCACGAAGGGACCGCGTAGAATAAGAATCAATGCTCGTACGGGATTCAAAGACGACGAGTATATTATGGAAATGTCTTGGGAAACAGCTGGAGGAAAAGAGAAGAACCTGAAGACAAAATTTAGGGTACCGGGACTTGCGGTTGACTACAAGACGATTCTAATAGGACCTACGTACATATCACGAAGGGACCGCGTAGAATAAGAATCAATGCTCGTACGGGAACATATAAGGTAGACAGTCGTTCTACCCTCGAGCCGTTTGCAAGCAGGACAGGAATGGCTAGCAGTGGTACAATTAACCCTCCGTGGTGTTTAGTTTGGTGGCTTGCACATTATGACTGTAGACGTAGCGAAAAAAGTCTGATCATAGAGAGATATACAAGGATTCACCAGGTCTGAATCGGTAAATGACGATCGTTTGCCTATAGCCCACTGCGTGGAACATCATGAAATGAACAGACAATTTCATTTTAGCCATTGCTGTTAGTAATTCTTCTGTGAGTGTAGATTTTCCTACAAACAACAAACTTCAATTTCCTCACACAATAAACATAAAGATATTTATAAGACAAGGCGGTGTGTGTTTTTGGTTTTGAGGGGACTAAACAGCTAGGTCATCAGTCCCGACAAGGCGGTGGAATATATCAATTATAGTGCAACAGTTGCCCTACAGTTTACAAAAACAGGACTTTTTAAACACGGATCTTAGAACACACTGATGCTTTCACACTTAGCGATTTCGCAAATCCACTAATGCTAACCACATATACCTGAATAGACACAGAGTAAGTGACATCCACAACCGCTCTTGCTGTACTTAAAAAAAAAAAAAAAAAAAAAAAAAAAAAAAAAAAAAAAAAAAAAAAAAATATTCGATCAGGAAGAACTTTTCACATACAGTACGAAGAATATATTTTCAGCCTTAACCACTGAGAAAAATCCGCAATGCTTAACCATATTCATCTGTAAATACACAACATAAGTGACATCCTCAACAGCTAATCCCACTCCACATACAAAATAACGGTAAAAATCTTTATCCACTAGAACAATTAGAAATGGAAATAAACTAAAGAAACACCTAAAAACAAACTGATGAACAAACGGAGTTCAACATATAAGGCTTTTTGGAATTTTAAAGGTTTATTTTTTCCTGAAGAAGCGAATATTTAATATCACAATTATGTGATAACATAGTCACATTATAAATGACATCTACGTATTACTTAATCAATAATATATGGTGATTCCAAAAAAATTTACAAACTTCGACGCCGTTTAGAGGGGAGTGAGTACATCTTATTGTGAATAGCAACACATGTTCAGAAATTTTATCCAGTAATGCCCTGAGCACTTTTTCAACTTTTTTACTGTGAAACAAATTTCTTCTACAAACTCTATGCTTTCGATATTTTGAGTGGAGGTAATATAGACAACAAATAAATTTAAACTCTAAAATTCTTACGTTGAGAACTGCGCATAACTTGTAAGGTATGCACTTCTGAGCCCAAGTTTACTCGAGTTTTGTTCCTTGTATTGGTCCTCACTACCACTTCCAAAGTGGAAATAAAGGGCTTTGTTCTTGAAAAGTCTCATAACGTAACTACATGACATTTCCGAGCATGGGTTCCTATTGAAAATATTACGTACTCTCTTCCATTTAAAAGTTCTCGAAGTATTGTAAATAAACGTTTTTTAATCACCTTTTATAACATACTTGTATCTGCTTTATATAAAAAAACATTCTACGAAGTCAGCATATTTACGTACGATAGTGAAATATGATTACAAACGTGAAGTGTAAAAAAAGTTAATATATGTACAAACATACTTTTACCCATACTGTACTGTGCTTCAAAACATGCAGATACTAGTGGAAACAATTCTTAGATTTGTAAAAGGCCTTTTCAAAATGTACCGTTTTATAATATGCCAATGTAGTCTCAACAGGACCACGATTAACCAAAACTGGAAATTGATGTGTAGTATCAGAAGATAAGGCCTCATGGCTCGAAGATCATCGTACATTTGAAGTACATGACGATCTGTGACTGAAGGAAGTTTAATTTACTTTACTAATAGAGACTCTTCCGTGTGTGAAGGGCTGTTGCGCGGTGTTGTGCAGTGTCGTAAATTAATAAATCTCTTGATGAGTGACGTCCGTCTCTAATGACGACGTTGTCGACGGGACGTCAAACCCTAATCTCGCTTGCATCATGATTGACGAAGCGGTTACTGGTCCATCACGGACAGCGTTAGATACTCTTCCCCACTCTCATCGAAGTACACTTCTCGAGAAATGCGGCTTCTATCCCTCGTATGAATATGACAGAAACTTTATATAACTAGATTCCATTAGAAACTTTATATGCAGCGATATTGCGAAAGCGCATATAAAACTTCCTTCGTTCACATTTCCAGTCATTCACGACTACAGCGATGTTGCTTTTCTCACCTGATAATGCCGGTCATGCAGTCTGCATAAATATTGTGCTGATCATAATTTCATCCGACTGAAAACCCGAAACGAATTTGGTCGGTTAATACGCCGGGAAAGTTTACATAGCCACACAAAGTCACACCATCAGATGTAGTATTATTTACTTCCAACCACTCCATCTGAGTATTACTTTTTTGTCAGAAGTTCGTTGGATGTTGAAATTAAAAGGTACGAGACGATACTGTGACTATAATTGAAGTCTTCATTCAAAAGTAATCACCAAAGGCCTGAGCTTGGATGGCGTGTACAGGTACAGATGCCCATGCAACTTCAACACTATACCACAGTTCATCAAGAGTAGTGACTGGCGTATTGCGAAGAGCCAGTTGCTCGGCCACCATTGACCAGACGTTTTCAATTGGTGAGAGATCTGGAGAATGCTAACCATGGCAGCAGTCGAACATTTTCCGTATCCAGAAAGGCCCATACAGGACCTGCAACATGCGGTCGTGCATTATCCTGCTGAAATGTAGGGTTTCACAGGGATCGAATGAAGAGTAGAGCCACGGGACGTAACACATCTGAAATGTAACGACCACTGTTCAAAGTGCCGTCGATGCGAGCAAGAGGTGACTGAGACGTGTAACCAATGGCCTCCCCATACCATCACGCGAGGTGATACGGCAATATAGCGATGACGAACACACGCTTCCAATGTGCGTTCACCGCGATGTCGCCAAACACGGATGAGACCGTCATGATGCTGTAAACAGAACCTGGATTCATCCGAAAAGTGAGGTTTTGCCATTTTTGGACCAAGGTTCGACGTTGCGTACACCATCGCAGGCGCTCCTGTGATGCAGCGTCAAGGGTAACCACAGCCATGGTCTCCGAGCTGACAGTACATGCTGCTGCAAACGTCGTCGAACTGTTCGTGCAGATGTTTGTTGTCTAGCAAACGTCCCCATCTGTTGACTCAGGGATCGAGACGCGGGCCTACGATCCGTTACAGCCATGTGGATAAGATGGCTGTCATCTCGACTGCTAGTGAGGTCATTGGGATCCAGCACGGCGTTTCGTATTGCCCTCCTGAACCAACCGATTCCATTTTCTGCTAGCAGTCATTGGATCGCGACCAACGATAAATCGCAATTGCGATAGGCTACAATCTGACCTTTTTCAAAGTCGGAAACGTGATCGTACGCATTTCTCCACCTTACACTAGGCATCACAATAACGTTTCACCAGGCAACGCCGGCCAATTACTGTTTGTGTATGAGAAATCGGTTGGAAACTTTCCTCATGTCAGCTCGTTGCAGATGTTGCCACCGGCGCAAACCTCGTGTGAATGCTCAAACAAACTCATCATTTGCATATCACAGCATCTTCTTCCCGTCGGTTAAATTTGGCGCCTGTAGCACGTCATCTTCGTGGTGTAGCATTTTTAATGGGCAGGGGTGTAAATAAAGAAAAGCAGTGGTCCCTAAACAGACCCCTGCGACACCCCACACTTAACTGTGCCCCATTGTGATTGTACGTCATAGCCATTTTCTACATGCGGAGAATTACCTTCTGATGTCTGTTACTAAAGTGACAGGTGAACCAGTTGTGAGCTGTCACGTTTCGTACCTTTTCATTCGAACACCCCTCGAAAAATTTCTTAGTTGTGTGTGTGTGTTTACGATATAACATCTTTTAATTAATACCAGTGTGATTCTCGCGATACTCCACGTAATAAAATGGTGTCGTCGTGAGGCACAGTTTGTAAAGCGCAGCTCTGGAGGGACGCGGCAGGTGCGAGAGGAGGGGGCGAGGAAAAGAAGAGACGCTGAAAATGCGAGTCGCCAGCTGGGGAGATAGCGGCGGCGGCGGCAGGCGGCGACTTTTTCGGGGTGCGTCGGCGGAGCGCGGCAAAGCCAACAAGTGCGGCGCGGCCCTAATATTGTGCCGAGAATCGGCCACTCGAGTGGAGGGAGTCGTTTATTGATCTGAGTGGACGACGGTCGGCGGCGGCGGCGGGCGGGCTGCAGCTCGCCAGGGGCAGCGCCCCTCCGCCGTGTCTTGACTGGCCGGACCTCGGCTGCAACCCCGCTGCCCGCTGCCCGCTGCCCGCCGCACCACACCTCGTGGCCAACGCGACGCCGTTTTCCCACAGCTGCGCCTCTTCCACTACCAGCTCACTACAGTGGGACGTTCTCCACGCTGTCGTATAGCATCTGAGGCGACAAATGTCGTGGTTTAGTTATATGCAGGTGTAGACGGCCGCAGTTTCGCGTACACGAGGTGTAAGAGGGCCGCCGTCCCCGCTTCTTCTGGTCTCGGGCAGCGCCCTGCGGCTTACTGTGGTGTAGTTTTAACCGAATGGCCTAGCCTCCATCATTCTTCGGTCAGTGAAAAATTTGTGGACTGCTTTTTTTTATTTAGTAACTGTTTGTATTATTAACCCACAGAGCGCTGACGTCCTTCCAGGAGGACGACATTGGTAACTTAGTTTTCATAGGGGTGGTACCGTGTGCCTCGCTTTCACAGTGGTAGAGTGCCAGATTACAGATCGAAAGGTCATGGGTTCGTTCCCCGCCAGGTATTATGAATTTTATCTGTTACTTCCCCCTTTCACCTCTGGCAGTATAGCTCATGTGAAAATACCGAGTATCGCCGTGGTTCGGAACCCACGTTAAACTGTAGGTCCCCCTCTAACTGGCTGGGTAAGTCAGGTCGGAGGAAGGCAATGGCATACCACTTCCATACAGGGCCATGCCTAGTAAAGCACTGTATTGTTCAAACCAATCATCGGATTGTTGACTGCTTTACTCTTTTAAGTTACGGATTGGCGCACAATGTCTTATTCTTTGAATCTCCTGCTTCCATTTGAGATCTATTTTAGTTTTTATTGTTGATTGCAAAGGGCTAGAGTACAGCCGCAAAGTTGAGATTCATGCAAAAGACTTTGAAGTTTTCCTCGTAGTTAGATTTCTATTTCTTCAACATTCTTTGATTTTTGGAACATTTATATGTATATATTTCAAGTTAAACAGTGTTTTAATAATAATGATTTATTAGATGAAAATTCTAAAACAATCAGAAAGATAGTCAATATTCCACAACTAAGGGTGTGATTGTTTAAAAAAAATCTCTTAAAACGTTTTTGTGAAGACATATGAAGGCATTTTATACCTTTTGAAATTAAATTAAAACCAAAAATAATTCCGTGCTATCTGGGTTAACTACGTTGTGGCCTTGGTTTTATTCAATCAAGCAACGGGCCGGCTGTAATGGTGGGCGGGGTCATTGGGCATTCCCTGGCGTCTGATGAGTGGATTTTCTGAACGTCGCGTGCGAGGTATTAGAGTGCAATGCCGTTTTCCCACAGCTGCGCCTCTTCCACTGCCAGCTCACTCCAGTGGGACGTTCTCCACGCTGTCGTATAGCATCTGAGGAGACAAATATCGAGGTTTAATTATGCAGATGCAGATGGCCGCAGTTTGCGTACACGAGTTATAAAGCCCTTTCTACACGGGAAGTGAGCGATTACGAGATTACCCATGATGCACCGGTCACGCCGGCCGGGTACAGTGTAAACGCGTCCACTTGCACAAGATACACGCGTACAATCGATACTAGACGGAATAAGATCGATCCTATTCTAACGCGTATGGAAGTGCTTCGCGCATGCGCAGACGACCGAATGGGGAACCTAGCAGACTTAGAACAAATGAAGACTACGCGGAAAGAAGGGGTTAAGTCCAAATTTCACGAAAATGAGTTACTGGTAGCCTTATGAAGATCATCAGATGTACTGTCAGTTGGGTGAACTTAAATGAATGTAATGGGTTTAGTCACTGACTTATAGCGAGATCAAAATATGGTATACACTGAGAAAACGGGTCAAGTCCATCCGAAACACGGAAAGAAGGGGTGAAGTCCAGCCGGTGTCGATTTCTCAGCAGTCAGCTGTAATTTTTTTTCCTGCAGTTACGGTAGTATCATTGTTGACATCGTTAAATGCAATGTCATTGTTGATTTTCATGTGTATTGTCGAAGCAAACACGGAGCAGATTTCACATTAGCTTCTTTGCTTTATGCTATGTCAGAACCGAATGTAGTGTCGTGATTTGTGCTAACACAGAGTAGCCTTGGCGTTCACTTGAATTCTTTGTGGTGTAGTAGATTGAATTTCGTATGATATCCAACTGAGGACGGTGTTTCAACTGGCGATGGAAGATCCAGATTCAAGCTGCAGTGGTAAGTCTAGAAAACAAAAAAAAACAAAAAAAAAAAAAAAAAAACAGAGCTTTGGTAGACAGTCTGAAGTATCTAAAAAGCTAAGAGCAATGTCACATGAAATAGGGGAGCGTTGTAACTGCAAGAAGAATTGTACTGATTTGCTAACTGATAAAGAGAAATGTACATTAATATCTAAATTCAATTTGCTGAAGGACTGAAATGAGCAAAGTTCTCACCTGATAGGACTGTTTTCTGTTCACAGTGTACAACGCAGAGATGAGGCAGTAGCTACTTTGCGTGATTATACATTTCATTACAAGGTCAGAATAATGAGACAATACTGTGACAGAATTGACTGTTTACCAAAAGCCCTTTATATCACTGCGTGGTATTTCAAAGAAAAGATCAGAAACTATCAGGAATTCCTCAAAAATGAAGGCATGGCGCCAGTTGATAAACGAGGGAAACATAGAAACCATGTTCACAAACTTTCCACAGAAACAGAGCGAAACATCTGCACTCACATCAAGTCATTTAAAGGACGGTTCAGTCATAAAAGCAGGATATTGATAAAAAGTGTTGTCACTAAAATCTAATTAGTCATAAACACCCTATATGTTAATGACCACACTTAAATATAAATACAATTTTGTCAGGGGAATTGCAGGGAAGTTATATGGTGAAATATCATCCCAGTATCACATAACAATCTGACTCTGACAATCTTATTTGTGCGTTACACTAAGAAATTAAAAAATAGATTTACAGATAAAAAGACGTAAAGGGTCCAGTTTTTTTAAATATTGTTTATACTTTCAGGGAATACTAAAGAAAGATCGTAGAATGTACTTGATAAATTACAGAAGCGTATGTCAATAACCAATGAAACTGTAACTTTTAAACTTTGAAATTACTCTCTTAAAAAGTTTGTAAAATGGACTTAACCCCTTCTTTCCGTGTAGTCTTCAAATGTAAATGAAAACATTTTCACTTATTTATTCGTCAGTACTTAGTAGTACGACATCACAATGACTTCAAGGTAGAATTTGAGTATGTTCTACACGTTCATTTCCACTTAGTTAAAAAAAAAAAGTTCAAATGTTTGTAAATCTATCGGACCAAACTGCGTGGTCATCAGTCCGTAGCTTACAAACTACTTAAATCTAGATAAACTAACCTAAGGACAACACACACACCCATACCCCAGGGAGGACTCGAACCTCCACGGCGAGCAAACGCGCGCTCCACAGCGAGACGCTTTAGACCACTCTGCTACTCCACCGCGGCTCCAGTTAGTTACCCGGTTTTCGGCTTACTAGGACATATTCAGACTTAAAAGTACATCGAAAACCGGTTGTGTAATTAAAAATCAATACGGTGATCTACCAAGAACTGACGAAAGAATCAGTCAAAATATCCAAATTTGCATGTGCTTTATGTTTGTTATACATACCAACAGCTGTATCTCTGTACCCAAAAAAACTGTACACACGTTATATGAAATATTAACTGCAAATCGTCTTTATTACCATCTTTTAAAATATTTTCTATTTTTCCTTAAACATTCTGTAGTTAATAGATGAACTGTTTGTTTTTGGTGTGCATTATTTGAGGCTTTATCACAGTTAAAGGTCTATGTATAGACAACTGAGCTAGTTCATCATAGACGTAACTGCCTCAAACCGCAGGGGCTGCAAGTATGTAGTCGCATTTTATAATGAGGACGTTAACACATGTGAGCGATGTAGTTACGCATGAACTGCACGAAAACAGTTTCACAGTGGCAGTCTAAAACACAAATGTTTTAATCATCATAATAATCATAATATATCTTACAGTTTCGAAAAGTGATCTTAACTCGGCGATTCATTTGCTGTAATTTGACAACAAACCAAGTGGACACGTGAAGCAGATGACTCAACATATGCGTGCCGTTTAAACGCTTCTTTCTAGTTCGACGGTCTTTCCCAAGGAAAGCTGCTGCTGACAACGACTTTCTTGTGCGTGTTGGACGTCTCGTATAGAAAGGGCTTAAGAGGGCGATGTCTTGTCCCAGCTACCATTTGTACTCCGGTGCTTCGTGTGAAAGAGTTTTCGACGTGATTACGGCCGCGTGATGGAAAACAACAGACTTTATACGCGGAACGGTAGGTAGAGCCAGACGCGCGGGGGAATTCAGTATTCCGAGATCTACAGTATCAAGAATGTTCCGAAAACAGCAGACGTCAGGCATTACCTCTCGCCAAGGACACCGTAGTTGCTGGTGGCGACCTGCACTTAATGACAGAGTACAGTGGCGTTTATGACGAATTCTCTGTGCTCTCAGACAATTAACACTGCATCAAGAGCCGGCCGCGGTGGCCGAGGGGACTGAGGCGCTTCAGTCACGGCCTGCACGGCCACTACGGTCGGGGGTTCGAATCCCCCCTCGGGCATGGATATTTGTGCCGTCCTAGTTCGTAAGTAGTTCATAAGTAGTTTGTAAGTTTAGGGACTGATGACCCCGTAGTTAAGTCCCATAGACTATACAACCATTTGAACATTTTTGAACTGCATCAAGAAGTCGACGAAAGCAATGTAGGAGGTATGACGAACGTATCTATTATTGACATTACCTGACATCACAGTATGGAGGCGATCTACATTGATTAATTATCTTCAAAAGAAAAACGCCAAGATCGCAGTACGATTAAATAATTCAATGACGACTAGTTTCGATGGGGTATGCCATCATTATCTGGTCGTATAAATTCTGCAATGTGGTCATATATATATATATATATATATATATATATATATATATATATATATATATATATATATATATATATATTTTTTTTTTTTTTTTTTTTTTTAAGAATTCACCTTAAACAGAGAGCGCAACCAATTGATTTAGTCCAAATATGAAATACACAAGTTATATGATGAATACTACTATCAATATTATGTAACTTACGTATTTTCTATTTTGACTAAGTGCAATGCTTCACTTTCTGTTTAACCCTTTATTTGGCAAATGTTGCTCTCAAGCAGCATCAAAATTGCGTGTGGTTTCCTGAAACATGTTTGAAGTTTCATCCTTGTATGGGCAACAGTGCTTGAAACTATTTAACCTCTCCAATAAAGTGATGTTTCGTTGCCTTTTGCTCAAAGTTTAACGATAAACTGAATCTTTAGCAGTCACCACAAGTATACGTTACCGAGGTACATGTTTATTTAAATTTTGTGATGATATTTTTAGTGATACGTGGAAAACTGCTTATAAAAGGGAAATAAGAAGCCTTTAAGTTCAATTATTATGGAAAATTGTTGACAAGTTCTTATATGGGATACTGAAAATACACTTATATTTGTTGGGAAGAGGAGATCTGGTAGACCACTACAACATGGGTAGTAAGTCCAAAGGAAGAATGAAACGGCATCTCCTGTACCAGTGAATGATGTACTGTATGACAGATATGACAATATCTTGTCACTTGACAGATTACGGGCAAGTTTTGTCTTCAGGGACACTCGACTGTAAAATGTGGAAATCATGGGACTGTTTTGAATTTTGTACCAAAAACGACTTCTTTTCACACGTTTCACATGATGTAGTCCAAAATACAATAATTTCTACAGTCATCAGAACAACACTATAGTACTGATACTGTACCACCATGCCAAGTTTTGGGCAATGTTACTCACAAACCAGAAACTATATTTTGAAAAAAAATCGTGTAAATATGTTCACATGGCCCTACACATTTAATTTAAGTAACATAGTACTTTTTCTTCTAGTGATTTCTATGTGTGCCAAATAATTTGTAAAACTCCTTAAAAAAAAAAAAAAAAAAAGACCATATTCCAGAATTTATACGACCAGATGATGCTGGCATAGCTCGCTTACATCGGACCAGGTTTTTACACACATATTGCTTTTCACGTCTGACTTACCTATAATATAACATTAATTTTAACAGATAATCGATTAATAAGCTATTAATAACGTACTTTAAACGGACTGAATGCACGTAAAGGGATGTAAATAAACAGTATTGACTAAACTCTAATAATATTAATACTTGCAGTACTTGTGAGACAACTCGCACTGCTGCCGATCTAATAATGGAAATAACAACATTGATATTGGCAGATACAAAATGTACTTTGAATACGCAGAAATTGATTATGACTTGGTGAATTCGGATAGAAGCAGGTTAGGAAAGTTGTACCTGGCGAGAACAATGACAGTCGGAGAATACCTGGGAGAAGGTAGAGATGTGACGTTGCAACAAAAGGTTAGGGAGAACAGAGAATGGCGTCGTTATTGCTTTAGTAGATGTTCCATTAACTGTCATATGAAGCCAGCAGTGTTATTGAGTTCTATCATTAGAGAGGGCCACACGAAATCATCTTCAGGCGAATAGCGAATAATTTTTCAAACAGATGTTCAGTACTATAAATATGGAACCTCAAACTAATAGACAATATAACCGAGGTTTTTTTGGGGACGTTTTCGTGATATTTGTTACTACTGATCCGTGAGCTCCAGTGTTGCGTCACAGAATAATCATAATATTAATAGGTGAACACAGAAATTGAAATAATGATTTTTAATATTAATTATACGAGGAGGCCATCAGTGAACAATCGTTGGGGGGAGGGGAAGGTGGTGAGGGAGAGGGAGAGAGTGAAGTTCCAAAGAAGTATCTACGACACATACTTCCGAAAATATGACATCATGGTGCGCAGGAAACTTCCGCTTCGTGAGACGTATGAATAACAATGTATTATGCATCCGCTATTTGATAATAGAGCACTTTAAACATAATTTGAAATTTTTTCTCGCTGATAACCCCAATAAAATTATGAAAGGAAAGAAATTTATCGTTACTACTTTGCCACTGTTAAAGTAGTGAAACTACGGCATTCGGCATAATACCGTTGATTACTTCTAAACTACTAACAGTATTCATAAGATATTTAACATGCCGTTTGCATGAATAACACTGACTTCTTACTTCAAAATCACATCATAGTACTGCATATAGTTCAGCAGACATAAGGTCTTAAACATATGGTTTTATAATTAATTTGTCTCTCCCATTAAACGTGGTAAAAACTGCAGACAGTGTGAACAGATACAACTGAATATTCCTTCAAAATGATATCTTAGTACGACACAGTGTTCTGAAGATATTATGTCATAAACAATGAGATGTGTATCAAACACCACCCAATCGTCTAACAGGCTACAATCTATTACATCTTTCCTACTAACCTGATTCGCAAAACATTTAGCAGTCAGTTTACTAGTACTCCATTGTAGGTAGCTGGAAAATTGTTCAGTAGATATGACGTCATAAGAACTGAGGTGATAAAAACCGAAACTACGGGTCAAAATTCGCTCCAGATAAAAGATGTGGAGGATATAAAGTTTCGTTGATAGTATAACGTGTGACACACGTGTTGTACGCTGTCATTGTGGATGGAAACATCGTTCAAGACGACCAGAGACGCTAAATATCCGGCAGTAGTAAGACTGTGGTAATATTTCGATAAAGAGCTGTTAGCAAACCTGAAAGACACAGATTATTCAACCGATTTTCTATCTCTTTCTGAGGTTTCAAAGTAGATGCAAGTTGTTAGTGTAGTGATATTTGAGTTATAATCATGTCAAAAGCGAAAAAAACTGTGTGCTGAATGCCGGATTGCGATCTTTGTATTCATTTATTAAAGGTGTTAAAGAAAAATTCGATAGTGTTCATTGCACCAATTTTTCTACTATGCTTCTCAACAGCGAACAGTGGACGAAGTAAAATATCGATACACGTGCAAACAACATACATAGGTTGGGAGATAGTTCTGCTCTGTATAGCACCTCGCTTAGAATTTTCTTCCGATCGGCAATTCTTAGATCAATTGAAGAAAAACTGACTGCCTCAAATGTGCCAACAGAACAAATATTTCTACATTTACATCTGCATATATACTCCGCAGACCACCGTAAAGCACGTGGCGGAGGGTACATTGTACCTCTGCTAGGTATTTCCTTTCCTATTCCACTCCCAAATAGAACGAGAGAAAACAGAAAGTCTATATGCCTCCGTACGAGCCCTAATTTCTCTTATCTTTTCTTTCTGAACATTGCACAAAATGTAAGCAGGCGGCAGGAAGATCGTTCTACACTCATCTTCAAATTCGTCAACAGAATTTCTCGAAAAGGACGTCGTCTTTACCCCAAAAATCCCCATTTGAGTTTCCGGGGCATTTCCGTGACACTCGCGCATTGGTCGAACCTATCAGTAAGAAACCTACCTGCTCGCCTCTGAACTGCTCCCATGTCTTCCTTTAAACTGATCTGCTGCATCATCAGCAAACAGCTGCAAATTATAAGTTACTCTGTCCATCAGATCATTTATATACATAGAAAATAATAGCGGTCCTATCACACTCCCCTGGGGCACGCCTGTAGATACACTTGTCTCTGATGAACACTAACCGTCGACAACAACGTACTGCGTTCTATTTTTTTGTAATGAACAATATATGGACCCATGAAAAATCCAGGGTTAAGTCACAATAATTTGATTATTACAAAACATAATTGTAATCAAAACTATGTAGTTTTCTGCGATCACTTCTGTGGAATTCTAAAATGTAAAAAGCAGTACATTCACGTAAAAAACACACTTCATTTTGTCTCAAGAGAATCATAGTATACACTATTATCATTTCCTTCACAATATTTATGGTGTGAAGATGAGTGGATGACTGTTATCCTTGTTAAATGTTCCGTTAATCAGTTACAATAAGCAAATGAAGCAGGTCAGGTAAATTTGAAACTATTATGTTGTATAACCGATAGATCCCGGTTTTGTGTTTGAAAATATGGTCATCCTACAAAAGAAGGGTATAAATGCATACATATCTGCGCGACACAGGGTAGTAATGCTAGTAATTCATAATTACATGATAATTATGATAAAGGTAAAGCAGTCAACAATCCGAAGATGGGTTTGAACAACAATCCTGTCGTGTTTGGAGGTGGTATGCCGTTGCCTTCCTCCGACCTCCGAACTGACTTCCCCAGCCAGTTACAGGAGGACTTACAGTTTAACGTGGGTTCCGAACCACGGTGCTACTCGGTATTTCTCACATCAGCAACGCTGCCAGAGGGAAAAGAAGTGGATAGTGACAAATAAAAATCCTAGAACCTGACAGGGGGCGAACCCGCGATCTTTGGATTTATAGTCTGGTACTCTACCCCTGTGCTATCGAGCCAACAATTATGTTGCGTTCCAAAAGAGATAAAGCTAAGATCGCTACTATATAATTTTAAATTACTGTGTGATCATGATTTACAGTGTTGATATATTTATCAATATTTTTTCGCAATAGCGAATTTCACTTTGCGTCACTGTATAAGGTATAGATGTTCTACCACATGGTGACATATGAAAATTTGTGCCGGGCCGGGACTCGAACCCGGGTTTCCCGCTTTTCGTGAGCGGTCGCTGTTACCACTAGGCTATCGGAACACCACTCCAGGATCGACCCAAGCTTCCATATGCCACACTGACTGCACTTATGAGTCAACTACATTCATCCCTTAGCATTCGCAGCTTAATCTGTATTCCCGCACCACGGAGAATGAAAAAAACGAGGCATTAACCTACGCTGTTATCGTCATTACCTCGCTTAGGCATCTATTAAATTACTGTATGGTGACATTTTCATATGTCACCATTTGGTAAAACATCTATAGCTTATACAGTTACGCAAAGTGAAATTCGCTATTGCGAAAAAATATTGATATACATAATTTTATTTAGTTTGCATGGTCTCTGCCATCATCATCTGGTCAATAAATGTTTTACAGAGCCGTCATCTTGTGATGTCAACATTTGTTGTATAAAATAATTTTAATTGCATAGATGCACTATGTCACTATAGTCACAAAGTCAACATGACAATTACGGAACTAGTTACCAGAGCCCAATTCAATCCCTCAAACCAGGACCCTCTGGAAATACTCTGAACTTCTTCACTATTTTTATCCTAGTTCAGATACAGTTGTAGAGGTCACCTTTTTACGGCACTTTCGCGGACCGCAGTGCGCGTTGGCGGGTGTCGGGGCGTTAAGCTAGACAAAACTGGCGTGCGGGAAGATGGACGCCTCTAGGAGAGCGATAGCAGGCGCAGCACGTAGCGGACGAGGGGCAGTCTGCTGTGGGCAGCCGGCATGCAAAGGACTCAATCTGCTTGCAGAGGCGGCCGCGGCCCTACCCATGTCCAGCTCCTCGGCGTCCCCTTGTCATTTCCGGAAATGGGCTGCCTGATCCACCCCGCTTCTTCTGCCCTCCGCAGACAGCGTTTCGAAAGCCGTGGCAGCCAATTTATCCTGCAGTGCCGCCCCACTGCACCCCACAAGTCATCTTAACAACTCCCCTTTGTTTATCTGCGGCAGTCCCGTGATTCACCGAATGGTATCTCAGTGTCCGCGGACGTTTCGCAAATATAAGGCGCAGAATTGCTCTTTCATTTTATTTATCGTATGTGCTTTCCAAGTATAAATGCTTTTTAGGTACATAAAACGATATAAAAATGATGCAGATACATATAATGAGATTAAAATTACAGTTATAAACAGAAATGACTACTGTACAATTATTTGGTAAGCAAACATAAACTACAAAATTACTTTAAATTTTATACTGAAGTTAGTTGCTTTTGGATAAAGATCTCCCTTGAGCGAAACACTGTTTTTTTTTTGTTTTGTTTTTGTATGACCATACATGTTTCACTACAGTTCTAGCATCTTCATTTTTATTGTTTAAAAGTGAATAACAGAAAATATTTTTATTTTTTACATTTATTACAAGTTCATCCTGTTAATTACAATTATGTACAAGAATTTCATGTATGTGTGTGTATATATATCTTCTTTTATATGTTGGATTGGTTGGTTTTCCTACATGTAAAAAAGGTGTATATACGGGGTGATCAAAAAGTCAGTATAAATTTCAAAACTTAATAAATCACGGAATAATGTAGATAAAGAACTAAAAATTGACACACATGCTTGGAATGACTTGTGGTTTTATTAGAACAAAAAATAAAATAAAAATAAAAAATAAAACAATAACAAAGTATTGCTAGACGCGTGAAAGATCTCTTGCGCGCGTCGTTTGGTGATGATCATGTGCTCAGCCGCCACTTACGTTATGCATGGCCTCCCAGGTCCCCAGACCTCAGTCCGTGCAATTATTGGCTTCGGGGTTACCTGAAGTCGCAAGTGTATCGTGATCGACTGACATCTCTAGGGATGCTGAAAGAAAATATCCGACGCCAATGCCTCACCATAACTCAGAACATGCTTTACAGTACTGTTCACAACATATAACATATTGAGCATTTTCTGTAAAGAACATGATCTTTTTTTTCTAATAAAACCCCATGTCATTCCAAGCATGTATGTCAATTTTTACCTCTCTATCAACATTATTCCGTCATTTACTAAGATTTCAAATTTATACTGACTCTTTGATCACCTGGTAGATACACAAATGAAATTCTTGTACATAACTGTAATTAACAGGATGAACTTGTAATAACTGTAAAAATTTTAAAGCAATAAAAAGGACCCACTGAAGATGCTTCAACTATAGTGAAACATGTATGGGCCTACAAAAAAAAAAATAAATAAATAAATAAAATAAAATAAAAAATAAAAAATAAAAAATGTTTTGCTCAAACGCAGATCTTTATCCGAAATCAACTAAATTCAATATTTATAAAGCAAAAACGGACCAAAAATGGGCTTCAACATCAAGATAATAAAATTTAAGTGATTGTCCAGTTTAGCGCCAAGGTATTTTTGGTTTGGATTGTGGTTTAACTTTTTACAAGCAAAAATAACATTAATAAAAAACGAGTGACCTCTTAGTTTTTTATGATAAACGGTACTTCTTTCTTTTATTGCTTGAGGATTAATCCTCAGGAACCCAAGAACGTGCACTAAGAGGGCACTATACCGCGGGTACTGACTTCGTTATGACAGCGGAGAGACATTTCTGCTGCTTGAATAGTATATAATAAAAACTTTAGTTTCGGTTACCTGTAAATATCAGCAGTAGAATGATTTGCTTGTGGCTAATAACGGAACTAGCTCTCACTTCAGCGAATTAAAACGTTTTCATTCCTGGCATTCATAAGCACCGCTCAAGTTGGTGTTCTTGATGAGAGTTCTTGATGGCCAGACAATCCCCTACAGAGTTTTGATTCTATATATATTACTGTTAGTCTCGCTAAAACTCGAGAACGGCTGAACCAATTTGGCTAATTTTAGTCTTGAAATATTCGTATAAGTCCAGAGAAGGTTTAAACGGTGATAAAATATGGAAAAGTTGTCCGGAAAAGAGGAAAATCGGAAAAAACTGAAACAGTTTTTGCCAGTGAGCTATCAATACCGTTCGTCCAATTGCGATAAAATTTTGTACATTTCATGTTGAAAGCAAATAAAAATTTGGAAAAGTCGCCCGAAAAGCAGGAAAATTTAGAAAAATTCGAAACCGATTTTTTTTCTATGAATAAAAATCAATTGCCACATAGTTGTAAGAGCATCATTTGAGTACGGCTTGTTTTCTTCATTATGGTCTTGAAAAAGTTTTCAGTAATAAAAATAGGGACAGTAAAAAAGGAAAGTCGTAAAATTCGAACGAAGTTCCTTTTTCAGTGTGTTTCTAAATGTACTCAACACTATAAGTTGAGAACCGTTCATTCGACTGAGATAAAATTTTGATCATTTGATGTTCAACGAAATATGAACGTTCTTATGAACTAAAATTTTGGGAAAGTTACCCGGAAAATTTGAAAATTC
This sequence comes from Locusta migratoria, assembly GCA_026315105.1. Lineage (NCBI taxonomy): Eukaryota > Metazoa > Arthropoda > Insecta > Orthoptera > Acrididae > Locusta > Locusta migratoria. Next base: position 456,833,502 of record CM048746.1, read on the forward strand.
GTGAGAAACTGAAAGGGCTTTTTTTTCAATGCGATATCAATATCATCCGTCTGATTGCATTAAATTTTGCGTATTTTACGTTCAAAGCAACAGTAACGTTCTTATGAAATAAAAATTTGATAAAGTTTCCTGGAAAATTGGAAAATTCAGAAATAGAAAGAGATTTTTCTATGAAATATCAATACCATTCATCTGATTGCGATAGAATTTTGCACATTCGACGTTCAAAGCGAGAGGAAGGTTTGAGTGATGTAAAAGTTTGGAATAGTTGGCCAGAAAACAGGAAAATTTGTGGATAACTATCAGGTACTTCTGTTGTTCTGCCGTTCTACCCACTTTCTACAAAAGGGACAATGCATTTTAAAAAGTTAATTATAACTTCTGAAAAATAGTTAAGAAGTCAAAGAGTAAATAGCTTTTCCAGAGCGTAATTATTGTTCGATATTTCGCTTTATACACTTCAAATCAAAAAATATCTTGAATTATACACTTTCTAAAGTATCTTATCCGGTATTTCAGTTCTCAAGCTATCTCCACACCAGATTTCATCCCAATAGATTCAGTGGTTTATGTAATGATATTTACCCAAATCGGTTCAGCCGTTCTCGAGTTTTAGCGAGACTATCGAACAGCAATTCATTTTTATGTTTGACAGTTCATATTCGGGTTCAGATCGTGTAAAGCGAACTTTACTCTTTCAAAGCATGCAACACAACAACGAAGTCATTATTTTACATTATTTAAATCTAAATTTTCCTCGCAATTTTTCCATATTTTTTACCGTTTAAAACTGCCCTGAACTTCCACGAATGTGACATGAACATTATCCTGGACATGTGTGCGTGATTTGCCCACTCTTTCCGCCCACTATCGAGCCGATACTCAAATTATTTTATAATCCCTTTATAAAGCTACTGGGTATAAAATACATATAATTTAAATTAATATGGTTTATATTAAGTGGTAAGTGATACGAAGTTCACCGGTTCATCTAGTAAAAATATAATAATTTTAACTTAATTGTTATTTAAATTAATTTCTCTCATTCTAGGAAACACTGGTAGGTTGTCGTAGCTTCATGAGAGCCTCTCTAACCGCCACTTTTCATGCTTTCTGAAGGTCCTTCACAACAACTGTAGCGTTTCCAGAACACAGGAAGTGCCCAGCATACTTCGCTGCTACCATCTATGATTGATGGAGAAAGATTTCAGAAAACAGGGATGCAATTATTTGTTGGAAATAGTTCTAGAGTTTATGGCCGCCCTTTGTTTATAAGAAAGGAAGTCTTTTGGGTGGCCGTCCGCGGTGGCCGAGGGGACTGAGGCGCTTCAGTCACGGTCTGCACGGCCACTACGGTCGGGGTTTCGAATCCCCCCTCGGGCATGGATATTTTTGCCGTCCTTAGTATTAGGTAGTTCATAAGTAGTTTGTAAGTTTACGGACTGATGATCCCGTAGTTAAATTCCATAAACTATACAAACATTTGAACATTTTCTTTTGGGTGCTGAAAGCGGAGAGCACCTCGCCTTGGCAGGACGATCGGTTGCTGCTCTGGCAGAGGGCAGCTGGCGCTCTCAGGCGACGCATTCTCGCAGATTAGGCTCGGCTGGCTCCTGTAAAGGCGACTTAGTGGCGCAGCGCGCGCGTGCCACTCGGCGCTGTTTTCCTGCAGGTCGGCTTAAAGCTGATTACACTTCTTCCCACCGAGCCGATCCTCTCCACGCCAGAAGGCTTTTTCCAAGCAGCGAGTGCCCTTCTCGACGGAGAACCTACGTCGGATCTGCACTCTTCGAGGTAGAAGGGGGAAGGGAGTCTCGGGTAACACCACCATGATGCTCTATAAATTCCCACTCGAGAGCTTATTAATAAGCTGTTTAAGGAAACGTAGCGGAATCCGGCAATAATTAAGAAAGAAATTTTCGTGAAAGATTACCGCGATGCAAAAATGTTCCTCCTACATCAACGTACTACGGTCCTCCGAAGGGATGAAAAGGGCGAAGTGCCCTGACGGAATGCACAACACGAGTATCTCACTCTAGTAGCAGTCATTAATCAAAACGTCCGGGCTATGATGCCGAGGTCCGTCTGTGAAACTTCTTTCTCCCGGCGTTTCGTTGCCTACTGCGCGCAATATCTTCAGTGGTGAGTCGACGACTGGCTGCTAGGAGCTGGAGGTCCTGCTTATATAGAGCGCATAGAGGGCGCCACCACTTGTCACGTGCTGCCGACTAAGAAGCTATCTCTGACCAGTGCCATCTCTCTCGATTACAGGTAATCGATGGTCACATCCCCGGATTTCTTTCTGTGGGGAAAACTGAAGGATATTTGTTATCGTGATTCACCGACAACGACTGAAAACGTGCGTCAGCGCATTGTCAGTGCCTGTGAGAACATTACTGAAGGCGAAATACTCGCTGTTGAAAGGAATTTCGTTACGCGTATTACCAAATGCATTGAAGTTGAAGGTCATCATTTTGAGCATTCATTTAAGTCATGAGGTAATTACAGGTAACCACGCAGTAACAGCATGCGTTCTCATAATGTACGATAATTTCACAAAAGTACTGGAAACCGAAATAAAGTTCGAACGTACCTACGTTCTGTTTTTTTTTTTTTAATTTAACATCCTTTTGACGTATGACAGCGCCATCTAGCGGGCCGACCATAACGCCAAAGAGACAAAGCTCATGAAGCCATCCATCCCTATACTTACGCACAAACTAACTTATGCTAAGGACAACACATACACACATACCCGAAGGAGGACTCGAACCTCCCGCGGCAACTGCCGCGCAATCAGATACATGGCACTTCACAAGATTACCACATGCGTATATTTAAGGTACGTCAAGATCAGAACTTAAACAACAATCAGCTAAAGCCATCAAAAATTCTCGAGAAAATCGACTTTGAAGTTTTGCAATGTACACGGAAGTACCAATAATTAAAACATTAGCAGCATCTGTCGATGTAGCTCAGGTGGTAGCATTCTGGCCTACCAACCCTAGAGTCGGTGGTTCGAACCATCCTATGTCATTTTTTTTTCGTATTCTAATTCAGTTATATAAAGCATTTTGGAATCTCCAATTCCACGTCTTGTATCGGTATTTGTTTATTTGTATGTAGACGAGCTGGAAACCTTGTCACGTAAAACGATGGTTGATTAGGTTAACTGCTGGAAAGCCATTAGTATATATGGCTATGACTTTCTAAGAACAGTGTCGTAGCTCTTCACAAATTGAACAATCAAAGACTACCGTCGTCAGCTAGTAGTGAAGCCAATACTGTAAAAAATTGTAACTTTTTTAACTGAAATCATCGTAATTAAAAATTTTGTATAAAATGTAGAAAATTACGAATAAACAAAAATACGTGCACTTTTCGAAAAATTACCTTTGGATATTAAAATTGTGTAAGTATTCGAACACAACGAAAAGAAAACCCTGTCACGACAGGATAAACGTCGACCCTAGGGTTGTAAGGCCACAATGCTACCACCTGAGCTATACCGACAGATTCTGCAACTCTTTTAATTATTGGTACTTACAGTTACTTGCAAACCTTCAAAGTCGATTTTCTCGAGAAGTTTTTTAGCGTTGCGTCGAATGGCTTTGGCTGGTTGTTATTAGAGTTCTGAACTTAACGTAACATAATTACCAAAAAATTCTAAAATCCGAGACCCATGTGGTCTCCTAGTCAGATATCCCCGCGTTGCATGACTCATCGAAACACTGTGCGCAGTTTCAACCAAGGCATACAGTTCTGAACGAACGAGAGGCGAGCTTGGATGATGGTTAACGTGACCGCTAGCAAAAAAACGGGAAATCCGGGTTCGAGTCTCGGTCCTGCACGAATTTTCATACGTCACCATCAAATTGTACACCTGACGTTGATTCATACACGCAATTTCAAATAAATTTCTTATATTAGCTACTAGTTATCGGAGGGAGAGTACATCACCAAGCAAGCGAGATATTCAGCTAGCCGTAATTGGGAACTTCCCGAAATACGGGCACTCTACCCTAGATCCTGTAGTCAGCAGGCCACGCTTGACGAGTCTCTGTTACCTGGAGGTATACGGCGAGAGCACGAACTGCACAAAGCTCATGGAAGGGTTGCTATTGGCTGGCGGTTGGCGCCCGCCACTGTATTCGCTGAAATGTCGATCTCAAAGTCAATCACCGGAGTGCAGCCGGTTTGACAGGGGCGTTGTGTTTCGCCGGGTGGCTTGCTGTTGAATTTCCTAGAGACTGTGTTCCACGAGAATCGAGCAACAATTTACCTCCACTCACAAAATTATTTTATCGGTTTTATCGGTTGAACTGAATGCAAAAATACGTTGATAACAAGGCGGTAACGCTTGCTGTCTTGCCTTGTGTAGTATTCTAGATTGTGCATAAATGAAGTGACAGAGATTTCGACGGTTAACATGATATCCAAAGGTCTAGGTTTCTTCTTATTATTATTTTTTAAGCTTCGGGACTTAATTACTGCGGTTACTACTCCCTAGGCTTACAAACTACTTAAACTAACCTAAGAACAACACAAACACACACCATTGCCCGAGAGATGTCTCGACCCTCCGACGGCGAGCACCCGCGTTCTCCGCAGCAAAGCGCCTTAGAGCGCTCGGCCATTCAACCGTGGCAGTCGAAGGTTTTGCCGCTCGAGACTATCCCTAATACGTGACAGGGCTGCTGTTATGTTTCCATCGCAAAAGGGGGAAATGCTGTGTAGCCTCCACTGGAAGTCACAGTCTCGTAGAACCAATGCTTAACTACAGTACATCCGTGGCGTCGTGTTTACTAGCGGTCGTAGTTTTGTATGAGATAAATGACAGAAAAGAAAAGGAAGCCATGAAGGGGGAAGGGGACGTATGTGTGTGAAAGGAAATGGTGAGAAGATTCAGCCTGCGCTGAGTAACAGCTGCCTTTCGTAGATACTATAGTAACGCATGTCTTTTTTCTGCTACCTGGAGCCACTCTCGCAGAGGATACCGCGCTCCTGGGTGCAGTTCCTCTAGGGAGATCGTTGTACGCTGCAATTTGCCAGACCTGATCTCTGCGAGTTTACGAGAGTAGCTCGGGCGTCCATATATATATATATATATATATATATATATATATATATAATATGGGACGACGTCCCAGAAATAAATGAAATTGGCCCTAATTTCTTGGCTCCGATTAAGGTTTTCGGGAGGTTTTCCTTGGTTGTAAGGCATATGCCGGTACTGGTAAGCCAGTCCCACCAACTTCCTCCCTTTGCCCCACTATCAGCTTATCTGATAACTGGCTCAGTAGAACCGCGACTCTTTATGGACCTGATCTCAAACAGCCCGCTGCTGTGGAGAACTAAAGGAATTTAAAAAAATTAACTTCTCTCGACATGTCAAGTAAGTGACTAAATTATAGTGTAATCGATATGTTTACGTTTATTACAGCTTTATTTTGTTCAGCAGTGAAATGAGGCAGAGGAAATTATGTATTTTGACATATTAAACGTGGCTAGACGCAACGACGGTAGATATAAAATGTTCGTGAAGAAAGTGAAACAGCCAATCAGTTGCTAATAATCAAATGTTATTACAAACCTCCTTGACCTAGGTTTCAATGAGTATTAAAGCAACTTATTCAGAGGGAAAAGCGTTTAGAAGAGTTGATTTATGTTCACATTCATGTCTGTAGGTAAATATACAAATATGAGAAATTAAATAGATTGACGCCGGAATTTACACTTACTCGATACCTGATGTAGGTAATCGAAAATGAGCATGTGACCACAACGACAGTTGTCAAATAATAAAATTAAATCATGCAGTAAATCATTATTATTATTATTATTATCATGATCACCATTAAAAACTGATTATTCCTTTCAGCGTTCGCTCTCTAGCTTAGTACCCATTATAAAATTCCTCCATGATTACCTATTCATTGTTAACATTCATAACTCGTCGGACGTTAGCAGTGTTATTACAAAAATCATTCAGTAAAATACATTACAAATTAAATATATTTTATATGATTGATGACGGCGTCTCGTTCACTATTTCACCGCTGATGCGGTAATAAAATATTGTGGGTCCTAATGACAAGAATATTGGAAACCAATGAGGTAACATATTGTAGCAGGTTCATTACTGCTTCGGAACAAAGCTGATGATGCCATTAAATAGTAAGAAGTGAATCGTGCAGGAATAGCTGTGCGCGCTAAGACGCCTTGCTGCGGAGTGCGTGGTTATTCCCTGTCGGGGATTGGTGTATGTGTTGTTCTTAGCATAAGTTAAAGTAGTTTGTAAGTCTGATCACTGCAGTTAGGTCGTATAGTGTTTAGAACCTTTGAACAGTCTCGATAATCGAAGTTGAATCATTAAAAATCGAAATAATTTTTACGCCAATCTGACAAAATGATCTAATATTGAAAAATTAATGATATTTGTCTTTTTGTTCGTACTTTATGCACGGCCATACCGTACATCCTATTGCGGTAAAGCGTTATAAATTCATTGCTTGCACTCGCGCGAAGATTACAGGCAAACTAAAATTAATTTCGTATGGTGCAAGGCGGAGGGTGCTTTAAAATTACTCAATTCGTTTCTTACACCTTCACGCTGAAATGCCTGGACGGATATGAATGAAATTTGGAACAGAGGTAAGTTATAGTCTGATTGATACATGTATGTTTTCATATTTAGGAGGGAAAGGAGTACATAGAGGAGCAGGCGGACAAATAGAACTAAACGAATCATTCTTCACCGAATCTAAGTACTTTCTCCTTGGTCTACCACGACTCCTCTTACTCTCCGGTACCGAGCTCATGAGTCTCTTAGGTAACCTTGCTTCTCCCATGTATCTAACATGACACCACCATCCCAGCCTGTTCGCTCTAACTGCTTCATCTTTGGTGTTCATTTCCAGTTATTCCTTGACTTCTTCATTATGGACACCATCCTGCCATTGTTACCATCTATTAGTACCTGCAATCATTCTTACTACTTTCATATTTGTAACCTCTACCTTGTGAATAAGGTAACCTGTATCCACCCAACTTTCACTCCTGAATCTCTTTCCCACAGACATTACTTTCGTTTTGGAGATGCTGATCTTCATATCACAACCCTCATACCTCTGGTAGATCTCTGAAATATTAGTTTGCAACCTTTCAATAGAATCTGGCATTACAATTAAGTCATCCGCATATGCGACACTACTTATTTCGTTTTCGCCACTTTTAATCCCGCCCTGCCGGTCTACTGTCTTCAACACATGATTCATGAATAACGAAGGAAGCTTGGAGTTTAACGTCCCGTCGACAGCGTGGTCATTAGAGACGGAGCTTACGCTCGGAGTCTTTGGGAAGGGATGTGGAAAGAAATCGGCCGTGTCCTTTCAAAGGAACCATCCCGGCACTTGCCCGGAGTGATTTAGGGAAATCACGGAAAACCTAAATCTGGATGGCCGGAGATGGATTTGAACCACCATCCTTCCGAATGCGAGTCCAGTGTGTTACCACTGCGCCACCTCGCTCGGTGATTCATGAATAGTATAAACAACAGTGGTGACAAAATGTTCAAATGTTTGTATAGCTTATGGGACTTAACTACGGGTCATCAGTCGCTAAACTTACACACTACTTATGAACTAGCTAATACTAAGGATTCGAACCAAATCAAATGTTTGTAGAGGTTATGGGACTTAACTACGGGGTCATCAGTCCCTAAACTTACAGACTACTTATTAACTAGCTAATCAAAGGACGGCACAAATATCCATGCCCGAGGGGGGATTCGAACCCCCGACCGTAGTGGCCGTGCAGACCGTGACTGGCGCGCCGCAGTCCCCTCGGCCACCGCGGCCGGCAATAGTGGTGACAGGTTGATTTGATTTGATTTTCTCAGGGAAGCCAAAACACTCTTGGTCCAACCCGCCGCTGTCCGCACAGAAACTAAGTTTATTGTGCGGTATCGCTTCCTGTATATCTAGTAAAGCCAACCAATGCCCTTGAACAGTGCAAGGAGTCCCTTTACCAGTTCTTTATTAGACACAATTTCTTCGGGTCTGGTTATTCCAAATGTTCTGTGTCTTTTACTCTGCAACGCAATGCATTCGAAGATTAGATGTGATGCAGTTTCATCGCCGTCACACAGATCCTACATTTAGGGTTCCGAGTGTCCGCACGACAATTATTTTATAAACTTGTTCTTGTAGGCCCCGTGTTTGTCGCACAGCCTCGCAACAGATAGAAATTTAACAAGTTTTTCCAAATTCCATCTAAATAGGCATACTGATTTTAAATGTCAATATAAATCTTCAGAACTGTATTTATTATAATTTATTTTACAATCAGTTACATATATGTAGCCTATATGTTATCAGTTCTGTGACCTCCTATCAACTAAAACAAAATCCGTTCCTTTTCTGTTCTTATTTCCCTCATTTATTCTTTTTCTTCGAATCCTCAGTGCTCCTAAAACTCCGTACGGCATTGCAGTTTGCTTGCCACTCTGTGTGACGTCACATAACCGCGCGGTCGCACGACGCCAAAGGAACACCTCGGAGAAGGAAAATATAAAAGAAAAAAAAAGAACAGAAAATATACAATAAAATTACTTACACTAAAATTAAAAGGAAACAAAAATATATTAAAAATTCCTCCCACCTAACACCTATTTGACTCGTACTTGGTTGTTTAGTGGTTTAACTGTAAGGTTCCATTTTCTGTAAAAAAAAAAAAAAAAAAAAAAAAAAAAAAAAGTATGTCTGTACCCTTACAGGGTCCTCTTCTGTTATTCCCATTGTATGTAGGTGTTTTTTGAAATGTACCATGGCCTGTCAACAATCCAACCATGAGTCTAATCTCTCAGGCCCAGGATTGGAGAGCTTCTTTTAAAACATGGCTTTGGCATCATTACCTTGCCGTGTTTTTGTTGATAGACTTTTGTCCAATATTCTACGTGCTGTCTTCTGAGCCAGTTACGTAGCTCCAATTTAATGATTGCCTTGGTGATTGTCAGGACAGGTTCCGGTCCAGTAAATGGAGTCTCTGCCCTCATCCTAGCTAATCTGTTGGCAGGTTAGTGCCTTGTCTCACCCCTGAACTAGGAATGTATCAACGAAATGTTGCACTGCTGGGCCGAAAAATTCATGCTGTTATTTTATTTATTTATTTATTTTATATTTTTTTTTATTTTTTTTTTTTCCATTTTCCAAGAGTATACGTGAAAAACCGGGCCGCGGCGGACCATTGAGGCACCATATTCCGATGCGCGAGGCCGTTCCGCGTCGGGGGTTCTAATCCCCCCTTGGGCATGGCTGTTTGTGCTGACTTTATAAGTTAGTTCATAACTATAAGCTTAAGGGACTTAACCGCGAGACGATCTGTGAGCTAAGGTTGGCACGTCTCCCGTATATCCCGAGTTTTCAGAATGTTCAAATGAGAAAAGTAACAGCATGAATTTTTCGGCCCAGCAGTGCAAAATTTCGTTGACACATTCCTCGTTTCAGGGGTGAGACAAGGCTCTAACCTGTCACCTCTGTTGTTCATACCATTCATGAACCACCGAGTGAGGTGGCGCAGTGGTAACACACAACACTCGCATTCGGAAGGATGGTAATTTAAATCCACCTCCGGAAATCCAGATTTATGTTTTCCGTGATTTGCATAAATCACTCCAGGAGTGTACGTGAAAAACCGGGTCGCGGCGGAGCGCATTGAAGTGCTATATTCCGATGCGCGAGGCCGTTCCCCGTCGGGGGTTCTAATCCCCCCTTGGGCATGGTTGTGCTGACTATAAGTTAGTTCATAAGTACCCCATAAGCTTTACAAAAATTTGAACACTTTCAAAATCCGGGTTATACGGGAGACGTGCCAACCTTAGCTCACAGATCGTCTCTGGACGAACGAACGGGAGCGTGCCCGATGCTTCCGCCATAAATGTTGCCGGGGCCGGCGGCAGCGCCTCTGGCGAGCAGGTGGCGCAACAAGACGATGACGCGGCCGTGACGTGCGGAATATGGGCGGAGCGCGGCGCGGCGCCGGCTGCAAGTATCGCATCGGGCCTTCTGGCCGCGTGTGGCGCTGACACGCGACACGCCGCGACAAGCGACAAGCGGCGCGACAGCCGACAAGCGCGCCACCGGCCCCCTCCCCCCCACCTCCCCCCACTCCCACTCCCCCCCTCCCCCCCTGCCCTCCACACCTGGCGGCCAGCCGCGCTCTCCAAATGACATAGCGTCTGCAATTATGCCTCTACTACACTCGCCACCGACGGCCCGCCTCATTATTAATTTTGCGACGACGAGAGCGCGCGACGCGTGTATACGCGTCCGTGTGCGCGCGTGTGGGTGGCCGCGTGAGAGGCGCGTGGGTGTGAGGCGTGCGGGATGGCAGCCGCGGCGGCGGCGGCGCTGGAGAGCCAAATCTGACACGTGTCAATGCGCGGCGAGAGCGCGTGGCAGCTGCCAGCGCCCGCGCGGGCACCGGAGCCAAGTACCGCCGCCATTACGGCCTGAATATTTAATGCCGCGCTTAATACGCGCCGCCGACCGCAAGAAAACCTCGCGCCTGCCGAATCGCCGAGCGTCCGCCCGCTCGCAAAGTGGTCGGCGTCGCGGCGCAAAAATTCTCCGACAAATTATTATGAAGCGGTATTACTTGGCGTGCCGTCTCCGAGAGCCGCGGTTTACGAGCGCTACATGCGCACTCTTTATGGCTATTGCTAGAGATAGCCAGTGGCGAATTAAGGCTGTCGGAGGCCCGGGGCGGGGCAAAACAAAATGCCCCCCCCCCCCCGTTCACTTGGAAATACATGTATTACTATAAAAAAGTAAACTTTGAGATGTGGAGGCCCCCAGATAGAGAGAACGGGGCAGTCTAAAAATAATAGCTTTCGAAATTTATAGGACTCAGAACGGAAAGGGCGCTTTAATAATAATAGTAATAATAATAATAATATCCTAGATTTCGAGGCATTTGTGGGCCAAAAATGTTCAAATGTTTGTAGAGCTTAAGGGACTTAACTACGGGGTCATCAGTCCCTAAACTTACAAACTACTTATGAACTAGCTACTACTAAGCCCGGCACAAATATCCATGCCCGAGGGTGGATTCGAACCCCCGACCGTAGTGATTTGGACGCCCCCTAAGACGAAGGGCCCGGGGCGGTCCGCCCCTTCCGCCCCCCCCCTCCGCCCCCCTCCCCCCTTTCTTAGTTCGCTTTAACTCATGATGTCGATTTTTTGTAACGTATCCTACGAGGTGCGGTTTCTGGAACCCCTACGTCGAAATCATTATTTAATCCTTTGTAGGATAGTGGTCGATATACAGAGTGAATCACCTATCACGTGCACCGCAAATATTGCAGAAACGGAAAGTGCGATTGTTGTGCGGTTTTCACAGAATGGATTGGTATTGTTAACCAATAAACAGGTTTTGAAAATACCTAGAAAGTGTATTTTTATGCAAACATACAATTTTGCAAATGGAACAATGGTTATTTCTATCATGCACTGGAATTTTTTACACCAGCTGTGTACAAAAAATTTTGAATGACATTTTTATCACGTTTAGTTTGGCAGCTACAACCAACAAAGTTTTGAGGCTAACTGGCTGGTGGTCATGAGCACAGACAAATATATACTCTGTGTCATGAGACAGTTGGCCGTGCCCCAGAGGCTAGCCACCCGGCCAGTTAGCTACGCTGTCGTAGCCTCCGCCCCCGAAACTTTGAACAGTTGTAGCTGCCAAACTAAACTTAATAAAAATGTCATTCAAAATTCTTTGTACACAGTTAGTGTCAAAAATTCCAATGCATGATATAAATTACCACTGTTCAATTTAAAAACTGTATGTTTATACACAAAGAACAGTCTAGACTCCAAAAATTTATTTTTTCCGACTAGTTTCGGTCTTCTCTTAGACCATCTTCAGGAAATATAGCTCCATTGATGTTGTGGAGCTGGCAGGAACTTGGAGCCTTCAAGTGCGTCACTGCTGTGTCTAAGAGAAGACCGAGACTAGTCGGAAAAAATAAATTTTTGCACTGTAGACTGTTCTTTGTATATAAATTTAAATAAGAGTGCTGTTGCCCAATAAATGAAACAAAAATGTTTCCAAAAATATGTGAATTATATATTTGCATAAAAAATACACTTTCTAGGTAATATTACAATCTGTTTGTTGGCTAAAAATGCGAGTCCTTGACTATCAATCCTTTTTGTGAAAACCGCAAATCAATCGCACTTTCCGTTTCCGCAATGTTTGCGGTGCAAGCGTTAGGTGATTCACCCTGTATTGCCCCAGTATTGCCCCTGTATAAGTGCGAAACAATGTACGTTGCTTTTTGCCTTACTTTTTTTAACCCGTTTCGTTCTAAATACCAAGTTCACCACTGACATTTGTAATATTTCATACTGTTTAGCAATGTTTTATTTTTTGAATATTGTAATGTGTTCAATTTTTGCAATTCAGTAAATTGTTTAATACATTGTATCTTCTTTGCATTCCAAATACCATTTTTAGTATCTATTCCAGATATAAGAAAGTGGTTTTGTAAATGACCATGAACCACAGTAGTCTAAGCCCCACCCAAAGTGCATAGTGGTCTGTACATCAACCACCTATTACTTCCTTTCACTTCGAAGTTAAAAGAACATTTGAAAATTTCAGTTTAAGTCACATAATAATTATTTTTACTGTAATTTAAGTGTTGTTTAAAAACTCCTCGTTGATTTTATTCTTTAACATAGAGCCTGTACTGATTTACCTTTTATGACACAAAATTTCGTAATTTCATGGGTTTTATTTAAAATGATAGTCATAATGGAAGTTTTAGAAAAAAAAAATTATATCTTCTTAGCACAAAGTGGTGTAATCTTAAAAAAGACAGGAGGAGCTCTAGAAACCTGCTACACTACAATGCCACACAACGTGACACTACGAGACAGACAAATGGCGCGAAAACTTACGTTGATCGGAATCGTACCTATATCGAATTTGTACCATCTTACCCTATCGCTACCTAAACTACAGTCCATCTACGGTACACTGAAGTTGATATCTGGCTCATACCAAGGCACATCGAACGCCATTTCTGGTACTATCAACAAATAGTACTGAAGTCAGCACAGCATCTCAACAACTGAGCAAATACGAAGATTTGGTCGAAATCGTAGCTCTTAATAAGTAACTTTCGGTTTGAAGGGGACGTATCTAGAGTCAGGATACGTGCTACGTACGTCTTCTGAAGACGTAGCTCGAGATACGCTACGCCTCTGTGAAATAACCTTAAGGTGACTTCATTTCATAGTTCTATGCACCGATCTTTATTGACAGAGTTTGTATTACTGTAGATCCCATTGTTGAGGAGATATGAGGTAAGGATCGAGGTCCGTGAAAACGAAACTGAAATGGACAGCGTGTGGAGTAGACGGTTATGGATAGAAGAGGAAGGACTAATATAACAATGGGATGAAATGAGCCGCGGTGGAGTAGCCGACCGGTCTAAAGCGTCTCGCTGCGGAGCGCGCGGTTGCTCGCCGTGGAGGTTCGAGTCCTCCCTGGGGCATGGGTGGGTGTGCGTGTGTTGTCCTTAGGTTAGTTTACCTAGGTTTAAGTAGTTTGTAAGCTACGGACTGATGACCACGCAGTTTGGTCCGATAGATTTACAGACATTTGAACATTTGGATGAAATGACAGGCGGGTAGCGTCAGGAACTGACGATAGTTGTACGATAATTTTCACGTTTACCCCGCCGCACAGATGCGAAATATCAAAAATGAACCCGCGACCCGCGTCGTGAGGTATTTACGGACGGTGACCCAGTGATGTTTCCGGCAGCGGTCGGCGACAGCCGGCGATCGGCCGGCGGCTTACATAACGCGCGTTCCGCGCTGGCGTCAGCGTAGCGTCAGCGTCAGCGGGCATAATTAATCAGCCCGCGTCCTCGGCGCTGCGGTAATTTGTACGGGCTCCCGCTGTCGACCCCCCCCCCCCCCCAAACCCCGCAGTCACCTGGCTGACAGTCGTCTTCCGCGAGCTCTGCCCCTCCACTGTCACGCCCCACGCTGCGAAACCCTCCAGAGTCAGAGGCGCGATGACGGTACAGATCTAAATAATGCCAGCAAACGTAAACTTCTAAAAATTGTTCTATGCTGCACCTCATAAAACTGCGTGCGCAAACCTCACTCACTCGACGAAATGCAAAAAAAATACTTGGAAAGATATACCGATCGATCTGAAATTTCTTTTCAGGCGGGTGGAGAATATACAGGGTCGTCCTTAAATATTTGATATTATTTCAAGATTACATCTTTTTGCATAAAAATGAATAGTTGGGCGTTAGTTGTAAGGCGGACAGCCGACTTCGGTTTATTGGAAGAATTTTGGGAAGATATACTTCATCTCTAGAGGAGACCGCGTATAAAACGCTTGTACGACCACTTCTTGAGTATTGCTCAAGTGTTTCGGACCCGCAGCAGATTAGTTTACAGGAAGACATAGAAGCAGTTGAGAGGCGAGCAGCTAGGTTTGTTACCGGTAGGTTCGACCAATGCACGAGTGTCACGGAAATGCTCCGGCAACTCAGTTGGGGATCGCTGGACGAAAGACGAAGTTCTTTTCTTGAATTTCTGTTGAGTAAATTTAGACGGCCGGAATTTGAAGCTGAATGTAGTACCATCTTGCTGCTATTTACTTTTATTTCGGGTAATGATCACAGTGAGAAGATAGGAGAAATTATGGCTCGTACGGAGGCACATAGGCATTCTTTTTTTTCCCTCGTTCTATTTGGGAATGGAATAGGAAAGGAAATGCCTAGTAGTGGTAAAAGTGTACCCTCCGTCACGCATTTTACGGCGAATTGCGGAGTATGTATGTAGATGTTGATGTACTCTCAGTATAAGAAACGCGTGGGCCGATTAGAAATTTTTCATTAATAATGCAGCAAACAGCTTTGGTTCAAAAATGTTCAAATGTTTGTCAAGCTTATGGGACTTAACTACGGGGTCATCAGTCCCTAAACTTACAAACTACTTACGAACTACCTTATACTAAGGACGGTACAAATATCCATGCCCGAGGGGGGATTCGTACCCCCGACCGTAGTGGCCGTGCAGTCCGTGACTGAAGCGCCTCAGTTCCCGCGGCCACCGCGGCCGGCCAGCTTTGGTCGCATGAAATCTTTATACTTGTACAATTGCATCTCGACTTCGGTTCCTATTCTGTTCACTGGTTCAATGAACTTCCAGAAAAAAGCGCGTCGTGAAAAAAAGTGGAAATAAATGAAATAAGAAGAGTTTTTAAACCACCATTCTTCGTTTATTTCTTCTATCAGATCATTTTATATGCATATTCAAAGTATTTCTATCGCATGAGAATCGTTTTATATCGCGGAAACACAACGTATATGATAGCAATATAATATAGGCGGCAGGGGCCGCAGCGTTGCAATGTTCATGTGCGGCTGAGGTTCAAATTCTCTTCTGAACCCCTTGCAAATAGCTTATTGGCGCTCCAGCGGCAGGGAGGGGCGAGGGGAAACGCCGTCTGTAACATTGGCGTTGGAGCTGGCAGACACACCAGCTCCTGGCTACTCGAGCTCTGGCGGTTACGCACGTATGACCCCGAAGCAAGACAGCGGGCAAATCATCCATGGAGGCAACATCCACCATTCACACTTACTACGCACCTAAACGTACCGTTGTTGCAGCCGCGGCTATATCGAACAAGCAAATAAAGGCGGACCAACTCTTTGTTATTCAAATTCTGGCGTGACGTAATAGAAATAATCGACCGTATTTTGAGGAAACGCAGAAAACATCATGCAGCTAACGTTATGGGTCGGTGTTGGTCAGGGAAGGAAAATGCAAAACAAATTGCCTCTGCTCGCCACGAATTTTCATAACCGACGTATCGCCTTACACGACAACCTGAGTGGTGTCGAATAATTGTAGTGAATATTAAGATAATTCCATGATTATACGGAACATCCTTCACTTTTTATAGTTTTTCATAAATATACGACAAAGAAAAGTCCAAATTTGTAAGTAATAAAAAAACTAATTTTAATTGGGCGGCAAAACTCTGAAGTGTGAATACAGGAGCCAATACATTTGTCAACCGAACCGAGACAGCTCTTAGGTGTAAGCGTTATTTATTCAACGAGTATGCTTTTCATGATTTTGTCATCTCGCATCGAGCGTGAACGGGGAAAAAAATTATGAATATGACCTGAAGATAACTTGAATTTCTGGTCCTTATTAGAAGGAGCATCGGACACAAACAAGAATCAGAAACCATCCGCCCAACTCAACAACTAGGAGCACCCGCCATTGGCGAACGAGAATGCATTATAGCCTGACAAAGCAACTCGAAATTGGTCACATTACCAAAAGTCCGGTCATCAGTAGTTAAAGTCTGTAGTTTCTCTCTTGTTAATTAAGTGCTAAAATTTATCATTTTATTAATTCGTTAACATTGTGTTACCTGTTGTTAATAAAGTTTTTCATGCAACTTTGTTTTTAAACAATAGGGAAACTTACTTTCTGGATGCGATTCGTAAGTTTGAGAACAAATCAAGTAACGAATAACGCCTGTACCCCTTCACACTATTCCACGCGTTCCTAACACAGTTTGGCTGCATCTCATGCAATTTGTAGGCCCGAGTATTATACAGCTAAAGAAATGAACAGAAATCCTTTGACCTCCTTTAGGTCCTCTAGCAGATAGACTGTACTGACGCCATGCCCTATCCAACACTGAAGTGGCAATATATCACGTTCCACGTTCAACAGTACATGTCTAACAGCTCATTTCCATGAACCAAATAAGCTGATTTGTCTTCCAACGCTCCTAAAAACTAAACTGCTGATGATATTCCTATTTTATTAATGCAATACAAAAACAAAAAAAAAAAATTAAGAAAAGGAAAAAAATTACCTTGTCTGTATTTTTGATAGGATAGGAGGAACTACACTTGTCAGAGAATGAAGAAATTCCATGCGTATACATTTCGATTTTTACACTGTGTGGTGTATGTGAGACGAAAATGCCAAAACTAATGAGAGTATTCTAGAAACATTGGAAAGTTCATTTTGTAGTAATTTCAATTAAGATTTTAAATTGGTGTGTTCGTCACTTATATGTCGTTTAAATCAGCTCCATCTATCTAGTATGGCTCAAACCTATTATCGAAACTACAACGAAACACGTACAATCTTGTATCCGTGCGAATAGTGGCACAAAGGTCTATTCCATTAAAATATATGATTGATTCCAATGATTTCCGTGGTAATGCATATGGTTGTAATTATTTTCAGGGATATAGTGTAACAATCGTTATACATGTTATGAAATCTTTCATCTGCTCTTTTAAAATGTATGATCAATTTAGCAGACTTGCCTAATAACGTGAACGACTGTAATTATTTTCTCGAAACTTTTAATCAGAAATGGATACAGTTCTCGCAGACAGAGCTTGTGATTTCTCGTTAACCCCTATTGTAAAGCAGCTTTTAAACAAATTACACATAACAGTTCTTATTCAATCCACCCTGACGAGAGTTAATCATTCTCTGCCGTATGTTTCACTATGAATGGCAAAATGTTTTAATTTTTTTAATAAAATATATAATTCTGAAATAAAATTTAAAAAATGTACGCGAACTTTTACCAGCGACCTTGCCAGCGTTGATGTGAAAAAAACTTTGTTTCTTACATAAATGACTAATCCACTGAATGTGAAGCTATACGTTATAGATCGTGTAATTTATGGACGATTCAAATGTCATCGAAATCGGTTTTAAAGCGTTGACATTGTATTTATTATATAGAATCGTATTACGTATTACGTATATACCATTAAAAGTATTTTAATAAATGTGATACATTTCAAACGTCAGAGAACATATAGCTTTTATGAGCAGTTTTCAAGCGTCTTAGAAGCTATAAGAGAAAAATTAAAGCTCAGCTATTCCACATTTCGAGTTATATATTTAAAGCTAACAAATATCTTGAATTACACACTTTGTAAAATAGCCTATATTATCCTTCAGAGTTTCTTCGGGTTTGCTGCCGGATTTTGAAGTCGAACTGACCCAATATTTCGGCGGAACACCTGTCCGCCATCCTCAGGGGAACTGCTGCTGCTGGACTCGCCGACAACTGATGCCGTGGGCATGGAACGCCGTCCTATATAGGCCTGCGAGTGATGAAGGCGCATGCGCGGCCTGCCACAGGTACTGCACATAGACAGGTCTTGCGGCGCCGGCGGTGGCGGAAAGGCGGTGCTCGCGATATATCGCAGTCATGGGTTGTCTTCCAGCAATCTGGTGGGTTGCATAAAAGATCGATGTTTTTTCATGTGTGATAAAACCGGGTTCCACGCCCTGCTAAGCGGAAAACCCTTGTCTCTATTAATTAAATTTTCAGATAGCCTGATTTCAATGGACTCTTTATACACATTGTCCCAAAAACCGGACGTGCTGGCCACAATACGAGTCTCGTCGAACAACATCCTATGTTGCTCGTTAAGACAATGTTCCGCAACTGCTGACTTTTCGGGCTGTAGAAGCCTGATGTGACGGCGATGTTCCACACATCTGTCATGAACAGTGCGGATCGACCTGCCAATGTATGCCTTCCCACATTCGCATGGAATCCTGTACACACCCTGTTTTTTAAGGCCCAAGTCGTCTTTAACAGATCCTAAAAGTGTCCTGATCTTGGGTGGTGGACGGAACACACTCTGGATGTTAAATTTCTTTAGGATTCTGCTAATTTTGTGAGATATGCCCCCTGCATACGGAATAAAAGCAACAGATCTTTCTTCCTATTCATGTGCTTCCCGGGATGGTCCAAACTGCATAGCTCGAAGAATCTGCCTCTCGGAGTACCCATTTTCCTTAAACACAGATGTCAAATGTGAAAGTTCCTGTGGTAGGCTTTCTGCATCGGAAACTGCATAAGCTCTGCGTACCAGAGTCTTAAGGACGCCACTGCGTTGGTGTGGTGGGTGGCAGCTTCTTGCATTGAGGTACAGATCTGTATGTGTGGGCTTCCGATGAACACTATGTCCCAGGGTACCATCCTGTTTCTTGTACACCATGACATGCAGGAACGGAAGCTTCCCATCGCTTTCAACCTCCATGGTGAATTTGATATTGGGATGGAGACAGTTGAAGTGGTCAAGAAATCGATTCAGAGAATCTCGTCCATGGGGCCACACAAAGAAAGTGTCATCAACATATCTCCAGAAACACTTTGGTTGCAGAGCCGAAGTCCTCAGTGCCATATCCTCAAAATCCTCCATAAACAAATTGGCAACTACGGGTGATAAAGGACTCCCCATAGCCACTCCGTCAGTCTGTTCAAAAAAGTGGTCATTAAATAAAAAATACGTGGATGTCAGCACATGACGACAAAGCTTGACCAAGTCATCATCCAGTTTTTCGCTAATTAGACACAGGGAATCTTCCAGTGGGACACGAGTGAACAGTGAAACCACATCGAAACTGACCAATAAGTCCGAAGACTCAAGCCTCAAAGATTGCAGACGTCGAATAAAATCCACAGAATTGGAGATATGATGTTCACACTTGCCAACCAAGGGGCTAAGGATGGAAGTCAGATATTTTGCCAAATTATAGGTAGGTGCCCCTATGTTGCTAATAGAAGCCCCTTAATAGAAGCTCTCCAGCGAAACATGCAAGACTAGCACTCCTTAGGCTGTGGCTAAGCCATGTCTCCACCATATCCTTTCTATACATCCCTTAGGTTGCGGCTAAGCCATGTCTCCACCATATGCTTCGTTACACCTGGCAAGAGGACATTACCGATATACGACTGATCGATGGGCTCCTATCGTTAGCGTGGCACTCAGTGGCGGCTGGTGCTTCAGATGACTGACTGTTGGGTGCCGGATCTTGATAGTGTCCGCCCCCCCCCCCCCCCCGCGCGAGTAACGCCGGGGGAAAGCGCCCCGTTCCCCCATTTAGATATATTTCACACTTTTTTTTCCAAGCTTAAAGCTGAGTAATTTGTTTCTAAAAGATACTGAATGTTGTTCATTTTTCTTTGATAATAAGCACCTAGAACATAAGAATATGCACATGAACACAAAGATAGTAACTGTGAAGTAACTGCTACGTAATGCATCTGTAACGATTCACGCAGCCCTTCCTAACCTTACACACACGCAAAGGCTACTCTCCCCTACATTTCAAACAGTTAAATATTTGTTAAAACGAAGAGTATAAATGTCATTTACCCTCAAAATCGCGACGTATTGGCTAAAACGTCCAAAGTGTACGTGTCAAGTAACAACACAAAATTCATTGTTGTTCCCGTACCTGTCAAAAAGGTGATTGGGTTTTAAAAACATTTCTTGCAGTTGGTCTCAAACCCAGTCCTTCGACAGCACACAGCGATGCCGCTAATCTTTCTAGGTGAAGCATAGTGGTTTAATTATTATTCATGATCGGATCTTCTGAAGGATTATACAGTTGTTGTGTCTTTAATTTATAGTTATAATGTTTTACCAAATATGACGTGCTTTTGATGAATTTTCAATGGGCCAAAAACAAATATGAAGGGCGGATGTCGCCTTCATGGAGGATTTGCGCATGCGCAAGGCGAAGTGCGCAGTAGCTTCATTGTCTTGTTTCGGGACCATTCGTGCGTAACCGCCAGAGCTCGAGTTGCCAGGAGCTGGCATCTGTACCAGCTCCAACGCCAATGTTAAAAGCGGCGTCTCCCCTCGCGCCTCCCTGCCGCGGGAGCGCCCTATGCTATTTCAGAGGGGTTCGGAAGAGAATTTCAACCTCAATCGCGCATGCGCATTGGAACACTGCGGCCACTGCCACTGTGCGGCCGCGCTACAAGTCGTATACGTGCCGTCTCCGCGACATAAAACGTTTCTCATGCCATAAAAATTGAATGTGCATATAAAATGGTCTCATAGTAGAACGATACGAAGAATGCTAGTTTAAAAACACTTTTGATTTATTTAATTACTTTATTTTTTTCTCGGCGAACTTTTCTCCGGGGGTTCACTGAAACAGGGAAACACATAGGACGCAACGCCACTGGTGGCACTTGTTTAGCGTATCGGCGACAACAGTTGTTTGACAGCAGTGAGCGCCGCAAGTGAAGAAAGCACCGGGCGGCTCCCTCGTGGCAAGCAAGCCGGCGCCCGAGCAGAGGGGGGCGGCAGCAGGGGAAGCCATCGACTGCCACGGAAGGGGTGCGCCGTGACCAAGCAACAGGAGGGAAGCGCGCTTTGTCCCACATAAACAGACCGGCTGCGGCGTCTTTTGTTTGTCGCTTGTACAACCGCACAGTCCATCTCCGCTCACTGAAGGAGCTCCCAGCGCCGCGGCACAAGCGCACGCGGTGCGAGGCGGCCGGCTATGTTCCCTACATACAGGACAGCAATTCGGGAAATCAGTTCCCAAAGTCTTGCTAAAACTCGAGAACGGCTGAACCGATTTGGCTAAATTTAGTCTTGAAATATTCGTGTAAGTCCAGGGAAGGTTTAAACGGCGAGAAAATATGGAAAAGTTGTCCGGAAAAGAGGAAAATCTGGAAAAACTGAAAAGGCTTTTCCAGTGAGCTATCAATACCGTTCATCCAACTGCGATATCATTTTGTACATTTCATATTGAAAGCAAGAGGAAGGTTCTCATCAAATAAAAATTTGGAAAAGTCGCCCGGAAAGTAGAATAATTTAGGAAAATCCGAAAGCGATTTTTTCTATGAATAAAAATCAATTGCCACGTGGTTGCAAGAGCACCACTTGAGAACGGCTTAACAGGACAAGGTTTGTATGAAATAAATTTTTTGGAAAATCTACCGGAAAATTGGAAAATTTGAGAAACTGAAAGTGCGTTTTTCAATGTGTTTTTGATTGACTGCGCTGTGGAGCGCGCGGTTGCTCGCCTTCGGAGGTTCGAGTCCTCCCTGGGGCATGGATGTGTGTGTTTGTCCTTAGGTTAGTTTAGCTAGATTTAAGTAGTTTGTAAGCTACGGACTGATGACCACGCAGTTTGGTCCGCTAGATTTTTAAACATTTGAACCGGTTGCGCTGTAAGACGGAGGTTTTGATCACTGACGAAGAACAAATACGTCAGTAAAATTTGGTGCCAATCGGCTGATTGACGCGACCTAAAAAGTGAACACGTTACACACAGATACGCAGACAGTGTCAAATCACCGTTTTTTCATTCTGCAGTGGAGTGAGTGCTGCAATTAAACTGCCTAGCAGATTAAAATTGTGTGCAGGATTCGGGATTCGAATCTGGGTCCTTTGCCTTTCGCAACAAGCACTCTATCGTCGCCCCCCAGGGGGCTCACGGTTCTTTCATGAGTACGCGCGCGGCGAGCACGGGGCCTCGAGCTAGTGCAGTCTTCCTTCCTTCTTTTCTTCCCGTACAGCATTTCCTTTCACCCTCCCCTCCTTTCCTATCCTCATTCCTTCCCCTCCCCACCGGGGCACTGATGATCTTAGCAGTTTAGTCCCCACATCCCAAACAAACAACTCAACCCCCTCTATCGTCTGAGCTATCCCGGCATGCTTCACCGTCAGTGATCACAACTTTTACTTCCGACAGTACCTCGCCTCCTACTTTCCAAATTTCACAGTTCTCCTGCGAACCTTGTAACACTAGCACCCCTGGAAGAAAGGGTATGATGGAGACATGGCTTATGCACAGCCAAAGGGATGTTTCCAGAATGAAACTTCCACGATGCAGCGGAGTGTGCGCTAAAATGAAATAATTTCAACTTTTCTTTTTCTTTTTTTAATTTTTTTCTTTTTTATTTATTTATTTATTTATTTATTTTTTATTTGTACAAAGCTAAAGTAGTCAACAACCCGAAGATTTTTTTGAACATCACAGTGTTTTACTAGGCATGGTACTGTTTGGAGGTGATATGCCGTTGCCTTCCTCCGACCTTCGAACCGACTTATCCAGCCACCGAGCGAGGTGGCGCAGTGGTAACACACTGGACTCGCATTCGGAAGGATGGTGGTTCAAATCCACCTCCGGCCATCAAGATTTAGGTCTTTCGTGATATCCGTAAATCACTTTAGGCAAATGCTGGAATGGTTCCTTTGAAAGGGCACGGCCGATTTCCTTCCACATCCTTACCCAAACACTTCGAGCGTAAGCTCAAATGACCGCGCTGTCGACAGGACGTTAAACTGCAAGCTTCCACTTACCCAGCCAATTATAGAGGGACCTACAGTTTAACGTGGGTTCCGAACCACGGTGCTGCTCGACATTTTTCACATCGGCGACACTGCCAGAGAGGAAAGAAGAGGAAAGTGACAGATAAAAATCTTAGGACCTGGTGGGGATCGAACCCGCGAACTTTGGCTTCATAGTTTGGCATTCTACCACTGTGCTATCGACCCAATTACGTCGAGTGTGCACCTTATTCGTTCCCGGAGAGCTAGCCGCTGCCTCGCCAGCACCTCGTCAGCCCTCGCCACGCACTGGCTCACGCCCTCACGCACACGCACACGTACGCACACACACGCTTGCACACGTTCGACAGCCCCCGCGCCGCTCGGAAAACAAAGCTTTAAAAAACAAAACAAAAACAGCAGGCGCCGGCTACGTCGTCGCTCGCAACGACGAGAGGAGGCAGCGAGTCGGGCGCGCCGGCCCGATCGTTTAATTATAAAACAACAATACAGAAAGTAATAAAAGCGCCGGGCTTAATAAAGATTTACGGCGGCTGCCGAGCATTCAAACTTAGTCGTCGAATATCCGCTCGGAGCGCCACCGTCGCCGATAGGGAGGGCGCCATGTGTGGCAGTCAGGGAGGACGGGTGCGTCAGGACCCCGGAGAGGGGGGGGGGGCGAGGGGGGGGGGGGGGAGGAAAGGGTAGGCGCACCTGCACACCTGCGCGCGCGAGTGCGCTTGATTTCATTGTCCATCCATCTGTCTAATGAGGCGCGCGCGACGCTCGGTAAATCAAAGCGAATCGCTGAGTATTAGCTGCTTATCTGTCAAAGAACCAGCCTGCGACGGCGCCCGCTCTCGCTCGCTGTGTCTCTCTCTTTTTTTTTTCCAACTAACGAAAACACCATCCAAGCGCGACTTTTTATTCTCGCCTGTTTTGTTTACCGAACCATTGGCTCGGGAGGCGAGCCTGGAGTGGTGGGCCACGTTCCGCTGCCTTTGCAGCCGAGCCTCGCCGATACAGCGACAGTTACGTAAAATTTTACTGCCTGTTCTCACACGAATCTGTGCTAAACTCACAGACTACGGTATTATTATTTGCCTGGTTACTGTAGTACTGTGTATTCGAAGCAACGAAACATTACTACACCATAGTCTAACGCCCTTTCTACACGGGAAGTGAGAGCTTACGAGATTACCCATGATGCACCGGTCACGCCGTCCGCGTACAGTGTAGACGCGTCCACTTGCACAAGATGCACGCATGCGATCGCTAGGATGGATCCTATTCTCACACGTATGGAAGTGCTCCGTGCATGCGCAGACGACCGAATGGGAAACCCAGCTGACAAACGAAGCAAAGTCGGGAATTTGTTTGAGAATGTGTACTTGTCTCCTGCTCAGAGCAACGTAGTTTTTCGACACACAAGTACTTGGGCTCGAACAAACATATATACATCAAAATCGTACGAGATATAATGTAAAGATCTCTTATTGCAGCTAGTGACACTCCCGCATCTGCAAAACTTTGCAGTCGTCCGTTAAAGGCCTCTGCGCGTGCCTAGCCGCATTGCACTTTGACCTGTCGGTTCGCCAGTAGGGACGGTGCAGTGTGTCTCCGAAGTTGCGTTTTGTGACATTTGTGTGGTGAAGCGTCAGTGGGAGCGGCGATTGATAATCAATCCTGCTAAAGTATTGCGATTGATTGAGATGAAGTTACGAAGAACCATTCTTCGTGAAGGAAGGTATTAGTGTAGAAGATTAATCATTCGCATGCTTCCTCGTATCTGTTATGGTACAGAAATATGAGCATAAGTTACTGTTGTAACACTAACACATAATGATGATAATAGGGATAATAATGACGAAAAACTCATTGCAAGCGGTAGTGCTACCGTAAGTGCGGGAAGAGGCGATGGAAGCAGAGGCAGTGAATACCAACAGTCTTCCGAGAAGAAGGATAAAGCTGCAACTATCATCACGGCTTTTGATGACAATACGCTAGAGAACATGTACGGTGATTATTACATAAGTTAAGATATCTGCATTACGTATGGCGTCTACAATTACATCTGCAGTGCTATCTAGATCATGATTCCAAAGTTTTGCATAAGAATTACACCCACCAGCACATTGAGGTGTACGTAGAGATACTGTAACTAAACGTTCATACAGATATGTTTGTTCGAGCCCAAGTACTTTCCTTGTCAGTCGTCCCTATAAGGAGGAATTGTATTACAAATTTAATGTAACCTGTGTACAATATTTATTGAATACAGAGATATAGCTGTTAATATGAAATCCAAACAAACGTAGAGAAAATGTTAATCAAGAAATTTTCACTCATTTATCCGTCGGTTCTTCGTAGTACATCATCACACTTACTTAAAAGTAGAATTTTGTTTATCCGGTTTTCGGATTACTAGGACATATTCAGACTTTAAACTACGCCGAAAACCGGTTATTTAAATAAGCCAGTATGGTGTTCTACCAAGAACTGACGAAATAATCAAACTATCAAATCAGTTTGTTGTACATATCAAGAGCTGTATCTCTGTACCCTATAAAAATTGGACACACGTTATATGAAATTTTCACTGCAAATCGTCTTTATTACCATCTTCTAAAATATTTGCTATTTTTCCTGCAACATGCTCTAGTTAACAGATGAAATATTTGTTTTTGGTAAGCATTATCTGAAGCTTTATCTTTCAGAAGTCTTTGCGTGATTGTACTAGCAACTCCCACTTCACGTACACATTGCGTAGCAGACATTTGTTTTCTCAATATCGAAATGAAAGTACTAACATCTGTTGAGCCAAAGACGATGCTATAACACACTCGTAATTCAAAACAAACGACAATATCGATAGATCCTGACAAGGAGTGTACACATTTTTCTGGCGCACTCTGTATATTTGCTCCCCACCCCTCACAAAAATGATGTAAGGAAAAAAGTTTATCCCTTAATTCATTCGCTATTCGCAGTCAAACATTAGTAATAGGAATATTTTTTTTATTTATTATGTGTTTAGTACCGAAACTATTTGCATCACAAATTTCAAACAGTATCTAGAAATACATTGATCAGACGGAACATTATGACAACCTACCTAATTAGCTATATAGGTCCACCAGTGATCTCCATACAACTTGGATGTATAACTCTGGTCTCCGAGCATAGAACTGCAGCGTGTCTACAATTTCATATGTTTTGTACATGGTTTCACGTTGTCCGCCATGTTTGAATATGGCAAACGAATTTTCATTAGTTTGTACGTCACATGAATTGTTTCCTTACCTCTTATTTTTAACTTTATGCCAATATATAATGTAATAGGCTGGAAAGGCATTGGAATCGTAGCGTATTTTAATTTCTTGTTCTAGTATTAACACTTTGTAGCAGCCATTGAATTTGGCACCAAACAAAATATGAATATCTATGGATGGCACGCTCAGACAGCTAAAGTTCAACCACAGGTATACAGTATATTACTGTGAGTTCAACATCCAGATATTATAGAGATCAATGATGTCCACCTTTGGCACAGGTAACTCCGGAACTCTTCGTGGAATGGAAGCAGTGAGGCCTCTTAGATGGCTGGATGGAGTTGGCACCACATCTAAACATACGTCACCTAATTCCCATAAATTCCGGGAAGGGGGAGCGATGAGTTTAGACATCCGAGGACGGTCATGTTCAAAAAAATGTTGAAATGTTTGTAAATCTATGGAACTTAACTACTCTGTTTACCCGTCCCTAGGCTAACAAACTACTTAGCCTAAGTAAACTAAAGACAAACACACATCTGGGGGAGGACTCGAGCCTCCGACGGCAAGCAATCGAGCGCTCCGCACTAAGGCGCCTTAGAGTACTCGGCCACTCCACCGCGGCTTAGGTTTTCGTTAAATTTCCTAAATCACTCGAGGCAAATGCCAGGATGGTTCTTATGAAAGGGCACTTTCGATTTCCGTCCCTATCCTTGCCCAAAAAGCAGAATGTCGCGCTGTCAACTGGATGTTACATCCCAATATTCTTTCCTTTCTTAAATTCATTTAATAAATCATATGATTGTCGAAAGCAATCATAATTTTTTTAATTATTTTTTTTTTCCTAGTGATCTTGGCACAATATTTTTAGATTTCCACGTTGGCTTGTACAGTGTCAAGCATATACAAAATATTTATAAACTTTTTTTCTCGGTTATTGGCTGAAGTCAAATATTTAGCACATTGACTCATTCATACGGTAATAAGTCGTTAGAAGCATCTCTACATGTGGAAATTCGATAAAAAATTCTGTTGTGAGCCAAGTCACCTTTTTTATTTTTATTTTTTTTTTTTAATTTAAATTTGACTTAAAATGTTATAGTGCGAATCATTAGTGAAACTTGTTTAGGAAGAAAAGTACAACCTTTAACAATATAGTTCGGTGAATAGTCCTGTAACATTAACATAGATTAATTATGAACTACAGTTAGCGTATTGTCTGGAGGATTGAGATCTGGCGACTACAGTTGATGTTCAAGCAGCGACAACGGTCAATCACACACAGCCAATATCGTCAAGCAGTTCCTCGCAAAAGAGGGTTGGTGCCACTTGAACATCCACCATATACGCCGGATCTCAATCCTCCAGACTTCTTCCTGTACCCTCGACTCAACCTCACTTTGAGAGGAAAGAGATTTTACGATATTTCTGAAATACAACGAAATATGACGAGGCTTTCTTTACGCCATCCCAAAGGAAGAGTTCGTGCAAAGTTCCCAGGACTTGTATCGCAGAGCTCAGCGGTCCATCATTATGGGAGGTTACTATTTCCAAGGGACAGTAAGCAAACTGTAGCTGATAGTCCATCTACATTAATGTTACAAGACAATTCACCGAACTTTATTGTCAGAATGAAATAAATTGCAATTTGCGATCAGTTATGGCTTCACTGTACTAGGTTTAGATGGAATACCCAAGTGCGGCGAATGAAAATTTGTACTCGGCCGGGATTCGAACCCGGGATCTCCTGCTTACTAGGCAGACGCGTTGACCACTCCGCCACCGAGGACACAGTGACCAGCACGACTGCAGAGGACTCTTCGCTGCCCGTCTCCCGCCACACCCAAATCTCCATTCGCCATACTGTCTCTTTCCTATTATCATAGCAATGCTTGCAGCCACAATACTGTGTTTCCGCATCAGGGAGAAAGACCATGAGGTATTGAGACAAAATTAATTGTCGTCAGGTGCCCAGCCTCGGTTTGTATACAATTATATATTTTTGACGACATTACAGCGTTCATTTTTATTGAAATAAATCGCAATTTGCGATCACTTATGGCTTCACTGTACTAGGTTCAGTGCAGTACAATGAAGCCATAACTGATCGCAAATTGCGATTTATTTCATTCGCTGAACGCTGTAATGTCGTCAAAAATATATAATTTTATTGTCAGCGGTTGTATGTGTGCATAAGGTCACATCCTTCTCGAAAAAGCAAATTGTTTGCTGTCTCTAATTTTTTTTTTTTTTTTTTTTTTTTTTTGTAACTAAACTATATAGAAGAATCGTAAAAGTAAACTGCTTTCAAATTTAAAAGGGTTTTTCATCATTAGCCTGTGCAAAAGGCACAACCAAAGAGTAACAGGCTCTGATACTACGAATTTTTCTGATTGAACCTCTGGGAATGTTCAATACCGAAGTAAGTAAGATAAGTGCGTAATATCCAGTGAACTGGAAAAATATTTTTCGACCTATAGTACAAAAACTGATGGGTTTCCGAAACGCGAAGTTTTGTATACTGTTGTTTTTCGAGGTTACGGACGAACTGTTTCCACGCTACCGATTTTTGCAGCGGGTTTGCGACGTGAGATAAGACTGACAGGTTTCCTGCAACCGCGCTGCGACCGCCGCTGTGGAGGCAACACATTAACCCTTCCTTCTGTCCGCGACAGACGAGCCTCCCCCCTCCCCCCTTCCCCAGGGTGGAGGTTTGTTCCGCTATATATATCGCTACCTCACGCCGCCCATAATTTATTAGAAATGGATAACATTACGGGAAAGCCAACTACAAAAATATGTAAATGTATCTGTACCTTTTTTTTCCCCCCCACGCCCCTCGCTACTTTTTTATTTTTTTTCGCGCGCGGGGCGGGCGCGCGCGCGATCCACCGCCACCGGCCCATAAATTTGCGGGTAGGACGAGGCTCTTGACGCCGGTTGCCGATCTGTACATGCTTAAATCATGCAATGGCCGGCTCCGCCACTTTCTGCCCGCCCGTTGTAATAAACTATATGGCACCGGGGCGAGGGCGCCGGCGGCATCGGCGGGGATCACGGGATTCTGTTGCTGCCATATATCCCGATGCGAAAATATGATTTAGCACGCAGGCGTTTCCCTCAACTCGAGGGTGGGGCGTCATTTTTTATCGTCCGGCTCTCCGCCCTCATCCCTCGGCCGGCCACATACCTCCTCCTCATACTCCACCCCCTTCTCTCTCTCTCCTCCCCCTACCCCCCTCCCCTGGCGCGGTCGCTGTGTTCTCCTCTTCCCTTTCGCCCCGCACTCGTTACAGTAAACCTTCGCAAACTACGAGTAGCTCGAAACATTATTCATGCAATGACTCCCTCTATAATTTTTAGCCATAAAATAAATCATCATTATTGCTCGGCCGTGGCACGGTGAGAGCGCGCGAGGGTTGGGTTGCGCCGGAGGTGGCTACGGGGGTCGCATTGGGCGGAGCGGCAGTGCGAAAGACCTGCCGGTGAGGGTGGCACGAGAGGGGGAGGAGTCGAGGGGGGGGGGAAGTGAGTATCCGCGAAACGCGGCCTCCCACGCCCGCCCCTCCCCCCCCCCTACGTCATTAGAAGTCGCCGGCAAGATCTGCCGGGCCGCGCCGGGCATGAATTCTCATTAGGCGATGGATCGCAACACGGCAGAGGGCCCCAGATGGACCTAACACCTACGGCGGCGCGAATATTAATTCCGGGCGGACACCACGAGCGCTCGAGCCCAAATCCTTGGCGGCGACGCCGGCGTTAACATCGAAACACCGGGGGCGAGAGGAAAAAAACAAGAGGAAAGGAAAAATAAAAAGGGAAATGCAGCAGCTCTGTCGCTTTAACGTACACGGAAGGGAAATATTTTACAGATTACGCTGTAGCGTGAATACTCCCGCCGTTGCAGCTGCTTGTAACTGCTGCAGGTGACGTGTACGAGGCGACAATTCTCTTGTCGTCGTGACGAAAAGTTATGGAAAATCTTGCTCGGTATTTTTTGTTATACCAAATTGGGGGCCCTTCATAATACTATCGACAAATATCAGTGATCTACGATGAACTTTTTTTTTTTTTTTTTTTTTTTTCCTTGTAGTCGAGTAAGTGACGCAGTGAGCCGCGTACTGGATGTTGCATTCGGGATGTGCTAGACTCAGATTTCCGTTCAGCCGTTGAGACGATTTATCATTACAGATATTATATTCTTCAAATGAAACGCCAGGATCGCGAATGAATAATTTATGTAATGACGACCGGTTTCAGAGGATTGGGCCCCATCAACCGGTCATATACATTTTATAAGCTAGTCATCTTATTTAAAAATGGAGATAAAATAATAAGTGCAACACAGCACTTAGTCACAATATAAAAATACATAAGTTAAAATATGACAGCTTTGATAGTGGTACGGTCCTCTGAAACCGGCGTCATTAAATAAATTATTAATTAGCGATCTTGGCGTTTCATTTGAAGAATATAAAACCTACAATGTCAGGTAATGCCATTACACATATGTTTGAAGGACTCTAGAGATCCTTCGGAGACAGTATGATAATGGTAGTAAACCCAATAGTATTAAACAACGTAATATAACATACGACTTGAACTAAAAACTTGTTTGGAAAGAAACAAAATAGTGTGCATACAACAAAAATGTCTATCAATAAAAGCTACATTACAACATTACGAGACAGTGCTACAGCCAGGGGTCACAAATTCAACTGTAAATTTATTAATTTCTCCTAGATTAGAAGAAGTGACAAAATGTTAAAAAGCAGAGGGAAGATAAACTAGTAGATATATAAATAAAAGAAATGAGTCAAATTTGATGGTACAAAGTTTTTAGACGGTTTATTATTTCACATACGTTTAAAGCACTCTAGATATCGTTCGGAAACACTAAGATAATGAGTAGCAAACCCACTAGTAATAAACCACGTGACATTAAAAAGCAGAATAATGAAAAGAGTCAAATATTTATCTACAGCACCTGGGAGAAATTGTAACATACGACTTGAACTAAAAACTTGCTTGGGAAGAAAGAAAATAGTGTATATACAACAAATTATTTATTAATAAAAACTAAATTACATCATTACAAGAATGTGTTACATCCAGAGATCACAAATTCAAGTGAAATTTTTAAGGCCGACTGTTGTTGTTGTTATGGTCTTCAGTCCGGAGACTGGTTTGATGCAGCTCTCCACCCCACTCTATCCTGAGCAAGCCCTTTCATCTCCTCATAAGAACGGCAACCCACATCCACTTGAATCTGCTTACTATACGCGTCTCTTGGTCTCCCTCTGCGAATTTTACCCCACACACTTCCCTCCAATGCTAAATTTACGATTCCTCGATGTCTAAGAATGTGTCCTACCAAGCGATCCCTCCTTTTAGCCAGGGTATGCCAAAAATTCCTTTTCTCACCAATTCTGTTCAGTACTTCTTCATTGGTTATGCGATCTACCCACCTAATCTTCAGCATTCTTCTGTAGCACCACATTTCAAAAGCCTCTATTCTCTTCCTGTCCGCACTGCTTATCGTCCATGTTTCACTCCCGTACAAGGCAACACTCCACACAAATGCCTTCAGAAAAGACTTCCTTACACTTAAATTAATGTTCGATGTTAGCAAATTTCTCTTTTTCAAAAATGCTTTTCTTCCCATTGCCATTCTGCATTTTATATCCTCTGTACTGCGACCATCACATGTTATTTTACTACCCAAGTAACAAAACTCATCTACCACCTTCATTGTTTCGTTACCTAACCTAATTCCTTCAGCATCGCCCGATTTTCTAAGCCCGCATTCCATTATTTTTGTTTTGCTCTTGTTAATGTTCATTTTATACGCTCTCTTCAACACACTGTCCATTCCATTCAACTGCTCTTCTAGGTCCTTTGCTGTCTCTGACAGAATTACAATGTCATCAGCAAAACGCAATGTTTTAATTTCTTCCCCCTGAACTTTAATCCCTATTCCAAATTTTTCCTTGCTTTCCTTCACCGCCTGCTCGATGTACAAATTGAATAACATCGGAGAAAGGCTACAACCCTGTCTTACTCCCTTCCCAACTGATGCTTCCCTTTCATGCCCTTCGAGCCTAATAACTGCGGTCTGGCTTTTGTACAAGTTATAAATAACTCTCCTTTCCCTATATAGAGGAACAGAATTACAAAATGCTAAAAAATCAAAATGTTCAAATGTTTGTAGAGCTTATGGGACGTAACAACAGGGTCATCAGTCCCTAAGCTTACAAACTACGTATGAACTAGCTAATACTAAGGACGGCACAAATATCCATGCCCGAGGGGGGATTCGAACCCCCGACCGCAGTGGCCGTGCAGATCGTGACTGGCGCGCCGAGTCCCCTCGGCAACCACGGTCGGCAAAAAAATTGCTAAAAGCAGAGTAGTAACTATAAAAATAAAAAGTATATTTATCGAAACATTTCTGTTTTCTCTGAGAAAAAACAGTCTGGAGCGCAAAACTGATTTATTATTATTAATTAGTTTCGACCCAAATTTGGGCCATGTTCAGGATGTTGCTTCAAGATGGTGCAGAGCGGAGCAGGAGCTGTGAGTTCCCCAGTGGTGACCACTCGATCTCGGGACAAAATCCTGAAGATGGCCCAACAACGGGTCGAAACTAGTTAATAGTAAAAAGTCAGTTTTGCGCTCTAGGCTGTTTTTATATTAAAACTAGCTGAAAACCCGGCTTTGCCCGGGTATTTATTTATTTATTCCTGCCTTGAGTTAGTACTGCTCCTATCCCTTCCCTCGGCTGCATCTCCTTTTTTCTAAAAACATGCTATATTTATCGGAGAATAAATAACAAATAAGGCTGTTTCGCATAATGTGCAAAATTATAAGTATCCAAAGAAAGATATATAGTAATAAAAACACAAATGACATATAAAATGCGTACGATCTCATATTTATTGAGTTATATTTTGTACAATTGTATAATTTTGCAGGTATGTATTCATTTGTATAAGTGCTGTATGTGTGTATTAAAAGAAATTTCGGTTTTACTGCTTTATTTATTTATTTTTATATTCCTTATTCGTATGCTTGTCCTTACAGAGAAAGAGTTGAAGACAATATAACACGCATAGACCAAAGATATGGTCTGTGGCATCACGTTTAGATGTATGAAACCACCTTGCTATAGAGTCGCAAACGTCATCGCTGGCCTTCAGTCCGATTTTTTTTTAATAATTTGACGACTTTCAACCACCATACCTTCCACCCCCTTATAGCTATCGGCATGGAACTGCTATGGTGTTCGACGGGAGACTTCGGACAACAATTACACACAGACCATTCGTTTGCGTTCGGTAATTTTCGCTGCAGAGCGAAATATTAACACACACACACACGTAGAATTTTATATACACCGATAACTTTCCATCCCAATATACTCCACCCATCATTATCAACCCTGAAGCAACAATGCAACCAATAAAACTATTTTCAAAGAGTAAATATAATTTTTAAAAGAGTAATTATTGTTCCGCATTTCACGTTATGTTCTTCAAATTACTAAATATCTATCAGAGCGCTACAAAACCGTTCCTAAAACCTTCCTCAGGTATAAATTAGGCCGGGCGCGGTGGCCGAGGGGACTGAGGCGCTCCAGTCACGGTCTGCACGGCCACTACGGTCGGGGGTTCGAATCCCCCTCGGGGATGGATTTTTTTGCCGTCCTTAGGATTAGCTAGTTCATAAGTAGTTTGTAAGTTTAGGGACTGATGACCCCGTAATTAAGTCCCATAAGCTTGACAAACATTTGAATATTTTGTATAAATTAGTAACTGTACAAATATTTAAGTCTCTGCATCTTGTCGTTCGGACGTGAAAAGCGTACACCGAACAGACATTCACATTAATATATATAGATAAATAGCTATCCGATCGCCATAAAACCGTGCCTAAAGCCTTCCCCGGGTAGATATTAGTAACTGCTCTTTATGTCATGTGGTTCAGACGTGATAAACGTACACCGAACAGACATTCACATTTATACATATAGATAAATTGAATGTAATAATAAAAAGTATCATAAACGAGGACTATAGATGATAATGTACGATGAGGTGTTATGCAGGGAACTGCAGCCTCTTACAGATACTACACGTAAGAAGAAAATTTCTTTATATCACCACATTATGTGGACAACGGAAACAGATAACGAGAACTACACAGAAAGTCTGAAAGCTGGAAGCATATACGACACACTAAAGAAGTTAGAGAGGCTGTGGAAGAACTAGAAGAGTATCTCGATGATCTCCAAAACAAAACAGAATATCTCAGTAAAGTGAAAAAAAAAAGGTTTAAACAAAAACAGACCAACGCAACTACCTGGAAAGGATACACAGATGAGGAAACACGGAAAACAATAACGAATGCAAAGATATTCGGAAGAAATGACACATGAATATATCAAAGCTGATGAACTGACTAAAGCACTCCAGAGAGGTCATGAAGCGTTATAATAATAATAATAAGAAGAAGAAGAAGAAGAAGAAGAAGAAAGCAACAGAACCGAACGGCCGTGGTTACATCCCATTTATGCTGACCACTTTCTCTCTGAAAGTAATATAAAGAAATGTATCAGGATTTTATTTATTTATTTATTTAATTTTTTTAGCTACGTCGGCTCCTAATGTATGATTTGCACTATAAAATTTTAGGTCAAAACGTTTTATGTCATTCGAAGTCTTTGCGAGTTTTCTGCCGGATAATAAAATCAAACCGAATAAATATTTCGATGGTCCAACTGTCCGTCACATTCAAGAACTTTTGCTGCTGCTGATTCCCGCTGAATACTGGTGCAAGATCGAAGTACCGCGTCCTATATAGTCGTCGGTCTCGTGCACGGCGCATGCGCCTAGTGGAACAGGGCACAACGATATATCGCACCTTACGTTAATCAGTCCTAGGTGCTAGAATCCGGGTCGAACATTGCAGTTTGATATTATGTAAAAGTGGATTCCATGTTCTACTAAGAGGAAACTTTATGTCTCTATTTATTAAATTGTTCGACAACCGATTTCAATGGCTTCTCTGTAAACACTGTTCCAGAAACCGGAGGTATTGGTAACTATGCGGGTCTCATCATATATCATCTTGTGCTCTTTCGTTAAACAGTGTTCTGATATCGCCGATTTATCCGGCTGCAATAATCTCGTGTGGCGACAATGTTCCACGCATCTATTTGTACAGTTCGAAGCGTACGGCCGATGTATGCCTTGCCACACACGGTATTTTGTAGACACCGGGTTTCTTGAGTCCGAGGTCATCTTTGACGGAGCCAAGCAATGCCCTAATCTTGCACGGCGGACGGAAAACAGTGTTTATGTTAAAATTTGCGCCTCTTTGCTGATGATGCTGTGGTGTTTGGGAGGGTGTCGTCTTTAACTGATTGTAGTAGCATACAGGATGACTTAGACAAAATTTCTAGTTGGTGCGAAGAGTGGCAGCTCGATCTCAATGTAGAAAAATGTAAGGTGATGCGCATGAGTAGGAAAAACAATCCCATAATGTTCGAATACAGCATTAGTAGAGAGCTTCTTGATGCTGTCGCGTCGTTCAAATATCTAGGCGTAACATTGCAGAGCGATATGAAACGGAACGAACATGTAAGGATAGTTGTGAGTAAGGCGGACAGCCGACTTCGGTTTATTGGGAGAATTTTGGGAAGATGTAGCTCATCTGTAAAGGAGACCGCGTATAAAACGCTTGTACGACCACGTCTTGAGTATTGCTCAACTGTTTGGGACCCGTAGCAGATTAGTTTAAAGGAAGACATAGACAGGTTCAGAGGCGAGCAGCTAGGTTTGCTACTGGTAGGTTCGACCAATGCGCGAGTGTGACGGAAATGCTCCGGCAACTCAATTGGGGATCGCTGGAGGAAAGACGACGTTGTTTTCGTGAGTTTCTGTTGAGGAAATTTATAGGGCCGCAATTTGAAGCTGAATGTAGTACGATCTTGCTGCCATCTAGATACAATTCGCGTGGTGATCACAAAGACAAGATAAGAGAAATTAGGGCTCGTACGGAGGCATATAATCATTCTTTTTTTCCTTTTTCTATTTGGGAGTGGAATAGGAAAAGAAATGCCTAGTAGTGGTACAGTGTACCCTCCGTCACGCACCTTACGTTGAATTACGGAGTATGTATGTAGATGTAATTGTGAACTTCTTAAAAGTCTTCCAACTTCAAAAGTTTTAGGTCAAATTTAAATTTAAAATAGGTGACCTTGGATCACAACCGATTTTTTATCGAATTTCCACATGTAGAGATGCTTCTAACGTCTGATTGCCGTATGAATGTGTCAATGTGCGAGAAAAAAAGTTTAGAAATGTTTCGTATATGCTTGACATTGCACAACCCAACGTGTTGTCGTACGACAAATCGGAGCGTGTGTAGGCGCCTTAAGAGCTGAAGAAATCTGTCACACGCTGCTTCCATACAAAATGTTCAAATATTCGTATATACAGTGAGTTATGGCCACTACAAAGGCAAACGTCTATGCCCTGGTCGCCCGCTCAAAAGAATGGTGTCCATTGCCCGCAGCCACGGTTTTCAAAGTGCCAATTTCCAACAAAATTCTAGTCGGAACGTCTTTGACAGTCACATGTTTGATGTACGAAATACTGAGGCTTCACTTCCGATCAAATACCTTCCTCCGGAGCCGAACACGGCTGTGCGGTCTCCAGCGACAGTTCGGCACGGACGGAAATGGAGCACCGTTACTTGCCAGTACGAGGACCCTGTGTGGTGGAGCGACCGCCCGCGGCCTACCTGCTGGTGCGGAGCGTTCCCCGCGGTGCTCCACAGAGGGGCGGCGCGTTTGAGCCGGCCGCGGCTAGATGCCAATTTCTTGCGTCGCCGGCGCTGTCCCCGACAGGCGAATATCCGCGTCATATCGGCGCTAAAACAAGTGCCCTGCAGGCGACACCTCAGCCCGGCAGCGGGCTTTGTGCGCCACGCACGTGCGCCGTCCGTCCCGGCCTGAATCGAACGTTAATTGAGTGATAGCTTGGTGATTCATCAGCCTTCGAATTCAAACCAAAGCCTCACCCCCGGGTCCCGAACCCTTCTCTCGCCTTGTCGTATCTCCGACGCAGACAAGCGGCCGCCAACCCCCCTCCCACACCCCCCTCCACCCCCTACATTTCCCAATCCCTCCGCGCTTTTTTTTATCTCAGTTCCTCTCTTCCCACCGCGGCACTTCTGTCCCTCTGAAAAATCCCTTTTTATACAAACCTTTTACCGTAAAAAATTAAAAACCCTTTTTTACCTATTAAAGATATAAAGAACTAGTACACTAAAAATTCAATTGAAAAAAGTGCGAGATATTTTTGTTCGATTGAAGAGGAGAGAACCTGGGTGGCAGGGCGGTGAGTGGGACCGAAGGGAGGAGGTGGGGGCAGGGACGGGGTTTGTAAGGCGAGAGAATTGTGACGGGGGTTGATTCGTTTTTGTTCTCGTAACTGATTTTTCGAGCACACACACACACATACATACACACACGTGCGCGCGCACGTACGAGACACACACACACACACACACACACACACACATCGGGGGAGAGGGGAAAAAAAATAAAAAATGGAAAAAGCCTCCCTCATTCCCTCCTCCGCGTGCAGACAATAGATGTGTGGTCCTGTATTCTCATCGAGTTCGCTTGGACTGGATTGGAAAAAACAGATAGGAGGTGGGCGGGAGGGGTGGGGGTCGTTAGCGGGGCCGGCGGGAGGGAGGGAGGGGTGCAGGCGCGCCGGGCACAAAGAGGGAAAGAGGGGGAGAGGCCAGCAGGGGACGCGAGAACCGCCGGCCGGGGTGGAAGGTGCCGGCTGCCGGCTGGCGGCTGCAGCCGTTGATTAGGAGCGGCCGGGGGCGTCGTAATGAGACTGGATTATAATTATGATAATGAATTTTGGGAGCGCGCGCGTGACGTGTCCGCGGTACAGTCGCAGACCGCGCAGGCCCCGGCGCCGTCGTATTTCGAGCCGCCTGCCGCCTCGGGCGTCAGGGTACGACCATACCGAGCCGCTCCACGCTTCCTGCTTGGCGGCGGTAGGGAGGCGGCTGGAAAACCCAGTGGGTGATCCCATTGGGGTGGCCACACTGCACCCGCGCGGCCGCCTCAGCTCGCTCACATCGCTTTCACTCGCGCGTGGAAGAAAGAATTTATGTTTCTTGCCGGCCGCGGTGGTCGAGGGGACTGAGGCGCTTCAGTCACGGTCTGCACGGCCACTACGGTCGGGGGTTCGAATCCCCCCTCGGGCATGGATATTTGTGCTGTCCTAGTTTGTAAGTAGTTCATACGTAGTTTGTAAGTTTAGGGACTGATGACCTCGTAGTTAAGTCCCTTAAGCTTAACAAACATTTGAAAGTTTGAATTATGTTTCTTGTGCCGCTCTCAGCTCGCGGGTTCCGAGATTTCAACGCTGTGCGCTGCGAGTCGCGTTTACTGGGAGCTGATAAACACGCGTTTATATCAAAAGTGTTGAATGCACAGCTGTTAATTCACTGTAGCTGAATTTTATTGAACTTTTGCAGACTCGCACAACCGGTTTTGCAATGTCTTTAACTGCAACTTATTGTTCATGTTGGTGCAAGAATACCAGTACTTTAATATAGCAAACAACTACACATTCAAGATAATTTACGTGTAGATAGGTTCTTTAGCTCAGAATTTGAAATGGTTACTTCTTTTCTAAAGGTTGCACGTGAAAATTGGCTTTTTTGTGAGCCAATGACACAAGGCTACTTTATTCATAATTACTTTGCTGCCATTCCATGTCAGTTTGCCTTTCCATTTTTTTGGTCATCATCCGTAGATGGTGCCAAGTTATAACAGCAGTTACATTATAACGCCACTGATTTACTTGCATTAAACTAAACTAGAAAGAAGATGCACTTAAGCTGCACATACGAACTGCATACTCCAACTAACAGTGCCGCTGTAAACAGCTTTAGTGTCAAAATATCCACGGGTGTACTGCCGGTCTATAGTGTCCAACGGGGACAATTCCCTTCGAGCAGCCGTAGCGTGCGGATTTCCGTGCCGGCGCGTTTCCAGGAGCTCAGTCCGTCAGTTCACCTGATGATGGCGACATGTATGATCGCCGAAATATTGTGCCCGTTGGACACTATAGACCGGCAGTGCACACGTGGATATTTTGATTATCAAATACGCCGGGAGAAACTGAAGAATCACATCTTCAGTGTCCCCTGCGCGCGGCAACAGCCCTGCCGTGAGGAGGCGAGGCGGCGGCGTTCTTGATACCCGATGCGAGCGGAAGAGCGCCAGACACTCGGCACCCAGTATCGCGCTGCTCGGCGCGCGTGGATTCTTGGCGGAGGAGACGAAAGAAACGCGGAAGGTGTGTCCATTAAGCCTGGTGGTACACACACCGATTTTCGACTGCCGGTAAAATATCGGTCGGTGTTTTATCGGTGGAGCGCTGCTTGCGCACATGCCGGTAATTTACCGGTCAAACGAGATGTCGTTCGGCTGTCGCGGTCGAGTGAAGTTGATTCAAAACAGAAATCAATGAATCTCAAAAGATTTCACAGGTCGACAAATTTTGACTTTTTGTCTGGGGTTTGCATGATAATATGAATTTCTGACTAAATTGACCCTGCTGATCACAAATCTGCAGCCTGTTTCTCTGTAGCACGTCAGGTTTTTACACCACCACTATCATCATCATATTCACCATTGTCTAACTCTGCACCCAATGAAATTGGAAAGCAATTACGGGACAATGGAAACGAAATGGAACAGTAAAGCGGTTAAAAAAGAACTGGAAGAAAGTCATATGAATCATAAGAAGCAAATATTATGGTGGGCACTTACCAGGTAGAGGTATTACTTCCGTTTTCGTTTGCCCGTGAATGAACGCTTGATATCCTTCCTCTTGTGTGTCACTTCTCCTTCACGTGTGCTACACCAACAGTAGTCAGCCATCATGTTTATTCCCCAACGACCTTGATAACGATGTTACATAGTTTTAAGTTCCTGATGAAATCGTTCACCATGTTCCTCTGATGTGTCAGCCAAATTTTCTTGAAAACTCTCTGTGACATTAGAAAATGTAGTTTTAGAGAGACCTTTCATCCTAACTGTTTAAAGGACTGTAGCATGTCTATTTCCTTGTAATCAGGCTGCTTATTCTGGCCAAGGAAACGATGCACAACATTTTTTAAACTTCTCCAAGCTTGAAGTTCTATTTCCGTCATAAAACTGTCAAAGTGCTCATCAGATATCAACTTCCTTATATCTGGTCCAAAAAATATCCCTTTTTTCAACTTTCAGCCGATAGATTTGGGAATTTCCTCCACAGGTATTGGAAACAGTTTCCTGTTTCGTCCAGTGCTTTAACATACTGCTTCATGAGTCCTAATTTGATGTGTAGTGGAGGCAAAATATGATCTGGATTAACCAAATGTTCATTCACTATGTTCTTTGATCCCACTGTCAGATTTTGCCTCTTAGGCCACTCTCTCCTACTCCAATGATCATGGTAAGCTCTACTGTCCCATTCACACATATAGCAAGGCATCTTAGTGTACCCTGCTTGCTGACCAAGAAGAATGCAAATCACTTTAAAGTCACCACACACAAGCTACTGGTGATCTTTGTACTTCACATTTTGTAGAAGTATTTTCATGGTATTGTATGTCTGTTTTAAATGTACTGAATACACAGTTCGTATTGATACTAGGTCATTTCCGATGTGTAGCAACACTGCTTTCAAACTTCGCTTTGAAGAATCTATAAACAATCTCCATTCTTTACTCTCATACTTCTGAGCTCCCATTTTCATCACTAATCCGGCGATGTCTTTGCAGAACACCATTAAACGATCTTCAACAAAACATTCCCTAAAATCTTTATCACGATTTCTGTACAATGAATATGATGTACCATGTGCAAGTAAGTTATTTTTACTGAGACGTGATCCCAGTAGTTGTGCTGCATCTTTTGAGAGTCCTAAGTCTTTCACCAAATTGTCAAGTTCTGTTTGAGTAAGAGGTTTTGGGCTACTATCGGTACCACACTCAGAATCGTCGGATTCACTGCTTTCTTGACTTACATCTGGTTCAGAGAATTCAAGAGAATCCACTGATGTTGGTGGAGAGGGGATTGGTAGCCCTGGGCCATGAGGAACAGGTCTAATTGCCGAATCTAAGTTTGGATACGATATGTTTTTCATGTTTCTTCTGTTGTATCCAGTTACATTCGTCATACAGAAGTAATAGTCATCAACATGATTCTTCTGTTCACGCCATACCATAGGAATTGCGAAGTTCAAGCACTTGATTTAACCTTCACTCCATTTCCTTAACTGCTCCACACATGTATGGCACACAATGTGTGGAGCAAATGACTTGTCCTCATCGCCGAGCTTCATGCCGAAATATGCAAAATATGACTTCTGCACAAATTTTGTTATTTGTCGACGTCTTGCACGTATCACATAATTTCCACATATATAACAAAATGTATCTGGGCTATTTACACACTGACTTCCTGACTTTTTTAACACACCTTCAGTGAAATACCACCACTCACAACAAAGCGCGAAAGCAGCTTCTTGTAGCTGTAGCACTCACTCACTGATTTCTGTGGCGATAATGGAACGTCAACTCCAAGCTCATTAGCCCCCTCTGCCTCACCTTCACACAAAAAATGCAGCGTTACCACATTTCTGTATTTGTGGACACTGCATAACATAGATTTCGCAGCCAATGGTAGGTTTGGAGGGGGGTAGCTGTGCAGAAAAAACTGAGGGTGATGCAAAAAACTGATATGATTTTCATATTCAGGGGTGCAAATTTAGTAAAGAACACCACTTACTTTCCAAACCCCAGAATCCATTTCGACCTGTGTTTTGCACAATATTATAGGAGACATATTGCTGACACGATACAAACAACTAGTAAAGTACTAAAAAATGTTCAAATGTTTGTATAGCTTATGGAACTTAACTACGGGGTCATCAGTCCCTAAACTTACAATCTACTTATCAACTAGCTTATCCTAAGGACGGCACAAATATCCATGCCCGAGGGGGTATTCGAACCCCCGACCGTAGTGGCCGTGCAGACCGTGACTGGAGCGCCTCAGTCCCCTCGGCCACCGCGGCCGGCTGCGATCAAGACATTTAAAAAAAAAAAAAAATGTACCAAGTACCGTATCACACACTGCTGTACCATTTAGGAAATTAATTTTTTTCTTTGCTCTCCATTTCCACAAAAATGTCGTTCAGATGGCGGGAAATTTGTTTCCTTGCATCTCGAGTCACATTTCTATCTTTAAACGTGTCTAAAGTTTTTCTCACCAAACCGGCCGTGCTTACAGTAACGAAATAAGTCTATCAACATTTATCTGTTAATCCTTCGCAAACGTATACTTATATAATTGTATGTATGCTTCAAACAGGAAAATTACCATTTCTGGGCTGATATAGAAACAAGTTCGATCCCTTGCTGTAATACAGATGAAGCTGCAACAGTGTGAAATAACGGACGCTGTAAGTAAGTGGGAAGTTGATGACCATAAGTTCTACAAACATTTGAACATTTGAACTTTTTGCTCTTTCGACTCCAATTTCGGTTACGATAAATTTTAAACGGGAGTTATATCTGAGGTTGATGTACAGTAGCAGCAGCGGCAGCCGCAGTCAGCGTGTACGGCCATTTTCTTGTCAAAGACGGTCTAAATTAAATTTTCAAACTATTGTTTCATCAGTAATGACAGCTAGGACTAACGCTGGAATTCCATTATTTGTCAGAATGCACTGTTTCATACTAGGGCCGGCCAGAAATTCTGATCACATTCGACATACATACTGTTTTGGACAGTTGTTTCCAACGGAAGAATTTACTTAATGAGTACAATAGAGGAAAACGCATCCCAATCCTCTGTTATGGTGGAAAGTGAGTACAAAATTTCAACCCCTGTACGCGAATGTCCGCCAATATTTGTCGTCTCTACCAAGTTCAACAGCTAGCGAACAACGTTTTAGTGGTGCTGGCCTAATCTATGACCCGTTGAGGAGTAGATTGGATGGAGAAAAAGCTGCGAAGCTTCTGTTTATAAAATATAATCTAGTTATTTTGGATTAACTTCATTTGGGTTGATTTATTATTAGTGTTAACACTTTGTTTTTATTTTCAACTTCCAGGTACACAGTATAAACCTACCTGTATTACTTTTTGAACTAATAATAAGTATATAACCAATGAATAACGCGTGTAATTTTATTTTATTAAACCGACCCTTAACAGTTTAACACAGCTCTCTTCTGTCTCCAGTTCCGATAAACCAAATTTAAAAATTCCGCTTCCGAATTATGTTCTGATAAAACCACTTCCGTTACATCCCTAATCTAGCTACAGAATGCTTCGAAACGATCTCTACATACCTTGGCACGTGTTGCTCATAGTGATTTGCGACAGCAATGCTCTCCAGCGCCCGTTGTGGGATGACGCATAGATCATTGTGTTTACAAACATGGATGTGAGTAAAATTACACGATATACCTGTTGTGATCATTAAAAAAAAAACCTGAAACATGCTTGCATATGGCATCCAATACTCTGAAAGAAATTGCACTTGTTTTTTTCCCAGAATACCGTCATAAGTGTGCGATTGAAATCGTGATTTCCTGTCAGACAGGACACAGTACATTCTAATTGACGGAAAGTCATAGACTAGAACTGAAGTGATATCTGGCGTTCCCCAGGGAAGTGTTACAGCGCCCTACTTTTCCTTATTTTTATAAACGATTTAAGAGACAATCTGAGTATCTCTCTTAGGTTGTTCTCGGATGACGCTGTTCAAAAAATGTTTGTTAAGCTTATGGGACTTAACTACAGGGTCATCAGTTCCTAAACTTACAAACTACTTATGAACTACTTACGAACTAGGACGGCACAAATATCCATGCCCGAGGGGGGGATTCGAACCTCCGACCGTAGTGGCCGTGCTGACCGTGACTGGAGCGCCTCAGTCACCTCGGCCATCGCGGCCGGCGATGACGCTGTCAC
Organism: Locusta migratoria; assembly: GCA_026315105.1. Classification (NCBI taxonomy): domain Eukaryota; kingdom Metazoa; phylum Arthropoda; class Insecta; order Orthoptera; family Acrididae; genus Locusta; species Locusta migratoria. Next base: position 456,878,031 of record CM048746.1, read on the forward strand.
TTATCGATTAGTGAAGTCATTAGAAGATCAAAAGCAACTGTAAAATGATTTATATAAGATATCTGCATGCTGAAAAAAATGGCAATTGACCCTAATAATGAGAAGTGTGGAGTGACCACTAAAAGAAACCCGTTAAACTTCATTTACAAGATAAATCAGTCAAAACTACAGGCTGTAAATTCAACTAAATTCCTATGAGTAGCAATACTAACTACTTAAATTGGAAAGAACACATAGAAAACATTGTAGAGAAAGCGAACCAAAGACCACATTTCATTGGCAGAACGCTTAGAAGATGCAACACGTCTACTAAAGAAACTGACTACACTACACTTGTGCGTCCTGTTTTGGAGTATTTCTGCGCAGTGTGGAATGCACACCAGGTGGGAATGACGGACGATTTAGAGAAAATTCAGAGAAGGGCATCTCGTTTTTTATCATCGTGATCTAGGGGAAAGAGTGTCAAGGAAATGATGCTCGAGTTGTGCTGGAAATCATTAAAAGAAAGGCGTTATTCGTTGCAGCGAGATCTACTTGCGAAATTTCTTTCACCAACATTTCTCTCTTCCGAATGTGAACATATTTTGTTAGCACCCACCTACATAGGAAGACATGATCATGAAAATAAAATGAGAGAAATCAGGTCGAAAACGTAAGGATTTCGTTGTTCCCTTCTCCCGCGAGCTATAAGAGAATGGAACCTTAGAGAAACTTCATAAAAGCGGTTGGATGAACCCTCTGCTATGCACTTCAATGTGGCTTGCAGAGTATTTATGTAGATGTAGAAACAAAAAGACGGTACATTTATCTGAAAGTCGTTGACAATGATAATAAAATGTACGACCAAATCACTTTTGGCAAAAAATCAGAAAAATTGTCAATGTTGATATACATCATCTGCACCACCTCCAGTTGTCTTGCTCTTATATTCGCGTTTTCCACGTGTACATATTCTGCATACTCAAATGTTTACTTCGGAGTTCCTTCGGAGATAATAGTTTTTGCCTGATACAGTTTACGTGTTCATGCACGCTGGACAGCGCCTCAGCTCGACAATGTTCATTGTGATAGGTTTTGCTTTTAGTCTTGTACGTAAATACTGTTTCTCCTACACTGCATCTGCTTCCGTAACCACGCGCTACCCATGTTGTTTTTGTCCTGTGAAACTGAACTATTCCAACTTTGTACTCAACTAGAACATCATGGGGAAAACCGAGTGACGTTAGGGTACTCAGTGCACTCGTGTTCTTAGGTTTTCTGACTCACAAGGATCACCACTGACGTCGAACTTTCGGAACAGCTCGGAACCATGCTTCGAATAACAGGCAATCATAGAACAGCGGTGTGCGTCATTTCCATACAAAAAGTTGTATTGTACCTCATATAACATTTTAACAGAGAGAAACGAAGTAACAAGATATCAGTACCATAGGAAGGAAATTATATGTAATTTAATGGGGTCAGTGTATCATTACATATTCACCCAGCAGCGCCAAGCACACTTATACAGCAGTACTACACACTTAAAGGTGATTATATTAGTCCTCAAAAGTGCACATGCGGGATTTCGATGAAGTGGTTAAAACAAGTGGGAGAAAATAAAAATCACTTCCGCATTCACGCAGTCCAATATTAAAAGATGCAACAATGTCTGAGCTATTTTTCGGTACAGTCAGCAAAAGAATTGATGCACTTCTCATATCGTGGACTCAAGTTTTGTATTCCTGTGTCGTAGAAGTCTGCCGCCTGTGAATGGAACCAGCGTGTTTAGCTCTTCGTCGTTGTCTAAACGCTGGCCAGAGGACAGGAATTTCTTGAGACGCAAGAAAACATTTAAATTGATGGGAGCAACTTCAGGACTGTATGCTGGAGGATCAAACAGCTACCATTCTTACACAAAATTTGAAATTTCTAGGTTTGCTTCTACCATCTACATCTACATGGGATACTCTGCAAATCACATTTAAGTGCCTGGCAGAGGTTTCATCGAACCACAATTATACTATTTATCTCCCATTCCATTCTCGAATAGCGCATGGGAAGAATGAACACCTGAATCTCTCTGTTCGAGCTCTGATTTCTCGTATTTTATTCTGATGATCATTTATACCTATTTAAGTGGGAGTCAACAATATATTTTCGCATTCGGAGGAGAATTTTGGCGATTGTGCAATTATAGCCAGATCATCAGCAAATGGTTAGTGTAGTATAGTGCCGGTTGATCATGTTTTTCCTTGACCCCCATCAGTACGTAAACATTTTTTTTTCTTTTCTTTTTTTTTTTTTCTTTCCATTTTTCTTTTGGTACGCCGACCTCGTTATCACTTTTTGGATATGTATGTATGGAAAAGAAATAAGTATGTTTCACAAGCATCACAAATTGCTGGAAAAATAATTATTTATTATCTACCGGTTTCTAGTACATGAACATCCTCAGATAGAGTAATTTTATTTACAACAGCCTATAAGGTAATGTTCTTAAAGTGACTGCAAGTAGAATAAAATCCATCCTGCGTTACTGCAGCCAGTAGTAAAATGATAGCGTTTGTTTCATTTTGATGTAGAAAGAGAAAACAGAATGCAATAAAATGTTAACACTATTTTTTTTTAGAAGTTAGTAACTTATATCTTAGACAGTAATTCTTCACCGGTTTTCTTATCGTGCGTTTGAAGAACAGTCAGCTATTAGAGCAGTCGTGTTGCTGCGTGGAATGTCCGCGAGCTCCAAAGCGTCATGCTACTGGATGGGCGGCCGTTCCCACTGGAGGGTCGAGTCCTCCCTAGAGCATGGATTTAGTGTTTAAATAGTTTGTATCTCTATGGACTGATGACCATAGCAGATCGGCCGAACAGGTTTTCAAATAGCAGTCGTGTTCTTGTAAACGCTTGTTGTCCATTGCGTACAAAACACATTACTTCCTTCCTTTGGTGCGTAAGTTAAGGGAAGCACCTTTTGTGTTCTGGACGTAATTTACGGGCCCAGCCTTTCATCCTATTTTCTTTTTGGTTACCCAAGCGAGCCCTCAAATACACGTCAATAAAAACATTTGCAATGATAGAAAGTAAATATCCGTTCGAGTTAAGGTTTACATTTCTGTCACTCGGCTTAAGTAATCGGATTGACAGAGCGGTTTTTTTTCTGTTTTCCGTCACTACGGTAGGAAGATGATTAAATGTAGCCGAGAGATTTCTGAAATAGGATTAAGCGATCACGTTTTTAAAGTTCGATAACGCACGCTGCCTCTAGATAATCCGCGCTACTAACCTTCGTCCTAAATACCAAAATAAAATATTAAACTTCGGTTCGGGACATTAGTAAAGCTTTAGCTCATTGGTTATTACCTTCGCCGCAGGCGGATTAGGCTTTGCCTTACTCCGTGTGCAGTCGCAACAAATGCCGTATCTTTTCGTCGGCGCAGAGGATAACCGAACAACAAAATCAGTTAGAGCAGTACTCTGTGATTCATATGCCCCCACTGCTCCCTCCTGCCGCTCGTCTACCACAGAATCAAGCCAAGCTAGAAACAGTTGTGGTTACTGACAAAATATTTACCGGGAAATGTGATGTTCGTGTGGGTTTCGGTGTGTGTGGAGGGGGGGGGGGGAGGGGTTGTTAGCTGATAGGGTGGGGTGAGAAAGGAGGGAGAATGAGTAGAGTTTGAATTCGTGTTATAGATATGACGGCCTTTCAGACCCACACCATATGATTCAGTATCAGCGATTTAGCGCTTTCCATAAATCACACCAGGATAATCCTGATTCTTTCGGGAATTCAACACCCGCTCTTCCGAGCCTCAGTAGTATTCTACACGTAATAGTTCGCGGCCCGCGACATACTGAACTCCATATATTCTTCAGGAAATAACAGTTCCGAAGCTCCTGTTTATTATTTTTCTTTCATTTTTTTGTGATTCATTCCTTAGAAGCTACTTTCTAGGTCGCATTCGCAGTCTACTTCGCAAGGTCTCAAGTTAAAACACAGCATCATGAAACTTCCAGACATATTAAAATTGTGTGCTGGAACCGCGATTCGAAATTGGGACGTTTGCCTTTCGCCTTTCCTGAGTTATCCCAGCACGCTTCACGGCCCGTACTCACAACTTTACTACTGCCAGTACCTCGCCTCCTACTTTCCAAACTTCACAGAAGTTCTCTTGAGAAACTTACGGGAATAGCAACTGATGTACTTCTTAATATTCAAAAAGTATCCAACAAACATAGACGCTGGTTCACTATGACGCAGCTTGGCACTGTTTTTATTATGTCATCAAGAGTTAATGCCAAGTAACATGTTACTAATTTTTTATTGCTTGGCATGGATAAGGTAGCACACATTGTATCAGCATAATCAGTCTGTTTAGTTTTGAAGTACTATCTTGATGAAACTACTAGTTTATCTATTAATAAAAAAATGAATGTTTGTCTGCATGTCCTCTATGTGTTCATAAACCATTCATTCGATTGCAATGAAACTTTGGTGAACTGTTTACCGTACGCCCACGAAGGTTCCTGACCAAAAAACAAAATAGCACGACATGTAGCTCAGGAGATATGACGTCATAAATAATGAGAAGACACCGCGTGAGAATACCAAAATTTATGCGTCAATTATTGGAAAATTGAAAAATTGCATGTAATTTCTGACGTTTATGAAAGTTTTTGTAACTGACCCTCCCCCCACAAAATGATGAAAAGAAGTGTACCGCTCAAAACAGTTTCGCTGTAGATACCGTAAAATTGTATTGTATACAAATCTACAATTATCTTCCAATTTTTATGAAATTTTGCACACGTAAGCTTCAATCCACGAGGACGGTCGCCTTAAGTGTTAGAATCACGTACAACACATTGTTCACAAGATATGACGTCATAAACAATGAAATGGGCGAAAACCTGCAGCATCAAACGACAGTGTTGCATATTTCCTCCTAAACCACTGGACCGATTTCAACCAAATTTGATGCACATATTCCTTAACGTAACGTAACAAGGCTGTTGGGGTAAAAACCACATAGGACACGTTGTTGAGGAGCTACAACATCATAAACAATAATGCGACGAGACTTTATTCACACATTATGAGAATGACAGTACTTAGCAACAAACTTTAAACATCATGTCAAACCTTTATTGAACTTTTTCTCGCTGACAATAGTAGCAAAATTATGAAAGGAAAAAAAGTTTTTCGCTTACTACTTTTCCGCTGTTCATGAACTAGAACTACGACATTTCGGTATGACGTTACAGTTTATAATTTCTACACTACAAATTGTAGCGGCAGGAAATTTTGCAGACGGTACACACACATACAGCTGAATGTACCTTCGCAAATGCATCACGTAGTTCATATATGAGCACATAAACAGTAACGTTCATGGAAAACCGCCCCATCACTCACAAAGTTTTAATCTATTACTTCTTTACTACTAATTGTATTCCCAAGAGACTTTACAAGGCACACAACACTTATACAAATGAATTTAGAAAAAAGGAGATGGACAGAGAGAGAAGGTGTAGGAGAAGTTCTAATTCAAGGCTGGAATGAATAAATAAATACCCGGGCAACGCCGGGTTTTCAGCTAGTATCATGTAATTCATTTTAACTGTTCATTAATTTATGTTTGTCGTTTTTATTTAACAGACTATTCTGAAGTTGGGTTAAAAGCGAAACCGGTGAAGTTATAACTATAATAAACATCTGATAGTTGATAATATGCGTTTCTTTTTTATTTTATTGTTATATATTTCATCATCATGTATATGGAGTATCGTGCGCTTGTATTGCATATAAATCTACAGTGCCGTTCCGATTTTCGTGAAATTTTGCACTAGAGGAAGTCACTGTCTAAGTAAAACTCACGACCGTCACTGTTTACGACATCATACCTCCTTACGTATGTGTCGTAGGTGGTTCTTACCCAGACAGCGATTGTTGCCTGATAGTAAGGAACATGTGAACCAAATTTGGTTGAAATCGATCCAGTAGTTTAGGAATAGATGTAGAACATAGACACATACAGCCTATTTTGTAACATGTACCGATAGTTCTAAACATGGCTGCAGTTCAGCAACGATGGAATACGACCCAAAACTAAAAAAAAAAAAAAAAAAAAAAAAAAAACTTCAGCTGACCAGTTGCATAAAAATGGTTTACATGCATAAACCTTGACCTAGGTTTCGTCAAACGTAATTTTGCCTCCTTCAGAAGTATTACCCAATAAAATATAATACACAAATCATATGAAGAATAGTAAAGTACATAAATGTTTATACAATAAGTAAGAAATTAAAATTACAGCATTAGATGAGAATGTAGTAACATTTAGTTCACATTAAAATAGTTGTTAAATAAAATGTGGCTGACTCCATGTCATAGAATAAAAAGTAAAATTTAAAACATATCTACAACATACTTAATTTTGAAACATTTATGTACTTTACTATTATTCATATCATTCGTGTATTATATTTTATTAGGGAATACTTCTGAAGAAGGCAAAATTACTTTTGCCGAAACCAAGGTTATTGTTGTTGTTGTTGTTGTTATTGTTTGGTTGTTTAAGGGGGACAAAACTACAACGGTCATCAGTCCCCCATTCCATCACTAAGCGTCAAAAGTAATACTGTCGACGTGAAAGAAATCCGCCCAGACATTACGCTTGCAAAGTGGGAGGGGAATCCCGCTACGTCCATAAAACATCAACAAAATGGACGAGAAAGTAAACGAAACGAGACGATCACGTAAGGCGGCTAAAACAGGGAAGTCCACTAGGATGTGGACTGTTGTCAAATGGGAGCCACACTGACACTGGGGCGGGGCCTCACCACGAAGGAGATGTCCGTGGGTGAGCCACGTATGTCCAATGCGGATCTACATAGCACCACAAAGTCCCGGCGAGAGGCCAACATGGACGAACGCCATGCGGCCGTGGTGTCCTTGACAACCCGAAGCTTGTTGGATGTGCCCAGGCTATGCCACGCGGCATCTCAACGCTGATGTACCCAGTGGCGCAACAATGAACGGAGATCAGAAGCCAGGAGGCCGATGTCCAAAATGGACGCACTGATAGCCTGCTTGGCAAGTCTGTCAACACGTTCATTGCCTGGGATACCCACATGACACGTGGACCAGATGAACACCACCGACCGCCCGGACTGTTCAATGGCACAAAGCGTCTCCTGTATGGCCAACACCAGGGGAGACCGCGGGTAACACTGGTCCAGCGCTTTAAGGCTGCTCAGGGAGTCGCTGCAAATAAGAAAAGACTCACCCGAGCAGGACCGGATATGCACGAGAGCTCTGTGAATGGCCACCAGCTCTGCGGTGTAAACACTGAAGTCATTCGGCAGAGAGTGCCCGAAACCTAGGTCAAGGTTTATGCATGTAAACCATTTTTATTCAACTGGTCGACTGAGATTTTGTTGACTTTTGGGTGTACAGATAGATTGCGTAACCTTTAAACTACAGCTAGAACAGGTGTCGCAGAGCAGAATTTCCCTCGCGTTTATTCCTGCGCTCCACAGACAACAGCGCTAGGGCGGGTGGTTGCGTGGAAGCCTAGCTGCCGCCGGTCGTCAGACGCGTCGCGGCTGAGCGACGTACTGACACCGGCAGGCGGGAGCGCGGCATTCGGGAGCCGGCCAGCCAGCTCCCGGCGACAGCCCCCGTAAATCCTCCGGCCGCGCCTAAGGCACATAAATTACCCGGCTGCTCGCGGCCTTCCAGGCCTACCCGAACGCACAATTTTTCCGAACAAAAAAGTGCGTTTATCATATTGTGCGGTCGGTAAAAACGATACATAAATTATCAATACGCCAGTGACGCGCCGGACACGTGGCCCCTACATAAATCATTGCAAGTGGGGGCCCGCCTCCGCGCGCCTCCGATTCCAGACACGCGCTCGCTCGGCCGCTGTTTTTATGCTGTTGTCATTACGGGCCGGTGCGGCGCGGCGCGGCGCCAGGTGGAACCAGCAGTCGCGGGATTTGCGTGCCTGCGGAATGTCAGTAATACATTATATCAGTATCATGCGGTGTGCGCGCGGGATAACGATGCGCTCATCACCGCGGATTTAGGGTGGGGTTTACAGACGACCAGTCCTCCGCGTTTTGGAGGAACCGGGTTAAGTTCTCCGCTCAACGGTCAGACTTACACTGTATCATCAAAAGTATCCGGTCACCTGGCTGAAAATGACTTACAACTTCGTGCCGCCCTCCATCGGTAATGCTTGAGTTCAGTATGACGTTGGCACACCCATAAGCCGTCGGCACACGGAACATGTGTCTGAACGTATGTGCTAAACGTGCGGCTGAAGGCTCGGAGACTGCGCGACTTGTGAATACCGCGTCAGTCTTAGAGAAACACCATACTGCACATGTGGGGAGAGGGGAACCTCCCGAACACGTTGTCTTATTCTTCGGGACCTACAATCACCTCAGACACACATCGCCAGCACTACATGCTCACACAGAACAAGAAATATACGAGGCCATTAGAGAAGACGACCAATAGACAACACTCAATATACTAACAGATAAAATCTCGCGTTCGACTTATGACGAATACAAACGAAATAGACCATACAGAAGGCAACAACAAATGCAGCGAGCAAACACAGTGCATAGAGTGTACCAGCAAACGAACTGAAATCGAGAACACGACAGGGACAACAACACGGACCCCATCACAGACACCAACACGGACACGGATGCGGACATTGATCATTATTTAACAGACAATAATTATTGTAACTATATCAAGAAGGACAAAAATAAAATTGTCGCTCTTTGTCACCGGCAAAACAGCACTATAAACCTGATAACCTGCTTTAGATAATACTAACGATGGTTGAGGGTTGACGACTTGATGGGAATGCCAAGTCTTTTAACCTCAAGCATTACAAAGTGTCGGACTCTATCTTGTCCATCTTTCTCTCACCTATCATCTTATTCTATTCAATAAATTCATGTTGTTCTTTCAGTGTGTTTTTCAACATAAACGTCTGTACTTGCTCTAGTCTTTACTTCTCCTTCTTAAATGGATGTGTGTTATGTAATTAATTTTTCTAATTATTATTTATAGTTTTATTTCATAATCAAGTTAAGCTGCATATTGTTAAATTTAACTAGTTATAAGAAGAAATTATTCAGTGTAAAAAATCATTTACCAGTGCAAAATACGACCTGTTTTAGCATCTAGATAACAGGTATTTGTAAAAGTCAGCAAAATAAATAAATAAATACGAGATGTCTACCTCAACGAGCTCCTCGCGACCGCAGCGCGCTCCAGCGACAACTGTCGGCGGCACCAGGTTCTGGAATCACACTATTTACGAAATCCAAAGAGTGGAATTCCTGCTTTACCTAGCTATTAAATCGCTTATTTCCACGTTTGTGCATATGTTCCCTTATGTACAGTGATATCGGCCTATCTAAGTAACAACAAAATATATATGAACATAAGACTCTTATAAAAGTTGCATGTTATAAAAATTCCATGACAAGCTGTGAGATAAAAAGAAAACACCTTCACATGAGGCAAACATTATTGCAACAGTCTCACTTTTTAGTAAAACTTGAAAGGTCGTCTTTTCCCGGTCAAGGTTACTGTTGAGATTGTTAAGAACGCGTAAAATGCAATACGTGAAACGACAAAGTGCTTATTGTACTCTGTTCATAAAAAGAATCCAACAAAGTCACTCCGCAGAGGATGAGCAGTTATGTTCACAAAGCATCGAATATTATGCAGTATACTTCTATGAAATTTGTAGAAAAGACTTTGAGTCTATCAGAAAACCCGGATAAAAGAAGAAAAAATATTTGCTTCCAAGGAGCCTTGAGACAAATTGTACTTCAGAAGCCACAACGTTGCTGCCTACACTACAGGCACTAACATTAGTATCATCGACGAAGGTATTATTTGTTGTATACACTACTGGAAGATATGCTGGTTGCTGACATGTAATTACAACAAATGATGTAAAGAACAATTCGTGCTGATAGATCTTCAGTCCGCCTTACCTTGAAATGGCAAATTACTGTAATATGGCAATGTTTAACCACATATAAGACGTTTACAGTCATTTATTCTAGCAAATAGTACCTCTAATGACCGTTTTCCGACAGAATCTGAAATTACTGTTATTATTACTTGCTTTGAAATGTCATACGACCTAAGTTATATACATAAAACTCATGAAATACGACGGCCAAGATTGCGTCTTCACCCCCCCCCCCCCCGGATAGTCAAGTGGTTTGATGGCGGCACCGATCTCCCACCTTAATGATGATCGTTGAGATGCACGTTGAGGATATCTGTTATGCTTGATCCTGCCCGACACGTTGGGAAAGCTTCGCCAACGTGCGACTCGCACGTTGTGACGTCAGAAACTCGCCATGTTGGCCACACTCGTTCAGATACACGCTCCGTGTGCCGATGGCTTTAGCCGTGATGACAGCTTCGAATCTCGCAGGCATACTTTCAGTCAGGTGCTGAACGGTTTCTTGGGGAATGGCAGCCCATTCTTCCCGGTATACTGCACTGCGGAGAGGTATCGATGTAGGTCGGTGAGGCCAGGCACGAAATCGGCATTCTAAAACATCCCAAAGATGTTCTACAGGATTCAATGAGTGTGCAAGCGAGCCCATTACAGGGATGTTATCGTCACGTAACCACTCCGCCACAGGCCGTACATTATGAACAGCTGCTGCTCGATAGTGCTGAAAGATGCAATCGCCATTCCCGAATTGCAATTCAACAGTGGGAAGCACGAAGGTGCTGAAAACATGAATGAAGGTCTGTGCTGTGATAGTGCCACGCAAAACAACAACGGGTGCAAGCCCTCTCCATGAAAAACACGACGTCACCGCAACACCACCGGCTCCCAATTTTACACACGCTGTCAGATTACGTTCACCGGGCATTCTCCACACCTACACCCTGACATCGGATCGCCACATTGTGTACTGTGATTCGCCACTCCACACAACGGTTTTCCACTGTTGAATCGTCCATAAACAATGAAAACTGCCCAATCTTGCGTCACGTGATAGCCTGTTTTTTATTCATCAACTATTTGACATTGAGCGCATTTAGCGACTTGCGATAAACGTTGGACATAATTGCGAATCTTTGCGAAACTTTTTTTCACTGACAGCCCCAACAAAATGGTGAAAGTAAGAAAGTTTATCGCTTACTGCTTTTCCCACTTTCATGATATATATCTTCGACATTTGGTATGACATTACACGTTATTACTTCTACACTGTAAACTGTATTCGCGAGACAATTCACAGACAGCACACATACATACATACATACATACATACATACATGTTTCTTCGATACTTTATCACAGTTCGGCATATAGTTCAGGAAATATAAAATCATAAACAATTGCTGCGGCAGAATAGCTGTGCGCACTAAGGCACCTAGTTGCGGTGCGCGCGGCCGTTCGCCGTCGGGGATTAGAGTCCTTCTTCGGGCATGGGTGTTTCTGTTGACTTTAGCATAAGTTACTTCAAGTTTGTGTAAGTAGTTTGTAAGCCTAGGAATTGATGACCAACGTAGTTAAGACCCTTAGATTTATAAACTTTTGAATCGTCTAATGTTTATTTATGCTCCTTATATCACGGGAGGAGTCGTTTGGCATTGACCTGCGTGATGTGTGGCTTATGGGCAGCCGCTCGACCATGAAATGCAATTTTTCTCATAGTACTTGCAGTGGATCCTGTAAGATATTGGAATTCCTGTGTGATGGTCTGGATAGATGCCTGCCTGTTACACTGCACGACCCTCTTCGACTGTCAGCGGTCTCTGTGTGTCAACAGAAGAGGTCGGCCTGTACGCTTTCGTGCTGTATGTTTCCACTTCACTATCACATGAGAAACAGTGAACCTAGGAAAGTTTAGGAGTGTGGAAATCTCGCGTACAGGTGTCTGACACAGAGATCCAATAACCTAGCAACTTTCGAAATCCGTGAGTACCGCGAAGAGCCCCATTCTGCTCTCACAATGTATAATGACTACTGAGGTCGTTGGCAGCAAAATGCACCTAATATCAAAAACGTACTTTTGCGCGGGGGGGGGGATTTCCGGATAATTTTGGTAACATGGTGTAGCTTAGGAGTGAATTGCCGCGATGAAGGGGGCACATATTTAACCCAACTAGCATTGCTTCTGGTCCAAATTCGGCCAGCTCTGTTTAAACAGTAACGAAACTCAATAGCGACAGCAAGAAATAACGTTATTCAGCTACCGCGAAATTTTTATTTCCCCTGCTGATAACACGTCGACCCCGTAGTTCCACCCATTCAAATAACTTTCATTAGCCTAGTTGTATCATTAAACCTCTGTCCACGAGGTAGATGGGATGAACGTCAACAACAAGGTCGGGTGAAATCCCACCTGCGAACTGTATAAACAGCGGGCAGCGGGTGAGACCTACAATGCTGACGGTCTAGAAGGATACACTAGCTAGGGTAAGTCCTGTTATACCGCGCATGCGCACAACGGAAAATGGGACACGCGGATGATTTTTCATCCGACCTTGTGAGCAGTTGGTTAATATTTAAAACAGGCACTTCACTTCTCGTGTTCACGTATTTACAGAAAGCCAAGAAATAACGTTATTTCGCTACTGCGATTTTTTTTATTTCCACACGTTTTACCTCTAGATGTCTCTCGCGTTAGACCAGTTTCACTCGCGGCGGATCGTCGTCAAATACCCCCTTTACATTTGAAGAGTGCTACTTCTTTTAACCACTCTTATCAGCTACACACACACACACACACACACACACACACACACACACACACACACACATGATTATGATTTGTGCAGGCCTCCTTCTATAATTAATATTAAAAAATTGAACTTCAATTTTCGTGTTCGCATATTTATACAATAACGAGCTTAATTCCCGCTGCTTCGCACGCGTAGAATGGGTGATCTGCAATGGTTGTTTCTACTTCTAAATAGCCACAGTGGAGTAGCCGAGCGGTCTAAAGCACCTCGCTGCGGAGGGCGCGGTTGCTCGCCGTGGAGGTTGGAGTCCTCCCTGGGGCATGGGTGTATGTGTTTGTCCGTAGGTTAGTTTACCTAGGTTTAAGTAGTTTGTAAGCTAAGGACTGATGACCACGCAGTTTGGTCCGATAGATTTACAGACATTTGAACAATTGAACTTTTAAATATAATTTTTTTATAGATTTAGCTTTAAAGAGGCTTTTCTAATCAAATATTTTGATGCAACTTGCCACCTCCTATGCACCACTGATGGCGGAATTTAAAAAAACGAAACGTATATATGTATATATAATTTTGGGTCCAAATCCAAATGTTCTCATTTCTATCATCAGAATAGTCTTAGTAGCACCCTTAAAAGACTTTCCTTTATTTCACCTGCTTAATGGTTGCATTTCCAAAAATATCGAAATACGTTTTTAAAAAATTCCAATCAAAAGTCTAAATCCGAAATATTGTAGTTATTGCTTCAAAATTGCCTTAATAGCAACGTATTTTCAAGAAACCATTCATCCCCTATTTCACTTCCTTAGGGATGGGAATATCGAAAAATCGCTGATGCCTAGAGTGTAAGATAAAGTCTATAAATTTCAAATTCTATCGTTTGTAGATTCACTTTACAGCACCGTTTTCTGTCTTTCAGAAACGGATCAAGAAAGCGAAATTTCTTTTTTTACGATTTGGCACCTTTCATGGTAGCTTTACTTTTAAAACTGCAATATGCACTTATTTTTCTTTGTTTGTACGCTTGTTGCAGGAAACAACTGAATAATGTGCATCACGTTTCGCTGTATATAACCTCTTTGCTATAATACTGTCAGAAGTCAATATACTCATTCCTCCTGCAAGGAAAAAAAGTAGTTGCCACGAGTTTTGCCCCAACCCTCGTATATCTCTCGAAAAGAACAAATCGATAAAAGACGTAAGAGGCGAGACTGGAACAGGAAAAGAATCAAGAGACAGAGGTACCCAAAGTGCCCTTCGCCAGACAACCTGAGTTGGCATACGGGTTATGGATGTGAATGTGGATGTATAGGTAGTCAAAAGCGCTGAACGCTAAAATGTTAGACGTCCATGGCAAGTTAAATGCGGAGATTTCATGTTTCATTAGTCTCCAAGAATTGAGGACGAAATCAGTTTATTTTCATTTTTCGCGTGAAATATCACTTCCATGTAACATAACTCGACGAAACTCGGATCGTACATAGAAAGAACTCGTACAGACTGTTACTCAACATAACTGAAAGAAGTACACAATGAGACGAACAGAAACAATAACTTCATTCAAGACAATAATTACTTTCGTGGCGAGTAAAATAATTCCACTAACAGCTTTTAAAATTGGTTTATTAAGCCCGCAACCGGTTTAGCCGGTTATAACCGCATCCTCAGGAACTCGGTCTAAATAATAAATAAATAAATAAATAAGATTTTCGGTTCTTCGTGAAATATGTCATGGGACACTATAATGACAGTATTGTAAATCAACATTGGATTCACGCAACGGCATTTTTTTACTACAAATGTTGCATTCACCCAAAACCCTTTAATGATAGATAGAGCACTTGAGGATGCTGTTACAAACAGCGAAACTGTTTGTGAGGTTAACAAACCAATTGTACCAGCTGTCATATGAATTAAGTTACTCATCGTGACATAGAGAAGCTGCGAATGCCCCGACTATAATTATAGTAAACTCACTACAATGTCTGATAGGCTCCTGGACACAATAAATAGGCGAACCATAGTTCTCAATAGGGATTGTGATCACCACCGATCGTATTGTATGATCTGCATCAAGCTTCCAATGTTGAGCACAGAGTTTTTAAAGCATTGTTGTGGAGTGTGTTCCATCCCATCACCAGCGGAAAAGATAGGTGCTGGGTGTTCATTGCTGCACGTATAAGTGTTGTAATACGTATCCTCAACGCATTCGAGAAGTAAGCGATGGGACTGAAACCCAGGCAGTCCAGTTCACTCACTCAGTGATGGCACATTTTCACCCATATAATTCAAGTTAGGATAGATGGCGCTCCTGATAAGACGCAAGAAGGTACTCCTCATAAGTCGCACATTAGAAAAGAGTACAGTCCCTCAAAATCGTTGACTGGTGAATTTACAGACCTAGAGATCAATACGCCTAGGCAACATTACGATTTCCCTTACTATAACACCTTGCGCACCAAAATAATATCCGACAACGTTCCTGGGTGTATTACAACGAGTCAGAACAGCCCAAATCACTACTCATATTCCATCTGCTGTCATCCGAGGATAGCCACAATTGCACTCCTCGTTTGTCCAGTAACTATGCTCTTCCCACCGTCGTGAACGGTGCTGCTGATGTTCTAGTGTCAACAGAATATACCGTACTGTCGTCTAAAGAGGCACATCCCCAAGCAGGTTCATGCCACTACTGGGGCGATGTTGCAGACCTTACTGTCTCTTAACTGTATCTGAAACTGAACCCACTCTTTGGAGTGGGTCCCTTCTTGCCTGTTGCATAGTGTAACGACATCTGCCCTTGTGCTCAACAGTGATCAACCACCTCTTAACCATCTTTGATTTCGAACGCTCCCCAGGAACGTGAAACAATGCTGCCATCACTACCACATTCTGGGTTGCACTCGCCACATTTCGTTCCTAATTCGCGATGAGTATTCCCTGAGTGAAGTCATACATACGGCGTCTACGATGACTACCTATGAAGGCTAATAACAGGAATTATTCTAGTTGTTCGGAACACTTAGTAATCTGCACCGTCTAGAAACCGAGGTATTTCCAATGAACTATCATTTTAGTTATCTTAATCGAAATTGCACTAAAACACACTAAACTCAATTCCGACATATCATCATAAGCACAATTAAGAGACGTCGACCTGAAGATGGCATTGAATCATTTATAAAACTAACAAGCAATCCTGATTTCCCCATTCACAGACTTTTTTTTTACTATCTAATTGAACCTTAAGTAACTACATACATATTAATCAAAAGTAATGACTGTGCAATAATTTTGAACATCTATCCGAATTGAAAAAGAATTTTGTACTCGTAACATGATGTCACATTTATTGACCAACACGTTCAATTATAAATTTGGGACTGCCTTCAGTTTTTTATCCATTTTCTTGACACACTCTTCTTGGCGATGAAAATGTCCTGTATTTAGATTAGAGGTGCTGCAATTTATCTTCTGTTCAATGCAAATGCGACTTCATTTTCATAATCCCACCGAATAATTACTTTCTCTGTTCTATTAACATAGATACGATATTGTTTCTCTACAACCGGGTTATGAAATTTCCATCACCCCTATTTCACGCTTCCAATTTTCATCCAATTAAGGTTCTCAGATTAATTAAATGAAAATGAATAAAATTAGAAGTAAAGATGCGGAAGGGACATGGATGCAAAAGGTATATTTAAAGTAGAGAGAAAGCAGTAGTGTCGTTAGATACTACTGCATTTTATGATGCATGCTATTTCTACAGAATAAATTGTTATTTAAGTTTCTGGAGTAGCTATCGAACTAAATACTCAAAGAACAGGAACCCACTATTTTATAGGCCTTTAAGAAGTAAAGGTTGTAAAAAAATCTCTGTGAATATTTGCACCTATGTTTCTTTTGGGGTCATTCCAAATGTACAACACGATCCAATAGCTCATAAACGCAATTAGCGATAAGCTGTATAGATGATACTAGAAAATAAACTCCGTTTTTGAGCATGTCTCCATTCGACCTAAACTCTGTTCCAGGTAGCCTCTCTAACGCCATCGAAAAGTAATAGTTCACATAATTATTGACTGAATTTAAAAACTGTAAATATCAAAATCTACACATTAAGAGATAAAATATTAACTTTAACACAATATGACAAGTATTATAAATATAAAATTTGTGTTCATTAAGAGGTTGACAACGGTCAAATTCACCATGTCTTCATCCATTACTCGAAAATCATAAGTTTCAGCGCCTTCAAACAAACTTATATAACTACAAACCTTCACGGTACTATTTATCGTTGACATCTCCCACAAACTGTTGAACGGGAAAGGTTATCGCTTACTACATTTTCGCAGCTCATCCAACTTAAGCAGGTGCCATGACATTTTTATTTATTACTTTGTAACTACTAAATTCTAACTGCAGCATAATTTGCAACCAGTTCCCACAACCATCATTGAATTCAACTGCAAAATTGGGTAAAAGTACCCCACATACTTCAGGAGATAAGATGTGATATACACTTTGACGAGTCAAATGTTGACATTTTCAAATGCTTGTTAAGCTTATGGGACTTAACTATGGGGTCATCAGTCCCTAAACTTACAAACTACTTATCAACTAGCTTATCCTAAGGACGGCACAAATATCCATGCCCGAGGGGGAATTCGAACCCCCGACCGTAGTGGCCGTGCTGACCGTGACTGGAGCGCCTCAGTCCCTTCGGCCACCGCGGCCGGCTTTGACGAGTCAAAAACTGCCTTCCACTCATACTGCTGTGCAGTAAAACTCATCATGCGTGACGTTTTAATTTACTGCTTCTTCATTACCAATGCTATTCCCAACATATTCTGGATATACTATATCTAAATATATCATTCATTGCACCAGCAAAATTAAATCAGCAAACTGTTCAGGAGACATGATATATATAATGAATTGCATCAAAGAAGTGTTTCTGTTTAACATGGAGTGCAAATTACCCCGTTAATACTGTTGAATGTGTGTGGATGAACACACCTTCTGTTAGTTAGCATTGAAGGCGATCAGTTATAAAGGTAAACCTAAGAATATATTTCTGACATTGTTTTAGACGTTGGGAGAGGGGGATATCTATTTTTAAAAAATATTTAAAAAAGTATAGGTTACCTAAGGTCGCTTAAACATATCTTTATAACCGTTTTCGGCAGATGTAAGCACCCTCATCACATTTTGCCCACTGTTTATAGTTCACGATATACATGTCAACCACTGGTTTTGCATCATAATAGCAAGAAGCTAGAAACGTCAGCGAGTCAAAAATAAAATCAAGATCGGAATACAATACAGAATATTGTTGCTGTAATCCCCAGATACTATTTCACTTAACAATACAATGGCAATTTAGACAACCTGTGGTTTTCGAATTTTTTTAAAACGTAAGAAATGAAAAAGAAATTCATTTCTAGCTTCTTCCCTTACTTAAGTTCATAGCAAAGCTCACGGTACAGATGGTCCATTAAATACAGTCCCTCCGAGAACATCCTTATTAATGTATCTAACGTTGAAGAAATTGTACCCTTCGTACTTATGGTAAAATACTCTGATGAGGGATTGATACTGTTAACACGAGGAGGCGTATTAAACGCTTAGCGTCTCGACAGCGATCATGTAGTTAAAGATGAAGTAAGTGCTTCAAAATGACATTCTTCTCAAAGCTTACGATTTACCAGTACAAGGGAAATCTAAGAGTTAGATCGTCCGTACTGCGAGTCCGTTGCCTTTTACTCTAGCCCAACTGCCACCTTTCCTGCTTGGGCAGCCATGACTGTAAAATACCGCTGTTATGCAGAGTCTTACTTCTCCTTGCTCGGCCACACAAATGACTACGGCGTGAGTGTAAGACCGTGTACGGTATCGTTACAGTCAGTTGTGCGAGTATTCACAGAGTAATGTGTGACGGACGAAAGGGCAGTCAGCGGACACGAAGTACGTGAAAGGTTTCAACGCCCGCAATTACGAAGGGCACCATTAACCGTGGAAAGTTCCGATGTCGGTTAGTTAGTACTCCCATTAAGTGCTCCACGGCATTCTAGTCACGCCAAGCGAATTAGACGAGGCAGAACTACTCACAGCCCAGGAAATTCTAGACGATCAAACGACGGGGTAATTAGCAGCACACGTTTTTTCCCCTTTAACGGAGGTTTTATTCTAACACGTTGCATATCTCTAAACAGGAGGTTGAGAATTTCTTTGGCAGTTCAGCCGAAGGAGCGAGTACTTTCAGAAGTTTTCTGTGGCTGCTTAGCAATATAGGACAGTATCAAAATCGTGCCCCCTTCATAGTTAAACCCAAGAACGATGGCAGGTCGCGCATATCTAGGCGAAGACGGGGAAAGCATTGTTGCCGGTTTCAAGAAACAATTAAGTTATGCTTATATCTGCGCTTGAAAACAGCTTATATCGCTTGCTTTTCGTATACCAGCACCATCAGTGATGACAACTTGTTTGCTGCGGCGGATTAGCCGTGCGTACTGGGGCCGGCGCTGTCGTTCGCCGTCGGGGGTTCGAGTCCCCCTCAAGCATGGTCGTGTGTGTATTGTCCTTAGGTTAGTTTACCTTAGTTTAAATAGTTTGTAAGCTACAGACTAATAACCACGCAGCTGAGTCCGACAGATTTACAAACACATCAACATTTGAAAAACTTGTTCTTTCTGATAATTCAAACTCTCGACAACGTTCAGGTGCTAATGACACAAATTGTGTGTGAAAGAAAGAACCTGTTTAGTGAATAGAATCACACCAAGCGAATTAGAGACAGTATGACGCTTCGGCGTGATTCATATGCCGCCCAGGCACGAATAAGCAGCTAGCAGGATTTGAGACTTGATTGACACATCAATAAAACTACCACATTTAATTCACTGTCGCCTACAATGTTTGGTTGTTAAACAGTCTTCATTGTGTTGACTCGTTCTTGATGATGCGTTTGCCGGCCGCGGTGGCCGAGGGGACGCAGTCCGCTTGCGACAGCGGTACCGTGAGGAAGTCCGCGGTGTGCTGCGGCCGCCTCGCTCGCGCGTGGTAAGTCGGAGTGTTGCTGCGGCTTTTCGCTGTTGTCGTTGTGTTTGTGTGACTATTAGAAGATGACACCATGAATCAGCCAAATAGAAAAGACACTTTGAAGTTCACCTTAGATCGTACGTTCGTTAGACCGACCTCTTACGAATTTGAACGTTTTCTTGAAGAAGTTGTGAAGATTACCTCAGATGAGCTTGCCGGTATTCATTTCTCGATCGTGAGTACAGTTATTTACGTCAAACTGAGGACAGCAGATCTTTGTGAGACAGTACTACAGTCTAGTGGCGGTAGCTATAAATTCAAGCATTCGGATGGTAACATAAGTGAAGTTACTGTTAACCATGCCGGCTTCGGTATAAGAACAGTCAGAATATTTGAATTACCTTTTGAGGTCACAGGAGAACAAATTAATGCGGTAGTGTCATCCTATGGCACGGTACTCAGCAACATTGCAGAAAGGTGGTCAGGTGCGCATAGGTTTCCGGTACTAAATGGCATTAGACAACTGAAGGTCGATTTACGAAAACATATCCCGTCCTATATCGACGTGTGTGGGTACCGAGCCATTGTCATGTATGATGGGCAGCCCAGAACGTGCGCAGGGTGTGGGGCGACGGGCCACGTGCGTGCACAGTGTATGCAGAGGCGCGTAGCGCAGTTACCGGCCGGTGAATCTGTCAGACCTCCTGCTATGTCCTCACTGCCGATTTCGTACGTGGCGGCTGTCGTGGGATCCCCACCCATCGCCCCCGTTCTGCATACTTCTCAGGATAACAACTATGCTGACCGTGAAAACCCGATGGAAGTATCTGAGGCCTCGGCGGCAGTCTCTGGAGACCGGGAACCTACCGAGCCCTCACAGGTAGCTCCCGTTGACAAAGTCCAGAGCGTTACTCTGATGGACGTCACTGACTACGCGGCTGCAGTTTCTGTCGCACCACACCCGCAAGAACCCCCTGCGGAAAACTCCAGCGAGAGAGTACAGGAAAGTTGTTCGAAATCAGATGTACCTTCTGCTGACGAAACTGCCACCGATCCCGAAAAGGAAAGTGTTCCACAACACTCCGCAAGCCCTACGAAGAGCCAGTCGCCCAGGAAAAAGAAGAAACGCAGAATCGCGCGTCAAGCTGCCGAAGAAATTGTCCCATTAATGCGGGAGAAGGTCAAACAAGTAGTGCAGAAGTTAAATGAGGGTCCAGGGAAAGTTTCCGACTGTATTCAGCCCAACGTGTTTCCCAAGGCATCCGGTGGCGCCTCTGTGGGCGCACAACAATTCGCCAGAGTAGCACCCGACAACCTTAACCCAACAAATTCCCGTGTTATTGAAACAAACACGTTCTCTCCGTCATTCCAGAAAAACTGGGCGGACGATATGGACGGAGATGAGGAAATGAGGGAACCTACGTACTTTACTGCCGCCGTGCCAGCCACCTCAGATGACCGAACACCCCTCCAGAACCAGGAAACGGAGGCTGGTCATGTGTCCGACACCTACTAACAGGTGCGAAACTCCGCAAGTCATCCTTGTAAAACGCACTACGTCATGACCACCTATCAAGCCTATAGAATCGCGACTCTGAACATCACCAGCATACGCAGTACATTAAAATTACATAGCTTGAAAGACTTTCTGTACGCGGCGGATATCGACATCATTTTACTGCAGGAAGTAACCGACATTGCACTTCAAGAAATATATGGATACCACGCTGTCATAAATGCTGGAAGCGATGGTGACCTAGGGACTGCTATACTTTCTAAGGAAGGAATAATAGTAACGAATGTGGAAAAACTCGTCAACAACAGGGGGATCGCTTGTACTGTTCACAATACCCGGATTATAAATATATATGCGCCATCTGGGAGCAGCAACCGCCGTCACCGAGCAGAATTTTTTCAACACGAAATTGTCCCTCTCTTTGGAGAGCATCAAACTGAGATCCTTTTTGCGGGTGATTTCAATTGTGTCCTCCACCGCAAAGATCAGTTCCCTAACTTCAATCCGTCTCCCGAACTGGAACACATCATCAACGGTTTCAGTTTAACCGATGCGTGGGAGCACAGCCATGGGGATGCACCCGGGTTTACGTTCGTCACTAACCATTCGGCCAGCCGCTTAGACAGGATGTATGTTTCTAACAACTTGACGACTCGTATCTTACACACAGAAGTGTGGCCCACCAGCTTCACCGACCATGCTGCCTTTATATGCACCATTAATATGGCGAGACAGGGTACCTACAGAGGAAGAAGCTACTGGAAGATCAACGTATCACACTTAAAAGATGCCGAATGCCGCGAGCGTTTCCAAAAAACATGGCAGGATTGTGAAAATAAATTTCCTTCGTATGATTCTGCTTTGACCTGGTGGATCAAGTGCGCGAAGCCGAAATTGAGGAAAATGTTCATAGATTACTCGAAGGAAAAAAGTTTTTGGTTCAAGACAACGGCAGAATTTTATTTCCAATGCTTGCGGGACCTTTACAAATTGGACCAATCAGTCATTCAAAACTAGGTCACTATCAAGAGGATAAAATCCAAAATTCTGGCTCTGAAGCGCAAACAATTAGAGGGTTTCCAAATTCGTGCGAGACCGCAGGCCGCCGCCCCACATGAAGAAACCTCGATGTACCACGTTATGCGCGAAAGGAAAAGGGCACACAGAAAAATAATCACGGAACTAAAAGGAACTGACGGTACCGTCCTCACAACACAGAGAGACATTAAAGAGGCAATCTACAGCCATCTTTCATCCATCATGTTAGGCTGCCCAGTAGATAACGAAGCTCAAGAGGACTTGTTACGGAACCTGCAGGGCCGACTCAGCAGAGAGGCATCGCAGCGACTTATCGCGGAGATTGACGATGACGACCTGACAACAGCTATCGCGCAGAGCCCCAAAAATAAATCGCCGGGTCCTGAAGGCCTTCCAGCAGAATTTTACCAGGCCTTCCAAGCGCATTTGAAGTCTAAACTGCTCCTCGTATGCAATGAACTAATGACCACTGACAGAGAAATCGCGAAGGAGTTTCTGGAAGGTATTATCGTGCTAGTTCCGAAACGCCCCGGCAGCATTTCCGTAAACCATCTTCGACCCATTAGTCTCCTGAACAGCGACTACAAAATTATGGCGCGCGTACTCGCTCGAAGATTACAATTGATACTGCACGAGGTCACTGGCCCATATCAGACAAGTGTGGGTAAGGGGAGGTCAATCATTCAAACGGTCTGCGAATATAGAGACATCATTGCGACAGCAGATGTTCTCCGACTACGGTGCGCTATCATGACACTTGACTTTGAGAAAGCTTTCGATAGGGTGGACCATAATTACCTTCTCAAAACTATGTCCGCGATGGAGATTCCCCATAATTTTGTCAACGTCGTTGAAAGGATTTTGCGAAATAGCACGTCCCGGATTATGATCAATGGACAAATGACGAAACCGTTGGACTTCACACGTTCAGTCAGACAAGGGTGTCCACTGTCCATGGCTTTGTTCGCCATTGCCATTGAGCCCCTCCTAGCCACGCTACAGCAACGACTGCAAGGATTGTGCATCCATGGTCAGTCTATTGTCTGCAAGGCATACGCCGATGATGTAGGTCTTGTTATCACGAGTGCAAATGACATCGAGAAGACACTTCAGGTGCTCACTAACTACGAACTTGCTTCGGGTGCGAAACTCAACAAAACGAAATCCAGCATCATGAGCATAGGGGCTGGAATGTCGTTGCAGGGCATAGAAGACTTCAATGTGGTCACCAACAAACGAATACTGGGCATCGATTACAGGTCCACCATACAGCATACCATAGCTGCCAACTCTACGAAACTACTCGCAAGTGTGCGGGCATGCGTCAAGGAACAACGTGTAAGAAAGCTTGATGACATTCAAAAGGCAGCCTTTGCTAACATGTATATAGTTTCGAAACTACACTACGTGGCACAAGTTTTACCTTTACCCGGTGAAACAACAGCTAGAATCATGTCTGCTCTGGGCCATTTCGTAAGTCAAGGAAGTATCTTTAAGGTCAAGTTTGACACTCTTACTCTCTTCGCGGATAAGGGAGGACTTAAACTTATTGATGTTGCTCTGAAATCCCGAGCTCTATTCGTGTGCACCACATATAAACTGTGGCGGAAGACGCAACACAGTTTAACGTCCCATCTACTAGAGGAAATAGCCCCTGGGGCAATGGATCCACCAATTGATGTGCGCCACGTTCCTATTGGCTTTCACCATTTTAAACAGTTTTTAATTGAACTTAGCTACATTCGGACCAGAGTCTGTACCACGAACTTAACCAAAGTGAAGGCAGTATATGACAAATTAATGGAAACCAAGAGTAGAAACGTGGTAGAAGAAAAGTACCCTCAATATGACTGGCGAATAATATGGCAGAATATCAGCACCCGTCATTTACCGACCAATGTGAGAACTACATGGTACAAAGCTGTGAACAGAAAACTTGCCACCAAGGCCAAACTTCACGCCATCCATTTAGTGGACTCGCCGCTGTGTGGAAACTGTAGCATACCAGACACTGACGAACACAGATTTGTCTGCAATAACGTGGCAGCAGTCTGCCTACTCGCTAGGCAAATGATAGCCACAATCACCCGAACCGTACCAGACACAATCAAGCCTGCAGATTTTTTGACTCCCGACAGTGTGCCTTATCCATATACAAAACGGAACGCCGTCAATTGGTTAAAAGGTCAAACAGTCCACTACATCCTCACTGAAGCAAATAAAAGCAAAGAGGATTTTCTATTATACCTTCAGCTGCAGCACCATATTCTAATGACATCGCGGCACTATAAGAAAAATTTCGCCAATTTTCTGAAAATTCTATTGTTTGACACAGGAAGAAGGACTTGAATCATAATTGTTCCCACTACAAGACCCAGATTGTGACATTCTGAAGAATTAGAACACGCCGAGATTTTCATTTGTGCTTTAAACAAAACTTCTTTTTTGCTCTTTGTGGTGTTTTCCTTTCAGTGCTGTTTTCAACCTTCTGACGTTTGCGAGATGCATCAGAAGTGCTTTCCGTTTCGTATGGGAAAAATGTCCCCCGACAGAATCTGTCGTCTTATTTCACATTGAAAATTTCTTTTCGGAGTTCCTACGCCAGAAGGAGCGATTACACCGTTTCATGTGTCCCTTGGCGAAACCTTGCTGAAACGACGCCCACGGCACAAGACAAGCGCAGAGTTAAGAGACGAGGAAAAATAAACAAATAAAATTAAATGTAAAGTTGTGAGAAACCAAAAATGTAAAGTGGAAAAACACAAATTCCAGAAAACAGAAGCATGGATGGAACAAGAACGGAGTGGGGGAAACACCTCCTAAACAAATATTACGTGAAGCCGAACTCTGCAGCTGTCAATGCGCTGGGATGTTGAAGTGAAGTTTTTCCCCAGGAGCAGATGTGTAAGAGAAAGACACTTATTTATTTTTCCTTTTCATTTTTTAATATTATTTTATTATTTTTTCACTTATCTTTCTTTGGAACGAAAAAAACAATAAAAAAAAAAGGTGACTGAGGCACTCCAGTCATGGTCAGCACGGCCACTACGGTCGGGGGTTCGAATCCCCCCTCGGGCATGGATAAAAAAAAAAAAAAAAAAAAAAAAAAGGGGACTGAGGCGCGCCAGTCACGGTCTGCACGGCCACTACGGTCGGGGGTTCGAATCCCCCCTCGGGCATGGATTTTTGTGCCGTCCTTAGTGTTAGCTAGTTCATAAGTAGTTTGTAAGTTTAGGGACTGATGACACCGTAGTTAAGTCCCATAAGCTATACAAACATTTGAACATTTTGATGATGCGTTTGATGCATGGTGCAGGGAATGACAACTGAGCCTCTGCGTTTATATAGAAAGAAAGATCATTTATTATATTATTACGCAATGTCCGAACTAACACTGGAAGCATTTACTTCGATAAAATATCTAGGAGCACAAAAGCCGCGATTTGGAATCTAACGACCATTAAAATTAATCGTAGATAATGCAGATTCCAGGCTGAGATTCTCTAGAAGAATCCTTATGAGTTGTAGTACTTCAAGAAAGTAAGTTACAAAATTCTCAGTCGCCCAGCGCTTGAGTATTGCTCATCAGTGCGGAATCCGTACCAGAGAGGGTTAATGGAACACGCAGAGAAAATTCAACGGAGAGTAACAACTTCGTTACGGGAACATTTAGTTAATGCGAAAGCGTCACGGAGATGATCAGGAAACTCCAGTGGCAGAAGCTGCGAGAGAGATGTTCAAAAAAATGTTCAAATGTTTGTATAGATTATGGGACTTAACTACGGGGTCATCAGTCCCTAAACTTACAAATCACTTATGAACTAACTAATACTAAGAACGACACAAATATCCATGTCCGAGGAGGGATTCGAACCCCCGATCGTAGTGGCCGTGCATACGTGACTGGAGCGCCTCAGTCCCCTCGGCCACCGCGGCCGGCAGAGATGTTCAATTATATATATTTTTATTTTTTATATTTTTGATGACGTTACAGTGTTCAATGAATAAAATAAATCTGTAATTGTATTGTGGCTGCGAGCATTACAGAACAAATAAGCTGTGGTAATAGGAAAGAGACAGTGTGGCGAATGGAGGTTTGGGTGTGGCGGGAGTCGTGCAGGAAGAGTCCTCTGCAGTAGGGCCGATCACTGTGTCCTCGGTGGCGGAGTGGTCAACGCGTCTGCCTAGTAAGCAGGAGATCCCGGGTTCGAATCCCGGCCGGGTTCAAATTTTCATTCGCCACACTTGGGTATTCCATCTAAACCTAGTAGAGTGGAGCCATAACTGATCGCAAATTGCGATTTATTTCATATAGAGAGATCTTCTGCATCGTGGTACGGGCTTCTGTCGAAAATTCCGTAGAGTCAACAAATATATTACTTTCTCCAACCAATATCTCGAGAAACGGCCACACACATAAAATTAGAGAGATTAGGGCCACTCGGGGCTATCATTTTTTCTGCGAACCATACGCATATGTAATAATCAGGGGTGGATGGGGTGGGGGCTGATGATCTAGTAGTTTAGTACCCCTCAAAAACCCCAAAACAATAACAACGACAATCAACGGGGGGAAGCGACAAAGGTACACAAAGTAGTATAACCTCCGCCAAAGACCTTGTGGATGTAGATGATGTTAACAGTTTTGGAAATAGCAGCCCAACTGCCAGTGTTGAGTGATTAACCCACCTAGCTGCGGATGCATTCGTCACTGTTAGAATTCGCTAATGCTATGGGAGGGTGGGGGGTGAAGATTAAGCTACTGGTAGCCTAAATAAACTTGTATAAAATAGCAACTTGTGGTATAGTATTTTACAATACAACAAGTCGGTACACTTGAAAAACATACTCCTAAACGCATGCTCTAGAAATCCTTGTTCCCACATTTCCTCTTTCCCTTCTCGGCAGTTCAGCGGTTTCCCTCGCGGTCTGCAGTGTCTCTGGCCAACGGTGCGGACGAATACGCAATAGATCGCCCGGCGTACTGTGCACTAACTAAATTCCGATTAATCTGCTAACCGTCTGCATAATCCGGGACCTGAAGGAGCTACTGCCACGTGTTATTTAGAGCGTAATATGTTGCGCAGCAGAAAACAACGTGTAAATTCGGAGCTTTATCATTTTTTTATTCATTATCATAACCATACCCAGCATCTGTATCAACGGGTGATCCATTGCGGGCTGCCACTTACGAAAAGCTATAGCACAGTAGTTATCGTTTTATGTTCTCTGTAATGGACTCACAGTCAACCCCACTTTACACGCGGCTCATTTTCGTCTTATGAACGACGACGGAACAGCTGCCCACTGCACATCTGGACGAACCTCGTTTTAACGATCGAATTAAATACAGAAGCAAACGTCTTCCGAGATCCGTGTAATGCAGAGAGCTCGGTTGTCCGATACAGGCGGGGGAACATACATAACCAGTCACATTAATTGAGTTTGCCTTAAGCGATCCGAGTGCAGATGGCCAGTCAGCCATTTGCATCACGTAGTGGAATGTCTCGAGTTGCCTTTGCGGGTACTACTGCACGAGACATCGTACTGTGAGAAATATTCTCGAATTATTATTATCATATTAATAGCGTCCCGCATTACCGACACGACCGAAAGCAATATGTTCAAAGGAACTGACTTTATAAATCTGTCACGCTTCATTTATATGCTAAATACCAATGAAATCAGCGAGAAGAGCTGTACCCATTACTTCGGAGAAAATGATATGCATGGGCTCATGGCGAGAGACCCTATATTAGGGGCGTATATTCGTCGCAGGTGCCCAAATAGAGCATTACGTCTTCGCAGGTAATTTAACCGACCTAACACCTGATTACTCTCATTATTCGTGCCCCACGACACTCGAGCTCGTTTTCATAGACAGTTCCTGTTCGGGAAGACGAGCACTTCGTAGAGAGATGGAGTTCACATAGCAAATTCTGTAATACACCTTTTTCCGTAAAAATTCATGAATTCTAACAGAACGTGCATCATAAATTTTTATCGGTCTTCACGATATCCCTCGAGAACAGAAAACTCGTGTAAAGCGAATTCAGAATTACGTGAACTGGTGGGAACTCCTTTATTAACTTTGCTTTTTATCGCGTCAACTTAAAATAAATCAGTCCATAACCCGAAGGTTGGTTAAAGCGCCGCATAATTTCACTGCGCAACTTAGACGTCTCAATAATAATTTAAAAAATGAAAATTGTCAGTAGACTACCAAATGCGACGTTCCTGCAACTGTGAAATAAATCAGAGTAAACAGTTTCTCATTTTATAAATGAAAATCTGCAATGTTATGACGCATTATATTACAGTAACCTGGTGGGTAGTTTAAGACGTTATGTGTACAAACTTTGGGAAATCCGGGGAACTTAGTGCAGCATGACTCAAATCCGAGATTTTTTAGGTAGACTCAAAAGAAAAGGTACACCTTGCCTGTTTCAAATAAAGAACCGTAAAAATAATACGGCCACGCGGGAGTAGCCGAGCGGTCTGGAGCGCTACGTTACTGATCGCGAGGACTCCCGCGTCGGACGTTCGAATCCTCCCTAGGGCATGGATGTGTGTGCTGTTCAACTTAGTTTAAGTAGTTTGTAAGACTAGGGACTGATGACCAACGTAGTTTGGTCCCATAGGATTACAAACATTTAAACATTTTGAAAATATACGTTTTGAAAGGAAGGGGGTGCGAAAGAATCCTAGTAGCGTCCTAGAATTCTGTACAACTGCTTCTTACAAATTCACATTTTCAAATATGTAAATAGATAGAAAGACGTGAATCGTCATTAGTTACAAACAAAACGTTTGCGGCCCGTCTGCAGTCGGCTTACAGTTGTGTAATAGTTTCAGTAAACTTTTCTACTGTTGTACCCCGAAGCGTTGTATGTTACGACCAATGGACTGCTAACACGGCAGATACGGAGAAGTAAGAAGAAATTTAAACCAGAACGAGTGGGTGGATAAGAACACAAGAGTGGAGGAAGCAACAATAGAATACGACCTGAAAATTAGGAACGGTTGTAATGTCGGAAATAATAGAATGGGACCCACGTTTCGTGTCTTTCACGGACCCACCTATTACAACTGGTCGTCTACAGTCACAGTGTATTTAGAAGAAATCATCCTTGTGTTAATAGCTGTATGATAGTTTTAATTGCTTATCCTCTCCCGGTTTCGGCACAACAATAGATTGTGAAATATATTGCACATTAATTATTTATCAGGAATGTGAACTTGCGGAAGATGCACAATTACGATCAAGGCTAAAGCACAAAAAGAGAATAGAAGTGCCTTTTGATGGCATTCTTCTGCAGTAGCTGTTATAAATCTCCTTTTTTTTCTACCTTAAGCATATTGTAAATTAAGAGTGTGTCAAACCAGACTCGTTTCTCTTTATTTACGAAACAGCGTTAGTAAAATTCAATTAAAATGTTTGTAAAGCTATGGGACCAAACTGCAGTGGTCATCAGTCCCTAGACTTACAAACTACTTACACTAATTTAAGCTAAGGACAACAAAAACGCCAATGCCTGAGGAGGACTCGAAGTGCCGACGAGGAGCAGCCGCGCAAGGCGCCTTAGAACGCACGGCCACTCTCGCGCGGAACAGCATTAGTAGTGTACACCTACATCTAGCATAGATACTCTGCAAGTCATATTGAACTGCATGGCAGAGGGGTCACCAAACCACTTTCATGATATTTCTCTACACTTCCATTCTCCATTAGCTTGCGGGAAGAAGGAACACCTAAATCTTTCTGTTTTGGATCTGATGTAGGTAGGTGCTAACAAAATATGTTTGCATTCTGAAGGGAAAGTGGGTGAAAAATTTCGCAAATAGGTCTGGCCGCAGCAAATAACGCCTTTCTTTTAATGATTTTCACCCCAACTCGTGCATCATTTCCGTGATGCTCTCTGCCCTATATCGCGATAATACAAATCGAGCTGCCCTTCTCTGAATTTTCTCTAATTTTTCCGTTAGTCCCACATGGTGTGGATCCCACAATACGCAGCAATACTCCAAAATAGGACGCACAAGTGTATTGTAGGCATATTTTCTGTGTGTTCTTTCCAATTTAAGTTGCTTGTAACTGCTACTCCGGCCTGTAGGCTTGAATGAGTTATCGTGTAAATGAAGTTTAACGGGTTTCTTTTGGTGGTCACTTAACACTTCTCATTATTAAGGGCCATTTGCCATTTTTTGCACCATCCAGATACCTCATCTTAATCATTTTGCAGTTGCTTTGATCTTCTGGTGACTTCACTAACCGATAAGTGACAGAATCATCCGCGAACAATCTAAGAGAGCTACTCAGATTGTCTCCTAAATCGTTTATAAAAATAAGGAACACTAGGGGCCCTATAACACTTCCCCGGGGAACGACAGATATCACTTCAGTTCTAGTCGATGACTTTCCGTCATTTAGAAACGTTCAAACGTTTGTATAGTCTATGGGACTCAACTACGGGGTTATCAGTCCCTAAACTTACAAACCACTTATGAACTACTTACGAACTAGGACGGCACAAATATTCATGCCCGAGGGGGGATTCGAACCCCCGACCGTAGTGGCCGTGCAGACCGTGACTGGAGCGCCTCAGTCTCTTCGGCCACCGCGGCCGGCCGTCATTTAGAACGTACTGTTTCCTGTCTGACAGAAAATCACGATTTCAATCGCACAATTGTGACGGTGTTCCATAAGCAATTTGATTAGAAGACGCTTGTGAAGTACAGTGTCGAAAGCCTTCCTGAAATCTAGAAATACGGAATCTCTTTGACATTTGTCGATAGCATTCATCGCGTCATGTGAGTAAAGAGCTAGCTCTGTTTCACAAGAACAATACTTTCTGAATCCGTGTTGACTATGGGTCAATAATTAGTTCTTTTCGAGGTAGTTGATAATGTTTTAAGCAAGTTTTTGCTGCAAACCAACGTCAATTATATAGGCTGTAATTTGCCGTACTTGAATATTGGAGTCACCTGTGAAACTTTCCAGTCTGTGGGTACGGAACGTTCGCTGAGCTACTGTTGTATATGATAGTTAGGTATGTGATTATTGTATCAGCATAGTCTGTTTGTCTCAACATAGTCCTGTAACTCGTATTTACATTTTGATGCTTACATATTCAAAAGACAGCAATTTGACATATTTGGGGGTGATCTGATCAATAGCCAAGAGCTTCAATTACTACTCCATTCAGATAACCGGTTTTAGCAGATTATATTATTACCGTATCTGTCATTCACATACGCCATATCACATACGAAATATTTTGATCTATGCGCTGAAGACCAGATCAACAAATTATAAGTAATGCCTGATTAGTATCATACTCCATTTCGCTAGTTACTGAAGAAAATTACTAATTATAGAACAATTTACATCTACATGGGATACTCTGCAAATCACAGTTAAGTGCCTGCTAGAGAGTTCATCGGACCACCTTTATACTAATTATCTTCCATTCCATTCTCTAATAGCGCGTGGGAAGAAAGAAAACCTGAATCACTCCGTTTTTGCTCTGATTTCTCGTATTTTATTCTGATGATCATTTCTACCTATGTAAGTGGGAGTCAACAATATATATTCGAATTCTGAGGAGAATCTTGGCGATTGGAGTTTCGTAAGTAGCACACGCCGCAGCGATAGGCGCCGTTGTTATAATGATTCCCATCCCAGAACCTGTATCATTTCCGTAACGCTGTCTCCCCTGTATCGTGACAGTACAAAACGGGCTGCCCTCCTTTGGACTCTTTCGGTGTTCTCCGTCAAACCCACCTGATAAGGATCCCACACTGGGCAGCAATACTCCAAAAAAGTACGGACAAGCGTAGTGTATGCAGTTTCTTTAGTAGTTATGTTGCATGTTTTAAGGGTTCTAACAACGAAACGCAGTCTCTGGTTCGCCTTTCCCACGCCATTATCTACGTGTTCTTTCCAGTTTAAGTCTGAAGTAATATTAATTCCTAGGTATTTTGTGGAGTTTACGGCCTTCACTTTTGATTGATTTACCTTGTAAACAAATTTTAACGGATTTCTTTTCGTACTGTTTGTTTGAAAATCTATCGGACAAAACTGCATGGTCATCAGTCCATAGCTTGCAAACTACTTAAACCTAGATAAACCAACCTAAGGACAACACACACACCCATGCCCCAGGGAGGACTCGATCCCCCACGGCGAGCAACCACGCGGTCTGCAGCGAAACGCCTTAGACCGCTCGGCTACTCCACAGCGGCTTTTTCGTACTCACGTGGAAAACTGCACACTTCTCATTATTTAGAGTTAATTGCCAATTTTTACACCATAGTGATATCTTATTCAGATCGTTCTGCAGATGGTTTTGAATTTCAGATGATTTTACTAGACGGTAAATGACGGCGTCGTTGCAAATAACCTAAGAGAGCTACTTAGATTTTTTCCAAATCGATAAATTTGTGACAGACTTTTTGGGAAGGTGCAGCACCTTACGAAAGATTTGGCGTTTTCAGCACTGTGGCGGGCGAGCCTTCTGCCTTCTGCCTCGAAGGAGCAGCGCAGTCTGGCGCGTGCGAGGAGGTGGTGTGTTGTGGTGTGGGGTGGGGGGTATCGGGGGGCGTGGTGCGCATCGGCGCTTTCCCGCGCCGGAAGTCTGTCTGATAGCGGGCACAATGGCGGCGCAAATGCACGGAAGCGAGCGCTGTAGCGCCGCCAACAACAGGTAATTGTTGATAGCGGCTTCCGCGTCCAGGGGGCAGCACCGCTGCGCTGCCGACCTCGCGCCCACAGGGTGCAAGGCACTGTACCTGACAGTTGCAGAGGTCTGCCTCACCAACTTGTTACCATTACGTCATATGTCTCTAGACTTTTGATTTTGCCTGCAGTCGTTTACGCTTCGTAAACGAAAGTTGACTACAGTACTTCTTCAGGTTGTTAAGCCAAGATAGCAAACCTTCTAATATATAAAGCAGAGTGTCCGTATGTATGTACGTGTTGCATACAAATCTACAGTTTTGTTCCAATTTTTTCAAATTTTGTACACTTAAGCTTCAGTCCACGAGGACGGTCGCCGTAAGTATAATAATCACGTACGATACATAGTTCACGAGATATGACGTCATAAACAATGAAACACGCGAAAAACTGCTGTATTTAGCGACAATACTGCTCATTTTCTCCTAAATCAATGGACCGATTTCAACCAAATTTGGTACACATATTCCTTACCGTGAGGTAACAATTGCTGCAGAGTTAAGAATCACGCCACATGGTTCAGAAGATTTGACGTTATAAACAATAGGAATCGCAAAAAACTGCCTTATATGGCAACGAGATTTTATAGATACGCTATATGAGAATGACAGTACTTAGCGACTTGCAACAAACTTTAAAAATAATTTCAAACCTTTATTAAACTTCTTCCCGCTGACAACCATAGCAAAACGATGAAAGGAAAAAAGTTTCTCGCTTACTACTTTTCCGCTGTTTATATAGTAAAACTACGGCATTCGGTATGACGTTACAATTCATAATTTCTACACTATAAATTGTAGCCGGAGGAAATTTTACAGACAGTATACACGCATATAGCTGAATGTACCTTCGAAATTGTATCACAGTATGACATGTAGATCCTGAGATATGAGCACATAGACAACAACGTCCATGTAAAACCGACGCATCACGAACAAGGTTTCACTCTATTACTTATTTACTACTAACTGTATTCGTAACAGATTTTGCCGACATGCTGCACTTTATAAACGAATATGTCCCTACAAAATTGCACGATTTTACAACAGATAATTCAATAAATATAAGAACGAATTACTGCGATAGGCGGTAAATGACGTCGTCCGCTGAAAAGAACCTGAGAGAGCTGCTTGGATTTTCTCCGAAATTGCCGGCCGCGGTGGCCGAGGGGACTGCGGCGCGCCAGTCACTGTCTGCACGGCCACTACGGTCGGGGGTTCGAATACCCCCTCGGGCATGGAATTTTGTGCCGTCCTTAGTGTTAGCTAGTTCATAAGTAGTTTGTAAGTTTAGGGACTGATGACCCCGTAGTTAAGTCCCATAAGCTATACAAACATTTGAACATTTTTGATGTCCCAAATCGTTTATGTAAATAAGGAACAACAGAGGACCAATAACACTACCTTGTGGAACGCCCGATATCACCTCTGTTTTAGTCGATGCCTTACCATCGATTACTACAACTTGTGTCCTCTCTGGCAGGAAATTTGAGGCGATACACCATAACCACGCAGTTTGATTAAATGCTCTTTTTGAGGAACGGTGTCGATGCCTTATGCAAATCAAGAAATACTGAATCAAGTAGAGAACCCTTGTCGATAGCACTCATCACTTCGTGTGAGTAAAGAGATAGTTGTGTTTCGCATGAACGATATTTTCTACATCCGTGTTGACCTTGTGGTCAAAAGATCATTCTGTTCGAGATAGCCCTAATTCACAACATTTGAATACAGTACATGTTCCAAAACCCTGCAGAAAATTGACATCAATGAAATAGTCCTGTAGTTTAGTGGTTTACTCATTCCCTAGGATTACAAATTACTTTAACTTAGCATAAGGACAACAAATAGACCCATGTCCTAGGGAGAACTCGAACCTCCGACGGTCAGCAATTACGCGATCCAGAGCAAGGCTCCTTAGAGCGCTCGGTCACTCCGCCGCAACTGATTATAGTGTTTTTAAGTGTTGCAGAACCACAACTAAAGTGCGTCATAAACAATCCAGCTGAAACAATCCAGAGGTAGGGGTGGAACCGCCGGACTGGCTTGCTCGATCGGAGGCGACTGTACCCCACGACGCTCGCGAGTCCCCCCTCCCCACCCCTCCCCTTACAGCACGCGCAGTGCCACGCTCCCCACGCTGCGCGGACAATACAGCCATTATGTATGCACGCTATGGCAGCGCCGACCAAACTTTCTATACGTATTAAACCCTATTTACTTGCGAGCGCACTCACACACGCATCGGGCCGTTAATTTATTCTGGAAATCTGATTAATTTCGTTCGCCGGCGCTTCAGCGGCCCGGGGGAGGGGAGGGGTGAAGTGGGAGGTGGCTGCGGCCGAGGCGCCAGTAGCGGTTCTCCTCCTCCTCCTCATCGTCCTCTTCTTCCTCCTCCCGTCCTCTCCTCTCCGTCTCTCTCTCTCTCTCTCTCTCTCTCTCTCTCGCTCTTAATTTACACAGATGCGTTCTATTTTTTTTTTTTTTTCCCCGACTGGCCAGTCGGCCACGCCGCGCAGTGTCGTGCTGCAGATGTCACAAAACTGCTGGTGGTGGAATGGTAAGGGTGGCGGGACAGGAAGGGGTGTGCGGGGGAGGGGTTGAGTGGCTCGCGACCGAGGGGGGTGCTCGGTGGTGGGGGGAGGGGCGGAGGGGAGGGGGCAGTGACTGGTCGCAGGGGGGGGGGAGAGGAGTAGAGGGGGGGGGAAGAGGCAGTCATCGCAGTCCACTTGCCGGGATTAGTTGGAGAGCGGTCTCGAGCGCGAGGTGACGCGGCGGGCTTCGACACCTCCCGGCCAAGTCGCAGCGCGCCGTGGCGCATTTACAAGTCATTACCGTCCCGCCACCGCGCATGTTTTGCGCCGCTTCAGCAATGAATGACGTCACAATATCCTTTGTCTCCCTCGCCGGCCGACTGCTAGCTGGTGCACCACAGGGCGACTATTATTCATAGACCGCACGGGGCGATTCTCTTTGTGGTAAACGCCTAGCAGGGAAGGCGCTCTCACACGTTCGATAATGTTCTCAAACCGTCAATATATCCGTGATGCGCAGTGTCCCTATGTTCAACCCTGCAGTTGTCGCGCGAATTTCATTTGCATTACAGGTCGCGTGGGTGACAACTGTCACTCGCTAATGTTTCTGATATTATTCTAACGACGAAACAAAACAGGGTCTATACTTGCTTGATAGTTTATGATTCCTTTAATTACTCAAACAGACACTTCAATGCGCTATATTTATAATATCCACACGTAAGCTATTATAAGGAAGACAAATATAAGTGAACATATATTATATTAAAAATGTATGATAAAATAAAATAATCCAAATACTACAATTACAAAACGGAAAATCCAAAGATGCACTATTTTACATCCATAGATAACAAATTCATAAGATTTTCACACATAACATCTGAGAGACCAGAGAGACATTTTCACATAACAAACGATTATAGCCGCGGTGGAGTAGCCGAGCGGTCTAAAGGGTCTCGCTGCGGAGCGCGCGGTTTCTCGCCGTGGAGGTTCCAGTCCTCCCTGGGGCATGGGTGTGTGTGTTGTCCTTAGGTTAGTTTACCTAGGTTTAAGTAGTTTGTAAGCTACGGACTGATGACCATGCAGTTTGGTCCGATAGATATACAGACATTTGAATTTGAAACGATTATATTAATTTCCAGTATAATATCACTGTAAACATATAGCATCTATACCATCTAAGATTAATTTCACATCTTACTGGAACACGAAAACGGAAATAGCAAATGAAATAAACGTTTCCGTAACAAACAGATGCTATATGAAGTGTCTATCTACACAATGTAAGTATTGTTGCCTCAAAGACATCCATTTGAAACTCATAATACGTGTGTAAAAGATAAGTAACATAGGTTCTTTGCAGGCATAACTTGAAAATGGCATAAGCCGAAACGGCCGTTTTGAAACAGTAAAAATAATTGCAGCATATTGGGTAATTCTCATTTATTAAAATGTCTTATTAGGACATATTTCATGCTGCGGGCCCTACAGTGAAAAAAATAAAATACATCCCTGAACTTTACAGTGTATATGTGTTAATATACCAATCAATGGTGAATATAGCACATATTTTCAGGTGGGGGGTGCAAGATTAATATAAAGATTAATAATTTTAAGTAGACACCCCACGATATTTTATATCAGTTTTGCTGCTCATTTTCAGAGGATAATTTGCGTCGAAGCCCCTTTTACATTACTGAGATCAAACTTTATTATTGTTGCATTAAGCCATAAAAATATACCTATTAATAGAAAATGGTTCAAACTTCACACCACTAACACCCCAATCCCGTCACCTACCACGGCAATGACTTCACGCGTCATTCATTAAAACTATGTAGAATTAATCCGAATAAAGTTTACAGACCGCAGTCAATAAATTACCATTCGCCAAGTCGCACGTCTTTTCCAGCAATATTCTCATCAATTTCCTCTTTACAGTTAATGATACTGCAGCACACACTTTCTTTTCAGCATTCGACATCTTAGCCTTGCGTAATCGCGTTAGCAACTGAAGATACTGAAAACAATATTGATGGCATGTGAATTACTTCACTATTTTGAAGGTTTGACGAACTATCATTGTGCGCAGCCCATTAATAGATCACCTCGTGGTGAACGACTTTTGTTGGAGACAAGATGTTGACGCTTGAGATTTCACCAAACTATTAGGGATAACTAACCAGGTGTTCTACATACGAACTACCCCAGTAAATTCATAGTTATCTGCAACGAGAAAAGCTTAAGAATGTCTTTAGGCGAATCGAAACCTTAAATTTTACATGTTCCACGCCTTTCACCCGAGGCATGTGCCTGGGTGATAGGCAACACACATGGCACATGAACACCGCAGAATGCTTATGCCCTACCGCTTAGCACCTGTCAGGGGCTTAAATAGACACAAACAGCGCCTAGTGTCAGATAATATTTTGCCGGTATAAAAAGTTGTTTCTTATTGAAATAAGGCAACCAAATGATTGATTCTATTATACTTGCATACTCAGAGATGTAATTTGCTCCGCCTTACGTCTCAAAGATTTATTTTTTGGCCCCTTGACCAAAGAATTGTCTCTAAATAATTTTAATAACATTCTGCACTCGCATTATTTCCCTAAAATCACTTGAGATTAACGCCGTGATGGTTCATTTCAAAGTTCACGGCCGATTCCCATCCCCATCCTTACCCAAACAATCGGAGCGTAAGTCCAGACTCTAATGACCACCATGCGACGGGGTGTTAAGCCCTAAACTTACTTCCTTCCAAACTGCAGCTGTGACTGTAAGTTCAGTAAACTGCTACACGAGGATGCTCAGCTTCGAGGTAACGAAAAAACAACACAACAGAACGAAGAAATCAACATTTATTGATGGACAACCAGTTTTTGGACAACGACCATATTCAAATAATGCGTAAATATTATGGAAGTGGACAGAACAGATTGAATACACTTAGCACTTAATTGGCCTGCAAATTTTGCGCTGCAGAAGTGATGAAAAATGTTTTAGGTACTGAACATTAAACGAATGCATATGCATAAGCTATATAAGAACGAAATTTAATATTTCACGTTAAGGAACCTTTCATAAGCATGACGAGGTGTTAATGCACAACCAGAAGAGATGTATTTCACCGAAACAACCCGAGAAATATATCCGTAACAACAAATGTTAATGATCCCCTGAAGCTTTTAAATGTTGCTAATATCCTTCGTTATCTGAATTTTGAAAAATTAAGTTGTCCTATATCTGATATTTAATAGTAACAATGGTAAGTTTGAGTTTAAAAAAATTGAGAAAAGCTAGCAACCCATCGTAAAAATTGATAGTCCAGCCATGTTTTTTGTATTTTGTGTGTGTGTGTGTGTGTGTGTGTGTGTGTGTGTGTGTGTGTGTGTGTTTTGCAACAAATGCATCTTTTATTCGATCAGTGGCCGTTAAAAGTTTACCTGCGCAATGCACGCATCTACTGATGTTCTACTGGACAAGTTAGGATCTAAATGCCAAAATTATTTTCATTTGACTTTCTTTGACTATGTCACAACTAGCCAGATTTGTACTTAGAAAATAGACATCTCTGTCATATTAACACTAAACAGATCAATCACGTTCTTAAACAAATATTGCAAACATACCTGAAGTGTGAAGTGACTAGATAAAAGTATGACAATAACAACTGTCACATATTAACTTAAAATCTTATTTTATTTGGTGTTCCTAATTGCTGTAAGTGTGTAATAGAATAATTGAAACCTCATTGGTATGATTTGTAATTAAATTTTTCAAAAATTAGTATCAAACAATGAAAAAATCCGTTAATGACACATAATCGTAAAGCCCCAAATCACTGACTCGAGAATAATCAAACTGCACTATTTTCAGTTGTCTGACGAGTGACGACAGTCGACGCATTTACAAGTGGAGAGTGCTTGAAAAGTTAGAAGAACAACACATTAGCGTGTGAAATATTTGAATATTGTTAAGAACACCTGAGTCGCAGGTAGAACGGAATCCACTACCTGTAGCGATTGTTTTCCTTTTTCAACTCGATAGTGCTCGTCTCTCCATCATTTTAATGCAACAAGGTGAAATTATCACTCAATGACGTCTCACACATGTTAACGTTGCTTGGAAGACCAACAAGTGATTCAAACTAGAAGATATGGCAAAACCTCTGCCGGCCGCGGTGGCCGAGGGGACTGAGGCTCTTCAGTCACGGTCTGCACGACCACTACGGTCGGGGGTTCGAATCCCCCCTCGGGCATGGATATTTGTGCCGTCCTTAGTATAAGGTAGTAGATAAGTAGTTTGTAAGTTTAGGGACTCTTGACCCCGTAGTTAAGTCCCATAAGCTGCACAAACATTTGAACATTTTTTTTTGCAAAACCTCTCTTAAAATTACGTCAATAAAGTCACTGACTCCATATCACGAAACTGCAACGGGCGTATTGCACGATCGCGATGACTACGTCTTAAATCATTTGCTCCAGTGTAGTGGTATTAATGTGAAACTAGAACCGATTATTTGTACCATCAGTAGTCATAAATGCGTAGATTTACGATCTTCTTGAGGAGTGCTTAACAGAGCTGTAGCATTTAAGGCACAGCTGTAACTCGGGCCCTGTTTCCATTTTACGTCTACAGTGACTTACAGTGTAGTTGATTGTCACTATGCTCTGAGGTGTCTAAAAATATACACTGTCAGTGTTTCCAAGCGTACGCCTTACTGTCACTTAAACAGTTATTAGTTTTCTTCTACGATCACGAGACGTTAGCAAATGGGAACAATTACAGAGCTGGAGGACTAATTATATGGCACATTACTGTTTATCCATTCCGGAGCACAATCGGTCGATCTTGGAAGGTGCCGTTAATCTGCACAGAGCAAAGTTCATGATTCATTTAGCGGCCGACCTAGCCGCGGCGCTATTCGCTCGGCAGTTTATGACCGCCTTCTCAGACAGGCTGATGTAAGCCCTGCACTTATGCGCAGTTAATCAGATCAATCGGCACGCCGCAGTAAAGACTTCTAATGAGATACTGCCGCCGTTTCTACTCGTGACGAATGCTGCAACAGCCTGTTGAGAAACTGTAGTTACTCGGGATCAAACAGAAATGCAAAGTATCCTTATGGGTCATTTATGACTTTTTTTTTAAATTGCATATAAGTACATAAAGATCGAATTGTTCGTTATTTACATAAACGATTTAGGGGAAAATCTAAGTCTCTCCGTTAGGTTGTTTGCAGATGACGCCGTCATTTACCGTCTAGTGAAATCATCTGAAGATCAAACCCAATTGCAGACCGTTCTCAATAAGACATCAGTATGATGTAGAAATTGGCAATTGACTCTAAATAATGAGAAGTGTGAAGTTGTCCACATGAGTACGAAAAGAAATCCGTTAAACTTTTTTTTACAAGATAAATCAATCAAAAATGAAGGCCGTAAACTCCACAAAATACCTAGATATTACTATTACTTCAGACTTAAACTGGAAAGAACACATAGATAATGTCGTGGGAAAGGCTAACCAGAGACTTCGTTTTATCGGCAGAACCTTAAAAGATGCAACAGAACTACAAAAGAAACTGCATACTCTACCCTTGTCCGTCCTTTTTTGGAGTATTGCTGCCCATTGAGGGATCCTTATCAGGTGTGTTTGACGGAGGACATGGAAAGAGTCCAGAGAATGGCAGCTCGTTTCGTATTGTCACGATACAGGGGAGACAGCGTTATGGAAATGATACAGGATCTGGGATGGGAAACATTACAACCACGGCGCTTATCGCTGCGGTGTGGGCTATTTACGAAACTCCAATCGCCAACTTTCTCTTCCGAATTCGAAAATATATTGTTGACTCCCACTTACATAGGTAGAAATGGCCATCAGAGTAAAATAAGAGAAATCAGAGCTCGAACGGAGAGATTCAGGTGTTCTTTCTTCCCGCGCGCTATTCGAGAATGGAATGGGAGATAAATAGTATAATGGTGGTTTGATGAACCCTCTGCCAGGCACTTAAATGTGATTTGCAAAGTATCCCATGTAGATGTAGATGTAGAATACGAGATACCACCCCTCCTGTGAGCCAACGTGCTCAATTACAGGGAGATTATCATATTTAAACTTAACTGTTTTCGGTTAAATATATGGTTTATCAGCAATTTCAAATAAATAAAAATAAATAAATAAATAAATAAACCCTGCAACTGTAAGCAAACTAGCTCACACATGGTATCGGAGTGATATTCCGAAAGGTATGACGTACTACATTTCCTAACCGACAAATCTAGCAAAAGTGTACAGAAGTTACCATAAATGTGCGATACTTTCTGCTGAAACTCCCGTCAGTTGCGTAAGGCCGGCCGCGGTGGCCGAGGTGACTGAGGCGCTCCAGTCACGGTCAGCACGGCCACTACGGTCGGGGGTTCGAATCCCCCCTCGGGCATGGATATTTGTGACGTCCTAGTTCGTAAGTAGATCATAAGTAGTTTGTAAGTTTAGGGACTGATGACCCCGTAGTTAAGTCCCATAAGCTTAACAAACATTTTTTTAACACAGTTGCGTAAGTTAAGCTCTGCCCTATTGGTACCAATTTAAAATGTGGCACTACTGAGGTTTACCAAAATCAGTTATCACTTCCATAACCAAACAGTTGCCACATAGAAGAGCGACTATAACTTACAATATTAGCATATCTGCAACTAAATCGTGCCACAGCATTAGAAAATAAGTAATAGGTCTAAACGTACGATACATTGCCATTTTGAATTTCGTATTTTACGTGAAGGTGGGTATATGACTATCTAAGAGGCGTGTTTTTTAATGAAGTGCCGTTTTGCCACACCGCGCCCGCAGCACTGCGGTCGGCGTTCTGCGCATGCTCACTAGGGTATCTACATCTGTTGTCTACGCACTGACGCCATTACAGTCTGATTCTTCCTTGTTTACGTTGTGTACTGAGTGTTTAAGATGCCTCCAATAATCGTGAGTCCCGCCGACTGAAGTATGGGCTGTTATAAGGCCTGAAAGCGATCGATATTCATCGTGAGATCCGTGCAGTTTACGGAGAAAACATTATAAGCGATGGAATGGTAAAAAAGTGGGTGAAAGCATTTAAAAGATGACCGCACAAATGTGCATGATGAACAAAGGAGTGGTCGTCCTTCGGTCGTTAATGAAAGTTTGGGCAGGAAGTGGACAATAAGGTGAGAGAAAACAGACGCTTTACGATTTCCTCCTTGCGGGATTGATGGAAATTACGTAGAAAAGTAGATTAAGGCACAGGCTTTCATGTAAAAATATAATTATTGAGATATCTTAACACGTCTTTTTTAAATTTGAAAACGGTAATTATTTAATAAAACACGCCTCGTAACTTCGATACACAGAGGATATCAGAAGATAAACGAATTTCGAGCGTTCGTACGCCAAGTCTGCAATGAGACAGAGAAGTTCTTTCATACTGGATGGGAATTAATCTATAGCATTAACAGTACACCAAAGAAGTGTGTTGATTTCATAACACTGCATGCTATACATTAAGAACTTGTTGGGTAGACTCAATCCTACAATCTCAGATTTTTCGCAGTTGTCGCACATCCAGCGTTCAACACAACTGACGTCTTTTTTTTTTTTTTTTTTAATCCATTCACCAACCGAAACACGTGTCTTAGTCTTTGTATGTTTAGTCTTATGAAGTGACTTCACACAGTGAAATAACAGCTCTGCTATAACTCTTCCAGCTGCCAAGACTTTATTTTACGACTACGGTACTCACAAAACAACTAAACTGAAGTGTTTTGGCGCCGTGTCTGCAAACAAACAAGAAACCAACTGCGTGCAACTCATTTCATGCAACGAGTGTCGCAACCTGGTGTTGTCGTGTAGACTAGCCTTAAGGATTGTTTTCGGAATGAAACTTTCTCTCTGCAGCGGAGAGTGCGCTGATATGAAACTTCCTGGCAGAATGTAGGAAGCGA
Source organism: Locusta migratoria (assembly GCA_026315105.1). NCBI lineage: Eukaryota > Metazoa > Arthropoda > Insecta > Orthoptera > Acrididae > Locusta > Locusta migratoria. The sequence continues at coordinate 456,921,630 of CM048746.1, forward strand.
TGTACTGGTGGTAGTAAAGTTATGAAGCGTGCCGGGATCGGTAGAGCGCTTGCCCGTGAAGAGCAAAGGTCCCAGGTTCGAGTCCCAGTTCCAGCACACAATTTTAATGTGCAAGAAAGTTTCATATCAGCGCACACTCCGCTGCAGAGTGGAACTTTCATTCTGGAAGTGTATAGTTAAATATTAGGGTGTTTCTATAAGTTACGCTTGCTCTTGATAAGGTGTCAATTTGTTTCGTGCCCAATGGGGATGTACAGATACCAATTAAAGGAGTGAGAAGAATGGAAGGCAGCGTGTTCTATTTTCTGTAGTGCTTGCACCATGAACGGCTATTGCACTGTTACCCTTCTGTCGCTACTGCCGGTCACGTTAATCATGGCTGTCTGGACGGCCGCCGGTTCTGTTAAGGACGCTGCAATCTGGACACGTTGAACATGTGAAGCCTAATTCGTGCATAGCTGCTGCAATCGAAATTCTCATCCATTGGTCACCGACCATTATATATCCCGTTCGAACAGTGTCAGCTCACGATGTCGTTACTGTTAAACAAAGCACTTAAACGAGCACCTGTCACAGCTTCGTCTGTAGCTCGCACTGTGGGAGTGTGGTGCGTAAACACACCTGTACTATCTGTGCTCCAGTATGCCGCGCATTTGCTAAGTCTGGTATAACTTCCGGTGTCAGCAGGCGACGCATGCGCACTCTGCAACAGACTCTCAGGATGGCTACTCAAAGTCCTCAGGTTCTGCTTACGACTTTGAACGCTATATCCTATCACTGAGTCAGAAAAACGACGAATTTTTTTTTAATCAATTATTAAGATAAACCTTTCCAAAAACGTACGCACTTAATTACAGACAACACACTTGGGGGATAACACTGCTGGATTACAAAAAAATATTCCAAAAGCATGTATAAAATTTAAATGTGCCTGTCAAGAAATCATGTAAACACAGATCTAACTGGTTTCTTGCTGTACAACTGTACGCCGCTACATCAGCTTCAGTTAACACGCAATAAGTAATGCAATTTTTTGTTGAATTCAGACCTAATGTAGAAAACACATATTTGCAAAAGCTATACAGATGAAATGGTAAGTGTAGTTCACAATGTAGTTAATGTTATTCAAAATTCCAAACGTGAAACCAAAATTAAGTTTTTACGAATGGAGCTTATATATTATAGGTGCGACCACAAGCAGCTTACTAGTTAAAACATATTCATTCGTCTCCACCTGCGCATTCAACGGTCAGTTTTCCCAAACCCAATGTGCGTACAGTACAAGTTGTTAGGTTAATTCCTATTGGCAACGACGCTGTCATCTTATCAAGGGCAAGCATAACTTATAGAAACACTATTACTTAACAGTACACTTCCACAATGAAACTGACACGGAACTTCCTGGCACATTAAAATTGTGTGCCGAAACCGGGACTCGAACCTTGGACCTTTGCCTTTCACGGGCAAGCGCTCTACCGTCTGAGCTATCCCGGCACGTTTCATGATCCATATTCACAACTTTACTACTGCCAGTACCTCGCCTCCTACTTTCTACGGAGGTTTCAGTGCACCGCTGCAGAGTGAAACAACACTTAGGTTGTGGCTAAGCCATGTCTCCAGCATAACCTTTATTCCAAGAGGACTTCTCCAAAGTTTGGAAAGTAGGAGGCGAGGTACTGGCAGAAGTAAAGTTGTGAGGACGTACCGTTAAGCGTGCCGGGATAGAAGAGCGCTTGTCCGCGAAAGGCAAAGGTTTCATGTTGGAGTCCCGGTTGCGGCACACAATTTTAATCTGCCAGGAAATTTCAACAATACACTTACTGCACTTCAAACAATACTTCAAAATGTTTAAATGGTTGTTAATCTATGGGACTCAACTGCTGGGTTATTAGTCCGTAGCTTAGGTAAACTAACCTAAGAACTACACAAACACTCATGCCCGAGGTGGGACTCGAACCCCCGACGGGGAACGGCCGCGAGCATCGCAGCACGGCGCCCCAATACGCATGGCTAAATGTTCAGATGTCTGTAAATGTATCGGACCAAACTGCGTGGTCATCAGTCCGTAGCTTACAAACTACTTAAACCTAGGTAAAGTAACGTAGGGACAAACACACACACCCATCCCCCAGGGAGGACTCCAACCTCCACGGCGAGCGACCGCGTGCTCCGCAGCGAGGTGCCTTAGACCTCTCGGCTACTGCACCGCGGCTAATCCGCCACGATCCAAGCATTACAGGAATGCCGATTATCACAAGAAGCATAAACAACACAATGATATATAAAAACACGACAGAATTTCCTGATATATTTTTTTAAATTTCATGAATTTTCCATGTGAAATAGAATACAGGTTTTCCAGAGGAATCGCCAGCCTTTGTTCTAGATATTAATGATTTCGTGTGGCTCGGTGGCCTGGTGCAAGTCTTCCGATTGCACTCCACTTCGGCGACTTTTGTGTCCTACCCTACCCCAGTTATCGAACCAGGCACCTACATTTTAACGTGGAATCCGAAACAGTGTCGTTTGTGGCGAATTCTTTCATAGTTGAGAAGTGAAGGCTAGGTTAAATAGCAGACTGAAAAATTCCGAGATCCGACCGGGTTTCGAAATCGCAACGTTTCAGTTTCCAGTCGAGCACTTTACCACGAGACCACCATGGCCGACGCTTTAGATATCACAACTGTATACGCAGAACAGTCAACTGAGCATTCACTTCACTGGCCCACTCGCAGGCATTCGCGCGCACTCGCCACTAGTAGTCACAAAATCGGACGCGTAAAACTGTAACACACGTTTTGATGACGGTTCACGAGACGATTCGGCGGTTGATTTCGGTGCAGTCGTGTAGAAAAGCGGTCAGTAAAGAGTAAGTTGCGGCTCACCGTTCGGCACACCATCTCCCCGGAGCAGAGCAGCAGGCGGTGGGGCGATGCGCGCGGCTCGGCGGCTAGGGCACGATTGCCCGCCTCGCGTGTCTTGCAGTGGGGTGGAGTGGAGTGAGTGACACTCGGGGTGGGCGGGACGGGCGCCGCGTCTGCTCGCCCCCTCGCCTGCGGGGCCGCTCCCCCTCGTGGGTGGCTCATATAAAATTAATGGGCACAGTTCTCTCGAACGATTTTGTGCGCCCGCGTTCTGTGAAATGACGTCGTAATTATGCGTGTGTTCGCGCAGCGGCTAACGACGCCCGCTCCGGCGTGACTCATGCGTACCTCCTGGTCCGCACGCGGCCGGCGCGCTCCCACTTTGTCTCGTTTTATTGCTGGCCGCTGTAGCAGAAGCCCGCCAACTCTAATGGGATCTGCGGCCCGCCGTCCGCCGCCTGATTTGATTTTACAGCCAGAAACTGGTGCGCGTTCGAACACCGTCCCTCCTTTGGGGAGATGGTGAAAAACCCCCAGGGTTGTTGGGCAGGGTCATATTCTCAACTTCAATACTCGACGTTTCGATCCCTCTGTTTCAACCACATCTATGTATACACTCTGCAATCCACCGTAAATATGCGTCGCGGAGCGTTCACTGTACCACTACTAGGCATTTCCTTTCCTATTCCACTCTCAAACAGAATGAGGAAAAAAAGAATGCCTCCGTGCGAGCCCTAATTTCTCTTATCTTGTCTTACAAGGAAAGTACTTAGGGCTCGAACAAACAGAAAAACACCAAAATCGTATGATAGATAATGTAAAGGTCCCTTATTGCACTAGTGATACTCCCGCATCTACAAAACTCTGCAGTCGCCCGTTAGAGGCCTCTGCGTGGACCATGCCGCATTGCACTTTGACCTGCCAGTACACCAGTAGTGACGGTGCAGTGTGCCTCTGAAGTTGCGTTTTGTGACGTTATTTGTGTGGTGAAGTGTCGGATGGGTCGGCGATTGTTCTACACTCAGCTTCAAATTCCGGCCCTCTAAATTTCCTCAACAGAATTTCTCGAAAAGGACGTCGTCTTTCCTCGAGCGATCCCCATTTGAGTTCCCGAAGCATTTCCGAGACACTCGCGCATTGGTTGAACCTACCAGTAACAAACCTAGCTGCTCGCCTCTGAGCTGCTTCTATGTCTTTCTTTAAACTGACTCCGCGCTCTCCTGACCTCAACCCTCTTGACTTTCATTTATGGGGGCATTTGAAAGCTCTTGTCTACGCAAGCCCGGTACCAAATGAAGAGACTCTTCCTGCTTGGTGTGGACGGCTGTGATATAATACGCCATTCTCCAGGGCTGCATCAGCGCATCAGGGATTACATGCGACGGAGGGTGGAAGCATGTATCCTCGCTAACGGAGGACATTTTGAACATTTCCTGTGTTTGAAGTCACGCTAGTACGTTCTGTTTCTGTGTGTTTCCGTCCCATGATTAATGTGATTTGAAGAGAAATAATAAAATGAGCTCTAACATGCAAATTGTTTCCGGAAACATGTCCACATAACATATTTTCTTTCTTTGTGTGTGAGGAATGTTTCCTGAAAGTTTGGCCGTACCTTTTTATAACACCCTATATATATATATATGGTGAGTCCCCTAACATTACCGCTGTATATATTTCGTAAACCACATCAGATACTGACGAACCGATTCCACAGACCAAACGTGAGGAGAGGGGCTAGTGTGATTGATTAATACAAACCATAAAAAATGCACGGAAGTATGTTTTTTAACACAAACCTACGTTTTTTTTAAAAAATGGAACCCCGTTAGTTTTGTTAGCACATCTGAACCTATAAACAAATACGTAATCAGTGCCGTTTGTTGCATTGTAAAATGTTAATTACATCCGGAGATATTGTAATCTAAAGTTGACGCTTGAGTACCACTCCTTCGCTGTTCGATCATGTGTATCCGAGAGCACCGAATTAAGTAGGGATCCAAAGGGTACCTTTGGTACAGAAGAGACTAGAACAGCACATTACGTCCACATGCTAACACCTTTATTGGTGTTTTTCACTGACGCACATGTACATTACCATGAGGGGTGAAGTACACGTACACACGTGGTTGCCGGTTTCAATTACGGAGTGGAATAGAATAAGTCCCGACATGTCAGGCCAATAGATGTTCAATGTGGCGGCCATCATTTGCTGCACACAATTGCAATCTATGGCGTAATGAATGTCTCACACGCCACAGTACATCTTGTGTAATGTCGCCGCAGGCTGCCACAATACGTTGTAGGCACATCACGGTACATATTCTCCTTTAACGTACCCCACAGAAAGAAGTCCAGAGGTGTAAGATCAGGAGAACGGGCTGGCCAATTTATGCGTCCTCCACATCCTACGAAACGCCCGTCGAACATCTTGTCAAGGGTCAACCTAGTGTTAATTGCGGAATGTGCAGGTGCACCATCATGCTGATACCACATACGTCGACGCGTTTCCAGTGGGACATTTTCGAGCAACGTTGGCAGATCATTCTGTAGAAACGCCTTAGTCCTCTCGGCCACCGCGGCCGCCTGCTCTCCAATACACACGATCGAACAGCTGAGGAGTGGTACTCAAGCGTCAACGTTAGGTTACAATATCTCCGGATGTAATTAACATTTTACAATGCAACAAACGGCATGTTTATATGTTCAGATGTGCTAACAAAACTAACGGGGTTCCATTTATAAAAAAATGTAGGTTTGTGTTAAAAACATACTTCCGTGCATTATTTTATGGTTTGTATTAACCAATTACACTAGCCCCTCTCCTCACGTTCGGTCTGTGGAATCGGTACTGTTAGGTGACCAACATATATATATATATATATATATGTGTGTGTGTGTGTGTGTGTGTGTGTGTGGTGGTCTAAACAACAGACACCCTATGTAATTCCGACAGTTCTCCGCGTTGTTGTCGCGGCGTACCACGCCACTGTGTTGAGGTTGCGCTGGACTGGCGAGGCCTGGCGCCAGTAGGCTCTCCTTTTGAAGCGCGCCGGCTGGGCAGAGGGCGTGTGCGGAGGACCGGCGACGGCGACAGCGACAGCGACACGGAGAGTGAAGGCGGGGCGAGGCGAGGCGAGGCGAGGCGACGAGGACAGCGGCGGAAGCCGGCCTAATGACGATTACTAATGTATGTCCGGCGCCGCGCCGCGCGCTAAGCCGATTCGCGGCATTCTTATGGAGATGCGGCGCCCGGATTATCTCATTTGAATACAATGTACCCTTCATCTGCAGGTAGCGCTCATCCCGGGGGCTTTCCTGCCGCGGCCGCGATAACACGGCCAGCCCTCTGCTACTGAGGACGCCGCGCAGGACGTCTTTGCGGCCGAAAGCGTCCGACACCCACAAATCTAGGCCACCGACCACAACAGTATTTTCTACATCTACATCTACATACATACTCCGCAATTCACCGTAAGGTGCGTGGCGGAGGGTACACTGTACCACCACTAGGAATTTCCTTTCCTGTTCCACTCCCAAATAGAACTAGGAAAAAAAGAATGCTTATATGCCTCCGTACGAGCCCTAATTTCTCTTATCTCGTCTTTGTGATCACCACGCGAAATGTAAGTAGATGGCAGCAAGATCGTACTACACTCAGCTGCAAATTGCGGCCCTCAAAATTTTGCTCAACAGAAATTCACGAAAAGAACGTCGTCTCTCCTCCAGCGATCCCCAATTGAGCTGCCGGAGCATTTCCGTGACACTCGCGCATTGGTCGAACCTACCAGCGCCGGCCGCGGTGGCCGAGGTGACTGAGGCGCTACAGTCACGGTCAGCACGGCCACTACGGTCGGGGGTTCGAATCCCCCCTCGGGCAAGGATATTTGTGCCGTCCTAGTTCGTAAGTAGTTCATAAGTAGTTTGTAAGTTTAGGGACTGATGACCCCGTAGTTAAGTCCCATAAGCTTAACAAACATTTGAACCTACCAGTAACAAACCTAGCTGCTCGCCTCCGAACTGCCACTATGTCTTCCTTTAAATTGATCTGCTGCGAGTCCCAAACACTTGAGCAATACTCAAGATGTGGTCGTACAAGCGTTTTATACGCGGTCTCCTTTACAGGTGAAGTACATCTTCCCAAAATTCTCCCAATAAACCGAAGTCGGCTGTCTGCCTTACTCACAACTGTCCTTACATGTTGGTTCCATTTCATATCGCTCTGCAATGTTACGCCAAGATACTTGAACGACACGACAGCAGTACCTTAGAGCGTATCCAATTTCTAATTCAACGTTACGAAAATGTTCACTTGATTCAAATCGTTTGGAGTACTTCTCGGTGTCACTAAAGAATCCCCGTTTATGGGGCCGAAACGTGCAGTGTTTATAGAAATCTTAGAAACATATTTGTCATCATGAGATGGGGGCGACCTGATCTATAGACTTATTACATAACAGCCTACATCATTACTTCCATTTTTTACTATTTTTTACTATTTAATGCATGACTTTTTATTTGAAGCTATAAAAACTGTCACGATTAATGTATAGTGTTTATACACTGAGAAAAAAATATATTTTTTAATTCCTTACGCTTTTGTGCACTATTAGCAACAACAAGTTCATAGCCGGTCAGCTATATAGTGCTTCCATGATGTACCTGAAGCAGTAAATGTTACTATTGTGGCACCTCATCTTTCCAGAAAGTGACTCACAATGCAACAGTAATATGTGATTGACTACTTTCACATGGCAAAGGAAGAATACTAAAGTAAACAAACGCACATGTTAGGAGTAAGTCAGTGCAGCCAACTGTGGAAATGATTCAGTAGTACTCTACAATTTATAATATCTAGGACAAGCTACTAACGTATGTAACACTAAGTATATCAGCAGCTAGAAATGAATTTGTGGTAAAATGTTGATCAGTTTAAGGTATAATGGAAAAAATAAGGTATGTACCTGACCAGCTACACTATGCATTAAAGGGATAAGATTGCCGGACTCGGCAGGTTATACTGCCATCATTGGATCTGTCTTAATAAAAAGTAATTTTTTTGTCAATACCGTCATTGGCATGTGACAATGACAATACACCGATGGCGCATAGACGTGCGAAGCACTTTATTTTCATTGTGACATGCCAATGAAAATGTAGGCGAAAGGCTTTATTAAATGTTCAAATGTTTGTAAATCTTATGGGACTTAACGGCGAGGTCATCAGTCCCTAAACTTACAAACTACTTATGAAGTAACTTATAGTAAAGACAGCAAAACATCCATGCCCGAGAGGAGATTCGAACTCGAGACGGGGAACGACCTCACGCATCGTAGCATAGCGCCTCAATGAACCTTTATTATTTATTGATTTTTTTTTTCGTGTTGAGAATAGTACGGTAAGACAGATCAGATGATGGCAGTACAACAAGCAGACACCGGTCATCTTATAAAAATAAATAAATAAAGAGAATTAGCTATCTTGGTTGTTGTTTCGTGTTATAAGTAAAAATCTTAAATCTAAATTTCTGTAATTATGTCAAAGTATGGCTGCTGTCAGAAACAGTACCCAGTGGTGGCGTGGCCGAGCGTCTAAGGCACCTTTCTGAGGAGCACGCGGTCGCTCGCTGTCGGAGGTTCGTGTCCTCCGTCGTGTGTGCCTGTGTTGTCCTTACTGTGAGTTAGTTTACGTAGCTTAGGGACTGATGACCATAGCAGTTTGGTCCGATAGATTTATAAACATTTGAACATTTTTAGAATCAGTACAATATTTTTTTTTACTGTGTTGCATCACATATACTGTGTCACTAATGTATGAGTTATATTGCTCGTCGTGGAATAAAGTGTACTTTGATAATGTAAAGGGGTGCTTTATACCTTCTTATTCGACGACTTTGCCTTTAGCGATATAGATCACGATATTTGTAACACAGTATATGTGATGTAACTTAGTACAATATTTATATCCTTTTGAAGAAAATACCCATACCGGTGTTATTTACTGTCCATGGCTCTACTCTAGGTGTTAAGAGAATCTTATTTCATACGTAGGCTCTGTGAGGTTAATTTAACTTAATTTCGTTCACTATGGTCGAAGTTTTGCAATAGCCTGTAAATGTATGTGTAATTCATAACTTACACAAGAAAAAGTGAACGAATTACGTATTTTTATGCTTAGCACAACGCGTTTCGATAATTTATTCCCATTTTGTAGTATTTTCATTTACGTAAGTATTCTGTGACATTCCAAGTGTCATTTTCTTATTCTCTGTCAGTGCAGTAATCTTTTTCAGGTTACTGCAATTCAGAATATCAAAGAGAATAAATCTTGCCTTTTTTCTATATGCCGAAGTTAAAAATTGTAATTTTTGTCTGTCTACTTATTTTTGTCTCCTCCATTACATACAACATCACATGTTCAAATGTTCAAATGTTTGTATAGTCTATGGGACTTAACTACGGGGTCATCAGTCCCTAAACTTACAAACTACTTATGAACTACTTACGAACTAGGACGGCACAAATATCCATGCCCGAGGGGGGATTCGAACCCCCGACCGTACAACATCACATAGAGGAACCAACACTTCCCCTTAGTTGTAAAAATAAACAGTGTAAGCAACGATTATTGTACGTGTGACTTTTGTGAAATTGCTTAGGCGCAGTAGTTGTAAGCAGATAGACAAAAGTACTACTTCTAACGTTGCCAGATAAGCGTAGTGCTAGTCTTATGTTGATATTTCAAGTGCACCCAAGAACTGTCGAAAAACAACACCTATTTAATAAACGTCCTGACTTTTCTTGGCCGGCCGCGGTGGCCGAGGGGACTGAGGCGCTCCAGTCACGGTCTGCACGGCCATTACGGTCGGGGGTTCGAATCCCCCCTCGGGCATGGATATTTGTGCCGTCCTTAGTATTAGTTAGTTCATAAGCAGTTTGTAAGTTTAGGAACTGACGACCCCGTAGTTAAGTCCCATAAGCTATACAAACATTTGAACTTCTTTTTTTTTTTTTTTTTTTTTTTTTTTTTTTTTTTTTTTTTTTTTTTTTTTTTGCGATTTCTTGGGGTGCGTTCACCACAATAATTACTGTTATACCACAGAAAACTCAAAACTCCAGTGCAAATTAGCCATTTCAGAACATCTGTTTCAGAGAGTCGTCAAAAATGCATGTGTGCCATTTGAAGAAGTTGTAAACCAAACCGGCAGTTATATTGTACATGTGATTCATTAGGTTGTTATTTCCAAGCTGTATTCTTTACTTCTAGATCAATAAATAACAAATATCGTCAACAACAAATGTGTCGTTCATTAAACAAATCAGGAGACACTGTGTCCACCGCGTACTTCTGCATTTGACAACTGAATTAACAAAGCTCCACTACAGCTTCTGGTAATCTGTCAGGTTAATGCCTGACCATGAATTGTTCTTCGGCGTAGTTTTTTTTAAATTATTATTATTGTTAAGTAAATATGCCTCGTGCCCAGAAAGTATTGTAATCCTTTGTTTGCGGGTTACGTAAGAGCTCTGCAGTCACAGTGATATCTTGGGCCGCAGAAGCTCTTAATCTTGGAGGTGTCAGCTGAGCCATCGGGAAGAGGGCCTAATTAAAGAACAGGACTGATGCCTGCTTAATGTCGGTGGGGCACGCAAGCGCCGTCCGCGGCCGCCTCAGAGGCCCCACGGCTCGGGGTTATCACGCGCCCCCGCCCCCACACTTCTCGCTTCTCTTAATGGGGTTCCTTTACGCCCTCGGGACACAGATACCATCCAGCAAAGTCGTCTCTATTGGAAGTGCATCTTCCGTGATAACCCCGTTGCTGCACTGGAATTAAAAACCCGGCCGTCTTGTCCGCATGTTCTCCACATGCAATTCCTCTAGATTATTTACAAGCGCAAAGTTGTTAACATATCTTTCATCGCAAATAAGAAACGCTGAGTTATTTAAATATAAAAAATGATAATTCCTTAAGACAACATTGTCTTGTTATACCAAAGGTATTAAACATAAGGAGAGGCAGTGAAATAAAATTTATGCTGTGGCCGGGTTTGAAACCCAGTATCTCCTACTTACTAGGGAGGTGCTTTAGACAACTTTTTTTCAGTTTTCTAATGGGCCTCCCTTCTCCCCCTACAGCCCATCCTGTCGCTCGCCAATATCGCCTTCTGCGGCGTCGGCTTCAATGCCGTTTAAAACAATTTTTTCCCTTATGTATTTACGCCATATATGTAAATGAACGTGGTATCTTCTATCCTGGTGCCATAAAATATACGAGTGTTTCCAGTTGTGCCGTACGATCTCCGCAGTACGGTGTCTTCCTAGCGACGTCAGGGCTCAGAGTTCGTCTTCTCGAAGTTCTAGGTTTCCGTGTCGTATCTGTCAACATTTTCTTCAGTTTCCCGAAGCCTATGTTTAATTATGTATGTGTTTAGTTCCTCTGCTGTTAACTTTGAGGGTAGAACCCGCTGAGAGCTCCGTACTGTCATTGGTCTGTGACCTTAGTGCCTACAATTGGCTGAAAGCTGCTGCTATCTGCGTGACCTTCTCTGTTTCAGAAATAAACATAAACAAATAGGTAAATGAAAAGATTGTAGCAAAAAATATGTCTTCTTCAATGTCAGCTAAAAAAGCGTTGTAGCCAATGCAACTATACGGACTGTCTTAAAGCACGTCTCCCTCCACACCACAGACTTCAATTCTCTCCTTATGTTTAATACGTTTGGTATCACGAGACAATGATGTCTCAAGGAATTGTATTATTTGATGATATTTATATCACCTCGGCCTGAGGAACAAGGCGGGATAGTTCCTTTCGCGTTCTTTTCTGGAGTTCTACTCCAATGTAGGAGAGCCCTGGCAATTTGATACGCATTTCACAGGGAACATGAGGCAGAATTGTGGAGGGAGACGTGATTTAAGACAGCCCGTGTAGTTACATTAGCTGCAGCACTGTGTTAGCTGAGTGGTCTAAATAAGTAGGAGGTCCCGGGTTCGAATCCCGGCCACAGCATAAATTTTAATTCAATGCCTCTCTTTTTGTTTAATATCTGAGTTATTTGTTCACGTTTCTAGTACTTGAGCTGAACCTTGCATGAGAGCGTTAGAAGTATTCAATGCATAATAAATGCGAGAAATTCTCAAAAATCAAATGTTCAATTTTTTTAAGTCCGTGAGACTTATCAGTCCCTAGTACTACAAACTACTTAAACTAACTTGAACTAACCTTAGGACAACACAAACCCCTGTGCCCGAGGGACGTCTCGAAAGTCCGACGTTGAGCAACCGCGCACTCTGTAGTAAGGCGCCTTAGAGCGCTCGGCCACTCTACCGCGGCGGGAAATTCTCACACGATTCATTTACAGTGTTTCACTTTCTTGTATTTCATTTAAAGAAACTGAGAATTATTCGTAGTTAATAATCGCTCAATTCAAATTTTTACTGTGATTAGGGGGTAACAGCTGTAATAAATTATAAGAAATACATATTTGTAACTATCAGCTGTTTATTATAGTTATAACTTGACCGATCTCGATTCTAAACCATCTTCAAAAAAGTAAACTAAATCCTTGATGCCAAGGGACATGTTACGAATTTTTTTATTAATTGATATGGATAAGGTCACACATAATGTATCGAACTTAATCAGCCTGTTTACTAAACTTTTCTGAAGATGGTTTAGAACTGAAATCGGTCAAGTTATAACTGTAATAAAGAGCTGATGGTTGACAATGTGCGTTTCTTAAAATATCTCAATTAACTCAGGTTATTTCAATTTCCTTCATCATCGCGTCCCTTTCTAGGATTAGGCTGTTCCTTGTTCCGAACTCACAATAAAAATCATTCCCATCTCTTTCCTGGTCTTCCAATATAAATTTTTTTCCTTTCTCTTTCAGGTTGTACTTCAGGATCTTCCAGGTAATTATACGCTCTGACATTCTTAATACATTTTTCGCGATATTGTCAATTTTTTCATTCGTGTTGAAAATTTTCTGATATTAACATTTCTTGTCGCTTCATAGAATTTTAAATGATCTCTCTTGTACTTTATGATCCAATGTTCCACTAATAGTACCGCAGAAAGCTTAGAATGTGTGTATTTTTTCCAATATCTGAATAATACTTGAAGTTTATAGCACAAGCTAAATAAAACAGAATAATCTGAATTATTCAAAACAACTTTTGATCTGACTGGATATTTTCCTATGAAAGCCATTAATTTAGTTTTATTACTAGATATTTTAAATAAAATTATATTTTTTGCATATTTTGTTCAGCTGGTATACTAATCTTTGGAGGTCATCTTCATTCTTTTGAATAACACAAGCACATTCAAGTAAGACACATTCACTATTTTAATTCCCTAAGTTCCATTTCCGATTTTGTGTCTGCTTCTCTACAGTAACGCGTTCACTGTTCGGTTAATAGTAGCTTATCCGCATTGCCATTCTGTTATTAGTTATTCCCTTAACTCCTGCATTACTCACTCTTATTTGACTTTGTGTTAAAAACTGTCTTCTCACCTGACCAGCTATTCTACCTGCCATCACACTTCACTACCTCCTACTATATCTAACTTCAGTCAGTCCATTTCTCTTTATAAATTTTCTTCAGTCTACCTTTTTTATCATGGTAACTAAGATTCCTCGCTCCAGCCTGCACTTCGTGGTTATGCCAACAGCTTCATAACTAATCTCCTATCTGGAGTATTATTTTACCTCCAAAATATTTTAGCGTAGAGAATGCCACGATCATTAAGCCATGTATTAAAGTTGCGTGTCCTCTAGAAAAAAAGTCGGCTATGGTTTTCCCTTGCTTTCAGCTGTTCGCAGCAAAAACAACACATCTAGGTCATCATAGCTACAAGGAGAGATCAGTCAGTGATTTATAATGTTTCCCCTGCAAATACGGGAAAGGCTGCTGGCTCTCTTCAGGGTCCACCAATTCGTCTGGATTCTCCACAGATAACCTTCCGCTGTGATTGTACGGTATCTTGTCTGTAAGGTTGAGGACTGCAAACCAACGAACCTTGGAAAGAAATGTTGGTAAATGTCACTTTACGCTGAGGTAAGAAGGGGTTGTCTCAGAAAACGCATGAAGTTCCAATGCAAACTTGAACGCCAATATGTATGTTACAATACGAGGTACAATCAAGTTCGATTTTTTTCCCTCAGGACTGGCTAATGATAGAAACCGTTGGCTTGTTTTGTAAATCATGTGCGCATTCGTTATGGTAGCACTTTACTGGATACAGAACTCTAGCTACTTCGGAGATTGTTAGGACTGTTATTGATACTTAAAATGGCGTTCTCAGTGCAAGAACAGCGTGTAACCATATGCTTTTTCGATTTGCATGGCATTGCCGCCGATTGAATTTCGTTGCCACTTGAGTGAGACATGGCTATGGTGTCATAGATGTGTGCGTTGTGCGCTCAAGGGTGTGACACCTCAGAGAAGGCAGAACCTCGTCTTACAACACACCAAGCCAATCTCGGCCTCGCACCAGTCGGTCGGACAATATGATCGAGCGAGATGGAGAAAATTGTTTTGGAGGATCGCCGAAGGACTGCGGAACACATCTCCTCCGAAGCTGGCATTTCCGTGGGACTTGTGCACACAATCCTGCATGAGGACCTGCAACTACGAAAGTGTCCTGCAGGGCGGTGCCGCGAATGATGACAGATGACCACAAGGGTACGCGCATGGCATGTTGTCAGGCAATGATGACGCGTGATGACGGCATGAATGGGAGTTTCTTTTCATAAAATTGAAACAGTGGATGAGACATGTATGTTTGGTTTTCAATCCTGAAACGAAGCGCTGTGCTGCAATTATTGCATCAGCGATTTTATAGTGTTCAAAGTAGACTCCTAAAGAAGTGTTGACAGCTACCGTGGAGTCGTGGCAGGGAGATTATATGTCGAGAAGAGACACAAGTTTCACAGTTTGCGTTTGATTTGCTTGAGAGGAAAGCACGTAGTAGGCGCAAAAAGCTAAATTTATCACTAAAACGTCTTGACGTTGGATACACAGTAAAGAAGTGATGCGTTGATTTGGTTCGTCTTGTGGGTTTTTTGTCTAAAGTTCGTCAAAGTAAACTATCTAATGTTATCTATCAGGTTTCAGATGATTATCACAGACAGTGTAAAAAAAATCTACAAACGTAGATGGACCTGGAGGGTTGCTCATGAGTGCAATCTGGTTGCCAAATCCTTGGTCGCAGCTACGGGCCGGACTTGGCGCAGACCTGGGTGGGAGCAGCAAACGTAATTACGTTGAGATGGCGATGACAGCGATTGGGAGCGGTCGGCGGCAGCAAGGTGGCCGCGGCTCACGTCTGCCATCCTATCACTCACAGCCAATCCGGCAGCGCGTTGTCCGCCCGGCGCGGCTATTGACTCTAGCGATTGGGGCTGTGCTCGTACTTCGCGCTACGCGCTTAGTCCCCTAATCCCGGTGATGGCGTCAGCCCGCTGCAACGTAGACCCGCGCCCTGCACAAGGGACACTTCTCTTGTTACAGTAGAGCAGGGTTGGGGAGTAACGCGTTACTTTTAACGCCGTTACTACATAGTAACAGTTACTTTCCAAAGGTATCTGTTTCTAACAGCCTTATTACTTCCATAAAGCTTTAACTGTAACTAGTTACTTTTATCGGTGACAATTTAACGGAAATGACGCTTTCTTTGTTATGACGTGAAACATTTTAGATACATATGAAAACGACAGGGTCCCATTCAACTTTTTCACCGAAAATATCTCTGGAACTACAATAGATATCGAAGAACGACTTTCACAGTCGTGAACATACGGCAGGGGTAAGTACTATGCAGGTAATCTAAAACATAAACAAATATTTTTTTCAACACAAAATAATTTTTTTTTAAATGGTTACCCCATATTATTTCTTATGCAATCAAAAATATAATAAAATAGCAAAAAGGGAGGCGTTGTTTGCATTGCAATAAATCAGTTACATGCGGAGAAAAGGCGAAGCGAAGTTGATGTTTGAAACACATGGAGCGTGCAGCTAGCGCGTACTGAGGTTCAAGCGAGACTCACGGTTGCCGGCCGCGGTGGCCGAGCGTTCAGCGGCGCAACAAAAATGTTCAAATGTTTGTAAATCTATCGGACCAAACTGCGTGATCATCAGTCCGTAGCTTACAAACTAATTAAACCTAGGTAAACTAACCTAAGGACAACACACACACCCATGCCCCAGGGAGGACTCGAACCTCCACGGCGAGCAACCGCGCGCTCCGCAACGAGACGCTTTAGGCCGCTCGGCTACTCCACCGCCGCGCGCCGCATCTGTCACAGTCTGCACGGCCACTACGGTCGAGGGTTCGGACATGGATATTTGTGCCGTCCTTAGTATTAGCTAGTTCATAAGTAGTTTGTAAGTTTAGGGACTGATGACCCCATAGTTGAGTCCCATAAGCTCTACAAACATTTGAACATTTTTTGAACAAACTAGCTAATACTAAGGACGGCACAAATATCCATGCCCGAAGGGGAATTCGCACCCCCGACCGTAGTGGCCGTGCAGACCGTGACTGGAGCGCCTCAGTCCCCTCCGCCACCGCCATCCTTTTATTTATACGGTGACTACTAAACGGTTCGTGAAAGTGGTGGAAGATGATTTCGTTCCCGTTATCGAAAGAGACCTTGATTTCCACGACGTACAAGCAAGACACCACCAAAGCATGGCCGTAGCGGAGTGGCCGAGCGTTGTAAGGCGCCATGCTGCGGAGAGCGCAGTAACTCGCCGTCGGAGGTTCGAGTCCTCCCTCAGGCATGGGAGTTTGTTCAAATGTTTGTATAGCTTATGGGACTTAACTACGGGGTCATCAGTCCCTAAACTTACAAACTACTTATGAACTAACTAATACTAAGGACGGCATAAATACCCATGCCCGAGGGGGGATTCGAAACCCCGACCG
Organism: Locusta migratoria; assembly: GCA_026315105.1. NCBI lineage: Eukaryota > Metazoa > Arthropoda > Insecta > Orthoptera > Acrididae > Locusta > Locusta migratoria. The sequence continues at coordinate 456,938,430 of CM048746.1, forward strand.
TAGTGACCGTGCAGACAATGGGTGTTTTATTGTCCTTCGTGTAAGTTTAAGTAGTTTGTAAGTCTAGGGACTGATTCCAGTAATAGTTTGGTCCAATAGATTTACAAACATTTCTGCGGTGGAGGGGGGGGGTGGAGAAGTACATTCCGAACATAGCCGTAACTGTACATCACGGTAGGGAAGAATACAAAATGAAAATACTGCTTAATACAAGTTCTGTGCGCCAGTGTACCACCCGCGCACAAAAGTAATTGTGCTTGTGGCTAACCAAAATATTGTACAGATCTCTCCTGGAAATATGTCCGCAGGCCGCGATGTGTAGAGAGCTCCGTCGCAGTCCACTGACTCGTCGCGTCCGGTCGGCCGATCCAATCTAGTCACGATATTTCAGAGCCCGCTGTCAGCGCCCTGTATGTGTGTGTGTGCCTCTGTACAAATTGCTGTCCTCGACTTGCGCGGCCGTGTTTATTATCCAACAGCGGCAAGCTCATTCCGGGCCAGGTATCAGTTGGGCGGCGCATTGTGGCCGCGCGACCAGGGCGTTTACCGAATATCTATTTCTGTCCTTCGGAATCTGGCGCCTCGGGCACAATGCGGCCGATATCCGGGCGCATTCACCGGGCCGCATGCGGGGCGGGCCCTTTTGTGCCACTCGGGGCGTGACAAAACGCGGCCACGTGGTGTGCCAGCTGATGCCGCAAGTCCCGCTATTGAGGCCGGCGACCGTCGGGCCCATAATGACGATGATTTATCCGACCGCGGCGCGCAAGAAAAGCCGGCGGCCGGCGGCGGGCGGCCAGTGCGCATGCGCGGCCGCGCGCAACGGCCGCGCTAATCGCACCCGCGACAGGCCGGCCAACTGTTACTGCCGCCCCATTATTGCTGTAAATACTCTAATTATTATGATCCCCGGTCGTCATTACTGGCGGCGACCAGTTGCGCGCAATTGGTTTTACCATCTTTATAATCACCTGCGGCAGCGGCGCCACTGGACCGGCGCGGCATCATTCACTTGTCCGGCGCTTGGCGGCGCTGCTGTCGCCCGCTCCGCACTGTACGTCCGCGAAACAATCGCTTTTGCCAAATGCGCTCCGGGACTCTATGTAACGAGACCCCGCCCGAAAACACACTACTGCGCATTCAAACTGCCGCGCCATTAAGACGGATTACAACACATGTCGTACTGTATTGTATATTATTTTATTTATTTGTTTCATTCGCTGTTATTTGCAAATACCTGCCGCCTACAAGGCCCGTTTTCACAATAAATTGTACCTATACGTAGTACGAAGGTTACTTGATTTTTCATTATCTTAACGAAATTTTTCATTGGTGCACATTTACGTGGTTGTAAGCTTAAAACTAATTAGGAAACTTTCACATACGTATATTCATATCCACTGAATCTATGACATTAACTGGGCATCGGTAAATTTGGAAATCTGTACCCAGCCGGGATTCGAATTCGTGTCTCCTGCTTTCGACATTTGCGCTGGGGACACAGTAATCATCACACCTACATGGTCTACTCAAGCACGCCTCCCGTCAAAGACGAAAAGATGATAGAAGCTTACGAAATGTGGTGCTACAGACGAATGACGAAAATTAGATGGGTAGATCACGTAACTAATGAGTAGGTGCTTAACGGAATTGGAGAGAAAAGGAGTTTCTGGCATATCCTAAGAGGTAGATTGGTAGGACACGTTCTGAGACATCAAGGAATTGTCAACTTAGCAGTAGGGGGAAGTGTGTGGGGTAAAAATCGTTTAGGGAGACCGAGGGACGAATACAGTAAGCAGATTGAAAAGGATCTAGGTTGCCGAACATATTCTCAGATGAAGAGACTTGCACAGGACAGAGTAGCGTGGAGAGCTGCATCAAATCAGTCTGCGGACTGAAGACTACAACAACTACACAGCTCCATCCATCCAGGTTTTCTTAATGCACGACATATTCTGTCCCATCTTGTAAACATTTCCCGCTTTGATTACTATTACTACTACATTTTTTGATCAAATCCAAATTCAAATGATGATCTTTTTTCGATCATTGATTAATTTTTTGTTACAGTTTCTATTATTATTACAGTTATTCGTAGAATATGTGTAGTGAAAAATAGTGTGAACTGAAGCGCAGGATATCGCCCGGTGGCTTTGATCCTTGACGCCGGCTTATAGTGTTGTATGACTCGAAACACTGATCATTTTTCTTTCATTAGGAATGTCTCATTACTTGTTTTCAATATAAACTGATCAATTTACATTCACTCAACCACCTACATAAGAGTCCGATGATGTAATTTAAAGGAACAGTTACCACTTGAAACTTTGATCGTTCGTAATGGCAACCGCTTGGCAAAACACTGTGGAGAAGAAGAGTTTCTTTGTGCGTAATAGAAAGTTTTATTTCATGAATTTTGTTTAGTATTTCGGAATGTTGATTACCGCGTATATTATTATTATTATTATTTCGTTTATAATGTTCCCGCTCATTACTTAATGGGTCAAAGCAGATAGGTCGTATCTGGTCCTTCGGTATTGCCGAAAACTGATCTTTATATATATATATTGGCGTCTGTTCCGAAAGAACAGACGTCACTTCTGATCCTGCAGTTGTTATTCTTTCATACTCACAGAACATATGACATCAACTGCGAATGGGCAGACCCGGGTTCGAATCCCACACAATTTCAAATTTACCCATTCGCAGTGATGTCATATATTCTGTGAATATGAAAGAATTAAAATTATTTATCACGATTATGAATCACGCTTAGTGATCGGTAAACTTTTTAGGCGGAGTTCGAAACGTGGAATATACGAAACTCTTAAGTTCGAAATCAAATTTTGTGAAGCTATGGGATCTCACTGCAGTAGACATCAGTACCTAGACTTACAAACTACTTAAACCAACTTACATTAAGGACAACACACACACACACACACACACACACACACACACACACACACACACATGCCCTAGAGAGGACTCGAACCTCCGATGGGGAGCAGACGCGCACTCCGCAGCAAGGTGTCATAGACCGGACGCCCACATCGGCGCGGAAAATCTCAAGTTGTGTTATAAATTCTTTAAATTATGTCTGAGGAGCATTCAAAAGAAGATGAAGTTTAAATATTGTCGCGTTGAAATGGAAGCAGGCTTGACTTCGAAGGCAGGGTTGTCAACTGAACACCGCACTTATACTAAAAGCAGGTTTATTGCGAACTGAAACATACACGCAGCCCTGACTTCCTCTCGGTCAGAGTGCACTACTATTCATACACAGACAGAATGTACTAGAAATTAGAAGAATAGTTAAAATTAGAAACTCATAGAAATAACAAGTGAACATAAGAAACAAGTAGAACATTCTAGAAATGATAAATACAAAGAAATCAATTTTTTGCTGGAGGACGGGACTGAACTGGCGACCTTCAGCACCGCAATCGGTGTCCGTTATCCATTGCGCCACCTCGGCAGTCGGATAACTTGAGGTCTTACGGCAATATTCTATACTTACTTGTAAGACCGCCTGTCGTTGCCTAGATGTCCAAGAGTACCTGAACATAACTGCAGCGACACCAAACAGTTTTTCAGATTTCACAGTTTGTCAATTAGGAACTTAGCTAGCCGGTATAAAGTTCAAAAACTACAAACATCTCTGTATGTAACAGTACCGAGGCTATACGGATGAGCCTCGAGCAGTTTCTAGAACATGTGTTCGAACTTGATTGACTGTTGACGACCGCACTGAAACAACGTCTGCGCGAGAATGGCTGCGTGAAACGAACACCATTTGCAGGTAATTGCCTGCTGGCTGCTAAGCGTTTTTTCTTGACATGTGGGCTGGTTTTTATTTCCTATTGTGCCTGCTTAGATCTCATTTCCAATTACACGTAATTCGAGACAGGGCAATATTTCAAATAGCGGCATTAACGCGCAGGCAAAAGTGTCACAGTAATATTCTTGAATAGAAGGACAAGTAACATCTTGCCAGTTAAGCCTCAGAGCTATAATTTAACGCGTGCTGTGCGGTAAGGGCTAATGGACGCCCAGCGGCGAACAATAACTTTATTGGTACATCGTCGGGCGGACAATGGCTCTCTCCATTAGAACGGCAATAACGGCCGAATTAAGACTTAGCGCGCTGGAGATGGGATCTCTCGTCGCGGGAGGCGTAGTCGCCGCGGCCGGTGCGTGTCGCGTCTATCAGCCGTGTCAAAGGCTTGTAATGACGCCGACAAGGCGGCGCCCGCATTAACCGGTGATAGATTACAAGGCTGATATTGTGCGCTCTGCCCGCCATAATCGAGCCGTGTGTTTTCCTCCATCGACAACAAACGGACGTGCGGAAGTAATTAAATCATTATTGGCGATGCGTTTAGCCCGGCGCAGGCGACAGCGAGGCGGGGGTGGAGCGGAGGCGGGCGCCCGTAAAACGTGTGACGTCATGACAAAAGTCTCCACAGCTCTGACGCTGGTGGCTCAGTCCAGTGGGGAAGTTCCGTTCGGAATCTCCAGGTTGAAAATGTATCCGAGAAAAAAATCACCATTGGAATTTTTTTCGGAATAAGCAAGAGCTCCCGAGTGATTGATAAGTGGCTTTAGTATGTCCAATCCATAAAAAGAAAGAAACTTCAATGCGATAGATACAGAGGAGCAGCTTTGTTGTTGTTTGTTAAGCTTAAGGGACATAACTGCGGGGTCATCAGTCCCTAAGCTTACAAACTACTTATGAACTACTTTATACTAAAGACGACACAAACATTCATGCCCTAGGGGGGATTCGAACCCCCGACCGTAGCGGTCGTGCAGACTGTGACTGGCGCGCCGCAGAACGCTCGGCCACTGCGGCCGGCGGAGTAGCTTTGCTAGTTTTGGTTTACAAAGTCTTTTCTGTGGTGTCGCAGAAGTCTAAAGTGCGCGCCACGTACTTTCGCCGCGCGCCGCCATGCACGCACGGCGCGGCGTTCTTACGTCAGCCACGAGCGCCCTCTGCTGCAACTCCGCTCGTGGCCACGACTGCTGCATCGGCCACTTGGGAATGAGATAGGCACCAGTTAACACTTGGCTATCAGATAGGCACTAGCAATCATCGGTAGGCAGGCCGCTATCTAAACTATGTATCAGCATTCTGCAGTCAAGAACTATGTAAAAGTTAAGTATTACCAAGACTCCACGAAATATATATCTTGTTCTAATTTACTCTAGTGTTTCTAGTTTCTGCTGTCCCACTGGCTGGTCACCTCCGTACCTGCACACGCGTGCATCCTTTATTTCTGTGTCGGTCTCTTTCTACTCGGCCACCGACACCTACGACAAACGGCGGACGAGACACAAAAGTGGCGACGAGGCTGGAACACAAAATTTTCCAACTGTCTCCAAGCAAGAATTAAGCCTTAAGGCAATGAATTTGTAGGAGAATATCAAGGAGACTTTCTATCAGGAAAATCAACAAGTGACTATATACACTCCTGGAAAATGAAAAAATAACACCATGAATTCCTCGACTCAGCAGAAGGAAATTTTATTGACACATTCTTGAGGATGTATATAACACACAATCACACAGGCCGCGGCGGAGTGGCCGAGCGCATTGAGGCGCTAATTTCCGATGCGCGAGGCTGTTTTCGGGGGTTCGAATCCTCCCTCGGGCATTGATGTTTGTATTGTCTTTAGTATAAGTTATTTCATAAGTAGTTTGTAAGTTTAAGGACTGATGACCCCGCAGTTAAGCTTAACAAACATTTAAACGATCACACAGACAGAGCTATACGTACGTGACTACAGCCATCAGAGCGTGAGCAATATCAATGTTAGTACTGTGTATACCTTCCTTTTTTAAGTAATCTTGCCATGGAGACGACCGTAGAGGTGCCATCTGGTGCCTCAGTTGGGCCACGTTTCGTGTCGCTCATGCAAACCGCCCAACATGACGGTCCCAAACATTGTTCAATGGGGGACAGATTTACGGATAATGACGGGCAGGGTAGTTACGTACGCCTATAACAGCACGTCGGGTTGTACGGCATACGCGTGAACATGCGTTGTTCTGTTGGAAAAGCGTGTCGCTTTCTTGGTGCATTAATGTTGGAAAGACGGGTTGAATGATGTAATCAAAATTATACCATCAGCTGTGTTCAATACATTTATTTAGCAACCAGTTTCGACGGTCAATGCCGTCATCTTCAAGCCCTTAAAATAAGAAACATGCATATTGCTGGATTACAGTCTTATTTTAAGGATCTGAAGATGACGGCACTGACCGTTAAAACTGGTTGCTAAATAAACGTATTGAACACAGCTGATGGTATAATTTTCATTACAAGATAGCTGAAGCCCCTGGTCCATAATTAAGATGGACAAAGTTAAATTAGTTAAATGGTTTCGAAGTACCGTTCACTGTTCAATTTTCCCTCGACGATCACCAGAGGAGCACGGCTAGTGTAGAACTTGGCTCCCCACACCATGATGCCGGTTGTCTTCGCCGTTTGGCAGTGTCACGTACACTCCAGATTTTCGCGTTCCCCTGCACGATGCCTCACACGTGAACAACCATCATTGGCATCGGGGCAGAAGCGACTCTCATTACTGAAGACAAGTGCCCATTCGTCCCTTCATAAGCGCCTACCGTGCACCACTGCAGGCGGGCTGAACGATTTTGAGACGCGAGACACCATAACAGCATGCATCATCGTGCATCATTGTGTTGGGAGCCATATCCTACACTGACCGTTCTCGTCTACTGATCGTCTAGAGAACAATGAACAGCGCACGGTACAGTGAAACCTACAAGGCGATATTCTTTTGCAACAGGACACTGCACGTCCACATGAATCCCGTACCGCCTTCAAGGTACACGTCAACTATCCTGGTCACCCCCATTGAGCAAGTTTGGGACCGGATGAAACGTCATGTTCGGCGGACTGCATGAGCGGCATGAAATGTGGCCCGACTGAGGCACCAGGTGGAAATTGCATGGTAGGCCATTCCACAAGACAACATTCGGCACCATGGCTTGGAAGCAGCGGAATTCTATCTCTAAGAAACAATTTATTTCGCCGTTGTTCGCTGTCTTCTTAACTCAAATGTTTATGTGCTCAAAGAATTACAAACATCTACACAGTAGTGGCAAAACATGTACACTAAAGATGTGATTTTGAAATTTTGGAAGGAAGGTAGCTTAGGGTTTAAAGTCCCTTCGACAGCATGGTCATTAGAGACGGAGCTTACGCTCAGATTTTAGGGGAACGATGTGGGAGGAAATCGGCCGTGCCCTTTCAAAGGAACCATCCCGGCATTTGCCTGGAGTGATCTAGGGAAATCGCGGAAAACCTAAATCAGGATGGGTGGAGGTGGATTTGAACCCCACCATCCTACCGAATGCGAGTCCAGTGTGTTACCACTGCGCCACCTCGCTCTGCTTGAAATTTTGAAGACATTCCTATTTGTCTAATATCATTTACTCGTCATTTTATCGATCTTCTGCAATTTCTTCTTTGATCAATTTCCTAAAAATCAACGGCATTTTTTCCATATTCATGAACGAATTGAAACTATTGGAACTTTAAGAACATGTGGAGGATCTTTGTATTAGTTGTAGTTACCTCGTCCTCAAATTAGTACAAATCGTTCTTGAGAAGCATTTTTATAGACCCAACACCACACATGTTCCTAATTACTGGCAACCACGTTTTTCTGTCTACAAAGCTGCCAGTGTGATAATCGAACAAGCTAACATCCTGACATAGTCGCCAGTAATGAGAGCTGCAACTTCTTAATTTAAGTGGAGGCATCAATCTATATTAATAAAATACACGACATACTATGTTTCACATTGCGTGGTTGCTTGCAGTCAACGTAAAGGATGTTAAATGAAGGCCGACCGACAGGAAAAAAAGGAAGAGAGAGTTACCTCTTAACGCAAACAAATGTAACGTATTTCACCTAACTACACTTTGTGCGGTACAGTAGTGGGAACAGCAGTAAAATTTCGAGCAGTAACCATCAGCTTTGCACCGAAATCGAACAACAGCTGAATTAGTTTTAGGAAAAAAATGTCAGCCTGATACTGCCAGAATTAAGGAAGAAAAAGTATTTCATCTGCATAAGAAGTCCGGATAATCCTACAGCCTTCCATTCGTATAAAGGTAGAAACTGACGAACAGGGGTCTAGCAGCTACATAAAAACGAATCACCCTGAGCGACACACGTAGTCTGTGACAGAATTCGAAATGAAACGATAAATGCATTTATTGTTAACAGTGCGTTCTTTATGAAGATGTGGTTCCTCGCAATTTCGTACCCACACTCACTTTATCACGTGCCGCAAAACGTGACTAAATCGACGACGTAAAAAAAAGCAATGAAATTCGCGCAGCTATTAGCCGACGATCCGCCAGTTAGGATCTGTGCATAAATGATGGACCAACATGGTGAAAAAAATTGCAGACTGGAGTTCTCCCATTAATCCTATTTAAAATTCATGTACTTATCGACTATGCAGTCCTCGGACGTTGATCTGTTTACTTTGTTTCATTATCTTTCCGAAATTTTATTAGACTGTTGTATAATTTATAGGGTTTTTATGTATCGAAAAGAATAATATATCGAATGTCAGCGGACGTACGGCCAGAAGCTATCTTCAGTGGCGCTAGAAAATATTGAACTTTCATTGCCAAAGTGCTTTTTGGTTGGCTCGGTCGTCATATTTATGCAAATTAAATTGCACGAGCAAAAGAAAAATTTGTTTTTGCTATCAACGGTAAGGATCGCCGTGGTTCGGAATACTGTTAGGAATGAGAGTGGAAGGGGGCGGGGCTGGATTATTCCGACACGAAACAGCCCCAGAGCCTGTTTTTACAAGTTCCCCATCGCGATAGCTATCTGGAATAATCTGCTCTTGCAAGAGGTGTATGTAATAAGGGCACTCGCCAGCGGAACGGCATTCGACGCCGCATCCATTGTAGAATGCATCCGTTTCTGTCGGGTTATGAATCAGAAACTGTTGCGGCGTGTTTCCTCCGTTCTGGCAGAGGAAAAGCGTATTTTCTGCAGTAACAAGGCGAAAAGAAAGTAATCCTTCCGCTGGACGGCAATTAATACCACTTCACAGCAACAATAACATTTTCGCATCTGAAAAATCTTGAAAATTGAGTTTCATCCGTCATCCTGGCAATGAAAGTAGAAATACTGAAATAGAAATACACAGTTCAGCATATGTCTCACAGTATAAAAATGATTGTAAATCTGTCGGACCAAACTGCGTGGTCGTCAGTCCGTAGCTTACAAAATACTTAAACTAACCTAAGGACAACACACACACCCAGGCCCTAGGGAGGACTCGATCATCCGACGACGAGCAACCGCGCGCTCCGCAGTGAGGCGCCTTAGACCTTTCGGCTACTCCATCGCGGCTCACGGTATAAAACACGATATTTTTGGAGAGAAAAGTTTATTGATTTTGAGGTACAAGGATGGAGGGAGTGACTTCATATTTAAGTGCCTGTGAGCGAAGAGACATGAATGAATTACACTAATAGTATACCACAGGGTTCAGTTTTTGGACCACTTCTGTTTCCATAAGTGGTTTTCCATCATACACTGATAAAGCATAAGCAGTGATCTTCACTGACGACGCAACTACCATAGCCACGGTGGAGTGGTCAAGAACTCGCCTTGCTGCGAAGCGCGTGGTTGCTCGCCGTCGGAGGTTAAGAGTCCTCCTTCTGGCATGGGTGTGTGTTGTCATTAGCGTGAGTTAGTTGAAGTAGTTTTTAAGCCCAGAGACTGATAATCACAGCAGTTAAGTCCCTTAGATTTACAAACATTTGATTTCAACTATCATAATCGAACCTAACCGAGCTGCAAAAATAGGACAATAAAGAACATATTAAAACCTTCGTAGATAGTCTGTCTCTTATCTTTTAGAAGGAAAGAGAGTTCATTCAATTCCAAAGCAAGATACAGCTTAATTGTATTATTCTTTTCGGTGTTTATTTCCTGACTTTTTTATTTCTTTAAAACGAAAAAAACTCGCTCTCAGTCACAATGGTGATTTATTTACACACTCGGTGCATTTAGAACCCTGGGGACTCTTCTTCAGGTGCCTCTCGAGCAATTCTAGTCTTGCCAAGATCAAATGTGAAAGGTAACAGAATGATATATTACAAATATAAGTTTGCAAAATTAAGGAAATTGAACAGTAACTTACTAATTTCAGTGCAGAACGAACCCGCATGTGTCTTCCGTTAACAACAAATGCGTCTTCTGTCGTATCGCACGAGATCATTCTGCACTCTAAATCAGCAAGCTGATTTTCAATTTCCTTAATTCTTTAAACTTTATTTGTAACACTGTTACCTATCATATTTCTTCTTTTACTTCAAAACAAATGCATATAGCTCAAGAGGCACATAGAGACGAGACAACAGGGCTGGATATGCTTCGTGTCATTAATAAATAACTATTGTGGCTGCAGGTGGGTTCTTTTCATTTTGCAATACACATAATCCTCATTAACACTGCAATAGAGCTATGGCTGACAACCGTCTTGAACCGTCACCGTTATGAACTTTCTTGTCTCGACATCCCGTCGAGACAATTTAGTCTCAATTTTGCAAAATACTGTTACGAGCTTGGCTCAAGTAATGAAGTAACGCCATCTGTTCGAGCCTTATGTAAATGCAGCCTCAGTTTGTTTTATTTATGTCAAAAAGATTATGTTGGCAAGGTGTCACAGATGGCGTTGCATGTTGCGTATCCTTTATCGACGATGAAAACACCTTCTATATCTAGCACCATGATTCGAGAAAACACCAGACATCTTCACAAGTACGGGGCTGGAAATACTTACGCAACGCCACGTGGAAGACTAGAGCATTTCTTATTTGAGTAGCGGGATGATAAAACAAATCTTTCCAACAGTAGTACTGTACTAACAATAAGTGTATGTTAGAAATGTTCGAAGTGTTTACTCTGGATATATAGGGCGTAAAGTGTACGGCGACGTGTAGTTCACGACTTAAATGTTACTGTCAACTGTCCAAACCTCTATCACAGCTAACGAAAATACGTAAAGATGTAAAGAGAAAGTGTCACTTTTTGAATCATTACACGAAAGACTGGTCCATAGTCAAGAAAGGTCATCATGAATCAATCCTATAAATGCCAGTTCAACGACAAATTGACTTCCATGAAGATCTATAAATAGGTAAAATGGGAATAATAAGTGCTGAATACGTTCAATCAGGAGCTGGAAGGTTTACTGGGGAATAGTAGCCCATTCTTCACGGAATGCTGCACTGAGGAGAGGTATTCATGTAGGTCGGTGAGGTTTGGCACGAAGTCGCAGTTCCAATACATCCCAAAAGTGTTATATAGGATTCTGTTGACACTACACACGCTGGTAAATGACGTTCATTGGGCATTCGCCATCCCCACACCCGGCCACATTATATTCCGTGATATCACTCCACACAACGTTCTTCCGCCGTTCAGTCATCTAATGTTTACGCTTTTTTAACCGAGCGAGGCATCGTTTGGCATTGACCTGCGTGATGTGTAACTTATGGGCAGCCGCACGACCATGAAATCCAAGTTTTCTCACCTCCCGCTTAACTGTCATAGTACTTGGAGTGGATCCTGAAGCAATTTGGAATTCATATGTGATGTTCTGGATAGATGCCCGCGTATTACTCAGTACAACCCTTTTGAACTGTCGGCGGTGTATGTCAGTTAACAGATGAGGCCTGTACCTGTCCCTTCACGTTTCCACTTCACTATCACATCGGAAACAGTGGACCTAGGGATGTTTAGGAGTGTGGAAATCTCACGTACAGATTTCTGACACAAGTGAAACCCAATCACCTAACCACAATCGAATTCCGGGAGTTCTGCGGAGCGCACCATTCTGATATCTCACGATAACTACTGAAGACGTTCATCTGGAGTACCTGGCAGTAGGTGACAACATAATGCAACCTAAACGTATTTTTTGGGGGTGTCCGAATGCTTTTGATCACATAGCGTGAAGCTTTTAAGTAAACTAAGTAAAATAACCGTAAAGACGGCGGTCATTTAATCTTTCATGGAGAAATTTTGAGGACCTTCTAATTTAAAACCCTTGCCAACTACGAAAGCTTATCAACTGTGGTAGAATAAAGGGTGGAAACCAAAATGAACAATGCTCCTATAAGAGCACAATAAAAATCGCGTAGGTCCTGGCTATACGCAAAGTAGAACTAACTTATCGACTTATCTGGTAGCTTAATAAATATTAAATTAAAATAAATCTTTGGAGTTAGCCTAATTCGCCAACGCAATGAGCTCTCCAAGGGTATGCATCTGTAACAGAAGTATCTCTGGTGGGGTTGCATGCATCCTAAACTTGAATGAGGCACCGAGCGAGGTGGTAACACACTGGATTCGCATTTGGGAGAACGATGGTTCAAATCCATCCCCGACCATCTAGATTTAGGTGTTTCGTGATTTTCCTAAATCACTCCAGGCAAATTCCGGGATGGTTCTTGTGAAAAGGCACGGCCGATTTCTTTACCCATCCTTACTCAAAAATACGAGCGTGAGTTCCGTCTCTAATGTACACGCTGTAAACGGGACATTAAACCCTAAGTTTCCTCCCTTGAATGACGTGTAGTGTCATATTACACGCAATGAGAAATCTCATGTTGGATATAATTATTACATGTGTCATGTCATATGACATGACGTCATGAGCCGTATTACTTTAAAGTTTCGGGAAAATGCGAAGAATTGGCCCACTTTACGTTACGGTAGTAACACTAAAAGTGGGCCTTTGTGATCGTCTTTTGACAGCTCGAAAGTTAAATGAAAATAACGGCTTAACTATTCATCTGACACGAAAATTGAATAACCGAATTTGTAGAGGAGAAAATTCTCTACAATTTTGCTCTCTTAAGTTTTTTTCATATATCGTAGCGTTTCAGGGTATTTGCAAAAATAACGGCGATTTTGGGATGTATGTCTGTCTGTCTGTCCGTAAAGTTTTCCCTGTTTTTAAGACGAACTGTTCAACCGATCAGCACCAAATTTTACAGACATGATTGTAGGCCGCCAGATACCAGAACCTCCCATTTTAAAATTTTTCGGACAAAAAATACGATAGTAACACCAAAAAAAGCCGTTTGTAATATAATTGTAATTGCAAACGAACCGTTCATCTGACACGAAAATTGAATAACCCAATTGGTAGAGGAGAAAATTCTCTACAACTTTGTTCCCTTAATGTTTTTTTCATAGCTCGTATCGTTTGAGAGATATTTGCAAAAATAACGGAGTTTTGACACCCTCCATTGAATTAACGATAACTGGACGTTCGCAGATGTCACGTGACATTCCTCGCCCAAAACTCTCTCTGGCATACACCATCTCGCGTTGCGTATTTGATGATTTTCTTATTGTAACTTACACGTTGTCTTTCAAAGCAATGGCGCACTGAATAATTAACAAAAACACCTCGTTCTTCGTTCGATAAATGATGCTAATATGGCATCAGTTAACAACGGCCATGAATAGAATGAAATTATAGAATACGACTCCTACGTGTTAGCCGTAGCGTAATGGGCAACGAGTTAGACTGTGACGTTGAAGGTCAATGGTTCGGAACCCACCCCTTTTTTTGTTGTTTTTTTTAATGAGTTTTAGACAATCTTATTAGTTAATTTTTTATTATTATTTTGGTCCAAAATGTTTGCAAAAACTTATAAAACTACAAATCTAAAGTGGGCCGTAAAACACGTCAGTGCGATTTTTTAAATTAATTTTTTTATGTTTCCAGGCAAGTCGAGACGCTAGTTCTATTGCACAATATTGCCTAAGGCCATGGCTCATTTGCCTTTTCTTGCGCTGTGCGTTCGTCATTCCGGTAGTTGCATTTCTATGTTGTGAGTAGGCGGCGCATAAGAAAAAGCAACTAGTGTGAGTCATTACTGGTTAAACGTGGCGTAGCCCCTCCTCTCCTCTCCGTGCGGCGACAGTAAACGACTCGGCGCCTCGGCCGAGGCACACTTGCTAGCCAAGTGTTGTCGGGACCCCCGCTGCGGAGCATTTCCAGGCTCGGGAACACTCCGCGACAAAAAGCTTATTATGGCGGGGGCAGCTCTTCTCTTCGCCGATAAATGATGCAGTCCCTCCTATTCCAAGTCCCCCCCTCCCCCCCCTCTTCCTCCACAATCCACCCCTTCCAGGCAGCGCGATGACTCACAGCGCGAGCGAACAATTAACTATGCCTCAGTCAGACGTAATTAACAAAAGTACTCTAAGAGTGATGATGACGCATAAAGAGACGAGACTTTTCATCTACCTCCTGCAGTGCGGCCAACTTCATTCGGTACCAACTGTGCGCAAACAAACTTCACTACAAGTGCTTCCGTCTGTCCCCTCCACACGAAAATAGTGCCGCGTCAGTAATTAATTACTACGAGCTGTAAAAGATAAACAACGCCACTTTACGGCTTCGAGCGAGGACGCACCTAATTCATAAAACTCGGCGTTGTTGATGGCCGAAGTCAACGAGGCTGATTGCTGTTCTCGAGAGTAAATGTCTACAGCCGTGTTGCGCCTCCGCAACATTTAGCTACGACGCGCAGCTTAGTACGAGGCGCATTTACAAATACGTGCACATCTGCAGAATACCGCATCCACGATGAGCGCGCAAAATATTCTAGGGTAAGTCAATTATAGTCCGCAATTTGCATTTTTGTTATTGTTGGTAGTAATGTCGTTTTACGTTGATGCATACTTTATTTATTGTTACATCTTTGCAGTTTTCAAGCTGCTAGTTTAGTTTCATTAGCGCTGCCGTGCTGTTAATCGTGGCTACTCGGCTGTCTATTTGCACTAAAGAAGAGCAACGTTCGGTGATCCGTTTTTTTATGGTCGGAAGGCGTATCAGGGACCGACATTCATCGAAGACTTTCGGTTCAGTACGAGAAAAGTGTTTTGCCACAACGGAGTGTCTACGAATGGACTGACAGAATCCGAAATGGTCGCACAAGTGTTACGCACGATGACGGAGCCGGACGACAGTTTACCGTCACTATGAAGAAATCATTGAGTTTCACGTGAAATGATTCTCTTAAACAGACAATTAACTATTGACGAAGTGGCACAAAAAGGTAAAGCAGTCAACAATCCGAAGATTGGTTTGAACACCACAGTGCTTTACTAGGCATGGTCATGCTTGGAGGTGGTATGCCGTTGCCTTCCTCCGACCTTCGAACTGACTTACCCAGCCAGTTATAGGGGGACCTACAGTTCTACGTGGATTCCGAACCAATTTGCAGAAAACATTTTGATCGCTATGGTAACGAAGGGGACAACTTCTTAGCCAGGATCATCACATCCACCATTACGAGCCGGAGAGTAAACGACAGAGTATGGAATGGAAATATCCAAATTCGCCGTACAAGAAAAAGTTCAAGACCCAACTGTCCGAAGGAAAACTGATGTTTACGGTTTTTTGGGACGCACAAGGTTCAGTATTGGAACATTATGGGGAAAGGAACTTAACAATAAACAGCGTTCGTTACAGTGAGATGCTTACGGCCAGATTAAAGCCTACAATTGAAAGCAAACGCCGTGGATTGCTGTCAAAAGGTCTTTTTGCACGACAATACCCGTCCGCATAATTCTGTCCACACTGCTGAAACGCTCCAGAAACTCAAATTTGAAACACTGGATCATCCTCCATAAAGTCTCGTTCTTGACCCTTCTATCACTTGTTTGGTCCTCTCAAACACGCATTACGGAGCCGTCTATTTTCCTCTGACGAAGCAGAGAGAGAGAGAGAGACGCGGTGCATTTCTGGCTGGCAGCTCAACAGAGAACCTTTTATGAGAGCATCAGGAAGCTTTTCTAACGATGGATCAAGTGCGTCGAAACGCAAGGAGACTATGTCGAAAAATGATGTTCTCGTATGTTTCCTATTTGATTACAATAAAATTTTTTAACTACTTTGCGGATAATAATTGACTTGCCCTCGTATATGTACAGTATCCTGTGGCGAGCAAGTAGGTGTATGTGGATTGTTTAGCAGAACTTTCCACGTTATAGTGCGTGGGTCCCATTGCACACTGACGGCCGGCCGCGGTGGCCGATAGGACTGAGGCATTCCAGTCACGGTCTGCACGGCCACTACGGTCGGGGGTTCGAATCCCCCCTCGGGCATGTAGATTTGTGCCGTCCTTAGTCTTAGCTAGTTCATAAGTAGTTTGTAAGCTTAGGGCCTGATGACCCCGTAGTTAAGTCCCATAAGCTGTACAAACATTTCAACATTTTTGATTTGCACACTGACGACTTCTGCACTTTATCACGGCCACTGCCTCGGAAAACGAAAATGTACAGGTGTCACAGATGACTCGATAATAGTATCTAGCTAAACACGACCACGATTCGCTGTGGCTCGGTCTCGCATGAAATTCGCTTACAAACTCTGGAGCATGCAACGTATAACTGACCTTGAGAATAGTTATCTACATTCTGCCCACATTCATCTCCTCCATTTCGACTTTTTAAGTTGTGCGGGAGTAGCCGAGCGGTCTGGAGCGCCATGTTGCAGATCACGCGGCCTCCCGCGTCCAAGGTTCGAATCCTCCCTCTGGCATTGACGTTTGTGTCGTCTTTCGTGTAAGTTAGTTGATAACTAATTTGTAAGTTTAGGGACTGATGAACCTGCAGTTAAATCCCATAAGCTTTACAAACATCTGAACATTATTTTTTTTTTTTTTCGCTTTCTAACCCTCCTCTCCGCTTCTCTCCTCCCTCGGTCTGTGTCCATCTCCTCCTCCCCCTCTCTCTTCCCTTCATCTTCTTCTCCTGTCCCCCCCCCCTCTCCCTATCTCGGTTCTCTTCCTCTTCCTCCCGTCGTAGTTATTCGAAATGAATAAATTAACACTTACGATATCAAATTTCGTCGCACATTGGCAAATGACCAGAAAGTTAATCTTACAGCAGAGCAGACTTAATAAAGACACAAAAAACAACGTAATTTTCACTCTTAGCTACTATGACATTTTCATTTCTACTCCTGACATCAACTAGGTCCAAGAAGTTGTAGCACTTAACTGCCCGGTATCGGAGTGTTACTGCAAATGAGCCATTACTTACAAATGTTTCTAAAATGAGATTTCACATTTGTGTGTCATTTCTATCGTAGCACCTGATCGGTACGCAGCGCAGTACCACTTCAAGTTTAGACGTTCACTTATTATCCTGATGACGGTTGGAGATATTGAGGCGTGATCGAGAAGGTAACATCAGGGTTATGGATATGGAAGTATCTACTTCCTTTTATCTCACTGAACGGCTATGCAACAATTTTTTTCTTTTTTTGTAGTCACATATATGGCAAAGTGTGAATTACAGTACGCGTATATAAGTTTGATTATACTTCTAGAATAAGTTATATTATAATCGGTTTTTCGTGTTTAGGTATCAATACCAGTAGATACCGAAAAATAATTTAAAATCCTGATTACGGTGTAGTCACGTACTACAATACATGAATTTAACAGGAAGAAGAAATGAAGTAAAAGCTCTTTGGTTAAGTTTCGACAGAAGTGTGGATAAGTTGAAAATTTGCATCTGGCAGGAGGCGTCATTGCGTAATGCGTGCAATGGTGGTGATAGTGGTGACCCCATGGTGCAGTTACCAGTGCAAATGCCTAGTAAGCAAAGGACCCGGATTAGAATCCCGGTTGAGATTTTCAACTGTTTGTAAAACTTAAGGGATTTAACTGCGGCGTCATCAGTCCATAAAGTTACAAACTACTTATGAACTACCTTATACTAAAGACAGCACAAATATACATGCCCGAGGGGGGATTCGAACCTCCGACCGTAGTGCCCGTGCAGACCGTGACTGACGCGTCGCAGAACGCTCGGCCGGCATTCCGATGAGAGATCTGGTTTGTGCCCTGAGGAATAACGTACGTGCATTTCCTTCCCCGACACCCGCTCCATAAGCAAATTCAAATGTTCAAATGTTTGTAAAGCTTATGGGACTTAACTACGGGGGTCATCAGTCCCTAAACTTACAAACTACTTATGAACTACTTACGAACTAGGACGGCACAAATATCCATGCCCGAGGGGGGATTCGTACCCCCGACTATAGTGGCCGTGCAGACCGTGACTGAAGTGCCTCAGTCTCCTCGGCCACCGCGGCCGGCGCTCCATAAGCGATCAGCAAAAGTTTGAGATTCCTTCCTTGATGAGTAACGCTAGATAAATGTAGTCCATTTAAAAAGTGCCTCAATTCTGTTACAAACGGAATGTCTCTTCTTTGTTCTAGAATGTTGCCCAAACTACATGGAGGGGGCGATGTGCTTAACTACTGAGGTTAGAACGGAGAAATAATTCACAGTTAATGTGTAACCACCACCGACGAGTACAGTGCAAATTATTGACTCGGGCGGAATGATTAAAAACGGGGCCCGACGGTAATAATCATCCAATTGAAAAAACATTTCGGGGGCATTAATACGGGGTTGTCGGCGGCGATCAAATAATTTATGTGGCACTATTCAGTCGGCAACAACCGTGATAAACTGCCGCAGCTGGCGAAGCGAGTAACAGGAGACGGAAGAAGCGAAGTCGTAAAAAAGGCAACATCGATTTATACAGCACGACCGTCTGAATTATTGGCGCCGCCTGCGCGTCTCGAGACGCGGAGAGAAAACACGCCGGTTAGTCCTAATTGTTGTAATTGCGGGCAGTAAACAGCAGCACCTCGTAATGAGGCCAAGACGGATGGCGCACAATTACCCCAAGTGGCGGCTGTGCCCGCTGCCAGAGAGGCTGGAAACAACGGCCGCTGCCACAGGACGCGCTCTTTTCCAAACTCTAATGTTCAAAGGTCTGTAAACCTGAGGGAGCCAACTGCTGTGGCCATCGGCCCCTACACTTACTAACTACTCTGCTCAAAACACGTAGAGGATCAGCTGAAATCTCGTACACAGTACACAGCTGGTCAAGTATTTGGTACATACATTTCGTTCCATTCCATGATGGTGGTGGTGGTGGCTGGTGCAGCAACAGTGTTGATTAATAAAATGATTGAACTTTAAAATTCTCCCGGCGGATCGAATATTTATAGAAGTTTCGGGTATGCAGCCGGTCGTCGTCAAAAACAACACAAGATATTTCGGCCAGACACCTGCTAGCCATCTTCAGGTGAGTCGATGAAGACTGAAGAGTGAGATGGGATGGCTTACATAGGCCAGACTACGCGCACTGTTGAAGAACGTTGCAGTGAACACAAACGCAACACACGCCTTTTACAGCCAAGCAAGTCTGCTATTCCTGAACATTGCATTTCCACCGGACACTCTATGGAGTACGATAAAACGGTAATTTTGACAACAGCAACATCTTTTTGGGACTCCATTATCAAAGAATCTGTGGAAATACGTGTCGCGGAAAATTTGACGAATCGGGAGAGTGGCTACAATCTTCACAAAGCATGGAATCCCGTCATTACTAAAATTTGCTCAGATCGAAGACGACGGAGAGCGCCGACGTCGGCTGTGAGCGGCAGTGGCAGTGCAGGAGACAGCTGAACTCCGCGGCTCCACCAGCGAGGGCGCTGCCGTCCGGCAGTGTGGCCTGTCTGTTTATGTTTTGACGCATGCGCTGTAACCGCCAAGTTTTCTATATATAGTGGAACGCTGGACGCACTCTTCAGTCTTCATCGACTCACCTGAAGATGGCTAGCAGGTGTCTGGCCGAAATATCGTGTGATGTTTTAGACGACGATCGGCTGCATACCCGAAACTTCTATGAATAATAAAATGATTCTCAGTCTCTGTATATCTGGGAAAGTATTTGGTACATACATTTCGTTCCATTTCACGATGGCGGTGGCAGTGGCTGGTGCAGCAACAGTGTTGAATAATCAAATGATTCTCAGTCTCTGTATATCTGGTAAAGTATTTGGTACATACATTTCGTTCCATTCCATGATGGTGGTGGTGGTGGCTGGTGCAGCAACAGTGTTCAATAATAAAATGATTCTCAGTCTCTGTTGCAATGAGAATCATTTTATTATTTGGTAAAGTATCAAGACATCAAGGAATTGTGAATTTAGCGTTGGAGGGAAGAGTGTGGGGTAAAATCGCAATGGAAGACGAAGAGATGGATACAGTAAGCAGATTCAGACAGGTGTAGGTTGCCGTTCTTATGTGGAGTTGAAGAGGCTTGCTCAGGATAGGGTATTGAAGAGAGCTACATCAAACCAGTCTCCGAACTGAAGACCACAACACACAACAAAGATATTTGTACAACTGTAATCTGTGTGAGACACAGTACGATATTTTGCTATCTCAATCCTTTAATTGAGGTTACTTGAAGTTTAATTAGTGCGAGGCGCCACGGGGCTTCTTCTGCAAGAAGGAAGTCAGTACAAATACTAATTTAGCAGAGCACCTCTCTACTTTTGGACCAACTTCGTTGTATGGGAGTGAAATTAGAGTAGAAACAGGTTACAGTATTCATAATGTTGAGGTTACAGATATGAAAGTAGCAAGAATGATTGCAGGTACTAATAGATGGGAACAATAGCAGAAGGGTATCCATAGCGAGGAAATCAAAGTGCGACTGAACATCATAGATGAAGCAGTCAGAGCGAACAGGCCGAGATGTTGAGTTTATGTTACACGCATGGGAGAAGCAAGGTGACGTAAGAGAGTCATGGGCTTGACAGTGGAGGGTAAGAGGAGTCGAAGTAGACTAACACCACCTACAAAGGCCGCGACGCTCTAGTGTGACGTCATGCAGCGTAGGCTGCGCGCGCATAGCTGACTGGCTGGCTGCTTCGGCATAGTGGGCCGTGCCCCAGCGACTATCCAGTCAGTTACGAGCGCGCAGTCTTCTCTGCATGACGTCACACGAGTGCGTCGCGGCCTTCTCTCTTTTAGTGGTGTTGGGTATTATACCAAGGAGAAAGTACTTTAGATTTGGTGAGGAATGATTCTGAAGGCTTAATATCAGACGAGGCCACAATGTTAGCACTGAATAGCGGTCGTGGAGGAATTTTATAAAGGGAAGTATGCTCTAAACTGAATGCTGAAAGGCATAATCAGTCTCTAATGATGATGATGATGATGATGATAACCACGGGGCTACCATAATAGGGATAAATCATTCTCGTTGCCCTCTAATATGGCGCGTGATCACCTCGGATGGCCAATACAGTTGCACATGTGTGGTATTGATAGTACGAGGTTAGCAATCTACTCTTGAGGGTTTTTTGTCCATTCTTGCATGAGTGCAATATTCAGCTCTGCAAGCGTTGTGGGAGCAGATGGTCTAGCTGCAATGAGTATGCCAAGTGCATCCCGGACATGCTCAATCGGATTTATGCCCGGTGAACAATATAGCCACTCCATTCATGGGAGACGAGTGTTGTCGTCCACCAGAAGGAACCCATCTCCTATGGCAGCAAAGCAGGGCACAACAAAAGGTCGAAGGATCTCTGTGGAGTCAAAGCGCCAGCCTGAAAGACATAGTGGTCCGTACGTTCGCCAATACTGTCTCCTTCCCATAACATTCTTCCACCATGTTTCCTGCACATAAGTAGGTTTGTTCCGAGTTCCACGCTAAGAGGTAACGACGATTGCCCAGCTGAACAAAAAATCTTGATTCATCTGTGAACAGAATCCTGCGCCGTCAACTAATGACGCATCAGCCTTCAAAAGATCCTAAGATGAGTAATAACAATATAATGGGAATCTGCATTAGCAGAGGAGCCAAGATCACTTGCTTAAACCTCTCAAAATGTTCAAATGTTTGTAAAGCTTATGGGACTTAACTAGGGGTCATCAGTCCCTAAACTTACAAACTACTTACGAACTAGGACGGCACAAATATCCATGCCCGAGGGGGGATTCGAACCCCCGACCGTAGCGGCCGTGCAGACCGTGACTGAAGCGCCTCAGTCCCCTCGGCCACCGCGGCCGGCCTTAAACCTCTTCTTTTGATACTGGTTTTCCCAATCTATGTTGCCACTTTAATGTTTGTAACACATATATAACACTTATAAACACAAATTTGTAACATTTAACATAAAACTGCTTCTTATAATTACTTATCACAAAGTAATGTTGGGTACGTCGAAAATAAAGCAATTTTGTCTAGGGCAAAATATGTTGCATCCATGTTGCAAATCCATCATCCAATATATTTCACTGTAAATATAAAATTGTTTTATTTACGACATACCCGTGTTCAATCACAAAGTATTCGTGACGAAATATTACAATGGTCCGATCCCCGGTAAGTTTTAGAATTTTCATCTGTCACTTAAAAAAAAAAAGTACAAATATTTGTTAAACTTAAGGGACTTAAATGCGGGTCATCAGTCCCTAAACTTACAAACTACTTATGAAGTAACTTATACGAAAGGCAACACACACATCCATGCCCGAGGGAGGTTTCGAACCTCCGACGCGGGAGGCCGCTCGATCCGTAACGTGGCGATCAAGACTCCCGCGCGGCTGTCGCTTTTAACTTATTTCACCACTGGCAGTGCAACGTAAAACTGTAGGTCCTCCTCTAACTGGCTGGCTAAGTCAGTTAGAAGATCGGAGGAAAGCCACGGCACACAACCTCCAAACAGGACCATGTCTAGTAAAGCATTGTCATGTTCAAACCAACCTTCGGACTGTTGATTGCTTTACTTACTTTATGTAAATATTAAAAAGTATGTAATTATATTATGTGTGGTACTTTGTAATCTGTTACACTAACATAATGTCTTCCAGGCCTGAAGATGGCGACATAATCTGCCGAAACCAGTATCAGTAGAAGAGCTTTAAACAAGCTATCTTGGCTTCTCTGCTTACCCAGATTCCCATTGAAAGATACTAGATCGCGCCCCCCGGTTTGATTTACATTAAAATAATTATTTCATAAAGAGGTACTGTTGAATGTAATGAGACAAACATACATCACATGACAATAATTCAAATTAATTCATTTTTGAATGCATTTAGGTATGCCCTGACTTGATGTTCTATCTTGAAAAGCTAACAGAGGTCTAGAAAAATTTAAATAACTTTGTTAACATTTGACAACTCATTCTTTACTCGCAAGTGAAGTATATTTTTCAAAATTAGTCACAGCAATTTAATAGGTAATCCCAGTTTTACTAGGATAACTACAATTGTCACTGATTAATGACAAAAATAAATACTGATTCATAAGAAACAGCCGGCCGCGGGGGCCGAGGTGACTGAGGCGCTCCAGTCACGGTCAGCACGGCCACTACGGTCGGGGGTTCGAATCCCCCCTCGGGCATGGATATTTGTGCCGTCCTTAGTCTTAGGTAGTTCATAAGTAGTTTGTAAGCTTCGGGACTGATGACCCCGTAGTTAAGTCCCATAAGTTCTACAAACATTTGAACATTTTGAACATAAGAAACATTTTAATTGTACCGATCTGAGGTGCAATTATCTGATTTCTGTAACCCACTATGCCTAAAATTAATATACTCGACCTGGCAACACAAAGTCCTAGGTACGCCTATTCTTTCGGATATGTCCTAAGGAACAGAAGCCACAATTCAGGAATCTTCTGATATGCTGTGACGTAAGATATTTGGAATACCTTCAGTCGCTGAAATTCCAACAATACTGTGCACATACAGTAAGAAAAAGGCTTATTCCGGTAATGACCCTTACTGCGGAGTGCGCGGTTTGCTTGCCGCAAGAGGTTAGAGTCCTCCCAGGGGCACTTGCGTGTGTGTTGTTCTTAGGTTAGTTTAAGTAGTTTGCCAGTTTATTGGTTGATGACCATAGCAGTTTGGTTCAATAGGTTTACAAACTTTTGATTATTTTATTCGGTAATGACAAGCGTACGGTAACATGAACACTAGATATCTTGCCGGCCGCGGTGGCCGAGGAGACTGAGGCGCTCCAGTCGCGGTCTGCACGGCCACTACGGTCGGGGGTTCGAATCCCCCCTCGGGCGTGGATATTTGTGCCGTCCTTAGTCTTAGTTAGTTCATAAGTAGGTTGTAAGTTTAGGGACTGATGACCCCGTAGTTAAGTCCCATAGACTTTACAAACATTTTGAACTAGATATCTTGAAAGTTGTGTGCATTCGTTTAATACACGAGCCGTGCGTGTAGCAGGAACTGGGGCATAACGCCAACAGCTGCAAACAGCTGGCGCGCCGTTTCCCAGCTGTTGCGTTTACTAACCAAGGGCGTTATCAACTTCCTCCGTAACCAGCCAGCTGCTAATGAGAGTCAGTTTCACACCGTAACTACAAATATTTAATCGGTATAAACGCGATTGTCCGGTTTCTTGCACTGCGTAAATCTCAACTTCAGTGGTAAACGCTGCAAGATAGGCTCTTTGAACTGTTAAAATTCTGAGAACCTACAATCCAATAAGGGTCGTGTCGGATACGATCGTCTTTTAATACGTCTGTAAAAAATCAGAACAAACATGTTCCGTAATCGGCTCACTTTATATCTCGACATAGCCCCTTTGAAGGATACTTGTTCGTCCATTAATTATGAATTGCGACCAGATGGAGAGGAGGGATGAGGGAATCGAGCTAAATTCTACCAAATATCACAAACGGTGTAAAACTGCAAGAAAACTAGGTTAAACTAAAACATGCCACTCGTATAAAATATGGCTAAATCCTACACAATAAAACTTATCGCGGTTATGCGAATGCCTCATAGTAGCACAGTCGTCTTAAACAAATATAATTAATCCCTAATATGTTTTCTCAAATCGATTGCAATAAAGCACAGAATAACGTATTTACACCACAAATATACTAAAATTTTTGATAAATGTCACGAGAAATTAATTTGCGGGTTGAGGGGGGGGGGAAGTGGGTTGAGCCAAATCTCACATTTCACCAAGGAATGAAATAATGGGGTATCAAAGAAACACAAACTCTCCTAGTAATCTTCTAGCTTTTTCCTTCCGTCTGACAAATCCTCATTGGCTGTAAATATCACTGTTTCATTTTATGAAAAATTTTTCGTAACAAGTCAAATTTTCAAGTTATGGAACAGGAAGAGATAGCTGGTGAGAGACGGATTAGGTACTCCCTCTGCTGAGATTCCAACCGACTCAACATTCTCACGGTTTTCAGTCTTCGGCCTAACATCGATTTAGTCAGATACTGTGTTGAAAAGTTGTGTCCGATGTATCGGGAAGAGATAACTTGTGAATAGGGTAGATGCGGAACAATTCCAAGTACAATTAATGCACTTTCGCCATTTTATCGCTGATGTGACCATGCTGCTGAAAGAGCACTTTTTCGCGTGAAACCCTTTTGTTTCAGCCAACGAACTAACAACGAAAAATACTAGAGTCCACTCATAGTTTTATCATTTTCCAAGTAATTTATCAAGATTACTACTTCGGAAAATTCCCCCTCCGCCCACAAAAAAGTGGTCGTGATCTTATCTGCTGATAAAATAGTCTTTGCGTTATTCGGTGCACTTACACCAGCCTATGTCCACTGTTTGACTGCGTATTTCACATTGGATTATAGTGTTGGTCTTGATATATTGTACCAAAGGCAGACAACTGTCTACATCGAGGGAAAGAATTCTAATGTATAACAGGAAGACATCTGAGCGAATGAGACAGATCTTTTAATTTTTTTAAAGATCTAAATAACTGAACTACACTTGTTGCCATGTTTCACAAAACTTCATCTATTTATTTTGTATAATCTAGATTTCGGGTTATGAGCCAATTTTCCAGGACCTTAATGATTCCAAAATGCACAAGTAATGACAAACCATTTCATTACTACAATACTGTTTTTATTATTATTTATTTCACCACTGAAAAGTATTACTTTTTGATGAATTTAGAAACTATTATATTTGTGGTTTACATTCATTGGAATACCTTCATAATTATTAATGTTAGTAACTAACTTATTGTAATCTGCATATTCTTATACTTTTTTGATGATGACTACCTTTGCATATTATTGTATTTTTTAATGATGATGACTAGCTGAAAAGTTCAGAGATCCCTAATTAATTATTGTATCTTCTTTACCGATAACAGCCTCATGTTCCTGTTACTGTTATTATGTTTAATGCAGATGTTTCTAGTAATCTAAAAGAGGGGAATAACTGAATTTTGTCTGCTCGTTCAGCAGTAAATTTGGGACAGTTCGCATCTGATTTTTAATTTCCAATATTTCCATTTGGGTCAGTGCCTTTTATATAAAAGACGTGTACTCCTGGTCTAAGCAATATTCAGTACAGATAGAATCTGACTACTTCAATCTCCACCTCCTGTGGTGTTCTGTGAACCTAGTACAGATTGACCGACTAGTCTGTTCTATAACGCAAGACTGATTGACAGGCACGTCTGTCAATCTGCACTAGGCTCAGAGAACACCACAGGATCTGGAGACTGAAGAAGTCAGATTCCACCTGTGGTGAACATTGCTTAGACCAGGAGCACAAGTCTTACATGAAAAAGGTAAAGGTGCAAAACTCACCCATTTGGGAATATTAGAAATTAAAAACCAGGTATAAACAGCCCCAAAGTCACTACTGAACGAGCAGACAAAATTCAGTTATTACCATCTCTTAGATTACTTGCAACATCTACATTCAAGATAATAAGAGTAACTGGAACATGAGGCTATTATCGGCAAAGAAGGTACCATACCTAATTAGTGATCATTAGACATTTCCAGTAAGTCATAAGCACTAACAATATAATACGGAGATTATAAGAAGTTAGTTACCAACATCAATAATTATGAAGGTATTGTAGTGAATGTAAAATGCAACTACAATTGTTTCTAAATTAATCAAACAGTAATCCATACCAGTGTTGAAGTAGAAAAGCAGCGAACTGTAGTAATGATATGGTTTGTCTTTATTTACCTGGTTTGTAATCAGCAAGGTAATGGAAAATAGACTAACAACCCGATACCTAGGTCGTACAAAATAAATAAATAAAGTTTTGTGAAACAAGGCAAGAAGTGTCGTTCAGTTATTTAATTGAAAAAGCCACGGTGGAGTAGCCGAGCGGTGTAAAGCATCTCGCTGTGGAGCGCGCGGTTGCTCGCCGTGGAGGTTCGAGTCCTCCCTGGGGCATGGGTGTGTGTGTTGTCTTTAGGTTAGTTTACCTAGGTTTAAGTAGTTTGCAAGCTACGGGCTGATGACCACGCAGTTTGGTCCGATAGATTTACAAACATTTGAACATTTAATTGAAAAAAATGTCACCAAGAACCAACAGTGAAATCAATCAATACCATTTTTTTACCTAACAACAAGTATTATTGTGCTTCTTTGTAACCAATGGATCAAATTGCTAGGGCTCTAGATTTACACACTACTTAAAACAACTTATGTTATGGACATAACACACAGCCATGCCCGAGGGAGGACTCGAACCTCCGGCGGAATCGACCGAGCAATCCGTGACAAGGCGCCTCGGACAGTGCGGCCATCCCCGCGCGCTGTTTGTTTTGTTTAGGATTGGTAACTGTGTTCATATCCTTTAAATCGAAGTTACTTCAGGTGATATCCATTTTCCTTCAAAGAATTTTCTACGAATAATTTTGAGGAATTTTGATATGTACTCATTTAATAAAGAGTAACGTCATTGTTCATTATAGTGTCTTGTCTGTGGCAATTACTGGGTAACCTTGAAAGTACTGTGAATAAAACTAGTTTTATTTATCGAAAATAATTTCATCGAACAGGAAAACCACCACTCTTTCGATCTCGCCCACTTCAATAATTTGAATTCAATTTCGATCTGATAATTATGCGTCTCATATACTAAATAATTCAAGCGATTAAATTAATGAGGGTTATTGATGCTTAACAGAAGAAAATTTGCGTATAATACTTCTCGCTTCTCAGAATTGCAAATGATCGTAAGATAATTACAGAGAGCACTTTACTGGCTGTTCGTAATTAATTTGTCGAATTACTGGATCCACTCTGGATTTCACATTCCGTATAATCGTTGTAATATATAATTAACTTACAGACGAAAACGTTGAGGATCATACATCAACCACACAGTCGCATGTATGACAATGATAGTATATTAAACTTTTGAAAAATTTCACTTAAAAATTCGTGTACCGTTATTTATAAACCACTGTCTACTGCGTTTCTCTTATGTAAATTGTAGAAAATTATAAATGTTAATTGGCATTGTCACTTCGTCAAATCACCCCGTTCACATTGAATCAACTTAAAAAACTAATTACAAGGTGCTTACGTTTCTCGAGACCCACACTGGAGGAGGCTGTTGTAAAGCTGTTAGAGCGATAAGCCAACACCACGACAAATTACGGAGGAAGCTACTGACAGCTCGCGGCGGAGTGGCAGAGCGCGTTGAGGCGCTATGCTCCGATGCGCGAGGACGTTCTCCATCGGGGATTCGACCCCCCCCCCCCCCGGGGCATGGATGTTTCTGCTGTCATTAGTTTAAGTTAGTTTATAAGTAGTTTGTAAGTTTAGGGACTGATGACCCCATAAACTTAACAAACATTTGAACTTACTGACACCAGTGGTAGCACAATTCTATAGTGTAACGCTAATTTAGAAGGCAGATCTGCAATAAAATGTGGTCCAGTGTGTTTAGGGTATTACATTATTACTGTTGCATGATTAAAACAGAATTTAGTGACTCATGGGCTTACGTTCAAAAATGTCTGTAAATCTATCGGACCAAACTGCGTGGTCATCAGTCCGTAGCTTACAAACTACTTAAACCTAGGTAAACTAACCTACGGACAAACACACACACACACACACACACACACACACACACACACACACACACACACACCCATGCCCCAGGGAGGACTCGAACCTCCACGGCGAGCAACCGCGCGCTCCGCAGCGAGGTGCTTTAGACCGCTCGGCTACTCCACCGCGGCATGGGCTTACGTACCAGGTTTCAGGGACTAGTCTGTCCTGAGGAGTATCTGTAAATAATAAGTCAAAGCGCCCTTGTCACTGCAAATGTACAAGGCAACACATAAATATTTCCGATGAGGCTGGCGTACTGAAAACTGATAGTGCAAAAACTTCGGTCAACAAATACTGTCAACTGTAGTGGATGCTTCAATTATGAACATCTACACAGTTACTCTCCAATCCAGACGTAAGTGTGTGGCAGAGGGTTCGTCGAATCATTTTCATACTATTTATCTACAATTCCACTCTCGAAAGTGCGCGGGAAGGATACGTAGATCTCTCTATTTAGATATTTATTTCTCCTATTTTACCACGATGAACTATTTTCCCTGCATAGGTTGAAATTAACAATGTATTTTTTTTTTTTTTTTTTTTTTTTTTGCATTTGGAGGAGAAATTTGAATTTTCTTAAGTAGATCACACCGCAATGAAAAATGCTGTTGTAATGATGCCCACCTCGTGCATCATTACCGTGACACACTGTCAACTGTATAGCTACAGTACAAATCGGGTTTCCTATCTTTGTACCCTTTCGATCTTCTCCCTCAATACTGATAAGAATCACGCACTAAGCAGCAATATTCCGAGTGCAGTGTAGGCAATTTCTTAAGTAGTCCTGCTGCGTTCATATGTTTGTAAAGCTATGGGACCAAACTGCAGTGGTCACCGGTCCCTATATTTACAAACCACTTTAACGTATGCTCGAGGAATGACTCAGACCTCCGGCGGGAAGCAGCCGCACATTCCGCAGAAAGATGCCTTAGAGCGCACGGCTATTCCCGCGGCGCAGTTCTGCTGCATTCTCCAAGTGTTCTATCTATAAAACGGAGTCGTCGGTTTGCTTCGCCCAAAATATTATCTATGCTTTCTTTCCAGTTTAAATATGTCGTAATAGTACTTCGTAGATATTCAGTTGCATTTACAGCCGTCAGCTGTCTCCTGACAGCAGACACATTTTCAGTGGTTTTTCTAGCGCAGTCGACAACTGCACAGAAACGGATTATCTTCATAGATGTTAACACAAATAGAGCACCAGGTTATTCCTTAGTTTTTAATCATTCGAATACGGGCAAAAAGCTAGAAGGTAGCCTTCTGAACATACCTAACATTGCCTAACGACCCAGAAAGGAAACCAATGTCCTTTTGTTCGGTTGTTGATGAAGTCTTTGGTTTATCGATGCACGTTTTGCGCCCATTTGTTAAAAAAAGGCAGTAATCCCAATAAATATAATTTACAACCGTATGGTTTAGCATGGTAGTGAACAAATAGCGTACTTTCCACAACCCTTGCGATGTCACCATTGATTTCTGCAATACGGTGTTGTGTTCGTCGATTTCATGCGCAGAAGAGATGGAATCAACTTTCACAGATAGAGCTTATGAATGTCCACTGTAGAGCATAGACAGTGTAGCTCGGGCTCCAACTGTAGTTGCTGCTCAAACACTCAACTATTTTTCAACCATTTTACGTCCCCTGCATATAAGGCACGTATGACTCTTCAAACCTTTAACTTTTTGCTTGTCATGTGCGTCTTGTCTATTTTGACGCCGAGGTATCTGACGTTGTCAGACCACTCAATGCATCTTCCATGTAGTTCAGTTTGGTTTTCAATGACTGGCCTTCCTCTTGTGAACAGGATAGCTTGTGTGATTTTTATTTCCGCCTTTATTTTTACTTTATTCAAGTCTGGTCTATGTTTCGGTTTTGTCTACCTGTTCTTGGAGTCTTCTTATCGATGTGCCAAATGCCTTGTTGGTGGCCAGTAACACCGTGTCATCGGCGAACTGGGCCAGGAGGGCGTGGTTTTTGGGATGTCATTGACATATACCGTGACTAGTGTCGGTGACAGCAACGGACCTTGTGGAATTCTTGCCTGCAGGATCTTCACCTCTGACCGTTTTCCGTCTATCTGGACGTGTACCGAGCGGGGTGGCGCATTGGTAACGCACTGGACCCGCATTCGGTAGGACAGTGGTTCAAATCCACTTCATACAGGTTTTCCGTGATTGCCCTAAATCACTCCAGGCAAATGCCGGGATGGTTTCTTTCAAACGACACGGCCGATTTCCTTCCTCATCCTTACCTGAAACTCCGAGCGTAAGCTCCGTCCTTGATGACCAAGCTGTCGATGGAACGTTAAACCCTAAGCTTCCTTCCTTCATCTGGAAGTAGCAGCCCCTATCTGTTAAGAAGCTATCGCTGGTTTTCAAGTAGCTGTTTGGGAGGTTTGTGTGGATGTATAATTTTGCCAGTAGGTTGTTCCTCCAAACTTTGTCGTACGGTTTTTCTACGTCCAGTAGTACGACTGCGGTTTAGCGGGAGAAATTCATATTCTTTGTCACATATTCCGTTATTCTTAAGACCTGAAGTTCTGCAGACAGTTTTTCCTGATAGGCGAACTGTTCCCTTCTTATCACGTTTCCGTCTACGAGGAGTTGACGTATGCGTGGTAGTAAAGATTCGCTCAAGAACTTTGGCCATAGTTGGTAGCAGGCTTACCGGTCTGTGGTTCTCGGGAAGTTTTAGGCATTTCCCCTGTTTTGGTATCGGGACCATCTTGCTTGTTTTCCAAGCGTCTGGGAAGAATTCTAGCATCAGACAGCCGTTGAAGATCCTGGTCTTCAGTAGTAAGAGTTTTCTTGGCAGCTGCTTCAGATATGTGTTTGGTCCGGAGGCAGAGTTTGGTCCCAGTTGGCTTAGAATTCTTCTGACTTCAGCTGGAGTGGTTAGTTCAGGTCGGTCATCTGATGGTCTATCTGATTCTTTGGACTGTGTCCCTTACGTTTCCTAGGAAATCCAGTGCGTCCGGTAGCGGTGGTTCCTGCTCGATATTATTCTGGTCTCGTACGTTGTGGGAAATAGTACAGCTTGTCTCAGTGCATCGAATACGATTGTGTTATTTTCCACCAGTGGTGACATTCTTGACTCTGTGTCTCTGATATTTTTTATTAACTTCCAGTCTTCTCTGGATCGCCCTTGTTAGTCTATTTGTCTTGTGGATTCCGTGATTGAATCCACCTTTCCCTGGTCCTGTCTTTAGGTATTTTAAGTCTTGTAGGAGTGGTAGATCTTTTCTGTATTTTTCGGCTACACAAACGAATTGATACAATTCCTGAATTTGTAGCTAAACTGTGCACTTAGAAGTATCGAGGAAATTTTGGACAAAAATATTTACTACGACACTTAACTAGGTACATTTATGGTCATTTTCGTTTAACAGTTGCAATTCCTGCGTAGGTTTCAATCAAAATCAAATGTTTGTATAGCTTAAGGGACTTAACTGCGGGGTCATCAGTCCCTAAACTTACAAAATACTTATGAACTAGCTAACACTAAGGACGGCACAAATATCCATGCCCGAGGGGGGGATTCCAACCCCCGATCGTAGTGGCCGTGCAGACCGTGTCTGGCGCGCCGCAGTCCCCTCGGCCACCGCGGCCGGCTCCTGCGTAGGTAGTGTTGCAAAATATTTATATAACAATACCACGAAGTAAAAGAAAGAAAAAAAATTCCCGGGCAACGCTCGGTTACCAGATGTTTATATTACTTTGAATAAAAAAGATATAAATATTTTAAAAGTCCATTCTTATTTGGGTTACATTTGTACCCCAGTGTAGCAGACCCGTGTATGAATGTAAGTGTAACATTCCAAGACTAAATATGATTGTACAGACTCTGGAAAAGACGATAAAGTTCTAGGACGAAAAGTCAGTCTCCCATGTGCGCCCACTCTTGCAATACACACAACAGCAAAATTTGACGTCAAATAATCGCTTTCGCTGCTTTTCCTGACAAACTCACCGCGACTTTATATTGCGCGTAGAGGGACCTCGACGAAGGACGCCAACCGCCGGAGAGAGGACGCAAAGAACATCGCGGACGGTACCGCACTTGGCCAGCTGGTCGAGTGTAGCAGTGCTGCCCAACGCAGCAGGTTCTGCTGCAGCACTACCGGACTGATGTCTTTATGACGACCTTACCTCTGACACGGTAATCGATGCACGATACCCGCTACTAACATAACCTACCCTTGCATGTACTATCGCAGTTAGCAAGGAATCCGCTACTGCCCTTACTACCCGCCCCTGACTGTCGCAGAGGTGTTTTTTTTCCCTTGGCGCTTGCCTTGGCACTTTTTTCCCTCTGCCCTTAAAACCGCTCTTCTTTCGAAGTTTTCGACCACTACTATCTTCCGATATGGACCGTATTAATGAGTAATCTTACCCACAAGTACGGCACACATCACAGTTCCCGCTCCTGTGACTCCTACATTAACTTACTAACACATGCAGAGGTGACAGTAGAACTATTGAGTTGGTCACCATGCTAGTGTGAGCGTGGAGGGGCTCCACTCTTTACTTTGTGAGTAGGCGGTTTATGCACCGCCACTCTTGTGACCAGTTCTCGGTGAGGGGGAGGCGAGAGACTTAATGACGGACGAGCGTGTCCCCGCGCCAAGACGGGCGAGAAACTTGGAGCCCCCTCCCCCCACCCCACTGCAGTGTAGTGTAAAGAAGGGGGGGGGGAGCGCCTACAAGTTGCGCAACAGTCGGCGAAGGCGCGCGAAGAACGCGAAATACAAACAGAAGCGGCGGCCGGGGCGGCGAAATAAGCGCGCGACGCCAGCGCCAGCGCCGCGGTGGCGGGGCGCGGCACTAGCGGGACAGAAGCTCGCCACCGCTGGCCATTGTTTGAGGAGGCCGGTAATGTATTCTCCTTAACTCGGGCCGTCCATCAGGACCCCGGGGGACGCGGCGGAGAAGGGACGCGGCGGCCGCCCGCACATGTAATTTCACGCTGGCTCGCTCTGTAGCGCTAACTAAACAACTCGGACACTGGCTGCCTGCCGCGGACCGCCACCGCCGCCCGCCCCACTCCTCGCCCCTCTTCCTCCGCCGCTTTGATTAAAGGCGTCTGTCTCCTCTTGTCTTGCTCCTCGCACGGCCTTCGCCACGGGGCTCCCGACTCTTTATCACAGGGATGCTCCGCTCCTCGGCCAGCGCAAAGGCGCCATCTCGCCTCTCGTCGCATTCGGCAACTGCGGCCGCATCGTGCTAGCGATTCGTGCATTCGTCCATATACGGGGTGATTCCCAAGATACGCAAATAGTTTAATACGTTATTCTGCAAGCGAAACTAAAGAAAAGGATTCATATAAACATAGGTTCCGCAAAGATTAGTTACAGTAATAAAAGATTTTGTCTGAAATCTAAACATCTTACAAAATAGGCTGTACTTGTGTATGTGGGTATGTGTGTATCAGGGTTGGGAAAGTTACTGTTTTAAAGTAACTAAGTTACAGTTAAAGTTACTTCCCTGAAAGGTAACTCAGTTACAGTTACCAATGGATAAACAAGCAGTCCTCGGTCGCAAATTAAAAAAAAATATTTTCCCAGGTTTCAAAAAATGTTCAAATGTTTGTATAGCTTATGGGAGTTAACTACAGGGTCATCAGTCCCTAAACTTACAAACTACTTATGAACTAGCTAATTCTAAGAACGGCACAAATATCCATGGCCGGCCGCAGTGGCCGAGGGGACTGAGGCGCTCCAGTCACGGTCTGCACGGCCACTACGGTCGGGGGTTCGAATCCCCCCTCGGGCATGGATATTTGTGCCGTCCTAGTTCGTAAGTAGTTTGTAAGTTTATGGACTGATGACCCCTTAGTTAAGTCCCATAAGCTATACAAACATTTGAATTTTTGAAATATCCATGCCCGAGGGGGGATTCGAACCGCCGACCGTAGTGGCCGTGCAGACCGTGACTGGAGCGCCTCAGTCCCCTCGGCCACCGCGGCCGGCCGCCATACCGATACCCCGCCATCGGATCGCAATGACTAAGATTGCCTTCATCAGATAATACAAAACAAAACAAGTCACATAATAATATATACTATACAGCTGTATAGCTTACGTCACAAAGTATATATATATATATATATATTTCCTTTTTTGAAAAGAACTTGCTACTCTTTGCTCTGCACGCCTGCACGGAGGCCTTAATTTGCGACCGAGGGCTCCTAGTTTATCCATTGACGTTGTAACGGTCGCTGACAATAGCTGCTATGTTTAAAATTTTAAGTTACAGTTACTATAAATCGAATGTAACTGTATCAGTTACAAGTAACTTTACAGTTACTTTGTTACTTTTAAAAATTGTAATTGTAAGTCATTTGTAAATTCGTAATAAACCTTACTCCTCTAGAAAGGAAACAAGCTTTAATGTCAATCAATAATTAAATACACTAATACGTATATGATTAATAATAGGACATAATTAATCCATTGATAAATTGTCCACAGAATCTTCTATCTCATTGCATCTTAATTTGAATGTTTGTTCATTTTCACCAAATGCAGTTTTTCAAACGTTCGATCTCCTGAAAGTTACGTTTCATCTTGTTCGTTGTTCGCGTCTCCGTGAAAACTGCCGAATTTGGTGTCTATTATGTATTCGCAGCGTTGTTACGCCAAATGGCAGTAGTGAATAAACGTTTCAAACTGTGTATTCGCATAAAGAGCTGCGCGATGACAGATCAAGAAGAAGAATTAGTGATATGGGGCGCTGCATTAATAGTAGGCTACTTGACGAAATAAGCAGAAGAGAAGACGTAATTGTCCGAGGACGGCCAAATACATAACACATAAAGATGTGACGGGAATGTCACGTGAGAGTGGCCGCGTGGTCTAAGGCATCATGCTACGGACTGGGCGGTCGCCCCCGCTGGGGTTCAAGTCCTCCCTCGGGCATGTGTGTGTCTGTTGTCCTTACTGTAAGTTAGTTTGTAAGTCTAGGGAATGGTGCCCATAGCAGTTTGGTCTCATAGGTTCACAAACATTTGAATTTGACTGACAGGCTATGAGAGCTGAAATTGGAAGGCACCAAGATGTCTCCGTCAGATTTCGAAATTATAATGAATGTTAATAGGGCCAGTAGTTTCAAAGAAAGGCTCGAAGATCAGAAAAACAACTCATGCGAAGATAAGACTAGGTGTTACTCTTGGTTTCTCGGCAACAGGAAGTGCCTACGAAACCCTTGCATATTTATCCCACACTTCAAAGTTAGTCGTGTCATTACTGTCCACGCAGTTTGTAGAGCTTTGGACGAAGGCTTATGTAAACGCTATTCAGACTGTTGCATTAAGAGCTATGAAACATATTTAAATGATCGTGTATTTATGTTTTCACATTATTACAATCGTCGTTTTCAATGAAGGAAGCTTCTTTAGCCTTAAAGTGACACACACTACAAATGACTGTGACAGGGGATCCTCCGCTGACCATCCCTTTTTACGTCCACGTTTAGTACACACTGCAGCCTCCTACAAAGATTTCTGCTTCATAAAGAGCGCTGTAGAAACAAGATGTTGTCATCACTCTTTCATTGACCGGCAAGTAACGCACGGTAACTGGATAACGACTCATTTTCCAAAATAAGATAACGAATCCTGTTGTTATTGCTGCGGTGTTGAGAAATGAGAGGATTGTTTTATCTACTTCAGATACGGCTGGTGCCAAACAGTGTAGCAATTTTCTTTAGGGAGACGTGTTTAATTACTTTTATGACATCGGACATTTGACAGGCCTCCTCTGCCTCTTATTAGGTGACGAATTCGTAGATGTTGCTTTTTGTCTACTTAATTTCGTGAATGAACACACGGAAAGACAACATGTAATTCTACAGATACGCGCAGAAAAACTGAACACTACCGCTGCAAAGGAGCATTTAGTGCTACCAAGCCACGGACATTGTTTCTTTACCAAGATTGCCAGCATGTTGTGAAAACCGGTACCGTAGTCCAGCGAGCAATGTTGCAGAACTTGTTTCGAACTCATTGTAAATGCGCCTTAACGCCAACGAGCAAGAAAAAAAACTACTTGTACGTGAATTCATAATTTCCCTTAGGAGCTTAGACTGCAGTACAATACTTTGAATTGTTTTCCCACCGCGACACAATTTTCAGCAAAAGGAATCTTTTTTTCTATCCAACGTAAAAAAATTCGAACACTTCACTGGCCAAGGCATGCCTGTGTCTTCTTACCTCTCCTTGTCGAAAGGTGTGGAAAATAATCAGAGACTTTTTACGTATGACCCGTCAGGTAATTGTTATATACTCATTGTTGCGTACATAATTATAAAATAAAAATGTCATGAATCAATGGGTACTATTAAATAACGGTAACGAAATATACAATTAATACTTTTCCATCGTACGTTGTTGAAAATATGTAATTTAGAAATAAAGTGTGTTTCTTTTTTCTCTTCACTAAAATCAAAGCCTGGTATTCTGCAGTCTTGAGATTCTTACAAAAATATGACTACGCTACTAGCAACAAAAAAGTAACGATACTTCCGTTAAATCGTTAAGCGACGAAAGTAACGTAGTTACGGTTGAATTTACTTTAGGCAAATAGTAACGCCTTTACCGTCCGTTAGCTATGAAAAGTAACTGTTACTAGTCACGGGCTACAAGTAACAATTACTCCCCAACCAACATATATATGTTCCACATCTCCTCCTAAACTATTGAACCTACCAAACTCGGTATACATGTTCCTTTCTATCAGGCAACAATCACTGTCCGCGTAAGAACCACCTACGACACATACATAAGGAGATATTACGTCATAAACAATGAGAAAACTGCCGCATCATGCGATAATATTCTACAACTACTCCTGAAGTAACGGACCGATTTCAACCAAATTTGGTACAAATATTCTTAAAGGTCAGGAATCATCTGCTATGGTTGCAAGAACCACGTACGATACATAGTTCATACGATATCACGTCACAGACAATGAAAAATGCCCCATCTTGCTCCGCGTGATAGCGTGATTTTATTCGTCACCTATTTGACAAAACAGGCCACTCGCAATAAACTTTGAACATAATTTCAAATCTTTACGAAACTTTTTCTCGCTGACAACCCCAACAAAATTATGAAAGGCTAAAACTCTATGCTTACTACTTTTCCGATGTTTATGATGTGTATCTAAGGCATCTGACATTACATTACAAATTATTACTTCTACACTGTGAATTGCATTAGCAAGACAATTCACAGACAGTACACATACATTCCTATGAATGTTCCTTCGATACTATATCACAGTTTGACATACAGTTCATGATATACGAAGTCATAAACAATTTGGTTCATGAAAAACCGCATCATCACGCATGAGGTTTCGATTTATTACGTCTTTACTGCTAACATCATTCACGGTTTATTTTCCAGACATTAGGCACATATACCAATGAATGTACCTTCGAAATTACGTCATATTTCATGAGATATGACGTCATAAACAATGAAATTTCCGAATAACTGCTACATCAGGGTGCTATTTTTTTACATCTCCTCCGAAAATAATGTACCGATTTCAACTAAACTTTGTACACATATTGCTTACTATCAGAAAACAATCGCTGTGGGGTTCAAACTACCTACGACACATAGTTCATGTGATATGACGTCGTAAGCAATGAGTCACAAAAATTTCCAATCACAAGTATCAATAAATATTGTTTATAGTCAAATTTTGAATTAATGTTATACATCATTACATTTATTACTAAATCTTTCTTTGGATACTACACTTAAAATTTTGTACATTATGCATATTTCTTTGTTTTACTGTCTCATAATTTTAAGCTGTTTTCATGGATGCATGAAGATGAAATCTTTTTCTAGTTCTTATTTTCGCTTCTAATATAAGACTGGAAAATGCATATATATACCCAGACAATGCCGAGTTTAGCAGCTAGTACTTTAATTATTCAATTGTTTACCTTTGTGGCATGCTAATCACTATGTAGAACACCAAAGACTACAATAATAATGTGAAATTACAATCGAGAAAGTCATTTTGATAGGTATTTACTGCTGAACCCCAAAATTATGATTTGCCGGCGTACTGAGTATTCGATAAAGTTTCGGGAATACAGCCGGAGAACGTCGACCTCCTCGCACGCGAGCTCATGCATTACTTCCGTAACACTCTCCCCTGAATCGAGATAATACGACAAGTGCTGCCTTTCTGTGCACTTTCTCTATACCCTCTGTCAGTCCCACTTGATGGGGATCCCACGATGCTCAGAAATACTCAAAACTACGATGGACGGTGGACAAGTGTAATGTTGGTAGCTTCTTTTCTATAATTATTGAATCTTATAACTGTTCGCGTTCCCTACTATATTTTTTGTGTTCTTTCCAATTTCAGTTGTTCATAATTCTAATTCCTAGGAATTAAGTTAAATTTACGGCCTTTAAAATTCTTACAAATATAAAACCGGACCCTTAAAAATACAATTTGTGTTGTATTTCGGAACATAAACTGAGAAAATACGCTATAGTACATTTCGTCTTCAAACTCGTAGGGCAACACGGTGACGCCGTGGATATTCATACTTAGTCAAAACTAACGTGTTCAATTGTTATTACAGCACCGTATCAAAATTAGTTATACTTTACTGAAACATCATTCCATACTAATTTTTATTATTCTTATTCTTTATTATTTTATTCTTTCCAGCGGTCGGTTTAAAATTCAGACATGCAACTGCGGCGACAATGTATTCCTACCCTTCCCGATATCTTTAAATTTATTAAAGTGCACGTATTTCTGTGTTATCGTGGCTTCCTGCAACATTATTTCACGTTTTTGGTGGGTGCCCCACACGCAGCGCTACGTTGAAATGCTGACACTGCCAGGCTTTGGCGCGAAATCTGACCGATGTAAAACATTATTATAATATTCTGATAATGTCCCAAAAACGCGTACGAGTTAAATAAAATAAATCATTGCAACCAAGACTGTGTTTTATTAGAAGTTATATTTTGTTGGTTGCTGTACCAGACTGCCTGATGGAATGGAATACATTCTATTATTTAATTCTTATTATTCTTAATTGTTACTTGGCATGAGGCGTTTGCAAATTTCTTGTCTGCCTTCCATATGGCATCTGCAGTATGGGGCTCTCATAGAACCTAAATATTCACGATACACACGACTGTTCCATTAGGAGGTCCCAGATATCATTTCCACTGCCTGTTTCGAAGACGGGCTGTGTCGAAATGTTCCTGCCTTGCTCTGACGCAGAAACCACGGAAAAGTTTTATACCCTTTTACGCGGCCGTGTAAATGAATATATTCACTACGAGTAAATAAAACAATTATATACAAGGGGCGCGTGGCTGTAGCGGTTCTCATGCCTCTTTCCGGTTACGAATTCATTGGCCTAAGGGAGATTTGGACATGTTCTGTCACCTACGCGAACCACCGACAGCAAAAAAATACCATCTAATGCATTTTGGGATCGAGCTCCTAAAAGATTCAAAGCGTAAATGCAAATAAAAAGAGGCACATAAGCGGATTAAAGATTCAGGAGGTGATTCTCGGTTCGTGATTAACGCTGACAGGCCGACTTGCGGTTGAGCTTATTTATTTTTTGCGAGGAAGGGGGAGGGAATGGTAGGGAAGGGCTGTACTCTGTTTCATTGAGAACCTACACATATTTTCCACCGCGTGAAAGTCGTATGGCGAGAAGAAAGATTCCAGAGATTTACCTACAGACATAATTACATGTTGAACGATTCCTAAATCAACGAGTGACGTAACGTTTTCATTTTACGAAACATTATCAAAATAAATGGCCATAAATGTCACCACTGCCTTGATTCAATCAGTGCATTTATGTTTCTTTAGCTCCCTACAGTTGGTACCTCCTTGTCACTGAAAAGAACGCCTTGATTGCGACATCGTAAGTTAAATCTCTAGTAAGGCTCATTTGAAAGCGTTGTGTTACAATTATGATAAGGGAAATACGAGCTGCTAATGACTCGCAATGTGCTTCAGGAGGGTGACAGAAAATGATTGTCCGGGAGATGTAGAGAGAACTTTCTATTGGGCTGACAAAATGGGACACGTCTTATATGTTTTTTTTTTTTTTTTCTTCAGTCTGCACTTCTACGTCCTAAAATATTTACTATTCCTCCTGAAACACACTGTATAATTCGAAATGTACTTTGTCATAGATGAGCACAAAATTAAAATCATGTATTTACGTAGTAGTAAAATGAAGTATATGCTTTCATATTTATAACTGTGATGTTGCTTTCTCCATCACGACTGAAATCCCCAATAAAATTTACGATAATCTAAAATAGAAGTGCTACCAACTTTTGACCTGTATACCGATCACATGCTATGGTAGAAATTACACATGGCGATAACAACAACGTATCGTGGAATCGAGTTCTAAGACGTTCATGTTTAAACGTTACATATGCAGTAACACACGCATATGGGACAGTAAAAATATCAAAATTGCTAAGTTAATGGTTATTTCGTAAATGAACATCAAAACTTCAATAAGAATAACAAACAGTGTAGGTCACTAAAATTCTCTTTATTTATTACGGCGTTTCGGCAAGTGCCATCATCAGATCGAAAAACCACTGAACTTTCAAAGAGATTTTATTTTTGACGCTGAAC
Organism: Locusta migratoria; assembly: GCA_026315105.1. Classification (NCBI taxonomy): domain Eukaryota; kingdom Metazoa; phylum Arthropoda; class Insecta; order Orthoptera; family Acrididae; genus Locusta; species Locusta migratoria. The sequence continues at coordinate 456,979,914 of CM048746.1, forward strand.
TTTACTTTGCAAGCTCGGTGGCAGCAGATGCCGGAACGCCCTAATACGTACATACAATTTTAGCGATATAGACGGTTTTTTATTCTTATTGAAGAAAAATTAAGTTCGCGGACTCGTATAGGAAATTCGTTTTCTTTATACATAACATCAAAACATCGCAGGAACTGAACACGTAAATAAGAGTGCTTACTGTTCTGTAAGAGTAAATTCCTCGTCATTTGCTACCATTATCATAAAATTTGAAGTCATTTCGTAATTTTTAATTTGTTAATTTTCGGTAGCTACGGCAAGAGAAACAGGAAATGGGGCAGAGAGAGAGAGAGAGGAGAAGAAAAAAAAAAGAGTAAGAAAGAGGACAAGGCAAAATAAAATAAAGGAGTAGATGAACAGAGATGCAGTATGGATAGGGGTGGAGGAGGATGTTGAGTAGGGGAGGAAAAGTGGCGAACGAGAAGACGGACATAGAGAAAGAATGGAGAGAATTAAGAGAATGCTTTTCTCAAGGGAAGTCATACGTCGCAAGCCATGTATTCTTTATGTTTATGAATAAAAAGGACAATAAAAAATGTAGTAAACCTACTGGCTTTTTCCGAGGAAAAATATTTTTTCTTTCCTTTCATTCCACATAGCCACAGCGACGCAAAGTAGTGGATTGATTTGATTACTGTATTTTATCAGTGTGGCTATGTTTTCACAAATTTCCTTTTTATATCATTTCACGGCAGATTGAGCCACAAGGGAGCGATTACAAAATAATGACTCAGCCAGACAACGATGAAATTCCACGATACTTTTTGCGGACGATGCTCTTGTCGCAGTTCTTGAAAATTGTAGTGAAAAGCAGGAAACTAAGACGTGTAGAGGCCCTCGCTGAAAAGTGCTTCAACCTTCGTCGTTCTTTCCGCACCCAACCGTAAGAACAATAGCAAATCCATAAGTAACACAAGCCCACAGTCATTCACGCCATACAAACTATTAGCTGATGTCTTGAGACCGCTCATAAGAAGAATCTGGCAAAATACGTTCACCATCCCTTTGCTTGTAACTCTCAAGGAGCATCCGAATTGAAAACGGATTCGCGATGGATAAAAGACGTTGTCGTGGTCCCCTAAATTTAACACACGTCGCTAACGCAGTGTACTGATCGCTTCTATCTGTGTATTGAGTATAAATACCTTTCCACAACACGGAAATATATGACTCCGTGAACATTATTCTGTTTCCAAGAATGCAGTAGGAATGGAGTATGCTATATTTAGTGTGACGGCAAAGTCAGAAGGGTCTAATTTATAAAGCCGCAGCGATTGATATATTTACGTTGTGCTATCTGTAGGAATGTGATAACACTGAGGTTCTGACAGCAACATTCCTTCTAAATGGAAAAGAGAAATCGCGCGATTATGCTGTTCTGTGCCTCGCTGAAGACAAGAACTTAAACAGAACGTAGGAAGGGAACAATGGTCGTATTACCCCAATTCAGAGAATTCTTCGAACTCGGACGGATAATATTTCATACTGCAAGGTATATCAGACTGTTATAAGCTGCGACATTTTTCTCGCGCACGTCTGAGTATTTTTTTACATTTGTAGAATTGACGTTTTCTGTATCGCTTGGGTTTGTTCTGTAATTAAGAAAGATGTTTTAAATCCGTCTTTGCAAATATTAATAATGCGCGCTTGTTTTACCACATGTATTTCTGTTTACTGACTTGAAACATATTTGATTTTGTTTCTAGATTTAAAAACAATTCGCTTCGTAAAATCTGGAAATATTTCTGCAGTTTTAGACAGTTACAACCGCCTGCATATTTTAGGGAGTAAAATGAAACGTATATGGTGGAATAAATGCGCATTTTAATAAATATAAACGTAAGTTAAATATCTTCATGAATTATACAGAAAACAGTTGAGATCATATTCGTACAAATGCAAATTCGTCCTGAAAAATATTGCAGTTGCCGCCGCGCAGGAGCAGCCGCGTGGTCTAAGGCGTCATGATACGAATTAAGCAGCCGCTCCCGCCATAGGTTCATCCTCCCTAGAGTATGGCGTGCATGTTTCCCTTAGTGTAAGTTAGTTTAAGTAGGTTGTAAGTCTAGTTCGCCCAATAAGATTACAAACATTTGAACATTATTTTATTCGCCTAGGATCGAGTTAGTGATTATTATGTAATAAAGCATTTCAAAGTTAACTTGTCGCAAGTAATCAGCAATTTTTTAATTCTCTCAAGGAAAAATTGCGGGCATCTATTAGAAATGTCGAATGACAACGCATATTCTAATAAAGTATTCATGGAAAGCACAAAACAATTCCCTATGTTCATATCATAGACACGAAGACGTGAGTGTTCCTGCTGTGTTACACTGTTATATATAGGTTACTTACGTCACAAGGAACTCCTCGAGTTCGAAAAGTATACTTTATAGTGTAAGGTTCGTTTTGCAATGTTGTGTTACTAAGTATGAGAGCAGAAATATAAACTAGTAATGACTTAACATGTGCAGTAGGGCAGTAGGAGAGCGACACAAAATGAGTGACCGGGTTATACAGATATCAACCTTTTATGGGATGCATATATCAAACTTCACAAAATAGACAACGTCGACATCCAAGAGATATTCAAAACAAACCATTAATTTGCAATATGAATATCTAATGAAAAATGGCGCGCCGCAATGAACTTAAGACCACAGCGAACTCCTTGGAAATTTAAGACGGCTCAGGAAGTTCATCTAGGTATATGATGGCATGCAGCCGAACGCGAAACAGTCGGTCGAGGAGCTTACAGTGAAAACGGGTATCCTTTCAGGCGTGACAATACACACAAAAATTGTGCTATTAATTCAGTACGATAATGCTCTACAAAGAACCGACGGAAGAACCAGTGAAAATCTCATTTGCCTTTGCTTCAAGTTTATATGGATTACTTACTAAATTTGACGCATGTTACTTGGCACTTACTATTGCAATGTTTGCCGGCCGAGGTGGCCGCGGTGACTGAGGCGCACCAGTCACGGTCAGCACGGCCACTACGGTCGGGGGTTCGAATCCCCCCTCGGGCATGGATATTTGTGCCGTCCTAGTTCGTAAGTAGTTCATAAGTAGTTTGTAAGTTTAGGGACTGATGACCCCGTAGTTAAGTCCCATAAGCTTAACAAACATTTGAACATTTTGCAATGTTTATAATTAAAACAGCGACCAGCCACAAGCAAGGTACAAAAATGTTTATTTATTCAAACCATGACCGTTATTGGATTTTCTTACAAATCCATCTTCATATGGTTCACATGATTCCATCTTGAACTTTTTATTTCATCTCACGTATTTTCAACATTTTCTGTTTTTGAATGTGTACTGTATGAGGGATATTGAAATATTTGTAAATCTACGGGACTTAACTACAGCGGTTATCAGTTCCTAGTCTTGCAAGCTACTTGAACTATCTTAAACTAACCCGAGGACAACACAAACTCACCCATGCCCGAGGGTGGACTCGAACCTCCGGCGGGGAAAAACAGCGTGCTCCGCCGCAAGGCGCCTTAATCGCTCGACCATTCCACCGCAGCAGGAGTATTGTTAACGTTGCTGATAAGTATTACACACAACACTATACTAAAATGTTTATGTTGCTTATGTGAAGCAGGGCCACGCTTTGTGATTGCTTGTAGTGTGCATTATCTTGAATTTAGCATGGTGTTAAGTGAAATACTGATCAGCAACGTTAACAGCTCTCATACAGTGCAGTTCAAAAACATAAAATGTTGAAAATAGAAAATAGGAATATAGGACAATTTTGTCACAGACCAGGACACAACACGGCTGCGAAACTATAACAGACATAAAACGAGGCTCCAGGTGGAAAGCATGTCAGTCATCTGTAGATGGATTTGTAAGAAAATCCGAAACCAGTCATGGTTTCAATAAACAAACATTTTTATACCATACTCGTGGCTGGTCGACGTTTTATTTACGAGTGGGAGTTGGAAAAAAGTTTCCTCTCTCAACTGTGGGCAGAGTTGCGTATGAAAGGAAAAAAAATAGAATGAGACATTAAAGTTAAAACACAACTTTATTTTTCTACATTATTTACAAGTACATCGAGACATTTCTCAAACCGCTTTATAAGCTTCAAAAAACCGCCCAGGAAAAAATCAGGGCGTTGCATATGGAAGAAGCGTTGAACGGCCATGGGCGAAAGACGACACAGCAGGTGAACGCGCACGTACAAGAAACAGATACACCTTTGGGTAGAGGTTGACCATCTATAAGGCAATGACTTTCTGTTTAGGACTGTGACGGGAGATGAAACGTGGGTTCACCATCACACGGCCGAATCGTTAGGCGCATCCATGGAGTGGAAACATCCGTCATCACGTGTCCGAAAAAAGTTCAAAAGCACCCCGTCTTCAGGTAAAGTGCTATTCACCGTTTCCTGGGACGCATTGCTTCTTCCGTATTCAATTCACTGATTTTTTTCCTGGAACGCTTTTTGTAGCTTATAAACAAATATCTCAATGTTCTACGTGATCAAAAAGTCAGTATAAATTTGAAAACTTAAATCACAGAATAATGTAGATAGAGAGGTAAAAATTGTCACACATGTTTGGAATGACATTGGGTTTTATTAGAACAAAAAAAGTATTGCTAGACACGTTAAAGATCTCTTGCGCGCGTCGTTTGGTGATGATCGTGTGCTCAGCCGCCACTTTCGTCATGCTTTGCTTCCCAGGTCCCCAGACCTCAGTTCGTGCGATGATTGGCTTTGGGGTTACCTGAAGTCGCACGTTTATCGTGATCGACCGACATCTCTAGGGATGCTGAAAGTGAACATCCGACGCCAATGCCTCACCATAACTCCGGACATGCTTTACAGTTCACTATTGTGAACATATTGAGCATTTCCTGTAAAGAACATCATCTTTGCTTTGTCTTAATTTGTTGTGCTAATTATTGCTTTTCTGATCAGATGAACCGCCATCTGTGGGACATTTGTTGAACTTTTCTTTCCCCTAATAAAACCCCATGTCATTCCAAGCATGTGTGTCAATTTTACCTCTCTATCTACATTATTCCGTTATTTATTAAGTTTGTTAAATTTATATTAATTTTTTGATCACCCGGCACTTGGAAATTATGTAGAAAAATAAAGATATGTCGTATCTTTAATACCTCATTCTATTTTTTTTCCTTTCACGCGCAATTCTGACCATAGACGACAGGGGAAACTTATTTTCCAACTCCCCTCGTATAAATACTATAACACCACAGCAACGGTTCTCACAATGTCAGTGTTTGACAAAATAATTTTCTATTGCAATTCGTCTATACTACCACACCCTAAAATATTTACTCCTTCTTCTGAAATAGCCCTTATAAGTTTCATTAGCCTCCTTCTATAATTGATGTTAAATATCGGCATTTCTGTTTTCGTCTGCAGGAATTTATAATGGCAAAAAAAAGGAGCATCTTCGTCCCCTTATTGCTACACTTCGCTGTTTTGCCGATTCAGGATAAATAAGGCAAGTAAATACAGGAAATAAATGGAGGCGATAGCAAGCTATCTTGAGGCAAATAAGAGAACAAAAACTGTTTTCACATCCCCCACTCGTCAGGCTATTTTGCGTCCCGGAGTACCGCGGCTGTTTTTCACCACACCACTCCTGGTGTGGCGTCGGTGTCCGGCGCGATAAAAATGAGCGGAGACAACAGTATGTAATGTGGCGCGTTATGGTGGCATTTAATGTCATTTCCCCAGGGTGCGGTTAAATGACAATTCAAAATAAATGGTTTAACTTTTTGCTCTATTGGTTAATCAATTTATAAACGAAACAGCGGCGCGTTACATGTTAACTGCACGGTTAATGTCATTATGCTGTTTAAATTAGAGGTTTCGCTGGAGCAGTAAATACGAACAATACATCAAGCTCAAGTTTTTACTGCGCTCCGCGGGGCGTGCTATATTGCCCCGACAGCCGGCCACGCGTCGTCATACGGCCGACGGCCGATCCGTGTACTTGCGACTAGCCTCTCCCGAAAAAAAAAAAAGAAAAAAATTATTCAGCTATTTAACTCTAATGGTAATTACCGTAATGACTCCAATTTTCTGTAGCGTCGCACATTTACATGTAACACGAACTGACTGCTCCGAAAGAGTGTCCAGCACCAGCTAATAAGCTGGAGCCACGCGCCACATTCGGGGAGCGTCCAGTAATCATTACGAAAAAAATATAAAAAAAGGCAGACAGAGAAAAAAAATTCAACCCCGTTTGCCGCTCGCAGAGTAAATATTGTATTGGAGGCACAAAGTACTGATAGCAATAATCACTGAAAACCATTAAAAAGATTCCGTAAGAGGAGAATTCTGGAAAGAGCGATACTGTTTCAAATTAGCGACCGAGCTGCGATTTCTCAAATCGTGGGAGCTACACTGAGAGATCCGCCAAACGTAGCGAAACACACTGAAACACGTTTAGCATGAAAACGTTTAAAAACGAAAATTCTACACGAGCGAAACAGTACATGCCTATCACAAAGTCCTAATCATACCGCGCACGGCAGTACGCGGTATTATGTTCGTAAACGACGCGTGCGAATTTGCGATACTTTAGGGGCCCATATCTCAGGTTATATTCATCTCAGAGTGAAGGGATAAAGTGTTCTGGATAAATCTTGGCCTAGTGATCATTTGTGTACATATTAGAAGAATGGGCATACTATAGCTATCATACAGTACATCGTCAACATTTTCAAATTTACACACTTCCTGGAGAGCATCCAAATCTAGCAAATCAGTTGGCTTTTGTGCATGACATGTAGTCTATGGTGGGCTTTAAACGGCTTACAAAGGCACCATTCATTCATGTGCGGTTCCTGAGAAAATCTAAAAAAAAACATGATTTTTGGGTACCAAAAAAAAAAAAAAAAAAAAAAAAAAAAAAAAAAAAAAAAAAAAAAAAAAAAAACAAAAAAAAACAAAAAAAAACGAATTGTGGGGATGGTCACTTCGATACTTTCTATTTATTGCAAATCTTCGAAATTCTTACCATATGTTCTTATGATGATATTCTCGAGGCCGTTTATAAATTTTTTCGATATCGGTATCCGTTACCGAGATCCAGAGGTTGAAACATACTTTCGCACAAAATCACAAAACCCGATTTCAGCCGTTTTAGCACCGTAAGAATCATATATATCTAAATAACTAACCATATAAAATTGTCCAAATATTTACAATACATCCCGTAGACATTTATCTATAAACGGCATTTTTCAGTTTACGTAAATCTTAGTCCATTAGCAAGATACGGCCGAAAAACCGCGATATTTTGCTAGAAAAAGTGCGTATTGTGCTGAAAGACGGCGTTCGGACAGCTCTGAAACTTACCATGCGATTTGAAAAAAGGTACTCGGCGAAAAAATTTGATTTTTGTACATCTTAGAGATTGAAATCTTCGGTCAATGAAGGGGTGATTTTTGTTTTCGTTTACTTTACAGGTAATATGCAGCATCCGGTTTAGTGAACTATTGCAACATATTTTAAAGAGTTTGCAGAGGTAAAAACACAATGCGTAGACTTCTCGTTTGGTTGATTTTAGGTTACACATAGCTGCGTATGAAATGTAGATAATGAAATTTTATTTAAGGTTTAAAGCAAAATGATATCTTATGCAGTCCCTAGACTTACAAACTACTTAAACTAAGTTAAACTAACCTAAGGACAACACACACATTCATGCCCGAGGAAGGATTCGAACCTCCGACGCGGGATGTTAGGTTAGAAATGAAAACATCCACCAGTTGCAAGGTTGCATATTTATTCACAACCGGTTTCGACTAATTATTGCCCTTCTTGAGGTATCTGTACAGGAAACACAGATTAATGTACAAGTATAAATCTCTATACTTACAAGAGCATTTGTTGTCTGCCTGTCTGTCCTCTTATAACTCAAGATCCAGACAACCAAATAACGTGAAATTTGGTACACGTACACAAAATTACACGGAGAAGGTTCTTAAACAGGTTTCGTTCCATTTTTGGAAAATAAAGAGGAAAATTTGAGAAAAAGTGGAAGTGCGGTTTCAATGTGCCCGTGTAAATCTATATCTTCGCACTGATCTTGATGAAATTTTGCACAATTTACCTTTAAAACTAGAGGAAGGGCACTGTCTACATAAAATTTCGTTCAGTGCTTGGTGGAGGGTACTTATGGATTTCGCCAAAACATACAGTTCTGCTCCAATCTTGATGAAATTTTGTACACTTGACCTTGAAAACAAGATAAAGGTTATTGTCTACATAAAATTTCGTTCGTTGCATGGGGGAGAGTACTTTACTTACAGACTTCGACTGCAGTCTCTGTACATGTATGGCGCATTTGTTGTCTGTTTGTCTGTTCCCTTATAACACAAGATCCAGACAACCAAATAACGTGAAATTTGGTACGCTTCTACAGAAAACCTTTTTTTAAACCCGGGCAAAGCCGGGTACTTGCAGCTAGTATTACATAAAATTCGCAGTAGAATCACGAATTAAAGGGGCAAAAGTACGGGTTATATAAAGCTTACTTGGAAAGTGACAAAGGGAAATATTAATATTCTGCTGCAGTCTGATAAAATAAGGAACTATAAAAGCATTACGTTCATATAAACGGAAAAATTTTAGCTACTTACATTAAAATCGTTATGAAAAATTACATTATGTCAGGAGTTCCGAGATGATGGTGTCGAAGTCTGTGAAATGTGTGTCTAAGTCAGCCAATGCCGCGTCAAAATATTTTCGTGTCTTTGTAGAACATTTTTTTAGCTCAAGAAATTTGTTTGGAAGTAAACAGCTACTTCATTTTAAAAATTGTGTAAAACATAGATCAAAAAAGGAAATAAGCAAATAACTTTGCCAACTCTCCATTGTCGACGATAAATACGAGATGCCAAATTAGGGAAATATTTCAGTGCAACATGTTCTAAGCGGCTAAAAAAAGCATGAGAAAGGCTAGACTGCGTCGAATGTTTGGTTCGAAAAAGTTAAGTCGCAGAATGCTTCCGCACTATAAACTGTATTGCTGAAAAGAACTCATGAACTTGAAAAAACAAATGGATATTGAATTTTCCGCGAATTTAACTGGCTTGGCTAATTCAAGAAAAGGAACCGATTAGTGTTTATATGTTAGCGGTGAAGATAACGAAGTTTTACCGACTATGACTATAGTTTTGTTATATTCGACATTGCCTTCAATACTTTAACAATGTGACGCTGCAAGGAAATAAGATTATTTTAGCCCTCTACACCACTTTATCGTTTAAGGTATAATACTCTAAGGAGAAAATTTACAGTATTATTGGGTTATCATGTCAATGGTACTCAAAGCCACCTTTAGTAGCCAATGGTTCTAAATTTAAGAATATCACACCAATCGAGTGTATAGCGAACAAAAGACTGGATAGTGACCGCTATGTTAACCGACTGTCATTTCAGTTTTCCCCCCAAAAAGCAATAATGTACCGTATATAGCCTCCAACATACAGTATAAACCTCCAAGAGTAAATTTTAACTGGATTTCAAATTACTGTAGCAAACGGTAATAAAATTTAACGAGATGAAAATACAGTAATATTTTTCACGCATGCATAAATATTTCTATCTCGTCAGTCTCACGTTAAACATTTTCACTCTAAATCTATATCTTGGCATTGCGCTTCTGCTAATATAATTTTGAAAGTATTAATATTTGAATAATAACGGGAGCCTCACACTAACCGATTTTCCAATTACTTTGTAATTAAGTGAGTCTCTCATTTTTTAGAGCCAACCATTTGCATGGTTTCGTAGGTTTCTGCAATAATCTTTTCTTATTCGTCCTCTCTGTATGCACTGTTATTAGTCAAGTTATTTTTTGAATTATGTGTAATCTAATTTTGGGTCCTATCTCTCCTAGTGTAATTTCATTTTACTATAGCCTCTCTGTTACATGAATGCAGTCGGGATAACATTCAAGGGCGCTGGACGCTTGTTATTAAACTCCTTTTCGTACAATTACGACTACAAGAATTGAGTGTTTGCGCGTTATATGGCGGCATTAGCGCGTAGTTGACGATACCGCCCTGCCTACCAGCAGCTCAACTGCTACGGTGGCCGTTGGAGAGCTGTTGCGGTGCTCGGGCGGTTCGGTAAGTTGCATTTCAACGAAGGGCTTACACTCTTGGTTCGGTGTGGTTAGATGCGCGGAATATATGGCAACTTTTCTGTTCTTAACAGTGGCGATTTTCTATGTTTTCGATGTTCCGCTTTTGAATTATGGGACTTATTATTTTACATGCAGACCCTGCCTTGTGAGTGACTACGTCACACCTAAGTTTCCAACAGTGCCTCACGGCTTGATTCATGTACCAGGGACTCACTATTTTAATTTGTTCCTAGATGTAACAGTCTTACGGACTCACTAAATACGTATACCCCCTTTGTACTGAATCATTTTAGTAAAGGTGTAGGGTAGCTATTTTATTACATGACAGACGACACTATTTATTTGATTGTAATTTGCAGATGCACCTGATGATGAGACATAGGTCTCGAAACTTTAATCAGCAGTTAAAGAAAATTATATTAGTGGCAGAAAACTCAAAAATTACTCGTTCAGGACAGTTTCCGTAGATTATTCATATACATCAAGAGCGCATAACTTTTGAGTTTTCTGCCACTAATATAATTTTCTTTAACTTATGATTGAATGTCAGTTTGCATCAAAGGAATCAATACTTTCTTTAAAAAAGTCTTTGAATATTAAAACAGATTGAGTGATATAGTTCTGGTTCTCTGTTGTCGTTTTGGGTAGGCTGTAGAAGTATGGGGAATGTATGAGCAAAATTAGAAATGAAAGCTTTAGATTTATAAATACAGGTGTCTCAAGAAAGACGTCTGTCAGGCGTCCGCGTATCGCGCGGTACGGCTCCCGGCCGCCGCCACCGCATCCGCCGGCCACGGCAGCGCCCGATTCTCGGACTCTATTGTGCCGCAGGCGCATACACTGAGTTAACATTGCCATATGAGTAACCTTAGCTTACCTTTATTTACAGTAGATGTACAAAATGATGTCCCTTTATGGAAAGAGCGGCCTGGCATCTCCTGAACACATATGCGAACTCTCGACGGCGCAGCACGATGCCGCTTACCATACAGCTATTTTTGCTAGATGGAGAGAAGCGTCTTCATTATTGTTCATGATGGATTCTTCTGAAGGCTTTTACAGTTGATGCGTCTTTATAGTTATAGGATGTTTTACCAAATATGAATTCTTTTGATGAATCTTCAATGCGTCTAAAAGAAATATGAAGGGAGCATGTTGCCTTCACAGAGGATTTGCGCACGCGCAAAGCGAGGTGCGCAATAGCTCCATTGTCTTGCTTCGGGATCATTGTCGTGCGTAACCACCAGAGCTCGAGTAGCCAGGAGCTGGTGTCGCTACCAGGTCCAACGCTAATGATTAAGGTTAATAAATGATAAAAGTGGCGTTTCCCCTCGCCCCCCTCTGCCGCGGGTGCGCACATATGCTGCCTCCAGGGGTATCAGAAGAGAATTTGAACCTCAGCCGCGAATGCGCATTGCAACGTTGCGGCCACTGCCGCCTATATTAAGCGACTCCTTTTCGTGCTGATCTCACGTTTCTCATGAGGTAAAAATACTTTGAATGTGCACATAACGTGATATGTTACAAGAACGAAACGAAGAATGATAGTTTGAAAACACATTTACTTATTTATTTATTTACTTTTTTCACGACGAGCTTCTTTCCGGGGGTTCACTGAACCAGTGAACGCACAGCGCGCCGCAGTGATGTTAGCTCTATCAACAACATTATACGTGCTGAGTCTCAATAAATTGCAGCAAGGACGTAGCCAAAGGGGGGGGGGGGTCTTGGGGGTCCGGACCCCCTCTATCACCTTAACGATAAAATACTACTCAAACTTGTGCTAAGGACAACACACACACACACACACACACACACACACACACACACAAAAACACACACACACACACACACACACACACACACACACGCTCGATGGTGGACTCGAACCTCCAAAGGGACTAAATGAAATAAGGCACGACATACTTACCGTGTAGTGAAACTGAATGATGTTATCAATCATACGCCAAAAAAGGGATATACACTATCGACAGTCAACACATATAGATTTTAATTAACATCGATAAGAGCATAGGCTATTGCCCAGTCCTCCTTTAGCCGTTGTCCGTTGTTGGCCTTGCTCCATTACTGCTATGTTAAGCACTACAGTGGAATTCTGCCATTGCCGTTTATTTCTTTTGTGTTGTTAAGGTAAGTTTCCAATTATAAGTTCATAACAAGAAGAAAAGAGAAAAACAGACTTTCATTTGTCCACTAGCGTTATGGTAAGTTAAAATACGCACTACTATAATAGCTTATTTATCTATTTACAGCAGTGGAGTCGTTATTTGGAGTGGCAATATTTCAGTATACCATAAGGCACCTCACTCAGTATGTGTAATACTTTTTAAAGATAGGTTTAAGAGTAATATTTTATCTAGAGGGTGGATGCGTTACAATGCCAACAAAATAGCGAATAACCTTCCTAAATCAATATGCAAGGTATTTATACTGATGCAAAAATTAATGCAGATTTTGCGAGGCACCGAGCTACAGTCGTGGCTGACAGGCAGCGATCTTGGTGACGTGCAACCGTGTCGTTGCCAGTGTTCAAATAAAAAGAAACACTTCTCATTCTGAAAATCTGACTTCGTTTGGAATAACAACTGAAGGTTCTGCTGGCGTATATCGAAACAATTTTTAAGAAATATTTTGCTCAATTTCGTATATAAAATATTGCAATGTTTATAAGAAGGTCTTACAAACGCAAACTACGTGCATAAAATCTAAAAAAAATATATTAGCCTAAGTTTGTCTTTAGAATAAATGACAAACATGAGCCCTTGTAAATTTCTCTTTAACCATTCTGACCCCCCCCCCCTTTTGACAATATCATGGCTACGTCACTGATTGCAGCCACTATACTGTTTGTAATACACCAGTGTGAGGTGCGACGGTTCCCGGACCGCAGTTAAGTAAGCGCAGAGTAGGGCGCACGGTAGCGTGGCGAGCTGCAGAACCGCGAAGACGCCCCCGCCCTAGGGCCGACAATAATCTATCTGCCCTCCTGAGACGGAATCCAATTACAGGTGGCGCGGCGGCTTATAACGGCCGTAAAGAATGCCGCAGCAACAAGTGTTGGAGCGCGGCCCCCAAGTGCCACCGCCGCTGCCGGCTCTCCCCCCGCGTGCGGGCCGAGGGAGGGCGCAGCGGCGTGGGCTGTTGCGCAAACCAAACACACCACTGCTTCCGTCCGGGGGACTTCTTAGTGCTGTAAGCGCGCGCGGGCTCCAGGGACACGGTAATTTACCTTCTGAAACAGGACGACCACAATTTGGAGACCATCATTCAATCTCCGGAAATAAGTCATCGCCGCGGTGGAGCAGCCGAGCGGTCTAAATGTTCAAATGTTTGTAGAACTTATGGGACTTAACTCCGGGGTCATCAGTCCCTAAGCTTACAAACTACTTATGAACTACCTAAGACTAAGGACGCCACAAATTTCCATGCCCGAGGGGGGATTCGAACCGCCGACTGTAGTGGCCGTACAGACCGTGACTGGAGCGCCTCAGTCCCCTCGGCCACCGCGGCCGGCGCGAGCGGTCTAAGGCGCCTAGCTGCGGAGCGCGCGGTTGCTCGCCGTCGGAGGTTAGAGTCCTCCCTGGGGCATGTGTGTGTGTGTGTGTGTGTGTGTGTGTGTGTGTGTGTGTGTGTGTTTGTGTGTGTGTGTGTGTGTTTGTCCTTAGTTTAGTTTACCTTAGTTTAAGTAGTTTGTAAGTTACGGACTGATGACCACGCAATTTGGTCCGATATATATTAAAAAAAAAAAATAATAAATAAATAAAAATAAAAATAAAAAAGATCATCGACTAGATAAATATCTGACTAATAGATCCCAGTAAATTATTCTCGGCAGCTGAACGGTGAATGCCTATTACGTTCAAAATTAATAAAGAACAAAGAATTAAATATATATAGAATAATCATTTAATTTATAATATTTCATAAAATTAAATATATAAAACAATAATTTCTATATATTTAATTTTATAATTCTTACTAGCTGCCGGCCGCGTTGGCCGAGGGGACAGGCGCTCCAGTCGCGGTCTGCACGGCCACTACGGTCGGGGGTTCGATCCCGCCTCGGACATGGATATTTGTGCTGTCCTTAGTCTTAGTTAGTTCATAAGTAGTTTGTAAGTTTAGGGACTGATAACCCCGTAGTTAAGTCCCATACGCTTAACAAACATTTGAACTTACTAGCTGAAAACCCAGCGTTTCACGGCAGTTTATTTACTTATTCCTGCCTTGAGTTAGTACCTCTCCTATCCCTTCTGTCTCTGTACATTTCCTTTTATCTGCAAGCATGTCATATTTATTGGAAAATATATGGGAAAAAAGGCTGTCTTACATAATGTACAAAATTATATGTGCAGTATCCAAACAAAGAAAGATACAAATCAAAATACAAATTGACATATAAAATTCGTACGATCTCATATTTATTTTTGTTATATGCTGTACAATTGTATAATTTTTCAGGTATATATTTATTTGTATAAGTGCTGTGTCTTTAACATCAGTTCCTAACACAGTTATCAGTAAAGAAGAAATAGAGTAAAATTTAGTGCGTGATGGAGCGGTTTTCCATGAACGTTACTGCTTATGTGCTCATATCTCATGAACTGTGATACAATTTCGAAGTTACATTCAGCTGCATGTGTGTACGGTCTGTAAAATTCCCTGCGGATACAATATGTAGTTTAGAAATTATAAATTGCAACGTCACACCGAATGCCGTTGTTTTAGTCCATGAACAGCGGAAAAGTAGTAAACGAGAAACTTTTTTCGTTTCATAACTTTACTGCGGTTGTCAGCGAGTCTTTTCCTTCCATAATTTTGTGGTTGTCAGCGAGAAAAAATTAATTAAAGGTTTGAAATTATCTTTAAAGTCTCTTGCAAGTCGCTATGTACTATCATTCTCATACAGTGTATGAATAAAGTATCCTCGCATCATGTGACAGATTTTTGCGATTTCTATTGTTTATGACGTCATATCTCCTGAACCATGTGTCTTGTGCGACGCATGTTGGAGCTAGAAC
The DNA here is from genome assembly GCA_026315105.1 of Locusta migratoria. Lineage (NCBI taxonomy): Eukaryota > Metazoa > Arthropoda > Insecta > Orthoptera > Acrididae > Locusta > Locusta migratoria. The sequence continues at coordinate 456,995,137 of CM048746.1, forward strand.
CAATTTTTTGAGGAATTTATTAGCTTCAGTTTTTACCCAATGATCGAAGAACGACACATTTGTTCGTTTTTGATGAGAAAATCGCCTCAGATGTGTTTAATGATAGGATCTTAGAATAAACATGCAGTGAAGTATTGTGAAGTGTTACCTAGGGATAAGTTATGATAATTATAAGCAGTCTTCAGTCACGTTTTTACTATTCGACGCGTTTCGGAGCTAGAACGAAATTTTCGAGGATTTTATTAGCACCTTTAATTAGGTTGTTTTGTTATTTACATTTTCATTAGTTTTTTGACCGAAATATTTGCAAAATTGGAGGGCGAAACACACGATATTAATTTTTATAACTTATTTCACAAATTTTCTTTTACCTTTCGCAACATTTTTAATTGTACTTAGTTTACTTAATCTGCTATGCGAAACATTTTATATTGGTATCTTTATTTTCTACCTAATATATACATGTTTATGAGATGCATGTTCCAATGAAAAGGTAAGAAACAACACAGGGGGTATAACTGAAGTGATTATTCAAAAATAATCACTAGAGACCTGAGCAAAATTATCTCACACTTTAACGAGCCGAAAAATTGCTTGTTCCTAGAATCCCGGTGGCTTTGACAAGAGCGAGTCTTCTACTGTGTCCTTCAGTTTGTCGTCAAAGTTGAAGCGCTTCCCTTTTAGACTTTTTAAAAATTAATCCAATAAGTTTCGGGCGTGCAGCCGTGCAAATTCTATGTAGAAGACATAGAATTTGCTCGGCTGCACGCCCGAAACTTATTGGATTACTCCTTACGCCGTGAAAAGTTGAAAATGCACATTAAAAATTATTATTATTATTATTATTTATTTATTTTAAATTTATTTCCTTAGCGGACCACAGGGCGAGATGTCCGGCCTGTAGGACGGATGGTCAAGCTTCTTCCACTTGAACATGGCCAGTATACTTTGTGTGACGCTGGAAACATGAGGACGCGGGTTATCATGGAGCAGAATCATTCCCTCCATGAGCAACCTAGGCCGTTTTCTCTCGATGAACTTTTGTAGGCTACGGAGTGTTTCACAGCACACGGCACTGTTAATGTTTTTCCGTTCTCGAGTAATTCGATTATCGGACGTCAGACGTTGAAAAAAGACGGTGAACATCTCCTTGTCTGTTGATGGCACAGCCTTGAAATTTTTAGGGGGAGGTGAGGACGCATGCTTCGCGTCCATGGATGTCGCACTACGTTATCCCAAAGCGGCATGTCCATATTTCAACCGGTTTAGTTGTTATTTTTTTGTAAATACCCCTCGTATTTAATTTTAAAGAGAACCCTCAATATACTCATTATTTAGTACTATTGCTTTTTTTATCTTTTTTATTCTTGTGTTTAATTATACATTTTTTTTACACCTGCAGAATAACTCTTTTCTGTTATTTTTATACTTTTTATTTCTTTATAAAAAGCCATTTTTCTTCAATATATTTATACCTAAATGAAATATCAACCTCTACCCAATGTTGCAACCTCCATTAAATGATAATTTTTTTGAATAAATATCAGCCAACAAGTTGCGTTAAAATGGGTTTAATTAAAACCTTTACCTAGGTTTCGACAAAATTAATATGGTCTTCTTCAGAATTCGGAATTAAGAATAGTAATATACCAAACAATAATATACAATTGGTAGGAAAATATATAAAATAACAATTCCTACCAATTGTATATTATTGTTTCGCGTATTGTTTGTTCATAGGTACAACTTCTGAAGGAGACAAAATTAATTTAATTAATTAATTTTAATTAATTTTAATTAAACCCATTTTACGCAAATAGGGGCTGCTATTTATTGTATAAAAATTAGATTCTACCGTTGCTGAACTACAGCTATGTTCAAGATTCCATTAAATGACTTAACAGCTAAATAATATGATATTGAGAACTGTCAATAATTAAATCTATATATGTATGTACCAACTTTCAGACTCAAAAGTTACTGGGTATTAAATTTTGAACAAATTTTACTTAAAATAATAACCGATATAGGGCATAATACCGCCCTCTAGCGGCAATCATTTGCCACCTGAGGGAGGTTCTGGTCGCTAGAGGCCAATAAATACGTTTGTAAAACTTGGTTGCGAGCGGATGATAAGCGCTACGTAAAAACTGGCGATAGGTTAAAGATACGCCGTGTCAAATCGCCGTTATTTTTCCAGACGGTGCGAGTTACGGCAGAAGTGTATTACGTTTCCAGAGCAAAACCTTTTTTGCCATTGTGTAATAGCGAACACACTTTAGATCGGAATACTTTAGTATTGATAATCGTCGAAGAATTGTTACACCACAATGAAATAGTCTGTCCATGATAGGAAAAGCCATTGTAATGTTTTGTTAAGATCACAAAAGTATTTTTATTTTATTGACGACCGATTTTGGCACACAAAGGTGGAGACGCTTCAACAGTACAACTGAATTTTAATATATATACTTTATTTTTTACTTACCATTTGTACATGCATGAAGCATAATGACGAGCTCTTCAGTAACAATATAAATGTAACATCCAATCAGAGATCAGAAGATGAGACCTTTTATGCTGAACTTGGTCGTCAATGAAAATAAACATACTTTTGCCATCTTTGCACAACATCGTTTCATTTTTACACAAATGAAATGTTTTTAATGGCACATGAAGCAGCTCAGAAAAAGAGTAGCTGCATGTTGCAATTTCCCCCTTTTCATTCAATATCGTACTTGCTCGCTGAATTCATTCCTCCACGGTGCGGAAGAGCCTATACGAAAAAAAAAAATGCCTTAATCGAAATTGTGACGAAATAACGCATACTCCAGAATCAAGAATCCACATGTCCACCACTGTAGATGAGATGTCAGCGCAGCTGCACGGCATGCTGATGACCTGAGTTCGATTCCCGGTTATGCTAGGGATACTCTAAACTTCGTTAGGCCAACGTAGAAATAGCGGTTCCAGGGTCAAACATTCCGTCAACCACCGGGAGAGCGGTATACCGACTATACAGATGTCTTCCCATAACACATACAATGGCACGGCGGTCGGCCGGATCCGATTGCCGGGAAGACGAAAGCAGAAGTTTATTGAAATTGTTCGTCGAGGATACTGTTACCTACAGGGATGTATCACTACTCTATGATCGTATGAAACTGTTGACAGACTTGGCGAAATTTACATAACGTAACGGCCACCAGCGGTGTATAAATATGGATAAATATAATAAAATGCCATAACAAACAGAAAGAATCCGTCAAAATTTGAATAAAATTAGTGTTAAACATTTCAAAGCGTCATATCCTGCAAGAACACTAGTTTGCATAACTTAAGGACGAGGTACATGACATGTTAACTTTGTTGTAGCGCTTTCTTCGGATCATATCCAATTTCAAATGGTGATCTTTTTTCTCGATCATTAATTGATTTTTGATAGTTTAGGTGCTATTAATATGATAATTATTTTTTTATTATTGAGATTGTCCTCATTACAGAGGTTTACCTCCAACATACTAATACGCCCAGAAATGAATACACATAGTACGTAAGGTTTTACACTAATTATTCACTATATTTCTCCACGTGTGTCTATCTTGTGTGTCCTCTTCTTCTGCGCCCAGTCTATTCATTGTGAGCTGTACATTTTTGATCCAGGTGGTCACAGGTCGTCCTCTTCTTCTTCTCCCCTCAGGTTGCCACTCCAGTACCAGCTTCGGTATTCTGCTGTCCTCCATTCTTCGTACATGTCCGTACCACCGTAATTTCTTCCTGTCCATCACCTCATCTATTCTTTCTATTATTCCCATCCTCTTTATTATTTCGGTGTTTCTTCTTTTTTCTTTCCTGGAAATTCTGGCCGATCTTCTCCAGAAATCCATCTCTACGGCTTGTAGTTTCTTACTGTGCTTCTGGTTTATGGTCCAGGTTTCCGCTCCGTACAGAACTGCACTCTCAAATATAGATTTATATATGATTTTTTTTTGTTCTGTTCATCACGTTTCTGCTCCATAGGACTGAGTTGAGCATTCCAATTACCTTTCTTCCGCTGCTAATTCTTTTATTAATCTCTGAGTCGGATTTTCCCTCAGTTTCTAAAATGGACCCCAAATAACAGAAAGTGTTAACTTTTTTTATTTTCTTTCCCTCTATGCGTAGTTCATGTGGATCATTCGTCAAGTATTCTGTTTTTGATAATTAATTATCATATTTAGATTAATTAATTAATTAAATATGATAATTATTGATACTATAAATCTAATCATAATTCTTGTTATTAGTATTATAATTATTTTTCTTGATATTTTCAAGCTTTTTGATTGGAAGTCAAATGTACTATTTATAAAAGTCATACAGTAATTTATTAAGCTATGATGACGCGTAACGAACTCATAATTCCATGCTCTATTTCATCACTGGCAGGTTAGTGCATCATTTCTTCTCCTATACTAGGTTCTTCAGCACCTCATTTATCGATCTGTCTTCCTACATTTTTGCCATAACCATATTTAAAAACTTTCTAAATATTAATTGCCATGCTTCACATAAAACATTTTTCGAAACTACTTCTAAGTTTAATGGGTACGCTTCTGGCTGTCAAGAAACCTCTCACACTCTCGGATGCTCTCAGGGAAGAGATGCAGAAATAAAAAGTGTAAATAGTTCGAAAGCGCTTACCAGGGCATATAACGAATTATAGACAAGGGACCTGTAACGGATCTTGTAGTTCGCTAGTTATGAGATGCTTACAATCATGAACCCAAACTATATTTGGTGGAGAAATTCTGATGTTCCAAATAGGCAACGCAAACCAAAATTCTCAGCAACTATTTTCATAGTGTATCTAAGAGATTATGATGTAACAGAGTTGATCACCAGATTTTCAGGTTGTTCCCTCACTGTAGCTATTATGACTGTCGGACGGGTTTTACTAGAACAATAAGAATTTGCTTAGTGTCTCGAATAGCTAAATAATGGGAAGAGGTATTCTCTAATTCTGTAATCTATTACTTTCATGTTTCAGTTGAAAACTACTTATTTTTTGCATTTTGTGGTAGCTACATTCAGTATTTTCTACTGCCAGCAAAAAATTACCAACCTTACAATACATGGGCTCTTATCCGACTCTTATTCTTTGTTCTAAATGGTGGTGCAGAATACTTAAATGCTTTAGCGTTGGACCTGCATGGTCCATAATGGTACCGCACGCGCCAAACACGAGTACGGTAGATCGACACAATTAAGTTGCAATATTTGTTTTCACAATGTGTTTTACGGGTATTAATATACAGTAGGCGTATAACACTTCTGCACTCCTTTGATAATATCAATCATGCCTTTCAAAGAAAACGTTCAGAGTTGTTTCCCGTCGTTGAGGAGGCATAACGGATATATTCGTTAGATTAATACTTTTTAAAAGTCATACAGTAATTTATTAAGCTATAATGACGCGTAACGAACTCAAAATTCCATGTTCTATTTCATCAGCGGCAAGTTAGTGAATCATTTGTTTTCTACCTGTTTTAATCTCGTAGACGTAATCAGAATAACAGAAAATCTTCCGCAGTGGCGATTCTTTACGATCTAATAAATATTTCCATTTCACTGTTATTTCTGATGAATGGCTTGTTTTAAAAGAATTAAGAGCGTTAAAAAACGTTCGTCTCTCGCTAAATAAGGTAAATGCAACAAATATATTTACTGAATATACTCCTGAACAAGAATTATATAGTCTTGTGTGAATTTTGTTTTACAAATTGTGATATTTATGTTCAAAGAATGAAAAAATGAAAATGGAATACTTGCTTTCACAATAATGAAAAAAAAACATTAAAACCCTATTTGTTTGAACATTTAATTGGTAAAAATGTAAGCGCTTGTTTATAATCAGTAGGATGCTCGGAACAATTGCGTTTATTGAGGTAAATGTATTTCTTCGAAAAATAAATATAGGTGGCACCTATATACAGCAATATTTATTCCTGCATTAGGAAAATTAGTTAAAATCACATGTTGTTGGATTTTTTTAGAAACTATGAAAGCTTGACATGATGTCAAGTGGAAACACGTCCGCGACAACGGATTATTATATCGTTTTTATTCCTGTCTACTGTCACATCTGTTCTCATAAAGATTAAGAGAGATTAATTTCAAACAACTTCATATCTATAACTTTTACACAACAATCCGTAACTTCTATGCGCAGTCTTCGATAAGTCACAGCATGGACCCAACGTTTTATTTTGATGCCTTTTCTGTTACTTAATTACAGTTATTGATATAGCCCCATGTAGTGACGTCCTTCGATGATACACATTAAGATCAATACGACTGCAAGGAGAAAATTTTTGCGTTCTCCTTACAAGCCAGACGATTCTTTTGTGTCTACTACCATTTTCAAACAACAACATCCACGAAACTGTGGCAAATTTGTTGTCACGCGTTAGCACAATTGTCATGTATCACCAACGAAGTTTCAGTTGCGCACTGTTATATATCCCAACCAATTACGGTTCGTGCTAGCGCCGATTCTGCTGTACAACGTCGCAAAGCTTCCAAAGAGACGATAGCATTCATCTCACAGTTGTCAAATACTAGGCAGTTGCAATTAAAAGTTTTATAAAAGGGATGTTTCACTCTGATTACAGTTGCAAGCCAAAAATTAAAGGAAGGAAATATGCAAAACTACAGAAACTTGTACAATATAAAATATCAACATTTTCAACATAAATACGAACATTTTGTACAGGCTAAAATTATTATTCCACGCCAGGTATCAATAATTAATGTCCTAAAATCTCCTAGTCATCCAATACATATTTCTTCCGGGAGCAGCATTGAATAGGATTTTAGACATCGTTTAGTGTCCTGATGTCTAGGCAGGTCTGTGAAGTAACGTAACGGGAGAAAAACAATTTTTTCTGTGCGGAAATAGAAATCTGCCTCGAGAAAAAGGTCCTGGAAATCGTAAACTTACAGCTCTGCGCTGAATACTGACCAACATTGCGTTGACATATTTTCTCAGAACACGTCAATCTTTCAGTATACTTTTTATCAGCAGCTCAAATAAAATTATATTTTCGCTTTTGTATTTTGCATTGTTGTATACACGCTATGTTTGTTCCATCAGAAGGTAAACTGACTAGGGCGCAAGGTTGCTTCGGTCGCAAGTGTTGCCTAAAGCCAATATGACTTATTTTGCAGTTTGTGCTTCACTGAAGTTGCTCTTCCACTAACATATACAGCGCTGAAAAAAGATGAATGCGAACGTTTCCGTTCTTGCGTAGTAAAAGTTACACGATGAAGATGTTATATTAGTGATTTTTTTAGTTTAAATCTTGGCATTATTGAAGTACAGATGACTGCTGTGTGCTAATAGTACAAAATGTACCATGTGAGCTGCAAATCCAAGAAAAACAAGTACGACCAACTTTAAAAAAATTGCACCTAGGCCCGAAACATAGTTTGACAATGAATGTATGATTTATTCCTGTACTTCATTTATAAAGTTCGTCATAATGAGTTTTACCAAGGTGATGTAGGATGCTTTATCGAAACTTTTCCTGCACACGAATAATATTTAGAAGGAAATCTGTCTGCAGGCTGTCTATTATCTCATACAGTTTCACTCTCTCTTAATTTGCATATCACAAAACCAGTTTTAACATGTTATGATTCTTCATTTTAATTTATAAAATGTGTTGTTTGGTTCGATGGAACTGAAGGAACAGACATGAACACCATTTAAACTAGGACTAGTAGTTTTTCGCAATTGCGCAGAAACATCACTTGCCTAATTATTGTAATTGTTGTGTGAATAATGTAAAAGATAAAAAAATCAAATATATACTATAATATAAACCTGAAGACTTTTGTCTCCAAAACCCACGAATTACTATGGGATTTGTGAAAGTTGTTTAAAGCAACAAACAAGCACCATTTTATCAAAATCGAATCATGTGAAAAGTATTGTGAAATAGTTTTTTATACAACTGTTGTGCCTCTTTGAACTTCATAATCTACGAAAGTACAAGAGTAATTTGCATGAGATTTCCAAAAGTAACTTAACCATTGCTTGGAGAAAAGTTTAGGCATTATTTCATCAAAATCGGACCACGAAAATGGTAGCTTCAAGAGTAACAACAGTGCCGTCTTGAATACCTCAATGGTCTGTTAAGATCCTGTTGAAAGTAGCTTGTATGATTTGTCGAACCGTTGTATTATTTTACTTGATAATACGGCAATTATATATCAGAATAATGCTTGGAATCTGTTTGCAAGAGTGTGTTCCGATAACAGGTTTAAGATAAGTTTATTTTTTATTTTTATGAGACCGATACAACTTTCGATCAACATCTGATACTATTATAGTGTCGATAACCACAGCGTGCAGTGTGTAGGCCCAGTGTTGTTTATTCATGATAATAAATGCGCTAGTTTGACAGTGCAGTCTATTGTGTTATTCAGTCCAACAATACTAAAAGTGACGCTGCAAAGGACAGTTATTGATGCTGCAACTACGTGGAGTGCTCTCTATCAATCTCTGATACATCCGGGAACAACAGATGCCGGGAGATCGGAAAAATACGGTTCTGCGATATGTTTCGTCTCGAGCATCAACACGTGTACCAGCTACGATACTGCCTGTGTACTGACCTTTCTTTTCTTCATGCCTCAGCAGCTTTTAACATACAGCGTTAAAAAGAATAACGCCAAAGATTAATCCGGGGTCACTAGCGAAAAGGTACAAAAATCAGCGGAAAAGTTGTATTTGTGTAGGAAATCGTACTGGCAGACTACTATAACATAAGATCTCTCACATAAGATGTCTCCAGAAGTAAGCGGAGATTAATATTTGTTTGGAATGATTTTATACACACACTTCAAAACTAAATCGCATGCATCTGTCGAAATAACAGAGATAATGCCTCTTAAGAGAGAGGCCCGTTTTTTATAGAGCAAATCCTGGATAGACAGCTACACGAAACAGATAGCAAAAACCTGTAGTTTTTCCATGATCCGCTGTAAAGCGGTGACGCTCAATTGGCATTTACTGTTAGTAACGGAGTGCTTGTTACTTTATTTTAACTAATAGTAAGTATTAGCCATGATTTTAATGTTCGGTATACCATTAAAATAAGTACACTGCTCAAAACAATTACCGGATCAGGCGTGATTTCATACACAATATACATATGGTAACGTATTTTATTCATATATTGTCCCAACATCCTGGCAGCACCCAATTTTGTCACTTTTTTTGCAAAATACTGTTACGATCTTGGCCCATGTACTGAAATAGTGCCTCAGTTTTATTCATGTCGGAAAATTTACGTTGAAAAATTCGTCCCACAAATTGTTGCGTGGTGCGTATACTGCGACTATGCAAGCACCTTCTAAATGTAGGGCCATTACTCGAGAATATACCATTGCAATTGATTTTTTAATAAATACAAAATATTTCATTGGATGATACCATCTCAAACCAAAAACTGGGTAATGATGAACATTATATCCCTGACTAAAAAGACGTGAATTTAAGGCGACGTTTTCAGGATCACATGAATCTGAAGAACTTGTTAGAAACTAAGCGTGGCTCAGAAAAATGGAACGCTAAATACTCCGAGGGAGAAAGCTGAATTTACTTTCTTAAGCAAACTGAAAATTCTAAACGTAAATGTCAACTGTTAACATTATACGCGTATTTGTCTCCTATTTGCGCAGAAAACGCAACTGCAAAAAGACTATTTTCGCTTATGTCGGCCCAGTGGACTAATTGAAGAAATCGACTGCTATCAGAGACTGTTACAGTGTCAGCTTACCTACGAACTTACTTGCATGAAGTTTTATAAATGCGTAAAATGGGAAAAATGACTTGCTGAAATGGGTGAACTCTTTCGAAAAATATGGCGCACCAACTACTTCTATTTTAATAAGCACAGTGTAATTGTGTTCTAAATAAAAAAGTAATTACATTTTCCATTTCTCCACCCCAATTCACAAATAAACCTACGGAACTGTCACTTTACGTTTTTCTTAATTTCGGATGTGTTATAATAGATGAAAAACTATGGAACACGTATCTTTTAGCAGCTGTAAAATATATTTAAGGGGTGAAACGCTCCCTCTACGGGGCTAATAAAATGGAAAATTTGTGATAAGTTAATTAGCGAAGCGATTTTAATGATTTTTGTTATGAAAGTATCTTTTGATAGTAGACGAAAATCGGCCTAGGTATATTGGTGTGAGAGTGAAAATTAGAGGTCCAACTACCTGGCAAGATTTATTTGGATAACATTCTTCCAGGAGGTAACAGCGATCTTCCTTGACGATATTTATATTGTAATACAGTCTTGATCGCAAGAGTAAAAATTTTTTATTTTACGGGTTTCAACCTAATATAGGTCATCTTCAGAAACAATAATAATACAGCTCATGTGGCCAGTGCTGGATCTTGTAGGACAGCCATGGCTGTTTTGTGGCCGGAAGTTACCTACTACAGGGTCCAGCACCGACCACATGGGATGTATTACTATTATTTCTGAAGTTGACCTAAATCAGGTTGAAACCGGGAAAAATAAAAGAAATTCTTACCTCTGAGATCAAGACTGTTATTTTACAATACAAATACCCATCAAGAGGTTAATTTTTTCCTTACAAAAATTAGTTTTGATTTAATCGGAGTTGAATCTATTAAAACTTCAAAAGGAAGGCTAATTAAGGAACATATATATAAAATCTTGTGAATTTACACTTCTGAATTGTTTCATCAGTTTAATAAATCGGTATTGTAAAAATTAGATACGGCTGGTCCAGCATAACGGACGACAACTCGAAAAAATTCTTGAACAGACGGTAAGATGCGAAATTTGAAAAACTGTAAAATCTACATTCCAAACAATAGCCAATAAACTTGAATAAAACATTGTCACTGATTACAAGGCACGGGCAATATAAGTGTTGTTTACCCCTCATATATTTATATAAAAATACGTGGTCTCATTCGGTGTAGTTCTTACCCTAATTTTCACTCTCTCTCCAATACACCTAGGGCCATTTTTGTCTTTTATGAAAAGGTACTTTCGTAACGTAAATCACGAAAATCGATTCACTAGTGTCTAAGTTATCGTATATTTTTTCCATTTTGGCCCCCTCTTAAATATTTTTTACCGCCTCTAAAAATACGTGTCCCTTATTTTGTCATGTATTATACTAAATTTCAGAAAAATCGGAGAGTGACAGTTCCTTAGGTGTACTTCTCACAAGGAATGTACTTGGGCTCGAACAAATATAAATACACGAAAATCGTGTGAGAGATAATGTGAAGATTCCTCATTGCACTAGTGATATTCCCTCATCTGCAAAGCTCTGCAGTCGCCCATTGGAGGCCTCTGCGTGTACCATGCTGCATTGCACTTTGACTTGCCGGTACACCAGTAGTGACGGTGCAGTGTGCCTCTGAAGTTGTGTTTTGTGACGTTATTTGTGTAGTGAAGCGCCGGAAAGGTCGGCGACTGGTAAAAAATTCTGCTAATATAGTATGACTGGTTGAGATGAATTTGCGAAGAAACCTTCTTCGTGAAGATGGTATTGGTGTAGAAGATGAATCATTCGCATGTTACCTGGTATATACTATAGTGTTTCTAATCTATGCTCATATTTCTGCACTATAATAGATACCAGAAAACAAGTCAATGATTCATCTTCATCACCAATACCATTTTCACGAAGAAGGGCTCTTCGGAATTTCATCTCAACAAACCGCAATACTTTATCAAGATTGATTACCAATCGGCGACCCATCTGAAGCTTCAGTACACAAATAATGTCACAAAACGCAACTTCAGAGGCACACCGCACTGTCCCTAGTGCGCTTCCGACTGGTGTACCGGCAGGTCAAAGTGCAATGCGGCGTGGATCACGCAGAGGCCTCTAATGGGCGACTGCGGAGTTTTGCAGATGCGAGAGTATCGCTAGTGGAATAAGGGACCTCTACATTATCTCTCAGACGATTTTGGTATATTTGTGTTTGTCAGTGTGCTGACAAGGCCTCAAGTAGATATTGCAACCCTGTATGTAAAGAGCCGTACCAAAATTAACAGGTCGTACATATTCGTAAGTGTCGATTTGCAGCGCCTTATGAAAAAAAAAATGAAATGAAATGTAAACAATATAATTAGGATTACTGCGACTGTCTCACTGCTACAAGACAGTAGGAGAGGCGTGTGATCAGCAAGTGGATCTTGATAATACCGCCATTTCTTTACCGAAGCAGCTTATGTAGCTTCACAAGGCAGACCTTCAGACATCAGAAAAACTCACTGAGGGGCAAACGTGCTTCGAACCCGGGTTCTTTTCGCACCCAAGGTCGCGACGCCAGTGGGAGCCGGCCTACGAGAAGGAGCTGGGCGGCGCGGCGGGCGACTTACCTCGGTCTTGACGACGACGGGCGCGTCCGGGTCTCGCTTGATGGGGACGGGGGCGATGGGGGCGGCGGCGGGGGCGGGTGCGGGGGCGGCGGCCAGCATGGCGTCGCCGCTGTCCTCCTCGGGCCCGTGGCCGGCGCCGCCCTCAGCCATGTCGGCCTCGCATCCCGACTCGTCTGCAACACCGGACACGCCTGCGTCACACGCTGCAGCCTCTTATCATAAACTCCGACATTATCACAGGAGGAGGCGGTCTTCCACCAACCAAAAACTGAACACCACCCAGCAGACGACATTGAAAACGCCATCGAGATATTACACATTACACCAAAAGAACCAATAATGAATACTTTACAAGAATTAGAAATATTTTTACACACCTAAAAAGAACCACATCTTGTAATACATGAACAAACAGATCTCAAACATAAAAGTTTACTCAAAAATTTTATTGTCATATTCAAAGCGGAAGCAGGTTGGCCGGCCGCGGTGGCCGAGGGGACTGAGGCGCTTCAGTCACAGTCTTCACGGCCACTACGGTCGACGGTTCGAATCCCCCTCGGGCATGGATATTTGTGCCGTCCTTAATGTTAGCTAGTTCGTAAGTAGTCATGTTTAGGGACTGATGACTCCGTAATTAAGTCCCATAAGCTATACACAAACATTTGAACATTTTGAAGCAGGTTGACAACAACACAAGCAGCGATAAAATTTTAAAGGATATTCGCTAACGATATACCTTGTAGGGTTGTAGTCTTTCTCCATTGTTATTCAATTTGTACATTGAGCAAGCCATAAAGAAAAGCAAGGAGAAATTTGGTGAAGGAATTAAAGTTCAGGGGGAAGAATTAAAAATATTGCGTTTTGCCGACGACATAGTAATTCTGTCAGATACAGCAAAGGACCTGGAAGAGCAATTGAACGGAATTGACAGTGTGCTGAAAGGAGCGTATAAGATGAACATTAACAAGAGCAAAACTAGGGTAATGGAGTGCAGTGTAAGAAAATCAGGTGATGCTGAAGGAATTAGATTGGGAAACGAAGCAATAAAGGAGGTAGATGAGTTTTGTTACTTGGGCAGTAAAATAACAAATGATGGTCGCAGCACAGAGAATATAAAATGCAGAATGGCAATGGGTAGAAAAGCGTTCTCGAAAAAGAGGAATTTGATAACATCGAATATTGATTTAAGCCTAAGGAAGTCCTTTCTGAAGGCATTTGTATGGAGTGTTGCCTTGTATGGGAGTGAGACATGGACGATAAACAGTGCGGACAGGAAGAGGATTGAGGCTTTTGAAATATGGTGCTACAGAAGAATGCTGAAGATAGGTGGGTGGATCGCGTAACTAATGACGAAGTACTGAACAGAATTGGGGAGAAAAGAAATTTCTGGCATACCTTGACTAAAAGAAGGGATAGATTGGTAGGACACATTCTCAGATATCAACAAATTGTGAATTTAGCGTTGGAGGGAAGTGTGTGGGGGCAAAAACCGCAGAGGAAGACCAAGAGATGGATACAGTAAGCAGATTCAGACAGATGTAAGTTGCCGTTCTTATGTGGAGATGAAGAGGCTTGCTCAGGATAGGGTATTGTGGAGAGCTGCATCAAACCAGTCTCCGGACTGAAGACCACAATAATAACAACAACATACCTTCTAAACTATTTTCGTATATAGTTGGTAAACAAACCGCTGGAGGCAGGCACACAGACATACATTACTAGACTGTCAATGTCGTATACGGTATCATTGGTGTCACTGAAGTCTCGCCGCCATATTTCTATACTACAAACGTGTGAGCAGTTGTATGCGTATTTACAGAAAACATGCGTAAAAATACGGATGGACCCACGTAACTACGCTGTCTTTACAGATTTGACATAATGGTCCATTCATGTTTTGCATATAGCTGTAATTTTTCGTATAGCGAACGGGAGATATAAGGCCAATTCACATTGTGCGTCACGTCAACGTCACATCACGTCACGTCAAGTTGTATTCACGTCAGTTCGTTAACCAAATACCCGATGGTCAAAGTGATGTTATGAGTGGCGATTTGTTATGTAGAAAGTCATAGTTTAATACTGGAATTGCGGAATTAACAACAAATATTACTGACGACCAAATAAATGTTTACACCGCATATTTATGGTGAACATAGTGGGGTAAATTCTTGGGAAATGAAACAACATTTCAAAATTTCGACATTATTTTCAAGCGAAAATTTAAACATACTAGCAGATCAAATCATACTTATAAGAGCATAAAAAGAGCCTGTTCACTTTAGCCATTACGATTTTCCCACTGTCAATGTTAATACCGCCGAAAAAACCCTTGAGATAAAATCTGCTGTACGAGAAGAAGATGGACTTTTCCAACTACTGTTTAACTACACCCTATAAAAAGTGGTCGGATAATGGAAGACCAAGATAAATAGTGGAAACCGACTGGAAACAAGAAACAAAGGCATTAAATTGCCGCCTTTGCGGGCGATATGGCCCTACTAGCTAAGAGATGAACAGAAGCAAACGTACAAATCTTCGAACCATAAAATATAGGTCTGAAAACCTCCGTCAAATATCTTGAACAGCTGGATTGCCCTAGAGAAAAAGGCAATGGAATCTAGAAAAAGTGAAGTTGAACAAAAGACACATGCGCAAAAAAGATACTATAACACAGTAATCAAAACGGATGCCCTGTATGACGCCGAAACACTGTTCGTTACCAACAATGGTCCGGTTGAAAGTATGGAAATCAAAGAAAGGAAGATATTAAGAAAAATCATTGGTCCCGAGTTCCAAAACAATAACCAAATCCACTTTACCAAACAACAGAAAAAATGTCGGACACAATGAAGAAAAGAAATCCTTAGAATGAACCTAAAGATATTTAGAAAAATATAATATAATAAAATAAAATAAATAAGTAAAATAAAAAATTGAATACTCTGGCAAAAGAAAAACCAAGTTGGTTTATTGAAACGAAAGACTTAAATCCAAATCACAGAAATAACGCTCACTCATGAAACTGAAAAACAAATAACCAAATACAAGAATAAGAGATTCTAAGCCAAAGCCAAACAGACGACCCAAATCTCTGAGGATAAAAGGAAAACACGATTAGAAAGTTCAAATTCAAATGTTTGTAAATATATGGGACTCAGTTGCTTGGTTATTAGTCCCTAGCTTACGAACTACTTAATCTAAGGTAAACTAAACTAAGGACAACACAAACACCCATGACCGAGGGGGGAATCGAACCCCCGACGGCGGAAGGTCGCGCGCACCGCAGTACAGCGCTCCAGTATGCCCGACCAATACGCCACGGCTACGATTACAAAAAATGAAACAATAGTGGGCTAATAGAAAGACACAGAACATTCAGAAATTATGGCTCTAACCTACCCCAAAGTTGGGTGAAACAAAAGAAGAAGAAGAAAAATGTAAGTCATCATGCCACCAAAAAAAAAGTGAGATCTCATGTAAAACCAAGTCAGTTATTTTATGTAAAATGAAATAAAGCATATTTTCATTGTCGGAATTATTCAATTATCTAACTGGTTCCCTACCAACATTTATAGTCAGTCGTAACATCATCACACATCTCTCAAATATGTTCAACTGTTTGTAAATCTATCGGACCAAACTGCGTGGTCATCAGTCCGTAGGTTACAAACTAACCTAAGGACAGACACACACACCGATTCCCCATGGACGACTCGAACCTCCATGGCGAGCAACCGCGCGCTCCGCAGCGAGAAGCCTTAGACCGCTCGGCTACTCCACCGCGGCTACACATCTCTATTCACTATAATAACTAAAATGTTCAAATGTATTGGTTTTCGCTGGACCAAGCTCATAAAGCCGTTCATTATTAAAAGTGTTTATTATTATTATTATTATTATTATTATTATTATTATTATTATTATTATCATTACTGTTCTTCTTGTTGTATTTTCGGACCAACTTTTACTCCTTGTAGTATACCGATAGAACCATCAACCAAGCAGTGTGTTACGAATAGATTTAAATAATTCAGACTGGCCATTGTTCGTAATGGGTAATATTAATAACAATAATTTCCTGTGGTTCACTGACCTGGTACATGTCTTTCAATAGACGCCACTTCGGAAACCTACATGTCACTAACCGACACCAGTTATCCAACAGAAGAAAGGGATCCTATAGCTTAAAAATGGATAGTTATGTCCTCTAACTCAGTGAAAACTTTGGTTTTAACTTCATACAGAATAAAGTTACAGGAGGCTGAAAAGTTCTGTAAGTGGCATCCAGAAAAGCAAAGTGTGGCTGTGCTTTTGTTCGTTTGGTTTGCACATCTAATTAATGAATGTAGTTCGTAAAATTGTTCTTCATTCGTCATGCGCTACATAACTGTTGCGAATCGCAAACAGGACGGATGAACTTGAGGAAACGGCAGTGGAATTCGGGGATGTTTCAGTTATGCAACTTATCTTTTCCTATGGACCACTCAAGCGAGATATTTTAGGAATTTTAAAGGTTCATCTACCTGCCTCTTCTCACATATTTTGAGCCCAATCTGTGAAACCCATCCCACAACTTCCCACTGTGAGATATTTCTGATAACTGGATATAACATTCGAAAAGGTAGTTGGTTCTTCTGGGATAGAATTGAAACTCGATCCAACTGCAGAGAAGGCGAGAAGCGAAACGTCTCTCAGTCTCAGATAATTCCGATACAGCGTGGAGTGTCAATGAGTCGCAATTGAGTTGTTCACGAGAGCACAGCTGCGCCGCCTGCGGTCACTCCCAGTACAGACTCGCAGCAAGCCTAGGCTGCGTGTTGCGAAATGCACCTGTAGCAGTTTCACAGAACCCTCGGCTAGTGACGCTCTCTTGAGAGATATTTCACTCAAGGTGTAAAAGCCGAAATAAACTGCGCTATTCAGGAAGTGCCTTGTCTCACTTGCTACAACACTACATCCCGATCGTGGCAGTAGTGTTACCATATTTTAGCCATTGTAAACTTTTCCTGGCGAGACAGAGTTAATTTTATTAATTTTAAATCAAAATCAGATAAAAAACATTTACAAAGTATATTTAGAAGTCGAAGGGTAAAAGGTTTAAAGCATCTCATTTGATATAATTGTTTTAGCCAAGATTTACTATAAATATGATTAGCAGATAGGCCTCTGCCTCCTTTCTGTTCGTGTCTCCTTTTTGTTCGAGGCAATTCTCCTAGTTAGGTCAGCGATTTATTTATTTATTTTATTCGTTCGTGTTAGTTTTCCTAGGCACTCTTTAAAATATGACAATCTGTGAATATACTTTGTGTTAAAAAGTAAATAAATGTGTCAATTTTATTTCGAGTTTATTTAATACCGTGTTATTTGTGTGAACTGAACAACTCTGAAAATACTTTCTATTAGGCCAACACAATAAATCTTTAGTAGCCGAACACTAGCAAACTGCAGCAAAAAGATAAAATTTAACGATGACAATACTATCGAAACAACCAGGGATGTTTAAACGCAAGATAAAGGAAGCCATCGAAATTTTAAAACATCCTAATTACATGAACAGCGCGGGAGTAGCCGAACGGTCTGGAGCGCCACGTTGCGGATCGCGCGGCATCCCGCGTTGGAGGTTCGAATCCTCCCTCGGGCATGGATGTGTGTGTTTTCCTTAGGTTAGTTCGTTTAAGTAGTTTGTAAGTATAGGGATTCATGATCAACGTAGTTTGGTCTCATAAGAATTACAAATATTTGAATAACATGAAGATAGGCTTGCCACCTCCTGGCTACCAGCCATCACAGCGAAATAGGCCGCACTGACAACACAACATGCGATCGTCAACAGTAAACAACTGCCGCCACGCGGCCCGCGGTTATGTTTATTTGTGTGTAGGAATTAAGTGTTGACTTCCCATATCATTGAAATATTATAAAAAATTTCAATTTAAAGGAAATATCAGAAACGACTTTACAGTGAGATCAAAGATTAAGAACTTTTGTAACAGGCTTCACCATAGTTTAGAACCAACAGGTAATAAATAACATTTACTCATTGCGTAAAAGTTATGTTATGAGCAACTTAATAACGACGTCAAATGCTCATAAATAAGAATATTTCCAACTCTGGAGCATTAAACCTGACTGCTAGAGGCTACGGTAATATTTTACACAATAAATCAGGAGTACCAACCTACCATTCAAACAGACAAATCAACTGAAATTCAGAGCCCCTTCATCATAATATAGAATAAAAGCTAACTGCAGTAGAAAGAGCATACGTCTCACATCCTAGCATTCGTTGTGCGTGCCATTTCCGACAAGAATCTCAAGACGTTACGTTACTCAAGCGACCTCACGTATGTACAGACACAAACGATGGAACAGCATATAACGCTGCCAAGCTCGTGGCTACGAAATAACATACGATTTTACAAAAAGCGCTGGACACATCGCGACATAACATTTATGCCACTTTAGCGAGATAAAAGTATTTCTTTCTTTCTTTCTTTCTTTCTTTCTTTGGTGGAAGTGAGATTTTTCATTGTTTAGATCTTAGAAAGTTGAAAAGAAAGTACTTTCTTCACTTTCACAACATAACTTAAGAGATATATGTTGCTGAATTCGCCCAATACGAACACAAATTTCAGAAATGATATCGAAAGAATCCAGACAAATTTTGCTTTTTGGATCGATTATAGTGCGCATAAAGTAGGAAGGTACTATTACTAGTGATTCCAGATAAGGGGATTTTTTTTCGCAATTTTGGGGGAAAATATTTGTTTGGGGAGATGTTTTGGGGAAACTGAAACCCTGGGGAAATCATTTAACTACTGGGGAATTGGGGAAGGATTTTATGTGCCTAGGTTTTCTATTAATGGCATCTTATACTTCAGTTTAAAGAACATATACTTAATTTTCTGTGTATTCTCTCTCTCTCTCTCTCTCTCTCTCTCTCTCTCTCTCTTACAAAAATTAAGCTATACACCGTTCGTTTGATCGTGTTCATGCTGCTGATTCGGAGGATTTATAAAGTAAAAATAGCGCTCATGCTGTCATGTCTCTTCTGTCGTAATAAATATAGTTATACTGATTTTATTGTTGTGTTAATTCAGTACAAACGATAATAACCAACATTGGCATCAGTACGATGATTACAGCAATGTCCCGTAATTTCATTTATTGTAGGCCCTACTATGCAACAAAATATGTTTACAGTAGCTCTCTCGTCTATTTATGAATTTACTGTATCATATATTGGTAAATCAATATAAAAATGGAAAAACCACGAAGAAAAAAAATATGGTGCCTCTAGCGCATAATTCTCTTTAATTTTTTCTAGTCGTTTTTAGCATTTCATTTACAACATAAAATTTTAGTTATGTGCTATTTTTTTATTTGTGTGTTAATTGTTCGTCTCTGAACACGTAATTACATCTCTTAAAGCTGCCAACGCTGATAATAAATAATAACTCGAAGGAATAGTTAGGTTTCAGATATTGGGGGAAAAGTTGTCGAAATAATGTCGTTTTCGATAACGTTTTTCTCAGCCTGCAAACAATGAGTGTTAGTGCGATACCTCTCCTGTTACACGACTCTTTCAACATTGAGTCAACAACGGAAAATGTCACGTTTTTTATATTTTCAGGATTTTTAGAGATCTAGGGATCTTTACTGTAGCTTCACAATATATATATTCACTCATGAAATTTGTTAGTAACAATCCGACCCAAATCAAAAATAATAGCATTGTGCATAGTTACAACACTAGGAGAAAGGGTGATATTCACTATTCAAGGTTAAATCTAACTTTGGTACAGAAAGGAGTGAATTATGCTGCCACAAGTCTTCGGTCACTTACCAAGTAGCATCAAAAGTCTGACAGGTAGCCAACTAGTATTTAAAAAGAAATTAAAGAAATTTCTAAATGGCAACTCCTTCTACAATGTAGACGAATTTTTAGATAAAACTTAAAAAAAATAATAATAAAAAAGTAAAAAAAAAAGACTTTAACATATTGATTGTCATGTATAGAGAACATTTATTAAATTAACACGAAATGTCGCATATATGATCTATGAAACAATTTTTAATCTAATCTCTAATCAAGCCATTTTTAAGTTTTATTTGCCATTTTAAACTTTTTAGGAAACAATGAAACATCTTCTTAAATATATTATACGTTTGTTAAACATTTAGTGGAAGAAAGGCTCAACCGTTGTCGCTATCGGGATACTCTGACCCATCAGATTATGCGTTTGTGATTTCTACGAGAGGTTTATCTACTGGGCAATTCAGTTAACATTCGGTTGAAATTGTTTACATAAACGGTTATGAGTGTATCTAAGTTTTTGGTACAGTATTGTTAAGGGAAGAGCAAACTTTTTTGGTATACAGTACCGTAAAACTTTTATTTTAAAGGTAAGATAGTCTTTGGTGCTCTTCGTCTTCGTTATATTGTGCAGTGAAGACCAAGACTAAAATTATGCTCCATCTCTTACTAGAAACTACCAACGGACATGTAAAGAGCATATTTTCTACTCACGAATACCTCAAGAACGCTGGCTTATGTTCATAAGAAAATCAGGAACTGATTTGTAGCGTTAACGAGGCAAGAAGGCATTAATCCCCCCTACAGCGCTGTCCCCTGCTATTGGATAGCAACAGGTGTCGATGAAATTGATATATTTTACCTCTAGGCTGCTGGCGCGGGCGGACCACGCGCTGTGCTGACGCAGCGCAGGGAAACCGTCACACTGCCGTGGGCGTTATACATTGTGATTATAGCTAATACTGTGGGTAATAGAAAATACAAGTGATTTCTAAACAGGACTGTGTGTGTGTGTGTGTGTGTGTGTGTGTGTGTGTGTGTGTGTGTGTGTGTGTGTGTGTGTGTGTTTGTATGTGGTAGTAGGTATCAGTCTCCCATTGTGCACTATGGTGGTAGAGGATTGATAACTATACGGGGGTAGAAGATATGGGAGTTGAAAGTTAACGACTTATATAAAATTCTACGTGCAGGTATCAATATTTTGCTCTTCCGAAAAAAACTGCACAATGGAGACGAACGACCTCTCTGTGTTGTAGTACAAAGGTTTCCGTTGAACACCAAAGCAGTACCGTGTTGATAGCTATAAGAGGATGGAAAATATAGTAGTTGAAAGTCGTCAGCTTATATAAAATTCTGACTGAAGCTCAGCGATGACTTTTGACACTATTATAGCAAAGAGGTTATATACATCGAAACGTGATGCACATTATTCAGTTGTTTTTCTGCAACAAGCGTACGAATAAAGAAAAAAATGTGTGCATTTTGCAGTTTGAAAAGTGAAACTACCAAGAAAGATGGCAAAGCGTAAGAAAGAAATTTCCCGTTCTCGATCCGTTTCTAAAAGACAGAAAACAGCGCTGAAAAGTGAATGTACAAACGACAGGAACATGAAATTTGTAGATGATCTTTCAAAAAAATGTTCAAATGTTTGTAGAGCTTATGGAACTTAACTACGGGGTCATCAGTCCCAAAACTTACAAACTACTTATGAACTAGCTAATACTAAGGACGGCACAAATATCCATGCCCGAGGGGAGATTCGAACCCCCGACCGTAGTGGCCGTGCAGACTGTGACTGGAGCGCCTCAGTCCCCTCGGCCACCGCGGCCGGCTAGACGTTGTTTATCTGGCGCTGCAGGCATCAGCGATTTTTCAGTATTCCCATCCCTAATGGGGTGAAATAGAGGATGATCGGTTTTTTGAAAATACTTTGCCATTCAGGCAATTTTGAAGCAAGAAATAAAAAAATTCGGATTTAGATTTTCGATTGGAATTTTAAAAACAAAATTTTGTGAAGTTAAACCACTATGCGGATAAAATAAAGGAAAAGCTTTAAAGGCTGCTGTTAAGACTATTTTCATGCTAGAAATGCGAAAATTTGGATTTGGCACCATGGTTAGAATTTAAAAAAGAAATGTCTTTCGGGATGTTTTGAATTCTGCCATTAGTGATGCAATAGGGAGTGGCAAGTTGTATCAAAATACTTCTTTCTGTGAATCACCACGGGTTTAGGAAACATCGTTCATGTGAAACTCAGCTGGCCCTTTTCTCACATGACATCTTGCGAGCCATGGATGAAGGGCAAAAGGCGGATTGTGTTTTTCTCGACATCAAAAAGGCGTTCGACGCGGTGCCACACTGCATACTGCTAACGAAGATACGAGCTTATGGAATAGGTTCACAAATTTGTGACTGGCTGGAAGACTTCCTAAGTAACAGAACGCAGTACGTTGTTCTCGACGACGAGTGTTCATCAGAGACGAGTGTATCGTCAGGCGTGCCCCAGTTGAGTGTGATAGGACCGCTATTATCTTCTACCTATATAAATGATCTGATGGACAGAGTAAGTTGTAATTTGCGACTGTTTGCTGATGATGCGCTTATTTACATTTCGCGTAGTGATCACAAACACAAGATAAGACAAATTAGGGCTAGTACGGAGGCATATAGGCATTCTTTTTGTCCTCATTTTATTTGGGAGTGGAATAGGAAAGTAAATGCCTAGTAGTGGTACAGTGTACCCTCCGCCACACACCTTATGGTGGATTGCGGAGTATGTATGTAGACGTAGATTAGGAAAGCATTTTTAAAGCTAAATGTGTGAAAATTTATAAGTAGAAACAACCAATGCAGACCATCCAGTCTAAGCTAGTATATGTATATAATATCACGGAAGGAACTGGCGGATGTTCAGCAGAAATGGCTACCTAAATGTGACAAACTGGAAAAATCGTGGACATCTTCATTGTTGTGCCCGTTTCGTTTGGACGTCGTCGATGTGAATAGCCGACGCAATGTTAAGGGGCTAGTTGGCAGCGCACTTGGCCAAGAGAGGAGTTATAGGCTGGGGAGCGCAGAGCAGTGAGCACACAGCGTGGCTACTTTGCCGACTAAGTTGTCCGCCGGCCTCTCCAGCCGCCGTGGCTACACCGCCACTCGACCAGCAGCCTCCAACTACTCCAGCAACATTTCAAATGCTCGCCCTTGTTGCTCTTCGGACGCCAACTCTTTCTCCCTACTTGCAGACGGGCGGTTAAAATGAAGTCCGCCTACAGGGCAACCGGTGCCCAGGAACAGCACAAATCTCAACACTCGCTCTCGCATATGAGGAAAATTACGTACACTTTCGGTGGCCCTTAGGCTGAGCGTCCACTGGAACCGTATTCGTCCGACTAGCAGGACGGCCGTATTACGGTCGCATACGTCCGACTAATCCCGAGACATGCAGCACAGCTGGCCCGCGTCCAATGCACCCGACCAGGTCGGCCACATACGACCGTATACGTACGGCTGGCGGACGGATCCCAGGGAAATGGGATTGGTCGGACGTAGCCTGTGGAAGCGAGTGCCTGCTGCCAGTTGTCTGGGTGTTTTTCGCGCTAATTAACAAGAATGGATGCAGAGAGGCTTATTGGTCTTGTGAACGAGAACAGACCAATATGGGACATGAAAGAAAAGAGACACCACCGCCGCGATATACAGAGAAAACCATTTCGTGATGTTGTGTTGAATTGTAAGGATATAATGAAACGTTTCCACGTTCATCCTGTAGTAGTTGAACAATTTTTGCGTGACCCTCTTCAGTTCTTCATGTAAATGATGAAATGCTCCAAGTCTGTTTCATTTGCTTAGTATAGCACTGACCCAGAACCCACTTCGTTTCATCCTGGACCTTTCTCTCGTGAGGTATGAATTTTCTAGAAAGTAAAAATCACTGTCCATTGTCCAGTCGACCAGTGCAGCTGCCTCGTGACTAACTAGCGGCTGGCCGTGTTTCGGTGTAAAGTCGGTTGCAGTGGACAAGCTGCAGAGGTCGGCTGTAGTCTTGCGACCATTCGGGCGTCATGAGTCGGACGTTTACGGCACCAGTGGATGACCAGGTTTATACTTACAAACGGAAACTGGTGTTCTTATTTTTACTATCTGTCTTACTCTTAATAATTAACAACGTGTACAAATGTAAATTGTAAAACATGAAAGATGTGGGTTATCCCCGAATTTAGCAAAATAACCTTTTCCAGTGACCACCATTTCGTTGAGCTTCCAGGATCTCATTTATTTTCATTGGAAGGTGGCGTGACAGCATAATAGTAAATGGGGCACAATCATCCTGACTCGAATGGACCTCCCGGAAAAAAATTAATATTGAAGACCTGTCAATATATCAGGCTTCTCGCAAGCAAGCAGCTAGTCTAGAACCCTGGTACACTCAGCATTGCAAATTTACAATATGGACTGGAATTTTACCAAAACGTATTAATGTTCCCATCCTCCTATAAGAATGAGCAACGTCTGTAAGTTTTACGCTGATAAACTAAGACGAGAAGTAACAAAGATAATTTGTAAATCAAGGACAAAAAGAAGGGGAAACAGGAAAGAGATAACTGAGATTGACTTCTACTGGTGTTTCCACCAGTATTTACAAGGAAATATTGTTCTATGAAAATATTAAGTCCCATTTTTATCTCAGAAATTCGTATAATTAATCGTTTGCTACTCAATAAAACAGCTTAGTGATGTTTTTTTTCAGTACCAACGAAAAAATATATCATGTGTTAACGTACTCAAGACGAAAATCTACCTGAGAGAATATTTCTTGCTAAGTACGAATAACGTGAAACACAACTTACATTTACCCTAACAAGACCTTTTTTTACGAATTAGCTAATTGCAATTGTGTATTTCAACAATTATTTATTATTTCTCAGAATTTTTAAATTCTATCTCAAAAAGTAAACGAGTTCAGAAGATCGACTTGCTATCAGACAAGAAAGGTAATATCGTATGAAAAGTGAGCTAAGACATCTCGGACAGCAAGTTATTACATGAATATGAGACCTAGTTACGTCCTGGAATTTCTTTCAAAAATCAGTGCTTACATCATTTGTTGTTCTTTCATATTTCTAGAGCAATTTTGTAAGCCTGTTACTTAACAAGCGCTATTTTCTTAGCAACCATGAAAACAGCCTCATGAAGAACATAACTGGGGAGTAGACAATATTTTCTGAAAGCATTCGTACAAACGTACTTCCAAAATTATTATAAAGCCTGTTAAGAATTGTAATACGTTCAAGCAATAAAACATTTTATTTCCTTGAAACAACGAAAGATAACCTATCGGCACAGTGAGCACTATAAATGTAAGAGACAACTCACGTCGCTTAATTTTAACCTTTACAGGTAAGGACGCCGTCGAGAGAATTCCAGACTCTCATCAGAACGTGAAAATTATCGTCATTAAATGTTAGTAAAATTTTTCCTGTGATATATGATTTAACTTTATGAATTGGAAATTTTCTTTAGTCAAAAGTTAATGCGCATTATAATCATCACACTGAATATAACTGTATACCATAGTAGTATCCGATAATGTGATGAAATGTCATTGCCAGTACTCTTTTCATTCTAACGTAGGCGAACAGAATAATCGTTAATACTAACAAAAATTTATCTGGTCTAAGCTTCTCAGATTTCTTTCTGCTTATCATATTATATCTACACACCTCATGTAAAATAACATTTAATTATGAGACTCACGTTGTAGGAATTCCATGAAAATTTCAAATTTATGACAGTCTTCCATTCATAGAAACAAGCAAAATGCAACATACGAAATAAATAAATAAATAGGACTTACTGTCATCCTAAAAGGGAAATAGTTTGATAGATTTAGTGAACCGCACACAGTCCGTTCCCGCAATCTTCGTGCTATCAGCTTTCACGTTTCAATGTAGGCCTAGTAGTGCAATGTTGATCTTAGTTACAGCCAAAGATTTTGTTAAATGACAGTCAGCACCATTGGTTGAATCACGGAAATCATAAACGCTGGAAACAGCATAATAATTTCTGAGATAGTTGTACAGATGGTTATACATTATATTCAGAGACTGTATACAGCTTAATTATGCTGAATAAAGTTTTCTCACAGATTTCCTTTTATTGAAATGGTGGCATTAGAAAGTAGACTATTGATAAAGTACCTCTACTGGTACATTTGCATTTATACGAGCTATATTATTTTGCCCCATAGGCAACGGTAATGCTTTTCTAACAATGGAATATTGCTGTTATGAATATGAAGCCGAACGTCAACCAATAACACTAAACTGAAATTAATCGATACATTTTGCTGCATACTTACAGTTGACTTTCTGTGTACCTACGATAACCTCGACGAGACACGATACTAATACTTTCGAGATTGTACGAGAAATGGTTATATTCTGTTTAGATGGTACTAGAGATGGGAAAAATGAAACATCTGGCGGTTTCAGAACAAATAAAACCATGAAACAGTGTGTATTTTGTAATAGTATGGGCCTGTTTATTATAATATTGTCAATGTGTAATACGTAAGTATTGCTATAGAACCACATAGTTCAGAGGCCAGAAAGTGTAGGAGAAAAAAAATAAATTAATATGCCTTGGCAGTTATATATTTCCTACACCGGCAAAATTTTACCTACCACCCCTGCTGCCTCAGTGGGTATGGTGGCAACATCAAGAACACGGCAGAAAATGTTTGCCAAGCTGTTTATATTCTTCCTGCTCTGTGTTTAACAGGTTCTTGTATGTACCATTGTCCTCTCAGTAAAATAATTGTCCTCGTAAAACGAAGATTTAATGAGAAAACATTTGCATTGTAACGCGATTCGCTAATACCAACGTCACATGATAGCCAACATTATCACGCGAGGCCGCTAGGATGATAAGTAAAATTTAAAACCTGTACCAAATGCTCTGGTTTTGCAATAAGTGACGTTCCTGCTTTCCCATTAGCTGAGAACTGACCTTTTTATGTCTAATATATTGGTTTTTATCAAAGTAGAAATAATTAACCTTTTGATTTCCTCTTGTATAGTGCCTAATAGTCATAGGTGTGTGTGATATTGAAAAAGCACATTATCACATAACATATATTGAGCTAACATTTTGCGAAGTGTTTTTATACATCGTTATCACAATGCTGGGTACTTTGGTAAAATAAACCTTATTTTAAAATTCAAGTTTTGGAGATATATTTCATGCGCGTTTTCATTTACCGTCTAGACTTTCGTAATATGGAAGCATAAATATGAAATTCGTCAAATACGGCAACGGCGGTTAGATTTTCATATATTTATATCTTTTAAAAATATCTTTTGTTTTAAAATATGAGTGTTCCGCCAACATTGCTGGTAGAAACAAACAGTATGGAGAACAGTTCGAACTCTTTAAAAGTAGATCTCCCCTTGCAAGTATAAAGTCTGTCATTATAGACATTATATTGTTTCTTATTTTCTTATAAAAAAGAAGTTGTAGATGTAATCATGTGTTTTAATATTATGAACGTACATGGATAGAAGAACGTAAAATTTTATTGTATATTTAAATGCAAATAGTGCGCAATGTTTTATTGTTCATTTACGTTTATAAAGTAGACATTACGTCATTTCGAAGTACTGCAGTTACTTTAGAAACGAATCTTGATTCAGTAATCTTAAGCTAGACACGTCTGCCCATTAGTTTTTGACATTCTATAAACTGTTCATATACTAAGTTAAATGTGTATCTGTGCAGAACTATAGCAAAATGAAAGACCACTGTTTAAATTTGTTGGTTCCACATTCCTCATTATTGGTCTGAAACACCGCTGTTTTGCTGTTTATAACAGTGAAACCGACAGGACGAAACAGTTTGAGTATCGACCGCGAATGTGAACCGAAACCAAGCAGAATAAAACCCCGCTGTTTCGAAACCGTGAAAAATGGCGATTTTGAAACAGTGAAACAGTTTCGCGTATCGAAACATGATTTCGAAACCATGAAACAGTGGACATATGGTACAATGTCCGCCTCCGTAGGCCTATTTTAGAGGACAGCACAACGTCGGGTTCGATTTCCGGTCCGGTTGGGGACTGGATGTTGTATTGTCCTAATTATCATTTTATCTTCATCGAAGTGCAAATCGCCCAGGGACGTCACCTAAACACTTGAACCAAGCAGGCTGAACTCGATCCTAGCCTGGGGTCTAAAGGCCAAAAATGCCTTACGGAATCATCATCATTTGCGGATTATTTCTAACAGAATGAACCTTTGGGTATTGTTGCGCGTTATTTTTCCATATCTAAAGACTACCATTCGTATTCATTAAACAAATTAGTTGTTTTTAAAGCGAAAAATGGCATCACGAAAAACTATCTTTCATCTCCCTTCTGCTTTGTAGCTTGAAATTAATAGACATATTTAATTACTCTTGACAATCTAGAAACATTGCTGTCTACCCGTGTTCTACGGGAATACCCACAGTCTCCGCCAAACATTCAGTCTGTTAAGCGACTTCGATCCGATTTCACGATATGTTGAATGATACTCGTCGGAAGTATCTTTAAAATAAAACGAAGGGACTCTCATATCTTTTTTCACATTAAGCTCGCAGTCTTTCTGGGACTTTAGTGGCGCGAAATGTTCATGGATTAGCGATGCGTCACCCGACAGCCAACTGAAGCGTCCTGATTACTTCCTGGCGAAAGAAACTCGTTAAACGGTGTTATTTTGCTGTTGATCGGTGTGAAAATGCCGCGCCCAGGAGCGACACGCTCTTCGCGATTAGCTACGAAAATGTTTTTGCTTTACATCCCATTACACTGCTTCCTCACAGATCTCAACTCGGGATTAGGTCGGATGATGAAATAACGATCGATAGGGTCCAAAATTGTCATAAAAATAGTAAGCTCCATCGGCGATGGCACTTTATTTCCTGCATGGAACGAGTGTTTCCTGAAACGAAATTTGGAATAAATGGCGTCCGAAACGCCACTATAAGAGGAGTGTGTCAATCTCGCTTGTATTCTTCCTGAATATATCTTCCAGTTTAACAGTAATTGCTCATTCGTAGACTACTTTTTGATGTGATATTCACGTTAATTACAGAGAAATATATACAGTTTGAACAGCTGCTAAAATACAATGAATTGTGAAGTTTTAAAAAATTGATACAGTTGGCCTAATTAGACGCAGTAAAGTAAGACGTTCAATTATGTAACGACAGAATGAAGATCATAATAATAATGCAGAACTAATTTTATTTCATAAATCTTCATAATAAGGAATGAAGGACCAAGTTGCCAGCCATGATGTAATAATATCACAAGTCCAGAAATTTGAGGGTTATGATTTGGTATAATTACGAATAATCTAAATCAAGATTCTGGGAGCGATAAACTAACAATAATTTCCCGAACTAACTGTATGTATGACCATTACGGTTGCAGTTAGTTTTAGTAACGCTATTACCTTGGTTTACTTTTCAGATTTCATACTGATGTAGAAAAACCCTAATTCATCTGTAGTCACGATATGTAAGTCTGTAATACACTGACGCAATGGAATGGCCGAGCGCTCTAAGACGTCTTGCTGCGGAGCGCACGGTTGCTCCTCGTCGGAGATTCGAGTCCTCCATTGGGCATGGGTGTGTGTGACCTGTCCTTAGGTTAGTTTAAGTTAGTTCAAGTAGTTCGTAAGGGACTGATAACCTCAATAGTAACGTCCCATAGATTTGAAGTATTTTATCCAAAGCAGCGACTGTTCAAGTTATTAATATATAAAATGCAACAACCAATTGTTAGTGATAATTCTATTTTTGACGACCGGTTTCGGGCGCTTGAGTGCCCTTCTTCTGGTCTGTTTTAGTATTGTCGCTTAATACATGTACATGCTAGCAGGAGACTGAAAGTCATTTTTATACCAACAGTTGCATAGCTTCATTAAGATAGTGAATAATATACACCAATTTGGTGAAAAACATTTCTCTGCCAAATACGGCAGTAACCAATTTAAAATGAGACTAATTGTCACAATTATTATCTCAGCAAACTGTTAGCAGATGTTGACTATGCAACTTCCCTACAGTCTAGTTTTAGCAGAGACGTGTTTTTATGTACCTACATTATTTTATCTCCTGTGAAAATAGTGGTCAACAGCGAACCAGTAGAGAACAAATAAAACTGTACAGTTGTCAGCAAAGACAAGAAAGGTAATTATCGTATGAAAAGTGAACTAAGACATCTCGGAGAGCAAGTTATTACGTGAATTTGAGAACTATTTACGTCCTGGAATCTCTCTGAAAAATCAGTGCTTACAGTATTTGTTTTGTTTCATATTTCTAGAGCAATGTTGTAAGCCTGTTACTTAACAAGCGCTATTTTCTTAGCAACAATGAAAACAGCCTCAGGAAGAACATAACTGAGGAGTAGACACAATATTTTCTGAAAGCATTCGTACAAACGTACTTCCAAAATTATTATAAAGCCTTATTTCCTTGAAACAACGAACGATAACCGAAATACAATCGGTATTGCTGTTTTTCTTCCTAAAGGATTAAACAGAATACCATTGCCGGCATGAAATTCTTTGCCTTACTTATAGCCGTAGCGGAATGGCCGAGCGCATTGAGGTGCTATGCTCCGATGAGCGAGGCCGTTCCCCGTCGGGCGTTTGAATCTCCCCTCGGGCATGGATGTTTGTGCTGTCTTTAGTATAAGTTAGTCCATAAGTAGTTTAAGTTTAGGGACTGTTGATCCCGCAATTAAGTACAGTAAGCTTAATAAATATTTCAAGATTAGAACTTACTTATTCTGGCCACACAAACTGCAGCCGGTCCTTAGCCTCACTCTGTCAAGCCTTCCACACTTTCCTGTCATTTGCGTCTTCTTCCACCAGACCTAGTATCTGCACGTCTCCCATGTCTGTTCCATCTTAGTCCCTTAATTTTCAAACTCGCTACGATGTCAGGCAAAGTGCTCTTTTTCCTTATTCTCCACTGTTTATTTTCTTTCACTGGTCCATACATTTTCCTCAGTACTCTATTTTCTAACGTAATCAGTTTTTTCTCTATCAGAGTCACTCTATAACTTGCATAGCACACTATCGGCTTGATGATGGTTTGATATATTCTTATTTTTGCCTGTCCAATCCAAACACATAAGTTTCGTTACGGATTCTACATCTACTCCTTTCAGTGTTCGACTAATAAGCACACACCCGACCCTTATTTTCAGGGTTAGTTTCCTAGAATTTACTTTTTTTTCGCATCTTATATTTAAAAACGCTTGCTGCATATTTCATACACTACTGGCTATTAAAATTGCTACACAAAGAAGGAATGCAGATGATAAACGGGTATTCATTGGAAAAATATATTACAACTGATTACATTTTCAAGCAATTTGGGTGCATAAATTCTGAGAAATCAGTACCCAGAACAACTACCTCTGGCCGTAAGAACGGCCTTGATACGCCTGGGCATTGAGTCAAACAGAGCTTGGATGGCGTGTACAGGTGCAGATGCCCATGCAACTTCAACACGATACCACAGTTCATCACGAGTAGTGACTGGCGTACTGTGACAAGACAGTTGCTCGGCCACCATTGACCAGACGTTTTCAATTGGTGAGAGATATGGAGAATGTGCTGGCCAGGGCAGCAATCGAACATTTTCCGTATCCATAAAGGCCCGTACAGGACCTGCAACATGCGGTTGTGCATTATCCTGCTGAAATGTAGGGTTTCGCAGGGATCGAATGAAGGGTAGAGCCACTGGTCCTAACACACCTGAAATATAACGGCCACTGTTCAAAGTGCCGTCGATGCGACAAGAGGTGACCGAGACGTGTCTCCAATGGCACCCCATATTATCACGCCAAGTGATACGCCAGTATGGCGATGACGAATACATGCTTCCAATATGCGTTCACCGAGATGTCGCCAACACGGATGCGACCATCATTATGCTGTAAACAGAACCTGGATTTAACCGAAAAAAATGACGTTTTGCCATTAGTGCACCCAAGTAAGTCGTTGCGTACACCATCGCAGACACTCCTGTCTGTGATGCAGCGTCAAGGGTAACCGCAGCCATGGTTCCGAGCTGATAGTCCATGCTGCTGCAAACTTCGTCGAACTGTTCGTGCAGATGGTTGTTGTATTGCAAACGTCCCCATCTGTTGGCTTAAGGATCGAGACATGGCTGCACGATCCGGTACAGCCATGCGGATTAGATACCTGTCATCTCGACTGCTAGTGATATGAGGCCGTTGGGACCCAGCAAGGCGTTCCGTATTGCCCTCCTGAACCCACCGATTCCATATTCTGCTAACAGTCATTGGATCGCGACCAACGCGAGCAGCAATGTCGCGATACGATACACCGCAATCGCGATAAGCTACAATCCGACCTTTATCAAAGTCAGAAACGTGATGGTACGCATTTCTCCTCCTTACACGAGGTATCACAACAACGTTTTACCAGGCAACGCCGGTCAACTCCTGTTTGTGTATGAGAAAGAGGTTGGAAACTTTCCTGATGTCAGCACGTTGTAGGTGTCGCCACCGGCGCCAACCTTCTGTGAATGCTCTGAAAAACTAATCATTTGCATATCACAGCATCTTCTTCCTGTCGGTTATATTTCGCGTCTGTGGCACGTCATCTTCGTGGTGTAGCAATTTTAATGGCCAGGAGGGTATTAGTACCACGAGCACATCACTATCTTTTTGTTTCCATTTTTCAGTACTTCACATCTTACATATTAACATCCCATTCCAGTCACTCACTGTCCTTAGCGAATTCAACGCGTTAACACTGTTCACGATGTAATGCAACCAATACTGCTAGTAGGAAAATCCCTCATCTCTACAGACTGGCAAGTAAGTTGCCCAAAATTGTATTTGTACAATTAATTGTAAAAGATTAAATGAAATATAAAAATTAAAACAATAAAAAACATGAAACGTTAATGACAGCGTTTCGTAAGATCGTACAACAGATGTACGACTCGACGGGTTTATCGTACTGTGGTACCTCTCCCGAACGCTAGTAATTAATGAGTGAACCAATAAGACATTTTAAAAACTTGTATTAGTAATCTTCCTTGTTTTAACCTAGTGGCGCCATTAACTTTAAATGAAAATCCTGCCACAGAATAGTAACTATAAATTCTGTGAATTATAGTATTCCAGTGATTTAAGTTATTCCATGTACTCTGTAATATAGACACATCGCCATTCTTATCTGATCTGTCTTGGCTTTTGTTGTTGGGTGAGATATCTAAGTAAGTTTATTTTCAAAGATTATTTCATCAATTGTGAAACGTGTTCATTAATTTAGCTACCCGACCCGGTCATTCACTATTGTTTTGAAGTTAACATTTCTAATGTGTAGATGCTGTGCATCGTTGTGGCTCGCGATACAGTTTTATTGGCATAACTGATAAATTGTCTGCGATAGGTCATTGTTAATACCCATTGTTGAGAATCTGTATATTTTAACATTTTAGATTAATAGTCCGATGCCTTTCATCCTAATACGACTTCATTTTAACACAGTGAAGACAATAGTATGATTTCGATAGTAACCAAAACTGCCAGAGCCATACCGATACAGAGCATTATTTCAGCTCTGGTTTGCTGTGATGCTGCAGAAATTCGTCCATAGGTACAATAACTTATAAGACTTTATTTATCAGCAGCGCAGTGTAGATCTTCATAATTTTATTTCAGAAAAGTTCTGCATTTCACAAAATCGTATCGGTGTGTCAGGAGTATCTTTACTTTTTACTCCGATCCTAGTGGCGGTGAGTTGAAAATAGCATGCTTGTTTACTGAATAAAAAACTTTTTGTGAGATATTTCCATTAATCTGAGTGTAAGAAACTTTACGTACGATCTTATTTAACAGACGTCCGTAAAGTTTTGCCAACTTAATTTTTATCTGGTACGAGGACGGGAGTTTAAGGTTAAATGTAACTTCGATAGGACAAATCAGAAGCAAAGTTTAGTCACTTCATTCAGAAAAGACAATTTCAATTTGTTTTGATTCGATAACAATAAATACACAATAATTAAATAATTAACAGTATGCTCGTTCAGCACAAATTATCGTACATGTCCGGTCCAGATGGTTCGGTTGGCAGCCCTGGCCAATCAGCGCCGCCCCGAGGCCCACGCCCGCTAAGTGCAGCGCGTCCCACCAGGATTCCGGGGCGTCCCTCTTGCCCCTCATCAATTATGCGCGCACTCTTGTCCGCAAATGTGCCACGATTAGCGAGCACCACATGGGCCGGCACAGGTGCATCACCGTCACGGTCCACTGTTCTGTGTCCGTCAAGAGTCTGTGCTTCTTTTCACGTTGTTTGTTTGTATATCTATTGGACTCAACTGTTGGGTTATTAGTCCGTAGCTTACAAACTGCTTAAACTAACGTATGATCCTTATTTTTGACGATCTCATATCTCCCAAACCATGTGCAGTACTACATGATACAGTGTCCAAGTTATAAATATGATAAATGTGAATACTACCTGTAAAATGTCTCTAGAATAACTTAGTAGAGTAGGCCTAGATGAAATAAATTGTAACGTCCGGATGTCCGGATGTAGTAGTTTTACTCTGTGAGTAGCAGAAAAGAAGCTCAGTCTCTTTCCTTACAACATTTTGCTGAGTTTTCAAAGATAAAAAGACCCATTATAGGTTTAAAATCATATGTGAAGTCACTAAGGACTGTCATTCTGAAATGTCGGATTCACACGTGCCTTATTTATTCGCGCATCTCAATGTTTATGATGTATCTCCTCACTTATGTGTCATAGGAGCTTTTTAACCCACATGAATTATTGACTGACGGTAAGGAATGTGTGTACCAAATTTGGTGGAAGCAATCCATTAGTTGAGCAAGAGATGTGGAACACACGCATTCATAATTTTATAATAGTTATGGATTCCATCTGTATAAAATTCTGGTGATTTCGCAGATCAAAGTCTCTGACGTCCAACAACGAGAAGACTTCCTTGTGCGCGAGCAACTGATCTTGAAGACCAAATACGACAATGTTTGTAAGCGACGAAGGGCATTTCCCCTCAACTTAATCAGTTAACATACAGCGCTATAGCTCTGGGGCATGTGAACAGAATTATGCAATTAATTAAAGGCTCGCCACTTTTCATTGGTGCTTATGCCGTGTGCTGTAACTGTAAATGCTATTTTTATACATGTATATAAGATAACGGCGTAACAAAGACAGTGTATCCTGAACGTTATGTACACATGCTCGACAGGCTCTTCTTGCCAAAATTACAGGGACGAACTGGTCTAAATGAGACTGGGCTATTGGTTTATGCAGCTCGGAGTTTTGATTTGGGGAGTTTGCAATCGAAAACGACCATAATTGCGTCCTGTCTCGTCGATGCGTGGCTCAACGCGAAACGCAGTGGCAGTACATTGTTGACCTCGGTACGGGGACCATTGCAGCTATTCTTGCTGGTGTTGCCGAGAAAACGTAGCGGCCACGAGCGAGGGTGGCGCTAGCCGCCGTCGTTCTTGGAACCTTTTATTCTGGGTTCACGGAAGCTGGCGTCGCTTACAGGCGTGACGCAATTAACACGACGTGCGGTGCGACCTTTTCAACGCCAAGTAATTGTAGCTCCCATTAAATTAGTTCGTTGGAGCGCGAAATCTAGACCACTCCAGCAGTCGTAGGCGGTTTCTAGACTCGGCCACGTACCTTGCAAGGTGTAACATAATCTCAAACCGTTGGACAGGTTTCCGGTTAGCCGGTCGTTATCTCTCAATACTAATTTGAGCCAGGCAGAGATCGAACGGAGGATGCGGAAGAAATTAGAGATTATTGAATAAGGCAATGCTAGTAAAGTCACCAGAAGATCAAAAGCAGGTGCGAAATTATGTAGATATCTGCATAGTGCAAAAATTGGCACTCGAACCTAAGTAATGGCAGTCATCCATATGAGGACTAAAATAAATCCGTTGAACTTCATTTACCCGATAAATCAGTCAAATCTACATGTCGAAAATTCAACTAGGAATAACAATTACGAACAATTTTAATTGGAAAGAATATATAGAAAATATTGTAGGGAAGGTGAACCATAGGTTACGTGTCGCTGTCAGAACACTAAGAAGACGCAACATTTCTACTAAAGAAATTGACTACGCAACACTTGTGCGCCATGTTTTGGAGTATTGGAGGGAGTGAAGGAAGATACAGAGAAATTTCAGAGAAGGGCAGCTCATTATGTATTGTCCCTATACAGGAGAGAGAGTGTCATAGCGATATATTTATTATAGTTTGCACATCTTTAGGGCGCGATCTTCTTTAATAGAAAAATGGTGTCAAAGATCGCTTTTTTGCAAATCTTTAATTTTTACACAACCAGTTTCAGCAGTCCATCAGCCATCATCAGGTGCTCATTTACATCAAATAACACAAGCTTGTTGATGTTTATGGAGAGTGCTTAGTTTAAAAACTTGCTTGTTTCATCTTATATTTTACAATAAATGTCACTAATACGTCCAGTATGCTAGGAGACATTTTCAAATTTAAAAAAAGAAAAAAAAAATTGAAAATGTCTCCTAGCATACTGGACGTACTAGTGACATGTATTTTAAATATAAGATGAAACAAGTAAGTTTTTTAAACTAAACACTCTTCATGAACATCAACAAGCTTGTGTTATTTCATGTAAATGAGCACCTGATGATTGCAGCTAGACTGCTGAAACTGTTAGTGCAAAAAAAAAAAAAAATAAATAAATAAATAAAAAATAATGTAAAAATATTTAAAAAATGCAAAAAAGCGATCTTTACCACCATTTTTCTATATGTTTATTCAGTCGTGGATATGGGAGTTCACTACTCAGGTCGAATTCAGGGCTAGAAAACGGGGTTGGATGACTCCCCGGGGCTAAACCGAGCCTGGACGTTACGACCCTCGCCGTAAGACGACATCTAATGCGGGTCCTGTCGTTCTCCCTAGGAAGTAATTACATGGCTGCGAAAATGAAGAGAAACGCGGAGCCAATTACAGTCGCAGAAGAAAGGAGGGAAGGAAGCTTACGGTTTAACGTCCCATTGACAGCTTGGTCATAGAGACGGAGCTAAAGCTCGGAGTTTTGGGTAAGGACGTGGAAGGAAATCGGCCGTGCCCTTTTGAAAGGAGCCATACCGGCATTTGCCTGAAGTGATTTAGGGGAACCATGGAAAACCTAAATCAGGATGGCCGGAGGTGGATTTGAACCACCGTCCTTCCGAATGCGTCCTGTGTGTTACCACTGAGAGTCACACAACATACACGTCTGGCACTACGAGACCTGTTCTCTGAACTGTTGACTTTTGTAAAAAGTAAATTAAAAAATAGTCCAAATGTTTGTAAATCTATCGGACTCAACTGCGTGGTTATTTGTCCGTAGCTTACAAACTACTTCAACTAAGGTAAACTAACCGAAGGACAACACAAACATCTGAGGGGGAGTGACTCGAACCCTCGACGGAGAACGACGTCCCGATACGGACGGCTAATCCACCGCGGCAGTAAATAAATGAAACAAAAATAAATAAAAGTATAAAATAAAAAATTGAAGATACACTTCTTCAGTGTCAGTCTTGCGTCTTATTCCTATTAAATCGTATCCGAAGCATTTTCTGTTGAGAAAGGTATGGCTCAGACTTTGCCCAATCTCTCAGACAGCTACCAACCAACAGATTCGCATCAGTTTGACACTTTGAACAAAATCGCAATATTCGTCTATACGGAATAGCTCATATACAATGTATTTAACACATTGATTCGTTGGGAAGATCTGGAATTGATTTACAATGGTTTCCAGCCAAGACAGTTGTTTATTTAATTGGATGACCGGTTTCCATGCATCTTAGAAATCATCTTCTGATCTATTAAGTATAAACACTATACAAAAGGACTACTTAACCACAACATAACGACGTTACCATTATCAGAATTTTTAAATGCGAGTAAATACCTCCATTATTCATCCTAACAGAAATTTTTGACCATGTCTCATGTAATGTAGCATTACATTTCTCTTATCATGATAACAAAGAGGCACACAAGCATCAATCCGCATAAATATATCGTAGAAAATACAATGGTAGCATTCCTTACAGGCATGCTTAATAACCACTTCATTTTTCTCATTCATAGTTCATCACCAGGTGTACAAGATGCACTTTATGTAAAGAACAATATTACATATTATGACAACGTGTTCACAATAATGTCAAAGATAGTCGACAACATGACAACCTGTGATCTCTGCCTCACTAAGGAAATCTTATATTAATATGTAGATTCATAGTTAAGATACTATTCTCAAAAAATAATTTAATAATAGCGATCTTGTCTGGAAACCATTATAAACTAAAATATAATATTTAAGAAACATTTCACGTATCTCACCGTTTTGGTTTACAGGCGAGCAGTCAAACTGTCCGTCATTCCCATGATGTATAGAAAAAAACAGAAATATTCTTGAAAGATACCTCTATTTGGTGGCGTCTTCTGATAATGAAAATACTTCTCTCGAACTTGCCCCAGAATCATACATTCAACAGATTCACAGGGAAAACCTGAAGAGTTACGTTAAAATAAAAATCGTAACATATAACTAATCGCATCTAACATTCTTATAAGAGTGTTACGATAAGCATCAGGCATTTAGAGGGCAGGATTTTAACACAGCTTACGGAAGCCTCTGTTAGGCCATTTCGCAAAAAGGGGCCCCCACGTATTTGAACGACGTTACCGTAATTACCTTAATGGATCGAGTATGTGGAATGAAGTGTGCAATATAAAATATAATGAAATTATGAAAATTGATGAAATAAAGGGAGAGTAATCAAGTACCTGTTGATCCACCTGGCTGTCTATATCAACAGGTATTTGAAAATCCACTGACGCTATTCGCCGGCGCTACGTAAGCACGAATTGTCCAATGTGTGTGTTAGGTTTGAGGCCTGCGTATACCATCGGTCTTAAGTGCCTATTTCTAGAGTCATCTACTTCTACAATCTTCATTTGACTGAGATTTTCATAACGTTTCACATCTCTGGCCAAGTTAAAATTTCACGAGAAAGCGACGATTCGCTCTAGCCTCGAGAAATGTAAAAACCTTTAGGCCTATTTCATCAGTGAATTAGCAATAAGTTTCAAATATTGCGAATGTTTGTTTTATTATACCGTACAGCTAATTATCTGTCTCAAAGAAGTAAAACCGTGCAAAGGTTATTTACTCAGTAGAAGCCAACGTGGCAAACAGCTCGTGGCGGAAGAAAAACAGTTGAGAGAGCAGTCAATATTGTACTTTCGATCTTCAACGATTCAAGTCTGCCTAATCTGGCACACCACTTCAACGAAAATAAAACGCCGTATGTCATAAATTTTATATCTACCGATCTACAGATAACGCACTTACGGGCAGATAATATACAGACCTATAACTAGAGTACTGTGTTATTTAAGAGTCATCCAGCATATTCTAAAGAGCATCAATTTTGTTCTCGACAGTTCAGGAATGTTTACCAGAAGGTGGGACACAGCTATTTCTCTGACTACCTATTTCAATGCTTCAGCTCTATCAATAATATTTCGATTTTGTTCAGCTTTGAACGTAAATATACAAGATGCGTCTAAAAAGTTCGGTGAATGGTCCCATATTTTACAAACCGCCCTCGCGAGGATGAGGTGCACGCGCATACACATTGAGGGAAATGTCAACAAGCGCGTCCTATCGTGGAAAGCACTGCAGTGAAGCGGTGGTACACGCTGCGACCCAGCTAACAGGGTCACTGTGAGAACTTCTCATTGCAACATGGAGCGCAAAATGGAGCAATGGAGCAACGATGTTAACACATTGTTTCAAATTAGGTAAAACGGCGACGGAGATTAGTGGCGAATTAGTGCAAGTGTATGGTGCTGAAGCAATGAGTAAAAATTGTGTGCGGACAACTTTCTCGTTAGACGCAAGCTCACTGTGCTTCCACACCATCCTTACTCTCCATATTTGACGCCGGCAGACTTCTTTGTTTCCCCGCCTTAAATTAGCCCAGAAAGGCTTACGATTCGCAACGGCGCGGTGATCCAACAACGCGTGATCTCAGTGTTTCCAGTGATTCCACAAGAAGCGTTTGCTGATAAATAGCTGTATAACCGATGTCACAAGTGTATTGTAGCCAATGGCGATTACTTTGAAGGCCAGTAAAACTATTTTGTTGTTTCCTATATTTCCTGAGGCCATTCACCGAACTTCCCAGACGCTCCTTGTACGTTCTCATATGCCGATTAAGCGGGTAAAATACCACCTAGCAAAAAACTGACTTTAATATTTTTAAATTAATGTCGAAAATACTTAAAATTTCTATGGTTCAAACAGTGCATCCAAATTTATCAAAGTAGTAATTTCTTCGAAATCCTTCACCACTTTTTGTTTCTAATTTCACATCTGATTAATATCAAAACACATCGCAATTTTAATATAAAATTTGATCATTTATGCCTCACTTCTTTTACCTATGATAGTGTTGTTGCCGCGGCGGAGCGACCGAGTGCATTGAGGCGCTATGCTACGATGCGCGAGGCCGTTTCCTGTCGGGGTTCGAATCCCCCCTCGGGCATAGATGTTTGTGCCGTCTTTAGTATAAGCTAGTTCATAAGTAGTTTGTAGGGCCCGTAGTTAAGTCCAGTAAGCTCTACAAACATTTTAATTTGGTAGTGTTGATGTGAAAAACAAAAGAGTTCCACCGTGATTCGAAAACCACGTTGCTGCGAGGGAGTGGCCACGTGATCTAAGGCATCATGCTACGACTGGGCGGTTGCTTCCGCCGGAGGTTCGAGTCCTCCCTCGGCCTGAATGTGTGTCCTGTCCTTAGTGTAAGTTGGTGAAGCACTTTGTAAATCTAACGACTGATGACCACTGTAGTTGGTCCCATAGGTTTTCAAACATTTAAACATGTGTAACGCACGTTAAACTATAGGCTCCCTTGTAGCTGGTTGAGTAAGTCAGGTAAAACATCGGAGGAAGGCAACGGCATATCACCTCCAAACAGCACCTTGCCTAGTAAAGCAAGTAGTGCGCAAACCAATTTTCGGATTGTTGACTACTTTAACTTTAATGAAGTGGTATTCCCAAGACGGTCTTGTCATAAGTAAGCTATAAATATTTCTTATCTCTGTATGTGCGTCCGACATGTAACACTGAACGGGGCGCATATTAGGCGTGGGTACAGTGATGCAGATATAATTATAGCTTATTTTTGCGAAATGCGCCTTTGGAATACCACTTTATTATATATTATGGAATTTTACTTGTTATTGACGTTAGATGCCATAAGACTATCGTAGATCGAAGGCTTAAAGAAAATATAAAGTTGTTTATATATAACTAAGGATATGCACATGTCGCATTTGTCTACAGGAAGTAGCCACACATTTGAGTGCTGTAGCGAAACCCAGGAAGACCTGCAAAGGATAGGCTGTTGATGCACGAATCCCGAATGTATTTAGTATAAATAGGCCAAAAGATCCGCATTGTTCGTTAATACTATTGGCAGGACATCAGTGGAAAAGTAGCTGTTGTGAAGTATGTGGGAGTAGCCTTCTGAAATGATATGAAATGGAATGGTTACATATTACAAATACGTTAGGAGGCGAAACAGATTCCAGACAGATTCATTGGGACAATCTTAAAGAAATTTAATTCAGACATGGAAAAAGTTGCTCAAAAAACTTTCACACGTTCGATTCATTTCAATAGTCTGAAACTCTTTAGCAAGTTGGGTTCACAGGACAGAATATAAAGATCAGCGCATTTCGCCAACGTTTTGTCGACCGGAGGGCGTTGTAGAGATGCTCAACAGATGCTACAAGAGAAGTGTTGTGCGTCATGTATGCAAGATTGAAAATTTGAAATCGTATTTCCCAAGAACAGTAGGGCAAAATACTCTCTATTTTAAAAAAGTATGAGTCAATATCCTCCACCACGCACCGTAAGATTGCTTTCGAAATGTGGATGTGGGTGAAGATTAAGACGCTACCAGTGAATTGGGTGAGTAACCTCCTGTGACACAGACGAGGAAAGCCTCGGCACAGACGGCCCTCCACTCTCCTCTGCCGTGACGCCAGTACTAATTAACATAACGCGTTCAACAATTAGCCTTAATGATGAACTTGTTGTTTGGAGCACGTAGTCAGCGCGCATCATAGACATTTCGTCACAGAGCAGCCATCAGCATACTTAGAGCTTGCCTGTGTTCTCGCTCGACTCTCATTTCTCTACTCTGTTCTTTACACTGAAAATGCCACTTTTGTATAGGTCCGTTTAGGACATTCTTTTTACAGGCGCTTCCAGAAGTTAATAACGATATATAGTCGGATTAGTTTCTGTCTCTTCTAGAGGTACCAACTTAGGAACCTCGATATGTGATTTGTGCTCACATGTGGATCCAGTTCCGGACTCTTCGAATATTAATCTATTATCACTTCAGTTTTTGAAAAAGCGTTTTTCATTCAGTCTCATACTCGCCTGAAGATGGCTGCATGTTTGTCAGCCGAAATATCGTTGGAAGATGTCAACATGATCCGGCTGCAAGCCCGAAATATGATGGATGAATCTATACGCCGGGAAAACTTCAAGATACGCAAGGTTGTTATTATCTCTCCTTGGAATTTCCTATCCAAATTTCTCCTTGCATTCCTTCACAGCTTGCTCATAGATTGAACAACATTAGGGAAAGGCCACAACCCTGTCTTACTCCCTTCCCAACCTCTGCGACCCTTTCATGACCTTCGACTCTAATAACTGCTGTCTGGTTTTCGTACAAGTTGAATATAACTCTTCGCTCCCTATATCCTACCTCTCCTACCTTCAGAATCTCAGAAAGTGTATTCCAGTCAAAATTGTCAAAAGCTTTCTCCAAATGTTCAAATTGTCTGTAAATCTATCGGACCAAACTGCGTGGTCATCAGTCCGTAGCTTACAAACTACTTAAACCTAGGTAAACTAACCTACGGCAAACACACACACACACCCATGCCCCAGGGAGGACTCGAACCTCCACGGCGAGCAACAGGGCGCTCCACAGCGAGGTGCTTTAGACCGCTCGGCTACTCCACCGCGGCAAGCTTTCTCCCGCTACACAAATGCATTAAACGTAG
The DNA here is from genome assembly GCA_026315105.1 of Locusta migratoria. Classification (NCBI taxonomy): domain Eukaryota; kingdom Metazoa; phylum Arthropoda; class Insecta; order Orthoptera; family Acrididae; genus Locusta; species Locusta migratoria. The sequence goes on from CM048746.1 coordinate 457,038,603, forward strand.
GTTTCCCTTTCCTTAATCTATTGCCTCGTGTGTTCCTACATTTCTCCTAAATTCGAAATGGTCTTCCTCAAGGTCGGATTCCACCAGTTTTTCCATTCGCCTGTAAAACAGACATCGTAAGTTTTGTATCCCATCCTCGTCTCCACTTTTGTGTCTCGTTTCCGTCGTAGGTGTCGGTGGCCGAGTAGAATGAGACCGACACAGGAATAAAGGATGCACGCTTGTGCAGGTACGAAGGTGAGCAGCCAGTGGGACAGCAGAAACTAGAAACACTAGAGTAAATTAGAACGAGATATATATTTCTTAGAGACTTATTGATACTTAAATTTTACATAGCTCCGTATTGCAGAATGCTGATACATAGTTGAGCTAGAGGCCTGCCTAGTGCCTATCCGATAGTCAAGTCTTCACTGGTGCCTATCTGATTCCGAAGTGTTAACTGGTTCCCATCTCAGTCCCAAGTGAACGATGTCGTTCAGTGGTGGCCACGAGCGGAGTTGTCGCAGAGGGCGCTCGTGGCTGACGTTGTTAAGAACGCCGCGCCGTGCGTGCATGGCGGCGCGCGGCGAAAGTAGGTGGCGCACACTTTAGACTTGAGCGACACCACAATAACGAGGATTCGAACCTCCGACGGGAGCGACCGAGCAAACGGAAGCATGGCGTCCGCAATTCGGGTGGCAATTTGTCGTGGACGTGTGCAGTAACCGAAGGCGGCGTGGAGCCGAGACGCTGACGTAGACGGCTGCGGCGGCGGCCCTTCCAGCAGACGCGTTCCTACAGCTCCAGCCCCTGGAGGCGTCTGGAAAAGACGTCGGCGTCCTGCGAGGAAGCCGCGGAGGTCCGCAGCGGGCGCGCCTAGCAGCCGCGCTCCGCTCGGCCCACTTGCGGGTTAATTAGCGTTGATTAATCCGAATTAACGATTGCGCAATCAATTATGTGGCGTAATGCGCCGCCGTGCTGCGCAAACAAACGACACTACCTAATTGCAGCACGCATCTAATTATGGTTAATTATGGAACCTTCATTAATGTAATTGTTCGGCTCTCGGCCTGCCGACGTACGGGGCGCTTTTCTTCCACGCTGGCGTTGCGCCGGTTAATCGAAAAAGGGTTTTAGGGCGCCCGCACATAAAGAACGTGTTTTGTGGGATCAAGGTGGCAGCCCTGCAACGTCCGTCCTAATGAAAACGCCGCGCCCCGCGCCCTCGCCGCATTTCTTGTTCTAATTGCGGCCACCGGAAAATTACTTCATCAGTTAAAAGCCAAGATATGTCGCGCTCGGAAATAGGTGAATTCTCGGCTCGCGTCGCTGACTACGAAAATAATAAGGGGAATGAGCATTGTAATACATTTCAATAATTGTAAATCTTGTCGTCTGTGGTGATTAGTGGGCGAGGCACAGTAATATCCAGCATAAGCTATACTGCTTCTGTTCATTATATTTTCACCGTGTACAAACTATAGAGATTTATCGAAGGAAGGAAATGGAATTGCAAATCGCACTGACGTGTTTACGGCCCTCTTCAGGTTTTCCTGTAGTTTTATGTTTTTTTATTTATTTATTATTTTATTTTTATTTATTTATTTATTTATTGCAAATTATTCGGACAAAAACATTAAAACGTTGAGCCACGAGAGACACGTGGAGAGACCGCAACATCCGTTCACACCAGACCTCAGACAAAGAAACAGAGAGCTATACAAATCGTACTTCTAAAAAAATGTTAAAATGTTTGTAAAACTTATGGGACTTAACTACAGGGTCATCAGTCCCTAAACTTACAAACTACTTATGAACTACTTACGAACTAGGACGGCACAAATATCCATGCCCGAGGGGAGATTCGAACCCCCGACCGTAGTGGCCGTGCAGACCGTGACTGAAGCGCCTCAGTCCCCTCTGCTACCGCGGCCGGCAAATAGTACTTCTATAACGAACACATTATGGGGGCGATCTAGAATTGTTTAATAAGAGGTTTTCCGCCAAGATGGCTTTCTTCGTTTACTTACATAAGCGGTTTCGGCGTGCTAGACGCCATCTTCAGACCTGTAGTAATTTTTACATGACTTCACTGCTATCACAACAATTTTTAACATAGCAAAATTAATTAACTAATTAATTCTGTAGTGCCTCTAACTTACTATTGATGTGTAAATTTTATTTAGATGGCACGTTAATGTGGATGTTAAAAATTATTGTAATAGCAGTGAAGCCATGTAAAAATTACTACAAATCTGAAGATAGCGTCTAGGACGCCGAAACCGCTTATGTAATTAAACGAAGAAAGCGATCTTGGCTGAAAACCTCTTACTAAATAGTACGTCATTTATGATCACAGATTTTAATTTCAAATTAAATTCCGAGTAAATAGATCACAAATCAAGATTAATCCATTACTTACTAGACCTTCAAACTTCATGGTGCTTTAACGCTACTAAATTAATTTTCCCAAGTGCACATATACGACCAAACTATTGTCTACATAGGCCAGTATCAGTTGGAGGGAGCAACATAATATTTGCGTTGCCCAGTTAATTAATATAAAGGGTGTACCAGCTATCTTGTCCACCCAAAATATCTCTGGAACAGTAACAGCTATTGGAAAACGACTTTCACCGGTATCAATGTACGGCTGGGGCCCATGAATGTACATATTTGGAAACATTCTAAAACGAAAGCAAATGTGTCTTTTTAACACAAACTTATGTTTTTTTTATGGACACCCTATATTTTTTCTTCGGCGATCCATAGCATGACAAATCACATAAACAATGGCGTTGATTGCATCGCAATATTCCAATCACATCCCGAGATATTGCGACGCGAATTTGACGCTTGAAATACGCGAAACGCGCGGCTAGCGCACGTTCTGAGACTGAGGCGAGAACCCCATGCTGCTCAGGACGTGCGATTGCTGCTCGTTTCGCGTATTTCAAGCGTCAACTTCGCTTCGCAATATCTCGGGATGTAAATGGCGTATTGCGATGCTATCAATGCCATTGTTTATGTGATTTGTCATGCCATGGATTGCTGAAGAAAAACTATAGGGTGTCCATTTAAAAAAAACATAAGTTTCTGTTAAAAAACACATTTGCTTTCGTTTTAGAATGTTTCCAAATACGTACATTCATGGGCCCCAGCCGTATATTGATACCGGTGAAAGTCGTTTTCCAATAGCTGTTATTGTTGCAGAGATATTTTGGGTGGACAAGATAGATGGGACACCCCAACATAGCGGAATCTAGTTCACTTCCTGGCCGTTATTTAAAAAAAAAAAATCTAAATGTTTGTAAATCTAAGGGAGTTAACTAGGTTGGTTATAAGTCCCTAGGCTTACAAACTACTTACAGTAAGGACAATACAAACACCCATGCTCGAGCGAGGACTCGAACCAGTGACGCAGTCACTGGGGAGGGGGGCCGGGGAAAATGCCCCCCCCCCCCGGCACCTCACAAAGATAATTTTTAAACATGCCGGAACCGACATTTGAAATAGTACACATGTAATAAATCACAACGTAACTATAATTTGCCAAGCACCAGTTAACGTCACACTGGGTCGCCAACGTGATGCCGATACTGAGAACTGTGCTGCTGTTATTGTGAGCGGATTTAATGCTGCCGAATTTGGTCTGGGCGGAGGGGGCAAGGTCATGGAACTTTCATTATCCGAGTTGTTCAAGTTTTAGTTTTGTAATAAAAGACTCGTCAAGTTGCGCTTGCTTGTCATTTATATGTAATAGCGACCAGTGACAGACTGAAAAATGGGACGAAAGGAGGGTGCAGAATGTAGAAGCTTTTACAAGATGCTTCAGTCAAAGGGAAAAATGATACGGGGGGGGGGGGGGGGATGTGTTGCCCTCCTAAGTTTCAAGTTTGGGAGGGGGGGGGGCAACTGCCCCTTCTGTCCCCACGTTGATACGCTATTTATCGTTAACCCATGACTTTAGACACCTCAGTATATTATTACTTGCCGTGATTTATGCTTGGTTCAAATCCATCGCCACTCTTAAGTTTCCTTCGTTTACTGCTTGAGATAAAAGAGATTACAGGAGAGAAACGCCTCAACACCCACAAGAGCTAACTCTTGTACCTGTCTTGCGAGTACTGTATTTGTGCCGTTCAGATACGGGTTCGATAAATTTACAGTCGATATGCAGCATTCTTCGGATGGCGAGCTCAGAAGAGAACCGGCTCGACAACAATACCGCAATCAGTGGAACAGATCCGGAATGCTAATGAGCAGCGTGTAAAAACATATCTAGATTAGCATTTCACGCCGGCAGAGGAAATATGACGTCTGAGTAGGTGTGGGGAGAGAAAGTGCGCAGCATACTTCTGCCTGTTTGAGCTGCCGGAGATTTACGAAGTCCCCGAGTGAGACTGCTTGTTACGTGACTCTCTCAAAAAAAGGTGTGTCAGAGGGGAGACAGCGACAGAAGCGACTTAATGAGGTCTGCATTGTTGTCGTGGCAGCATTCTCGCTATTTTGATCGGAGGCCAGACGTATTCCTGTGCACGTGATGGGCGGCGGGCAGGTGTGCTGTGCTCTCGTGTCTGGTAACAGCGCGAGTGGTAGGCGCCTCGCCGGGAGAACAACTGCCGCTGGAAGGTGGCAGGAATCTTAGGCAGGCAGTGCTGCCAACCATACCGATTTTTCGGTAGATCTACCGAAACTGTGCAACGAGAGAACGTAACACATAGTAATCTTTTCCAACGTGGAGTGGGGTTACAACTCTGTTATAAGTATCAGCACGATTTTTATTTTATGATTTTGATCAAAGAATGACTTCTTTTGCAGGGACATTTTATTCCATACGTTTTTTGAGGCAGCTGTTTACCTCCTGGGCTGCACAGGTAGCTTCATTCTCAACCCAGATATTCCTTGCCACTGAATACCTAAAGTACCGTATACATACACAACTGCCTTTTGTAATACCGAGCGAGGTGACGCAGTGGTAACGCACTGGACTCGCATTCTGAAGAATGGTGGTTCAAATCCACCTCCGGCCATCCAGACTTAGGTTATCCGTGATTTCCCTAAATCACTCTAGGCAAATGCCGGGGTTCCTTTCAAAGGGCACGGCCGATTTCCTTCCCGATCCTTACTCCAAAACTTCGAGCGTTAGCTCCGTCTCTAATGACTACGCTGTCGACGGGACGTTAAATACTAAGCTACCTTTTGTAATATACATTGTTGGTATTATCTTCGCACTTTTATCTGAGTCCTCGGCGATCGGCGGAGGTCGGCTGCGATCGTGCACCTCCGGAATGTTTATGCTCTCTACCAACATTACCAACGTAAACAGCTGTATGCACCGTATCCATTGTGTCTTTATTGTTGATTCGTGAGTGTTGTTCGTCACAAAAATGAGCGAGGAAGCTGTATTTTGTAGCAGTTTTATTCAAATAAGTTTCTGTTTTCGATTACTCAAACAGAATGGAGTGACGCAGCACTGACAGTCGCGGACGATAAGGTGTAGAATAAGCTCGTATTTTCGGTAAGTTATTACTTATAGTGTTCATAATTAGTAGCATAAGTTATGTTTTCGATCAGTCGTACATTAAAGTGATGCTTAATTTCGTGTCCCTTTTGCGACACCTTAAGCCATTACACTTCCATTTAAAAGCTGTAAGCTATACGGTATGAGCTGGCTGTACTGGGAGAAGGAGGCGGGGCCTAACCTAACAGCCAATGAGCTACGAGCCGAATGCAAACATCCGCTCCCAGCAGTCACCGCTCAGGTCTCAGGTAAAAGTGCGAGGATAATAGGTATCTTAAGGTGGAACTTTGTTTATTGTTGCAGAACTGCTGTTTAAATTGTGGCTTGTGGTTTTGTGATACAAAAATCAAACATAGGTGGCACTTTTCTTTAATACTTAATGGAAACCCATACTATGGCGACAACGGAGATTTTTTTTTTTTTCGAAATAGGCCATGTTGTGTCCCATCGGAAGCCACACAGATTAGAAAATTCAAAAGAATGGCTCTTGGTCTAGTGACGAAAAGACCGTGAAGCTAAACAGGAAAGATCCCAACACACGCGAAGGATTGGCAACAATGGTTGTTCCCATGGACGACCTGAACAGGGAAAAAGGGAAATAATAGTGGTGCATAATAATACCTGCTCTTCACCCACCATATGCTGGCTTGCAGTGTATAAATACGGATTTAGAGACACCTTCTATAAGACCGTCCAACGTATGCTGCGTAATCGTTGCTGCAATGGTTACAGGAAGCAAATATTCCAGATGACAGGAAAAGACATGAAAGTTATACAGAGAGAAATATCAGTGAGTCTAGCCTTCCACGTCTTGGCTGCTTCTAATTCTTTTCTTGTCTAATAATTTTCTTGTATAATATTCGCTTGAATAGATTTCCATGCCAACTGGCGTGTTTTTACAGAACTTGAATAGCACTGATTTCTGTGCAGACTTTTTCAGGGGTCTTCCTTACTCTGGTCTCTTTAGTTGTGGCTTCCGCAGTCCTTTCAGCTTCAGCTAGTCCCTGACGATTTATGGTAGTCAGAGCAGCTATCATATTATTTCTTGGTTGGATGCTTAATTTGTCCATTACTTTTGTCCTGCTAATTATATCATCACTGAAATAGATAGCAGCATCCATCAAACCTATTCTGAGTACTGTCCGTCCAACAAACACTGTTTTCGGTACTCGTTGCCACAAGCAGCTGTTGAAACAGTCATTAGGATTTTGTGTACGGCAACGCAGACATTTGCTAAGCAATTTTTTCTCTGTAGGGACCTGTATATTGGCTTTATTGTTTCCAGGACTGTGGCAGGCATGGGACGTTTATGGTGATATTCCTTGCCTGAAGCATCAGCGTGGCCAGTGTGCAGACATTTGTTCAAAGAGCGTTGAAGACTATAATAACTATTTAAAAATGAATAAATCACACGTTTTTGGAAACGGGAGAAATTTGTCTTTCAGATGGAAGATTTTTCAGTCATTTTCACGTCCAGTCCCCTTAAGTAATAGAAACTGTGCATTTGTTCTGTGATTTTGTCATTTATTACTGTTTTAGACTTCATCCGCTTTATCCTTTGCAAATATTACAGAGATCATTACACAACAGTACAGGACAAACAATAATAATAATAATAATAATAATAATAATAATAATAATAATAATAATATGGTCTTCTGTTCCGCAGGACCTAATTGAGTAAGACTCATGAAACAAGTCAATACATGAAGTTTAACACAAGATTGGTAATAGAAACATTTTAAGTAGTCCTATGCACACGACACTCTTAAGACTAAGTGAAAAGAATCAATAAAGAGAAAAAAATTAATTAGCTTAATTGCTCAATTTTTCTAGGAGTTCCTCGACAGAATAAAAGGAGTGAGGCATGAGGTAACTCCAATTTAGATTTGAAAGCGTGTGGGTTAGCGCTAAGATTCTTTAGTTCTTGTGGCATCTTATTATTGAAAATGGATGCTGCAGAATACTGCACACCTTTCGGTACAAGTGTCAAGGTGGTGTGATGCAATTTAGATTCGACTTCTGTCTAGTATTCACCGAGTGAAAGCTACCAACTCGTGGGAATTGAAGGTGTCTCTCAGCTACTTTCTATAGGCTACAGCAAAGAAGAAGATAGGAGAGGATGAAACTAGGTGAAAATTAACTAATATGCACGTTATAAATGTCACATTTTCAAGACTTGGTTTGTGTTTGCAAACTTTACACCAGCAGGAACATCGCGCTGCCCTGTAAGTGTTGAAAATGTCTTGTTTCTCACACCGTTAAGACGTGTTTACAGAGTGCGTGAACAATTACTGGCCGTATTTGAGCAACTTACGAAGTGCCGTTAATAACGAAAACACGCGCTTTTTTTTTTCCTCTCACATTTTTAGCGCAAGTTACGGAGAACGACTCCGCATTAAGCTCGAGAGAGCAAGTCCCATGAAATGAGATTGCGTTTACTCCACTGGAATAATCCAGCTGCGGTCACCCCGTTATTAAAGCTTTTATGCGGTGTTATCATTATAAAGTATTACATCACCCTTCCCTTAAACACCACGTATATTTCAAACGAACCGTGCGCGCCTCCTTTCCGCTGTGTCCCGCGAACATATTGTGCGTAATTGCGAGCATTAACCTTGTTAATTAAACAACTCCGGATTTTCTCACTCTCCTCTGTCCCTCATAAAAGCAAATATTTTGCCATGTCTCAGGTGCACGCATTTCATTCCTGCTAAACGCCATGCTACACGTGGGCCGGATCCTATTTAAACTTCGAATTTGCTCTTCCGCCACCCGTGGAGGACAAATGTTCTTACATTCTCCACGTATTGCGTGTGCAGGATGTTTACGTTGTGATTTTATTAATTTCCAGGATACGTGGAAATGGGGGAGGGGGTACCAGCATGAAATAATAAAACAAAAGCTATTCGGCCAGGGTGACTAAATTTATGAAGTCGTGTACCGTCAACATTTGCGACTGAGAAATTTTATTGTGCTTTATAATTCGGATGAAAAATTCCATCTTTCATTTGCGTGTATCAAAAATGTTTCGCCAACCCAAGATAACAATCTGTAGCGGTCCATAAAAGAAACGTATTTAAACATACGTATTCTGATAAGGGATCTGAAGCGATACTTGACAATTAATTTAAATTGCAAATATAATGAGCAACTAAGTGTCACAGTACTTGGAGTGGATCCTGATAAAATCTGGAATTTCTGTGTGATAGTCTAAATAGATGCCAGCCTATTATTATTTTCCTTATTGTTTTTAAAACCCCCAGAAGGGGCAGGCTGGCAGCAACTAAGATGCTGCTCTTCAGCCGAGAGCATACAAACAAGGTAACAGAAGACTGAAAATAATAAAACCGGTGACAAATATGAAGACGTTAAAAATAGAGACGGTGAAATAAATGGGTGGAATGACAAAGACTATGAAAAGGATGACAAAATGTACATATTTAGTACTTAAAAAACCACGGTGGATAAAACTGTCATGTTGAGGAAACGGAGCGATGACGACGAGACACATTTAAAACACATGGCAACATTATGTTCTGCCTGTGCGACGGTTGCTGATGTTTTAAAAACAGACGTACACTCGGAGCACTAAGTCACTTCACACTTAACATCACTGACACAGAATTAAAATTACTGAGCAGGCCCGCAGTGGAGAAGGAAGGGGGAAGGAAAGTGCGGTGGGTAGAAAAGGAGGGGAGGGGGACGGAGTGGGGATGGGATGGGATGGGATGGAAGGACTCCAAGGGAGTGGGGGGGGGGGGGAAGGGGATCCAAGCGGAGGAAGGGAAAGGGATGGGTGGAGGGAGACGTGACACTAATCTACAAGGAAGGCTAAGGTTGGTAGGAGGGGTATATATCAGGACGGAGGGCGTCATCCGGGAGAGGAAGTTAACCTCGGATAGGATGTGAAGAGTGGAGAGAGGGAGGTGGAGAGAGGGAGGAAGATGTTGATAAAGGCGTAGCAGAGGCCCGGATTTAGGAGGATGGAAGAGACCAGTGGTTGATGAGATTCTATTTTGCGGGAGGTGTATAGGATGCGGAGATGTTCAAGGTATTTTAGAAGGTGGGGGAAAGGGATAAGATCACATAGGATCCGCGTGGGGGGAGGGAGGCGGATACGGTAAGCGAGGCGGAGGGCGTAGCGTTCTAGAATCTCGAGGGATTTGCATTAGGAGGGCGGGCCTGCCTATTACACTGTACGGCCCTCTTGGACTGTCAGTGGGGTCAGTCAACAGACGAGGTCGGCCTGAACGCATTCGTTCTGTACGTGTCCTATCACATTTCAACTTGATTATCACACGAAGACATGGACCTAGGGATGTTTAGGAGTGTGGATATCTCGTGTACAGACTTCTGACAAAAGTGACATCCAATCACACCTGACCACGTTCAAAGTCCGTGAGATACGCGGAGCGGCCAATTCTGCACTTTGCAGTAACCGTGAATCGGCAACGGTGCAGCGATAACTGTGCGTACGTAACCAATGCCACCTAGATACAAGGCCTGTGCGCTGCCTGCCAACAGTAGTCATAACAAAGCAAACTGTTTGCCTTACGAACCGTTGTACTGAGAATGGGATGTGTACACATTACATAATGACTCAGAATGTTTTTTTATCTTCCGATTCCAATATTGGTATCTACTAATAGTTCATTTGTCTGTGAATCACATATATAACATTAAGTACATTCTCCATACACTCCAGTATTCAATCCAAGAACAGCTGCCAGCATGCGAAACTTGGAAGTAGATGTTCCTGGAGTAGTAAAACAACTTAAGTCACTAAACAAAACAAATCTTCCGGGCCAGATTGTATACTAACTAGACTTCTCTCAGAGTATGCTGATGCAATAGCTCCGTACTTAGCTATAATTTACAACCGATCACTCAGTGAAAGATCCGTAACCAAAGACTGGAAAGTTGCCCAAGTTACTCCAATATTCAAGAAAGGCAATAGAAGTGATCCCCAAAATTACAGGCCAATCTCATTGACGTCGATTTGCACTAGGATTTTGGAACACATACTTTGTTCGAATATTATGAACTACCTCGAAGAGAACGACCTATTAACCAATAGTCAACACGTATTCAGAAAGTATCGCTCTTGCGAAACACAGCTTGCCCTTTATTCACATGAAGTGTTAAGTGCTATCGACAAGGGATCTCAAATCGAGTCCATATTTCTGGATGTCCGGAAGGCTTTTGACACTGTACCTCACAAGCGGCTTTTAATGAAATTGCGTACTTATGGAGTATCGTCCCAATTGTGCGACTGGATTCACGATTTCCTATCGAAAAGGACACAGTTCGTTGTAACTGACGGTAAGTCATCGAGTAAAACAGAAGTGATAACTGGTGTTTCCCAGGGAAGCGATATAGGTCCCCTACTCTTCCTTGCGTTTATAAACGATTTAGGAGACACTCTGAATAGCTCCCTTACACTGTTCGCGGATGAAGCTGTCGTTTATCAGTTAGCTGAAGTCAAAATAGGATCAAAAGTAACTGCAAAGATAGACAGAATTTCTACATGGTGCGAAAATTGGCAATTACCACTAGATAATGAAAAGTGTGAGGTAATACACATGACCACTAAAAGAATTCCGCTGAACTTCAAATACACGGTAAATCAGTCAAACTTTAAGGTCGTAAATTCTAGCAAATACCTAGGAGTTACAATTACGAACAACTTTGACTGGAGAGAACACATAGAAAATATTGTGGGGAAGGCGAACCATACTTTACGTTTCATTGGCAGAACGCTTGCAAGATGCAGCAGCTCCACCAAAGAGACTGCCAACATCACACTTGTGCGTCCTCCCCTTCTGGGACTCTCACCAGATGGGACTGACGGTAGACATTGAGAAGGTTCAGAGAAGGGCAATTCGTTTTGTTTTATCGCCTTATATGGGGGAAAGCGTCACGGAAATGTTGCAAGAATTGGGGTGGAAATCATTAAAAGAAAGACGTTATTTATTGCGGCATGTTTGCGAAGTTTCAATCGCCGACTTTTACTTCTGAATGTGAAAATATTTTGCTAGCACCCACCTACTTAGGGAGACATGACCATCTCGATAAAATAAGAGAAATCAGATCGAAAACGGAACGATTTAGGTGTTCTTTCTTCCCGCGCGCTATTAGAGAGTGGAACGGTAGAGAAAAGTTATGAAAGTGGTTAATGATTCCTCTGCCAGGCACTTAAATGTGATTTGAAGAGTATATATGTAGATGTAGATTCTGAATCACAGTGTGTAATGAGTATGTATTCCCAAACTCTTCACAACGCTACATAAGACAAATAGTTTGTAAGTGATAAAGAAATGGAAGGAAGAAGGATGGCCGTCCGCGGTGGCCGAGGGGACTGCGGCGCTTCAGTCACGGTCTGCACGGCCACTACGGTCGGGGGTTCGAATCCCCCCTCGGGCACGAATATTTGTGCCGTCCTAGTTCGTAAGTAGTTCATAAGTAGTTTGTAAGTTTAGGGTCTGATGACCCCGTAGTTAAGTCCCATAGACTATACAAACATTTTTTGAAACTGTGAGCCGGACCGGGAATCGAACCCGGGTCTCCCGCTTCGGGCCAGCGGTCGCCTTAACGACTTGGCCACCCGTGCTCGCCTCCCGTCCGTCTCAAATTCCCACAAGTCGCACGCTACGTTTGTAGCGCCCCTATCGTCCATATCCTCTTACACTCGCCATTGCGGATTCTCGTGCGAGGTCGGACGTATGACCGCATCTGCGGTGAAATAACTGATGCTAACGCCGTCGTCGCGTGTAAATACATATTGTATTGTTCTTTCGGACGTCCGAATGGCGAGTGTAAGAGGGCATGGACAATAGGGGCGCTACAAACATAGCGCGCGACTTGTGAGAGTTTGAGACGGCCGGGAGGCGAATACGAGTGGCCAAGTGGTTAAGGAGACCGCTGGCCTGAAGTGGGAGACCCGGGTTCGATTTCCGGTCCGGCTCATATTTTCACTTGTCGCCATTGCTTAATATCAATGGCCAAATGCGGCCACTGTCAATCCTTTCTTTCCCATCCTTCTTCCTTCCAGTTCTTTATCATTTGCAAATGATATTTGGCTGCGAAGCAGGTGTGGTGTCTGTTCATTCGGCCGTCCGAAAGAACAGACAGCACACCAATACAATAAACAAATAGTTTGCTTGTATTATGAGTACTCCTGGTAGGCAGCGCACAGGCCTTGTATGTAGGTGGCGTTGACATAAAGGCTAGTTTACACGATGACGCTACGTTTCATGAAACTGCGCTACTGGCCAGTGGGCATGCGCTGCAGGCGTACGCGCAACTCGTTGGCGAAACAAAACAGTTTCGGCACCTTCCAACTTTGGCGAAACTGATTGTGCGTATTTTTAGGTTAGGTGATAACCAATGCAGAACAAAACACAACATAACGGGGGGAAAGGAAGAACATATATGCGATGCAAAGGTGTTTGTGCCACTTTAACGATGAAAATTTCAGGAATAAGCTGCGGCGTGTTAGTGCTCTTGAAGCAATTATTCGTGAATTGATGGGTTGACGATTAGTGAATGGCAGACTAAAGTACATTCAATTCCAAATACCTATACAAACGAAGTATGGCAATTGTGGATTTGAGAACACGGTACAGGTATTGTAGAGATATCTACTTGACAAGAAACGTAATGCAATTTGTAATTTCAGTTCTGGTGACAATGCTTCACGCATAATAGTATCTTGTTTCTTTATTGCATTACTAACTCTGTTTAAAAGGAACATAAACTGCTCTGGTGGTATTCTGGGTTGATTAAAATAACTTCTAGGGTCTTCAAAATCAAATGTTTGTAGAGTCTATGGGACTTAACTACGGGGTCATCAGTCCCTAAACTTACAAACTACTTATGAACTAGCTAATCCTAAAGACGACACAAATATCCATTCCCGAGGGGGGATTCGAACCCCCGAACGTAGTGGCCGTGCAGACCGTGACTGGAGCGCCTCAGTCCCCTCGGCCACCGCGGCCGGCTCTAGGGTCTTCGATCACAATTTTTTTTCAGCAACCGATCTGATTTTTTTTTTTTTTTTTTTTTTTTTTTTTTTTTTTTTTTTTTTTTTTAAATCCAGTCACAAACCCAAACGCGTTTCTTAGTCTTTTAATGTTTAGTCTTATGCAGCGACTTCACACAGAGAAGCAATAACTCCGCCACAACTTTTACAGCTACCAAAACTTTCATTCTACGGCGACTACGGCACTCATAAGACAACGAAACTGAAGTGTATAGTATTGGCGCCGTGTCTACAGACATACACGAAACCAGTTGCGCGCAACTCATTTCATGAAACGAGTGTCGCAACCTGGTGTCGTCGTGTAGACTAGCCTGTAGACACGGTTGACCGGCGAGGCGGCAGGAAGGGCACAGGCGTCGAAGGCGGCGGTTGCGCAGCCAGCAGCCAGCAGCGAGCAGCCAGCAGCGAGCGGACGCAGGGCGCCCCGCGCGGCAATAAAAGAAACCTCGGCCTTGTAGAGATAATTGCCGGCGAGTTACGGCTGTGCCGGAATTTTCGGACTCCATCGCCGTTAATTATGCCTAATGCTACATCAGGAGCGGTAATTAGCTGTAATCTTATTACCGGCCGGATGAGGAATGACCCCTCGCTAATGACGCCGGCTAGCTGGCGGCGGCACAGACGGGCCTAGCCGGGCCCTGCCCGCAGCCGCGCAGCCGCTGTCGATACACACAACGCCGTCTCTATGGGGCAGCCAAGCAGTCTTCACGACCAACGGCGCGGAACACTGGGCTCGAGACGAGATCCACCCCGACATTGATGTCGTTGCAGGCATCAGTCCGGAGCAGCGGCGGACTAAGGCTGTTGGAGGCCCGGGGCGGCGGCGAAACAAAATGAGGCCCCCATGTCCACTTGAAAATACATGTATTACTTGTTGTTGTTATGGTCTTCAGACCGGAGACTGGTTTGATGCAGCTCTCCTCAAAACCCTATCCTGAGCAAGCCTTTTAACTCCACATAAGAACGGCAACCTACAGCTGTCTGAATCTGCTTACTGTATCCATCTCTTGCTCTTCCTCTGCGATTTTTACCCCACACACTTCCCTCCAATTCACGATTCCTTGATGTCTAAGAATGTGTCCTACCAATTTATCCCTTCTTTTAGTCAAGATATGCCAGAAATTTCTTTCCTCCCCAGTTCTGTTCAGAACCTCCTAATTAGTTATGCGATCCACCCACCTAAACTTCAGCATTCTTCGGTAGCACCATATTTCAAAAGCCTCTATCCTCTTCCTGTCCGCACTGTTTATCGTCCATGTTTCACTGCCATACAAGGCAACACTCCATACAAATGCCTTCAGAAAGGACTTCCTTAGGCTTACATCAATATTCGAGGTTAAGAAATTTCTCTTTTTCAAGAACGCTTTTCTACCCATTGCCATTCTGCATTTTATATCCTCTGTACTGCGACCATCATTTGTTATTTTACTGCCCAAGTAATAAAACTCATCTACCTCCTTTATTGCTTCGTTACCTAATCTAATTCCTTCACCATCACCTGATTTTCTTAGACTGCACTCCATTACCCTTGTTTTACTCTTATTAATGTTCATCTTATATGCATCTTTTAGTACACTGTCCATTCCGTTCAACTGCTCTTCCAGGTCCTTTGCTGTCTCTGACAGAATTACTATGTCGTCAGCAAAACGCAATGTTTTTAATTCTTCTCCCTGAACTTTAATTCCTTCTCCAAATTTCTCCATGCTTTCCTTTACAGCTTGCTCAATGTACAAATTGAATAAAACTGGTGAAAGTCTACAACCCTGTTTTCCTCCCTTCCCAACGACTGCATCCCTTTCATGCCCTTCAACTCTAACGTATAAAAAAAAATTGGAGCCCCCTCCCGCCCCCCCCCCCCCCCCAGAACAACGAGAGACATGGAGCAATCTAAAACGAAATTTGGAGATTTGGAGGCCTCAGCAAAACGAGATACCAAGCGCGCTCCAAAATAAATAAAAACCTTGCTTTCGAGGTATTTGGAGGCCCTCAACACCAGAGGCCCGGGGCGGTCCGCCGCCTCCGCCCCCCCCCCCCCTAGTCCGCCACTGGTCCGGAGAAAGCTTTCCACTGTTGCCTTCTGTGTGTGTATACACCAGAATGAAACTTTCACTCTGCAGCGGAGTGTGCGCTGATATGGAACTTCCTGGTAGATTAAAATTGTGTGCCGGAACCGGAACTCGAACTTGGGACCTTTGCCTTTCGCGGGCAAGCGCTCTACCCACTGAGCTATCCCGACACGACTCACGATGCCGCCTCACAACTTTACTTCCGCCAGTACCTCGCCTCCTACTTTCCAAACTGCATAGAAGCCCTCCTACGAAACATGCAAGACTAGCATTCCTGGAAGAAAGGATATGGTGCAAATACAGCGCTCAAAACAATTAGGCATCAGGTGTGATATACCGTACAGTATACAGTATGGTAACACATTTTATGCAGATACTAGCTTAACTCCCGCTGGTAATATTCATCTCCGATTTGGCAGCCGGATACTATCGTCAACTGAACACGATATTTCGGCAGACCAACTGGCTGCTATCTATAGGTGAGTGAGCTGATTACACTTACTCGCCGGAAACTAAGGCAGAACAGAAACATCGGCCCCTTCGCTGACGACCCACCGCGCGTGCGCGAAACCAGAGGCCCTTTAGGCGCAATAGAACTAGTAGCCCGCCGGTGGAGAAAATCGGCAAAACGATGGGTCGAAAACAAGTCTAGTTAAAAGAAATAGCAGGTCGAAATGAACCGGTGTTGCTTAATATCAGATAAGATTGGCTTCCAAGTTTTACTTAGAGGGAAGCCCTTGTCCCTATTAATAATATTATCGCCGGCCGCGGTGGCCAAGAGGACTAATGCGCGTCAGTTACGGTCTGCACGGCCACTACGGTCGGGGGTTCGAATCCCCCTGGGGCATGGATATTTGTGCCGTCCTTAGATAGGGTAGTTGATAAGTTTGTAAGTTTAGGGACCGATGACCCAGTAGTTAACTCCCATAAGTTATACAAACATTTGAAACATATTAATAATATTATCGGCCATATCAATTTCTATGGATTCTTTAAGAACACATTCCCAGTAGCGGGAAGCAGGAGCAATCAGTTTTGTTTCATTCAGACAATGTTCAGCAACAGTAGCGGGAAGCAGGAGCAATCAGTTTTGTTTCATTCAGACAATGTTCAGCAACAGCTGACTTTTTAGGTTCAAGTAAACGAGTATGACGGTGATGTTCCACACACCGATCCTGAATTGTGCGAATCGTTTGGCCGATGTAAGTCTTACCGCAATAACATGCAATTCTATAAGCACCGGGTTTCCTCAGTCCTAAATCATATTTTACTGACCCAAGGAGGGCCCTAGTCTTTGGTGGTGGCATAAAAACACTTTAATGTCAAATCTTCTTAAAATTCTTGAAATTTTCGAGGAAATATTCCCGACGAAAGGCAAAAAGGCAATAGATTTGTAGTTGTCCTCTAATGGTTCACCTTTTGGACGAAATTGAAAAATTGTCGTGAGTTTCAATTTGGCGCCACTAGTTCTATTGCGGCTAGAGGGTCTCTACTTAGGTTTCGTGCACGCCCGGTGGGTCGTCAGCAGTGTATAAAAGGGCCGCTGTTTCTGTTCTGCCTCAGTTTCCGGCGAGTAAGTGTGATCAGCACACTCACCTGAAGATGCCAGCCAGTTGGTCTGCCGAAATATCGTGTTCAGTTGACGATGGTGTCCGGCTGCAAACCCGAGATGAGTATTATCAGTTACTACGCCGGGAAAGTCTACGCAACCACTTAATCCCCGCTGCTTCGCACATGTAGACTGGATGGACTGCATTGGTTGTTTCTACTTCTAAATATAAATTTTCATAGCTTTACTTTAAAAAATTCTTTCCTAATCAAGTATTTTGATACAACTTGCCACCCCCTATTGCACCATTGATAGCAGAATTCACCTTTCTTTCTTTTCTTTTTAAGTTATAAACATGGTTCCAAATCTCAATTTTCGCATTTCTAGCATCAAAATAGTCTTAGTAGCAACCCTAAAAGATTTTTCAGCTTAATGGTTGAATTTCCAAAAATATCGAAACACATGTTTTTTAAAATTCCAATCAAAAATCTAAATCCGAATTTTGTATTTATTCCTTCAAAATTTACTTAATAGCAACGGATTTTCAAAAAACCGTTCATCTTCTATTTCACCCACTTAGGGATGGAATATCGAAAAATCGATTTAGCCTACAGTATAAAACAAACAACATTTACGAATTTCAAGACTCTATCGTCTGTAGATTCACTTTTCAGTATTCTTTTAGAAACGGATCGAGAACGCAAAGTTTTTTTGTTACGCTTTCCCATTTTTCTTCGCAGTTTTATTTTTCAAAGTGCAATATGCACTTGTTTTTCTTTATTCGAATGCTTGCTGCAGAAAAATAACTGAAGAATGTACATCATGTTTCCCTGTATCTAACCTCTTTGCTATTATAGTGTCGAAAGTCATCGCTGGTTTTCAGTCCCAATGTTACATAAGGTGAGGACTTTTAAGCACTATAACTTTCTCCTTCTTATAGCAGGGACAAGGAACTGCTACGGTGTACAGCGGGAGATTTTGTACTACAACACAGAGAGATCTTTCGTCTCCATTGTGTAGTTTTTGCTGAAGAGCGAAATATTGACACCCACACGTAGAATTTTATATAACTCGGTAACTTTCCAATCCCATATATTCCATCCCCTAATCGTTATCAACTCTCTACCACAATAATGCACGATGGGAGACTGATACCTACTGCCACATACAAACACTAATCGTTTGCAATGTGTAGTTTTGGATGCAGAGTGAAATATAGCCACAAACACCTTAATTTTTATATATATTAAGATTGGTTGCAATTGAAATTTGTGTGAGATATACAACGGTATTCTACTGTTTGAACTATGTACTTCAGGTTTACATGGCGTTTACTGTCAGCCAGTCACCATAGGGCTACAATAATAGTGAAAAAATCATTCTCGTTGCCCACTAATATGATGCGTGATCACCTCGGACACCCAGTACAGTTGTACATCTGCGTGACATCAACAGTATGACGTCAACCATCACATCTTGAGGGATATTTAGCCATTCTTCCACACGTGCAATACCCAGCTCTGTTACCGTTGTATGAGGTGCTGACCTGGCCGCAATACGTCTGCAAAGTGAGTCCCAGACGTCAATCGGGTTTGATGTCGGGTGAACAAGGTGGTTACTCCATTCGTTCAATTTCTTCAGATTCAAGCGTGCTGTTCAGCAGTGCAGCTCTGTGTCGACGAGCGTCACCGTCTACCAGAAGGAATCCATCTTCTATGGCACAACAGAAGGTCAAACGATCTCTTCTCTATACCTCTCAGCATTGAAAGCGCCATTCTGAACGACATAGAGGTCCGTACGTCAGCCAATACTGACTCCTGTCCACACCATTCGTTTACATCCATGATACGTCGATGTTTTCCATACATAAACAGGGTTCTTCCTAGTTCCACGTTCTCTCCGTATAAGGGAACGATGACTGTCCGGCTGAACACAAAATCTTAACTCATTTGAGAACAGAGCCCAGCGCCATTCGTTACGACTCTAATCGCGATGTTCCTCCGGTGTCGTGGTTTTAATGGGGCACAAACTATAGACCTCCGTGCATAGAGGCCGAATTAAATTTCGGACTGTTTGTGTTTATATTGCGCGTCCTGTTGCTACCTGGAGGACGCGTGGGAGCTTTTTGGCCTCCTGTCTCGATGGGCTATTAATGGTCATCTCTTGCTGATGTTACCCGTGTACGACCTCAGCCTTGCCTTCTTTTAACAGTTCCAGTTGTCTAAAATAGCGTACAGTTGGGGCACTACAATAGATGCAGCCATCTCCTTCTGCGCGCTTCCAACCTTCGTATGGCTCTCTATACAACAGCTTCGGGTACGTCACGTTGTTTTGCATTGAATTACCTGCTCACTGCACTATCTTAACCCAACTGGTTGAGTAATTCGTTTGGTAGAGTAAACACAAGTCAACAACAACCCAATGTGCAGCAACTTTCTGTTATCACCACTATCTCGGTTGCCGCGGTGTTGCTGTCTCCACTTCGTAGAATCGACAGAGACGTTGAACCATTTTAGTTCATTCTGGCGATGACAATACTTCGAAACCTTTGCCATTGCACCGTTCATCCACTACTGTACTCAAGTCTTGATCGTCCTTGGCCGATAAGTTGTTACCTGCTGCTTTCCCCACACACATTTCTCCGCCACCTAAATATTCCTTGGACATCCACTGCTCGTCTCTCAGTATGCAACACGTTGAAGGAAGCATTCAAATTACGTGATATTTACGGCATGCTTTTTCGCCGAATGGCGTTGCACTTCATTAGCATTTCAGCGCAGGTGCTCATTATCGACGCCAGCGTAACGTCACTTGCATGTGCTGTATAGGGGGGAGGGGGGGGAGAGGGTACGTGTGCACTTACTGGAATCCTTCTCTATGACAGCCCCAATAATATTCATTCTGTAGGCGCGTAGCTGGCCGCGAGTTACGCAATGTTTCTCCCGCAGGCGCAACTGTTGGCGCTCGGCCGTAGCTCCTCCCCTCCACGCTTCCCCTATAGCAAGCGCCTTCTTATATGACGTCAGGTATAATGTTGATGTTTTCCATAATCAGCTTCAGTAAGACTCGAGCACCTTTAGAAAACATTTCGCAGTTCGGCCGCAGAAAAATTGCGGATTATCCTTCAGAGAAATGAGTGATTGATGCTCGTAACCAAGCAACCGTGTTGAGGATCTGTGGATGTAGGAGGGAACGACGGACCGACGGACCGACGGAACCGACTACACGCATCTCGTTGCACCACAGCACGTGATGACTGGCATATTATGCACATGGCAGTGATGGCTCGCTCAGTTACAGTACGAACACATCACGAGAAATAACAAGTAGTGTGCGGACGAACCATTTGACGCTGTTTGCAGCAGGGGCGTAGCCAATAAGAAAGACAGGTCGCGCCGTGCACATAATGTTACGTGGTCAATGCAGTCCTGAGGTACAGCGATCATTGTCGGTAAGCTCACGGCCCACTAACGTTTTTGGTGGGGGGAAATGACGGAAGAAGCCTGAGGAAGCCCTACAGTGACACCAAGAAATCAGCTTGCCGTTCCTGCCTAGCGGTGTAGTGATTTGCGTCACTTCGGTTTATGAGACTAGTTACCAGCTTCAGTCCGATTAGTTATTCAGAAGTGTTAGTTAAGTGTACTCCATCACAATGAAAACTGCACTACAGAGAGAAGAGGTATTTGACTTGTAAAGGGTTTACTCACCTCTAATATGACAAGAGCTTGCGTTAACACGTTGATTGCCGCGATGACATCAGAGGCGCGCCAGAGCCGCCTACTGTGACCGCCGGCAGCAACATGGCAGCCAACGTGTTAAGGACCAATTTTGATATCAACATCATGAGCGAATTCTCTGATAGCGAATATAGGATTGTACGCATCTTCAGGCTACTACATTCATTCCAATGTAGACAAAATTAGTGTTCGAGTTGACTGTTTCAACAAAAAGCAAAATATGTTATGATTATTTATAATCCGGTTCACGTAGGATGGCGGCCCAGTGTTCTGCCGTCCTGCGCATCCCCTCCATTACCGCAATGACAGGCAATAACGTTCATTCTCTAGTCGTGCGGCTGGCCGCGAGTTACGAAATGTTTCTTCCTCAGGCTGCACTGTTTGCGCTCGGCCGTAGCTCCTCCCATGTTTCCCCTATCGCTCCGCCTCTATGCGCCGTGGCGCCTTCCTACATGATGCCAACTATAGTGGGTGAAACAATTTGGAGTGGCGAAGCGACAATCGTTGATAAACTGCGAGCGATGTTTCTCTACATCCTGTAATCGATCAGTCACGTAGTTCATCTGCAGCCGTTAAGGATAAAATTTACTCGCGAGTCTTTCAAGTTTCTGCGATTTAAACATCGGCTAATACGCTAAAATGACCAAGGTGTCGTCATTTTCAGTATTTTCGTGGCCTTCTTTTAAACCATTATCCAACCGTTTTTATACTTATGAATGACTAAAAGCGAAGAAGAAAAGTAAGAATAACGTTTACTCTCCGCAGAATAACTGCATATTTGCATATATTATTGTCTAGAAATTTAAACATCAGAATATATAAAACTATTATTCTTCCACTTGAGCTGTATGGGTTTGAGACTTGGTCTTTCACTTTGCAAAATGAAAAACGATTTCGAGCATTTGAAAATAAAATTTTGAGGAACTTTTTCGGATCAAACAGGGATGACATTAGCGGGGAGTGAAGAAAACTGCATAACGAAGCCCTAACATAATCAGTGTAATTAAATCGCATAGGTTACAATGGGCGGGTCAGGTAGCTCAAATGGATGAAGGCAGGGCAGCTCGCAGAGTATTGGTAGGGCACTTAGAGGGAAAACGGTCTGTGGTGAGACCGATGCGTGGATGCGAAGACAAAGTGAAGGCCAATTTAAGGAATATACGCATTGAAGGCAACTGGAAGGAAACAGTGCAAGACAGGGACAGATGGCAAAACGTTGTTGCTGCGGTAATGAACTTTCAAGTCCGGTATGTCGGACCCGGTGGTCTTGAGGTAAAGCACTCGATAGGAAATCGAAGAGTCGCGGGTTCGAAACTCAGTCGGACGTCAGACTTTTTCGGTTTGCGTTTTAAGCCATCTTTCACCTCTCAACGATGTGAGGAGTGGCCAGAAACGTAGCGTGGTTCGGATTCCACGTTAGGCTGTAGGTCCTCTTTCGCCGTTTGGATAACTGGGGTAGGCTAGGAACACGCAAGTCGCCGAAGTGGCGTCCAAACGAAGACTTGCATCAGGCCAATGAGCAACACGAAATTATTAAGTCCGGTGTGACCAGTAAGTAAGGAACTGCATATTATTTATCCGTCAAACGAATACCGTTCCTTCGTTTATGCAGAGTGTACGTCTGTGACGAATGTAGTGGACTACGATATAAGGATTTTGGCAGTGCCGCGCGGGGATGGCAGCGCGTTCTGAGGTCTCATGTCAAGGTTTTGCTGCCGCTCCCGCCGGAGGTCAGAATCCTTCCTCGGGCAAGTGTGTGTGTGTGTGTGTGTGTGTGTGTGTGTGTGTGTGTGTGTGTTTTTTAAGTAAGTAGTGTGTGACGTTAGATATCGATGACTCTGCAGTTTGGTCCCTTAGGAAACAAAAAAATATTAAGCTGTCAGCTACTGCGCTAGGGCCTTCCTTCCCAAAAGCTGTCATTTGTGTTAAGAAATTACATGTCGTTCCCATTGAGAAACGTATCAAGAGCGACACCCTGTTTATGAAGGAAAAAAAGCTCTATGACTAGTAGGAATAAAAGAAAAATGATGAGAAGTGAAATATGGTGGTTTGGATCAGTCCGGAGATAGCCAAAGTAGTTAAGATTATGCTTCACGATAAGCGGGAAACTTTTAAATGCCACTGAAGGTAGTATACCAATACCTAGAACATGTCACGAAATTCATTGTCTGAGAATGAATTTGTAAATAAGATTTCGTTATTTCTATTTGCACTTTGCCAAGGCAGCAAACATACACTGAGGATCGGCTGTGGCTTGAGACAAGTCTTAACTCTTGTACCTATAGCTGCAATTGCCGTTTGATTTCTTGATAGGAATGCTAAAGGCTCTCAGGGCACGCGGCGGTTTGCAGTGCTCAGGCGCTGTCAATGTGAAGTATGACGCGAGGGAACGACCTCTGGAAGCAGATGTTATCGCGAGCTTAACTGCCGCCAGGCAAGAAGAGTCGTTCGGCAACAGGTGTTAGCGGAGGCAGCGGCGGCGGCGAAAGAAAGTTGTTGAACAGCGCCGCGCCGTTTAAGCAGATACTCCACTCCCTTCGTCACTTGCCCACCCGTGGGCGGGCTATAGTTTTTCACGCTTTGGTGTTGAAGTTAACGTATCGTTTCCGATGCAATGCACGTCGTTAACTTAGCGCAGAAGAATGCAGAGTAGCAAGATTAGTCTTTTGCAAATGTTAAAGGAAGGGAAGGAAGAAGGATAGGAAAGAAAGGATTGATAGTGGCCGCATTTGGGCATTGATATTAAGCAATGGCGACAAGTGAAAATGTGAACCGGACCGGGAAACGAACCCGGGTCTCCCGCACCGGGACAGTGGTCGCCTTAACCACTTTGCCACCCGTGCTCGCCTACCGTCCGTCTCAAATTCCCACATGTCGCACGCTATGTTTGTAGCGTCCCTATCGACCATGCCCTCTTACACTCGCCATTACGGATTCCCGTGCGAGGTCGGACGTATGACCGCATCTGCGGTGAAATAACTGAAGCTAACGACGTCGTCGCGCTTAAATACTTATTTTATTGGTGTGGTGTCTGTTCTTTCGGACGTCCGAAAGAACAGACACCACACCAATACAATAAGCAACATTAGCCACTTTTAAATAACAATATCCCACATGTACCATTACTATTAAAAAAAATAAAAAAAAAGGAGAGATCTCGTGATCAAATATAAAAATTTAATAATTTTCAAGGTTTAATTACCAAAATTAATAGATGATTTGTGAGAATATTTACCGAAAATTCTAGCTGAATGTTATAATCTTACATGATAACAGTGCGAAATATATTTGTAACACAGGAATATAGTCTATTAGCATAGCACGTTGACGTAATTCCAAAATTTAAAATGAAGAACTGCCTTAGCTATTAAATATTAAACGAAAAATTTAAGTTTAAAATAAAAGTATTGTAGAAAATTTTGGAATTGTAGGGAGCAATATCATTTCAAAATTGGCAACAGCTATCATCAAAATTTCGATTTGTCGGGATCGATAAAACCTGTATACACGTATTGTAGTTTTATTGAAACCTTGCTGTGCGAGTCTACATCTACATATTGTAACATCCCACCTGAAGAATTAATTTTATATATAGAGAACAGTATAGAGTGCAATAATTTATTTTATTAAACTACTTTCTGTCTTCTTTTAGACCATCTTCAGGAATTTTAACTCCATCGATGTTGTGGAGCTGGCAGGTAACTAGGAGCCTTTCAGTGCATCTAGGCATTTTAATACTTTAAGAAGATCGCCGTTCAACACTCGAAAAATTAAAAGACATATTTTCGTTAAGAGATCTGCATAATGTCTTACCGGGGCTTGTTTGAGTTTGCTTCAACTCGAGCTGCGTCGTCTTATCAAGCTTCTTTATTTCTCACTTTTGTTCTAAGCCCAAATATGAGTAATTTGTTTCTAAAACGTACTGAACCTTGTTCATTTTCCTTTGAAGGACATATCAATACGCACATGAACACTAAAACACAGTAAGCAACTGATTACACTGTTAAGTCATCAGTAACAAAATGAAACTGTTACAAGGAAGAGACAAGCTATCTTCAGGTCAAATGACACTGAAAGCAGTACTCCCTCCCCATATTAAGCGGCCGCGCTACGACTCGTATACGTGCTGTCTCCGCGACGTAAAATGTTTCTCATGTGGTAAAAATACTTTGTATGTACATATAAGATGATCTGATACAGAACAAAACGAAGAATGATAGTTTAAAAACACTTTTTATTTTATTTACTTTTTATCACACAGGAAGCGCCGCCACTGCGACTTCCTGTGTTAATTGACTACACTTCAGTGTATTTCAGAGTATTCTCCCAATCCATCGGCCTTACCCGCAATTATTTTTACGAGCTCGTTTCGTTCCAAATCACTCCTTATGCCTGCTCCCTGATATTTTATGGAAGTAACTGCTTCCAGTGATTCTTCTGCATTTACGTAATTGTGTTATAATGAATCTTGCTACCTTTGTATACGCAATACGTTAGGTTTGTTTACGTAAAGAGTCAATTATCTTTTTCTGCACCAAGCTGCAGATCGTCCTACAATTCGCTACAATTTTCCAGCGTTGAGATTTTTCTATATACTACACTGTCATGCGCGAAGGGTCTCAGTGAATTTCCGACATCATCTACTAGGTTATTTATGTACGACAGGTGTTCAAATGGAAATATAGGAAACGTGCTAACAACCAAACCGGTTTAAATCTGAATATGCCAGTTTGGAATAACGTAGTGCGACATCTAGGGAGGCGAAGCATGATTCTTCATCTACCCCTAAAAAATTCAAGGCCGCGAGTGCCCTTAGAAAGCAAAGTGATGCTCACCGTCTGTTTCGGCGTCCGAGGTCCGATACACATCGGATTCCTGGAGCACGGAAGAAGCATTAACAGCTGACGTGTCCTGTGAGACATTCAGTGCCCTTCGCATATCCATCAAGAGCAAACGGCTAGGGTTGCAGCCTGTGATTCTGTTCCATGATAACGCGCGTCCACACGTCTCCAGGGTCACAAAAACTGTACTGGCCAAATACAAGTGGGATCAGCTTGAGCATCCGTCCTCCAGCCCTGACTTGTCCTGTTACTTCCATCTGTTTGGTCCGCTTACAAAAGTCTCAAAGGGAATAGCTTCAACTCGGACGACGAATTGAAGGGCACAGTAGAGGACTGGATTTTGTCACAGCCACAGGAATCCTGGGAAAAGGCAATCCTTCTGCTCATTAAACAGTGGGGCAGTTGTGCTTAGGCCTTTAAAAGAAGACTAATTATAACCACAGTGTCTTTTCGTACCTTTCCATTTGAATAACCCTCGTTCGCAGGACAACTTTATGAAGTTTGGAACGTAGGAGGCGAGGTTCAAATGTTCAAATGTTTGTATAGCTTATGGGACTTAACTACGGGGTCATCAGTTCCTAAACTTACAAACTACTTATCAACTATCTTATCCTAAGGACGGCACAAATATCCATGCCCGAGGGGGGATTCGAACCCTCGACCGCAGTGGCCGTGCAGACCGTGACCGGAGCGCCTCAGTCCCCTCGGCCACCGCGGCCGGCGGAGGCGAGGTACTGGCAGAAGTTGTGAGGACAGATCGTGAAGCGTGCTGAAATAGCTCAGTCGGTAGAGCCCTTGCCCCCGAAAGGCGAAGGTCCCAGGTTCAAATCCTGGTTGCGACACACAATTTTAATCTGCCAGGAAGTTTCACCCCTCGTATACTGTGAAAAGCACCAAAAGCTGTTGATGGTCCGCAGCTATAAATGTTAAATATACATCAATTACTTCGCAATTTTGCCAAGCCGAGTGGTTAAGGCGACCGCTCGTGAAAAGCGGAAGACCCGGGTTCGAGTACCGGTCATCACAAATTTTCATATGTTACAAAATGATATACCAACTTAAGATGAGCAGCTAACGTCGGAAATTCTCGCAAACTGCGAAGTAATTAATGTATATTTAACACAAAAAGTAATTTTCATGTCGGGAAGCCTCCTCATTGAGAATGACAAGCTACGTTCTCTTAGCTAGAAGCTCGTCACTCCAATCACACAGTTGGTCTGATATTTGCACTCCCATAGTTTGTTCATTAGGTGACAGTGTGGAACCCTGCGGAAGTGAAGAAACACCACGTCTACTTTCTGAGTTTCATTGAAGAACAGAGCCAGCTTCGTTTCTCATACTTTCTTTAGAAACTAATGTCGATTCCTACAAAAGAGATTATCGGTCCCCATAGATGTAACACTTGAGTATAAAACATACCAAAATGCCACAGCAAACATGCGCACCTGCAAACGAAAATGATCCGAAGTCTTTCTTTCAATCATGAGGAACGGTTCGCTCCTGTAGTGATCTACGGCAGTGTTTTTCAACCTGTGGGTCGCGACCCCCTGGGAGGGCGCAAAGTCTTGTTTGCGGGGGGAGGGGGGGGGAGAGGTCGGGTCTTAGGAGGACGCAGTAGCTTCATGTTCGATGCCAAATCTACGTTTCATGACGTTCAGTCAGTATGGCAGAAGTGCCACACAGAAGTGACAGGGTTTCGTGAAAGTCGCTTAATTAGCAAGTCACCCATAGGTGGCAAATTGGCTTCGTTGTGACAATTTTCGTGTGGCCCTGAATCAGCTTTCAAAAGTGTCACAGGTCTAAGATGTGCCTATGGCACATATGATTTCTCATGATGGGCCGACCGAAATGCGAAACAATGAAGTCATTTTGCACCTCATGATGACTTGTTAATTACGCGACAAAACATTCATTGTTGAGAACTGCAACAGTTATTTAGAATGGTCACATTCTTCTTGTACGTACGTCACTTGTTCAAATATTGTTATGTCACAAAAACAATTAACTAGTTTAATACTATTTTTAATCAGTACATAACACTACCTTTTTTCTACTCGATCAAAGTAGTTTGCTGTTGCTAAGGAGTTTTCCATCTAGTATTATTTGTACTCAACTAGTAACAATACCATTTTATTACTGGATAACAATAATTTGCTGCAGATTAAGTGTTTTCAGTATTCTTTCGAAGAATTCCGAAGTTTATGTGCATTGTAGAAATATTAAGAAGTGATGCACCAGCTTAACTGGTTTCATACTCGCACATAATAACACGTCGTCAACAAATTAAACTTTGAGATTTATTATTCATGACAGCAGAACCATACATCAAGTACTTGGAGTCATACAGTCTTTTGTTTCAGTTTTGATTAGTTTCCACAACTGTAACTTTCACCAGATGTGGATGGTTACTCTCACTAACGTAGAGACATCTAAGAAATAAAGTTAAATACTTTGAATTTGGAATCACTGATAGGTTTATTACGGGCCTGGGGAATCAAAAAATGTTTGTTAAGCTTTTGGGACTTAACTACGGGGTCATCACTCCCTAAACTTACAAACTACTTATGAACTACTTACGAACTACGACGGCACAAATATCCATGCCCGAGGGGGGATTCGAACCCCCGACCGTAGTGGCCGTGCTGACCGTGACTGGAGCGCCTTAGTCACCTCGGCCTCCGCGGCCGGCGCCTGGGGAATCGCCGGACATTTTTACTAGGGTTCGCGGGTTCAAAGAGGTTGAAAAAAACATAGATCTATGGTATACTTCTGCTAGAATGGGTGAAGTTTTTCCCACTTACTTCGTTTCTCGCTCTGTCTCTTTTCTTTTTTGTCGGTTCTTACTATCCACAGGCTCCTGCAATCAATACCTCACCACGATGCGATTGTTTTCTGTTTGTCCGTGGCGTATCTGGCGAGTTTCCTGACAAGAAAGAGTTTCACAGGTGGGCTAGTACGTCTGGATATGGACTGGTGGGTCTGCATAATGGACGGCAGTCACACAGCTGGGCCCGGAGAGCGGGGGCCGGCATGCAGATCAGATAATCACGGTTTTACGCCGGAAGTCGTTAGAGTGGGGGGGGGGGGGGCGTCGGCGTCGGCGCCGCGGGCAACTTTCTGCCCAGCCAGCTTCCGACCCCTCGCCGGAAAGCGCGCCGCGACTCGCCAATAGGAGCTGCGATTTATGCGGTCGCCTCCCACTTTCTTACCGCTGCCGAGACCCGTGCTGTCGAAATAACAGGCCGAATACTACAATTGCGTACCGTAGGTTTTTCTAGGAGCACCGAGCCAAACACACACTCTGCCGTACAAGTTGTCGTGACGGACTTTGAACATGCAATAACAAATGCAAACAGCGCTCTCGGCTGAGAGTCCCTCACGATATTGTTCAGCTGTTCAGCCAGCTGGACTCGCATTTGGGAGGAGGATGGCTCAGATATCCACTTGGACATGCAGATAGGAGCCCTGGAGAGGAGGAAGGGATCGTAGCTTTCTCCTCGTCTACAGCGAGTCGATTACACACCCCGTCGTGCACACTGTCATCCTGGGGATTAGATCAGTAACGAAAATTCGTATAGCACTATTGGCTAGGGCAGTGATTTTCAAACTGTGGGTCGCGACCCTCAGGAGGTCGCAAAGATTTGTTCTGGGGGTCGCGGTCAAAGGCGGATGTATTTGTTAACATAAAACATTCAGTCCACAGCATTTCAGGGTACTAAGAAAACTGAAATTTATTTCAAAAATGTTCAAACGTTTGTAGAGCTTATGGGACTTAACTACGGGGTCATCAATCCCTAAACTTACAAACTACTTATGAACTAATCAGTTTGGAAAACATGGTTTCCTTATTTGGAAGACAACAGCGAACCTATAATTATTTAAAGATAATTAGTAATAGTAATAAATTGTAAAATTTTGCGAACTAGACCGTTATTTTTATCTTGACTTATGAACTACCTTATAATAAAGACGGCACAAACATCCATGCCCGAGGGGGGATTCAAACCCCCGACCGCAGCGGCCGTCCAGACCGTGACTGCCGCGCCGCAGAACGCTCGACCACTGCGGCCGGTTAATTAGAGACAATAAGTAAGTTTGAGACTTTGGAAAGGAAACCTCAACTTCTTTAGAAATTGCCCATACAGTGGAACTTAACGAGCAATGATTCGCTTCCGAATCTTAAGTGCAACGCGAAAAACTCGTCATGCAACAAACATTTTCAGTCGAAATTAATTTCAGAATAGGATAACGTGTTCTACTCCGGAAAATACACTAAAGAGCCGTATTATAACGTACAATACTGTACATTTTTCTTAACAACAGAAGAAAATATAAAATTGAGGAGACTCCTTGTTACTTGTGGCAAGAACACACGCAATTTTTAAATGTGCAATACAGATGACGATCCACTTTGGTGATGCAAAATTTAATTGTTAACAATGTTCTTATTCTTATAATTTATTTTCACAAGCAGCTATTTTATTGAAAATAGTAGAAAATTGTTTCTGAAGATGATGACGTAGTTCACCGAAACCGGTAAAAAATAACCAACACATAAACTAGCGATCTTGGCTGAAGTAAGTGTGCTTTATATATATTTTTTGATCGCTCTCCATAGGCATAATATGCCACATAACTATAGAATATTTTTACTTGAAAGGAGGGTCGCATACTCAAAAAGGTTCAAAAACACAGGGCTAGGGGCCCATAGGGTTGTTCAGCTGTTCAGCACATTGGTCTCACGTTTGGTAAGAGGTCGGGGAGAAGTGGTAGCTTTCTCTCAACATGTTAAAATGTTTGTAGAGCTTATGGGACTTAACTACGGGGTTATCAGTCCCTAAACTTACAAATTACTTACGAACTACTTTATACTAAAGACGGCACAAATATCCATGCCCGAGGGGGGATTCGAATCCCCGACCGCAGCGGCCGTGCAGACCGTGACTGGCACGCCGCAGACCGCTCGGCCACTGCGGCCGGCAGAGTACAGCAAAGAACGATACAACACGAACGGGATAAGTGCACTATATTTAACTTCCCAGTCGTGTGCAGGGCTAGTAGTATGCATACAGTGCTGCTAACTAGAAACGGGACGTTTAACTAAACCGTTATTCACCTTGCCACGCTCGACAACTTTCTCCGCTGTCCCCTACATGCAATTTTTCATAGACAGATGGAAGACAGATGAAGTGAGAGAGGCAGTGGCGTAAACGAACTGTTGTGACCTCGTCGCCTTTTGTTGAGTACTCGTCCCGGTATAGTTATCTGGAAAGGTACTGATGCAGGAATCGATTTCAACCGTAACAACTATTCAGATTAATAACACAAGTTTTATTCAAAAAAATGTTTCAAATGTTTGTATAGTTTATGGGACTTAACTACGGGGTCGTCCCTAAACTTACAAACTACTTACGAACTAGGACGGCACAAATATGCATGCCCGAGGGGGGATTCGAACCCCCGACCGTAGTGGCCGTGCAGACCGTGACTGGAGCGCCTTAGTCTCCTCGGCCACCGCGGCCGGCACAAGTTTTATTGACTGAAAATTATAATACTCAACTGTGGAACATGTCTGTTTCTTCTCTTTACTTGCTTCTCGCGGCGTCGTCCGTGTGTGCTAGCTTCGCTGTGACTAAGTTACTGCTAAGTTCGTAGCCGCATTTTGACTTTGTACTGTACGTCGTACGTCGGCCTAGATATAGCCGCTTGTGGAGGGCGCGCATCTTCGGTTACTTCCTCCAGGATGCGCGGCGCTTGATTGCGATTGGCTTTCGGTCGATCGCTGCCTTATCCACGATCGTTCTCTTGCGTCTGGCCTGTGGCGCTGACTTTACACCACAACATGAAAAAAGACAGGGGAGAGGAAGTCATGGACAGAGGAGGGCAGAGGGAGTGGATTACCTGAAGATTTAATCAACAAATACTCGGGCAACGCCGGGTTTTCATCAAGTACTCTAATACTCTAGTAGAGTCGCAAACAGAAAAACGATGGAGATGTGTTCGTGGCTTGCTAGACTATTAGACTCTGCTTGCCGGCCGCGGTGGCCGAGGGGACTGAGGCGCTCCAGTCACGGTCTGCACGACCACTACGGTCGGGGGTTCGAATCCCCCCTCGAGCATGGATATTTGTGCCGTCCTTAGTATTAGGTAGTTGATAAGTAGTTTGTAA
The DNA here is from genome assembly GCA_026315105.1 of Locusta migratoria. Classification (NCBI taxonomy): domain Eukaryota; kingdom Metazoa; phylum Arthropoda; class Insecta; order Orthoptera; family Acrididae; genus Locusta; species Locusta migratoria. The sequence continues at coordinate 457,070,512 of CM048746.1, forward strand.
GTTTAGGGACTGATGACCCCGTCGTTAAATCCCATAAGCTATACAAACAGAAGATTCCGCTTAGTGATAAGTCGCGTAATTCGTGCCACTGTTTATTTTTCTGTCCAATGGCACAATTCGTCCGTGCATAAACTGCGCACGAGGATGACGGCTGTTCGCCGTGTGTCGGCGCGGCGGTGGGAGACATGAGGCCGCCAGCCGGCCTCTCGTCTCGATAGCTTAATGGAGGCCGCGCCGCACAGCTTAACGCGTCCGCCCGCCGGACGGATCAGAAGCAACTGGATCACACGGCCACACTAGGCCGGGCACGGCACACCGGCCTGCAAATTAACCCACGGGGACTGGCCATTCAGTATCTGAGTTACAGGCACCTCATGCTTAAGGAACACTAACACCCTCCGCCACGCACCTTACGGTGAATTGCGGAGTATGTATGTAGATGCATAACGGAGCTCGAGGTACTTCAAGAGGTCATCCTGCCAGTTTTGGATGTGATGCACAAATCATGCATCAGCAAATGCTTCATCTACATCTATATCCATACTTCGCAAGCCACCCGACGGTGTGTGACGGAGCGTACCTTGAGTATCGGTTCTCCCTCCTATTCCAGTCACGTATTGTTCGCGGAAAGAAAGATTGTCGGTATGCCTCTGTGTGGGCTCTAATATCTCTGATTTTATCTTCATGATGTACGTAGGAGCAAGCATAAACTACTACACTCCTCGGTAAAGGTATGTTCTCGATACTTCGAAAAAAGCCCGTACCGAGCGACAAAGTTTCTCTCTTCCACTGGTTTATCGATCATCTCTGTAACGCTTTCTCGATTACCAAATGATTCTGTAACGAAGCGCGCTGCTCTCCGTTGGATCTTTTCTACTTCCTCTATCAACCCCACCTGTTACGGATCCCACACCTGTGAGCAGTATTCAAGCAGTGGGCGAACGATTGTACTGTAATCTACTTCCTTCGTTTTCGGACTGCATTTCCTTAGGATTCTTCCAATGAATCTAGGTCTGGCATCTGCTTTACCGACGATTGATCGTTCCATTTTAAATAACTGCTAATGCCTACTCCCAGGTAATTTATGGAACTAACTGCTTCCAGTTGCTGACCTGCTACAGTGTAGCTAAATGATACAGGATCTTTCTTTTTATGTATTCTCAGCACATTACACTTGTCAGATTTGTTATATAAGACTAGGGAACATGGCTTGCTTCGCAATTGCTAAATATCTACGTCTACATACATACTCCGCAATTCACTCAAGAGTGTTTGGTGCAAGGTACTCTGTACCACTACTAGTTACATCCGGTTCCACTCCCATGTAGAACGAGGGAAACACTAATGCTTGTTTGAATCTGTACGAGCCCTAATGTCCCACATCTTATCTTAGTAGTTTTTACGCGAAATGTAGGTTGACGGCAGTAGAATCGTTCTGCCGTCCGCCTCAACTTCCGGCCCTCTAAATTTCTTCAACAGTGCTTCTCGAAAAAGATGTCGCCCCCCCCCCCCTCATAGAGATTCCCAATAAGTTCCCGAAGCATTCCAGTAATACTCGCGCACTGATTGAATCTTCCAGTTACGAACCTAGCTACCCCCGCCTCTAAATACTTATATGTCATCCTTTTAACCTAAAGGTAAAGCAGTCAACAATCCGAAGATTGGTTTGAACACCACAGTGCTTTACTAGGCATGGTCCTCTTTGGAGGTGGTATGCCTCTGCCTTCCTACGAACTGACTTACCCAGCCAGTTATAGGGGGACTTACAGTTTAACGTGGGTTCCGAACCACGGTGCTACTCGGTATTTTTCACATGAGCAATACCGCCAGAGGTGAAACAAGTGGAAAGTGACAGATAAAAATCCTAAGACCTGGCTGGTGGAAATTCCAACCACTTGAGGAATACTCAAGACGCGGTCGTGCAAGCGTTTCATATGCGCTCTTCTTTTAACGACGAATAAAAAATTCTCCCAGTAAACCAAAGTCGACCATTCACCTTCCCCATCATTTATATGCTCGTTCCATTTCATATCGCTGTACAGCGTTATGCCTACATATTTAACTGACGTCACTCTGTTAAGCAGCACGCTACTAATGCTGTATTCAAACATCAGGGGATTGTTTCTCCTGCTCATCTGCATCACCTTACATTTTTCTACAGTTTGCGCTAGTTGCCATTCCTGATAATTCGGTCCAAGTCATCCGTGCTTCCTACTACAGTCATTCAATGATGACACTATCCTGTACACCACAGCATCATCAGCAAACAGCCGCAGATTGCAACTCACTCTGTCCATCAAATCATTTATCTGGGTAGAAAATAATAGTGGTCCTATCACACTTCCCTGGGCATCCCAAATAATACCCTAGATGAACAGTCGCCTTCGAGTTACATATATAGTCTTCGAGCCGCTCAAATATTTCGTTAGCAGTCTATAGTGTGCCTTTCGAAAAATCAAAAAATATGCAGTCTGCCTGTTGCCCTTTATACACAGCGCGCAAGGTGTCATAAGAGAGAAGGGTAAGCTGTTTCGGCAACAAAAAACTGTGCAGGAGGGGGAGGGTGTTGCATCGATAGAGGGTGGATCGTGTGCCTCGAATAAGTAGTAAGTAGGAAGGAGTGGTGTGTAGTGTCCACTGCGGTTGGCTGACACTTTAGTCAGTTACAAGAAAATTTTATTGCTCTACAATCAGATTTTAATGACTTCGTTCAATATTTGCAATCGAAACCAGTAAATAGATGACTCTAAAACAGAAATGATATCGGCCGTTCCAAAGAGTAGTGCTATTGTTCCTTATTTACATAAACTATTTAGGGGAAAATCTATGTAGCTCTCTTAGGTTGGCCGGCTGCGGTGGCCGAGGGGACTGAGGCGCTCCAGTCACGGTCTGCACGGCCACTATGGTCGGGGGCTCGAATCCCCCCCTGGGCATGGATATTTGTGCCGTCCTTAGTATTAGTTAGTTCATAAGTAGTTTTTAAGTTTAGGGACTGATGACCCCGTAGTTAATTCCCATAAGCTTAACAAACATTTGAACATTTGATTTCTCTTAGGTTGTTTGCAGATGACGCCGTCATTTACCGTCTAGTAAAATTATCTGAAGATCAAAACCAACTGCATAACGATCTGAATAAAATATTAGTATGGTGTAAAAATTGGCAATTGACTCTAAATAATGAGAAGTGTGAAGTCGTCCACATGAGTAGGAAAAGAAATCCGTTAAACTTTGTTTACAAAATAAATCAATCAAAAGTGAAGGGCGTAAACTCCACAAAATATCTAGGATTACTATTACCTCAGACTTAAACTGGAAAGAACACGTAGATAATGTCGTGGGAAAGGCGAACCAGAGACTGGGTTTTATTGGCAGAACCCTTAAAACATGCAACAGAAATACAAAAGAAACTGCATACGCTACGCTTGTCCGTCCATTTTTGGAGTATTGCTGCCAAGTATGGGATCCTTATCAGGTGGGTTTGACGGAGGACATCGAAAGAGTCCAAACAATGGCAGCTCGTTTCGTATTGTCACGATACAGGGGAGACAGCGTTACGGAAATGATACAGGATCTGGGATGGGAATCATTACAACAACGGGGCTTATCGCTGCGGCGTGGGCTACTTACGAAACTCCAATCGCTAACATTCTCCTCCAAATGCGGAAATAAATTCTTGACTCCCACTTACATAGGTAGAAATGATCATCAGAATAAAATACGAGAAATCAGAGCTCGAACGGAGAGATTCAGGTGTTTTTTATTCTCGCGCGCTATTCGAGAATGGAATGGGAGATAAAATAGTATAACGGTGGTTCGATGAACCCTCTACCAGGCACTTAAATGTGAGTTTCTGAGTATCCCATGTAGATGTAGATGAGATCTTGGCTACATTTCCTGTTGGAAGTTGTTAAAGTCAATCAAATCGCTCCTTCCTGCCATGTCAGGTAATGAATAATCATTACAAGATATCAAGACCGATGCACATTAGTCGTCTCAGAAAATAATTTGTTCAAAGCGGAAAGTGTTAACTACACATTCGTATTGAGAACGAACCTCGCCATTAAGTGGGGTGGTGGGGGGGGGGGGAAGGGGGCAGCTATGTGAGGACAATATTAACTCTGAAAAGCACGCATCGATTGACGTAAACAACGCCAGCGTCTCTCTCTTCTCAATAGACTGAGTGCCCGAACTGTACCCGACATAGCGGATAGAGTAAATTATGAAGTCGGGCACCTGCCGAGCACAAAAGATGAATACATTGGCAGCGGCGACGAACAATGGAATCGTGGCGGACTGGGCGCCAGGAGGACAATTCTTGGCTCATCGCACCAACATAATTATGCGCTCCCGAGAATTCCACGCCGAGCCTTCAAGACCGGTCAGTGTTGGGCTATTTTTAGCCCCGGGACGTTGTAAATGATAGAGGAAAAGCACTTCTGCTGTCGCCGCTACTCGCCAGCGATCGTCCTGCCAACGGAATTAGACTCTGCGCTGTCATTTCTAGGAACACCTAAAATCTGTCTATGTGCACCTTAATAATCTGCACAGCCACTTTGAAGTAGCTTCTATAAACATCTCCTGTAACAAAATATGTGCATTATCTTGTCCCCGACGGTTGTCATTTTTAACATGTTTTCAAGGCATTAATCTTTCCTTCTAATGTTACAAATCGCGTTTTCCTACCCGTATTTGCTCCTTTATATATATATATATATATATATATATCGAAATTTCAAAGATGATCTACTGAACGATTGCTACAAGGATTTCATATATATATTATATCGAAATTTCAAAGATTATCTAAACGATTGCTACGCGGATTTCATATATATATATAGTGGCGTAACTATGGGGGGGGGATGAGGGGGATAGAACCCCCCCCAGAACCCGGAAAAAAAGAAATCGTATAACAGCAATCTGGTAACGGTAAAGATTGGAACAATAAGCTTTTATTGGATGGGAGTGAATTAGTTTCTTCAACGGAAGTGGTAGATGGTAGTGTCTGAAAACTGACTAAAATTTTGTTCGCCAAGCAGATCTTCCCCCCCCCCCCCACCCCCACAAAGCCAAGTCCTAGTTACACTATATATATATATATATATATATATATATATATATATATATATATATATATATACGTTGAATCTTAATACAGCCAGAATCTAGCAAGGAAACCCTTACGTTAAATGTTTGTAAGTTTTGGTGTTAACAGACGCAAAAGTAAAAAGGCATTACGCGGAAACGACATTTCTTTCCTGGGTTTGGATGCACGTCGTAAGGCTTCTCTCGTTTTAGAATACTGTGCTGTGTTCTTTATGTAGTAGCAACTCTTAAGCAAGTCTCACAGCTGGTTTGATATTTTATACGTTGGTACTTTGTTCACTATGTGATAGTGAGGAACTGTACTGAAAGCCTTCAGAAAGTTCAGAAATACAGCATCTACCTGGGAGCCTGTATATAATGAGGAATCTGGTAAGGTGGGTTTGACAAGACCATTGATTTCGGAACACTTTTTATTCCTACAGAGGATATTTTCCGTCTCCAGAAATGTCCTAATACTGAAGCATATCACAAAGTTCTACAGCAGATTAACAAGGTTAGGGGCCCCCATGAACCACAGACATTGCCGAGGTGGGGTGGCTGCTTGCCTCAACGATACAGATAGCCGTACCGTAGGTGCAACCACAGCGGAGGGGTATCTGTGGAGAGGCCAGACAAACGTGTGGTTCCTGAAGAGGGGCAGCAGCCTTTTCAGTAGTTACAGGGGCAACAGTCTGGATGATTGACTGAGCTGGCCTTGTAACATTAGCTCATGTGGCTTTGCCACACAGCTACTGCGAACGGCTGAAAGCAAGGGGAAACTACAGCCGTTACTTTTCCCGAGGACATGCAGCTCTACTGTATGAACATATGATGATGGCATCCTCTCGGGTAAAATATTCCGGAGGTAAAATAGTCCCCCATTCGGATCTCCGGGCGGGGACTACTCAGGAGGATGTTGTCATCAGGAAAGACAATACTGGCATTCTACGGATCGGAGCGTGGAATGTTAGATCCCTTAATCGGGTAGGAAAATTAGAAAATTTAAAAAGGGAAATGGATAGGTTGAGGTTAGATATAGTGGGGATTAGTGAAGTTCGGTGGCAGGATGAACAGGATTTCTGGTCAGGTGAGTACAGGATTATAAATACAAAATCAGTTGGGGCTATCACAGGAGTAGGACTGATAATGAATAAGAAAATAGGAATGCGGGTAAACTACTATGAGCAGCACAGTGATCGCATTATCATTGTCAAGATAGATACGAAGCCAACACCGACAACAGTAGTACAGGTTTATATGCCAACTAGCTCTGCTGATGTTGAGGAGATCGAAGAAATATATGAGGAGCTAAAGGAAATTATTCAGACAATTAAGGGAGAGGAAAACTTAATTGTGATGGGAGACTGGAATTCGGTTGTAGGAAAAGGAAGAGAAGGAAAAATAGTAGGTGAATATGGACTGGGCAGGAGGAATGAAAGAGGAAGTCGCCTGGTAGAATTTTGCACGGAACATGATTTAATCGTAACAAACACCTGGTTTAAGAATCACAAAAGAAGGTTGTATACATGGAAGAGACCAGAAGACACCGGAAGGTATCAGATAGATTTTATAATGGTAAGACATAGATTCCGGAACCAGGTTATAAACTACAAGACGTACCCAGGGGCAGATATAGACTCTGACCATAACTTGTTAGTCATGAACTGTAGACTGAAACTGAAAAAATTGCAGAAACGTAGGAAAGTACAGAGATGGGACTTAGATAAATTGAAGGAAAGTGAAGTTCTGGAGAATTTCAGAGGGAGATTTAGGCAACAATTGACAGAAACAGGGGGAAATAAAACAGTAGAAGAGGAATGGGTAGCACTGAGAGATGAAATAGTGAAGGCAGCAGAGGACAAAATAGGTAGAAAGGCAAGACCTACAAAAAATCCTTGGATATCACAGGAAATACTAAATTTAATAGATGAAAGGAGAAAATATAAAAATGCAGTAAATGAAACAGGCAAAATGGAGTACAGACGATTAAAAAATGAGATTGACAGGAAGTGCAAAATGGCTAAGCAGGAGTGGCTAGAAGCCAAATGCAAATCTGTAGAAGAATGTATAAGAAGGGGAAAAGTAGATACCGCCTACAGGAAAATAAAAGAGACATTTGGGGACAAGAAAAGCAACTCTACGAATATCAAGAACTCAGATGGGAAGCCGGTTCTCAGCAAAGAAGGGAAAGCTGAAAGGTGGAAAGAGTACATAGAGCAGCTCTACAAAGGAAATGAACTTACAGACAATGTGGTAGGAAGGGAAGAGGACGTAGATCAAGATGAAATAGGAGATGCTATACTGAGAGATGAATTTGACAGAGCCTTGAAAGACCTAGGTCGGACAAAGGCCCCAGGAGTAGATGACATACCCTCAGAGCTACTAAAGTCTCTGGGAGAGCCAGCCACGACAAGGCTATTTGAACTGGTGTGTAGGATTTATGAGACAGGCGAAATACCCTCAGACTTTAAGAAAAATGTAATAATCCCCATTCCAAAGAAATCAGGCGCAGACAGGTGTGAAAATTACAGAACCATTAGTTTGATAAGTCATGGTTGCAAAATTTTAACACGAATTATCTACAGGAGAATGGAAAAGCTGGTAGAAGCTGACCTTGGGGAAGATCAGTTTAGATTCAGGAGGAACGTAGGAACCAGGGAGGCAATACTCACTTTACGTCTTATCTTAGAAGATAGATTAAGGAAAGGCAAACCTACATTTTTAGCTTTTGTAGATTTGGAGAAAGCATTTGACAATGTTGACTGGAATACACTGTTTCAAATTCTGAAGTCAGCAGGGGTAAAATATAGGGAAAGGAGAGTTATTTATAACTTGTACAAAAGCCAGACCGCAGTTATTAGACTCGAAGGGCATGAAAGGGAAGCATCAGTTGGGAAGGGAGTAAGACAGGGTTGTAGCCTTTCTCCGATGTTATTCAATTTGTACATCGAGCAGGCGGTGAAGGAAAGCAAGGAAAAATTTGGAATAGGGATTAAAGTTCAGGGGGAAGAAATAAAAACATTTCGTTTTGCTGATGACATTGTAATTCTGTCAGAGACAGCAAAGGACCTGGAAGAGCAGTTGAATGGAATGGACAGTGTGTTGAAGAGAGCGTATAAAATGAACATTAACAAGAGCAAAACAAAAATAATGGAATGCGGTCTTAGAAAATCGGGCGATGCTGAAGGAATTAGATTAGGTAACGAAACAATGAAGGTGGTAGATGAGTTTTGTTACTTGGGTAGTAAAATAACATGTGATGGTCGCAGTACAGAGGATATAAAATGCAGAATGGCAATGGGAAGAAAAGCATTTTTGAAAAAGAGAAATTTGCTAACATCTAACATTAATTTAAGTGTAAGGAAGTCTTTTCTGAAGGCATTTGTGTGGAGTGTTGCCTTGTACGGGAGTGAAACATGGACGATAAGCAGTGCGGACAGGAAGAGAATAGAGGCTTTTGAAATGTGGTGCTACAGAAGAATGCTGAAGATTAGGTGGGTAGATCGCATAACCAATGAAGAAGTACTGAACAGAATTGGTGAGAAAAGGAATTTTTGGCATACCCTGGCTAAAAGGAGGGATCGCTTGGTGGGACACATTCTTAGACATCGAGGAATCGTAAATTTAGCATTGGAGGGAAGTGTGTGGGATAAAAATCGCAGAGGGAGACCAAGAGACGCGTATAGTAAGCAGATTCAAGTGGATGTGGGTTGCCGTTCTTATGAGGAGATGAAAAGGCTTGCTCAGGATAGAGTAGGGTGGAGAGCTGCATCAAACCAGTCTCCGGACTGAAAACCATAACAACAACAGGGAGTAATTTAGTCTTGGGGGCTTGGAGGTAATTACACGGTATTAAATCGTTCATGTAATGATTTTTCTAAAGGTTCATCGGTATGTAAGTGTCCCGAAGCCTTCTTAAGTGATAGAATGTAATGTGGTGACTTTGACGATAAGAGGTCATTAGAGACAAGCCTACCATCAGGAGTGCCCCACAGAAGTGTCACTGATGCACTGTTATTTTCTATATTAATGATCTGATGGTCAGGTTGACCAGCAACTTGCGGCTGTTTGCTGATGATGCTATGGTGTACGGGAATATAACATCAACGATTGGATTCAGAATGACTGAGATGAAATTTCTAATTTGTGGGAGGAATGGCAGGTACACGGTGTGATCGAAAGTATCCGAAATCCTCAAAAACACACATTTTGATTATTAGGTGCATTGTGCTGGCACCTACTGACAGATGCTCCATATCAGCGACCTCAGTACTCAGACATCGTGAGAGACCTGAATGGGGTGCTCGGCGGAACTCCCGGACTTCGAATATGGTCAGGTGATTAGGTGCCACTTGTGTAAGATGTCCGTACACGATATTTCCACTCTGCTAAAAATCACCAGGTCCACTGTTTTTCATGTGATAGTGGAGTGGAGAAGTGAAGGGACACGTAGAGCATTAAAGCGGAGACTGACCTCGTCTGTTGACTGATAAAGACTGCCAACAGTCGAAGAGGGTGGTACAGTGTAATAGGCAGGCAGCTATCCAGATCATCACACAGGAATTCCAAACTGTATCAAGATCCACTTCAAGTACTATGACAGGCGGGAGATGAGAAAACTCGGATATCACAGTCAAGCACCCGCGTGGCGGAAGGTACTCCGTACCACTACTCGTTACTTCCTGTTTCACACCCATATAGAAAGAGGGAAAAATGCTTGTATCCATCTGTACGAGCGCTAATCTCTCTCATCTTTGTGGTCTTTACGGGAAGTGTAGGCTGGCGGCAGTAGAACCGTTCTGCAATCCACCTCAAATTCCGGTCCTCTAAATTTCTTCTACAGTGGCACTCGAAAAGAACGTCGCCTTCCCCCCAGCGACTCCCACTTGAGATTCCGAAGCATTTCAGTAACACTCGCGCATTGATAGAATCTACCAGTTACAAACCTAGCATCTCGCATATGAACTGCCTATATGTCCGCCTTTAAACATATCTGGTGGGGATCCCAAACACTTGAGCAATAGTTAAGACGGGGTCGTACAAGCGTTTTATATGCGGTCTACATTACAGACGAATCACACCTACCCAAAATCCTCGCTCGTTCTATTTGGAAATAAAACGGGAAATGAAATAAAATACTAGGTACCATCCACGACGCATCGCATAGTGGCTTGCGGAGTAGACTTTCTCTTGGCCCGGCGGTCTGATTTTCTTGCCAGTAGCGCCCCGCCTCCTGCGAGTTAAGCCGGCCGTATGCTTGTGGTTCGCGGTGTGGTCCAGCGAGCGTGGGGCCTGCGGCGGATAGCAGGCCAGCGGGCAGCGTCCGGCTAAGCGCGGCCGTGACTCACCCCCGCCCTGATTGAAGACGGCGCCATTACGGGATCGTTACGCGACATTGAGTCAGCGTGTCACAATTACCAAGGGGTCACACCAGCGACGCCAGCGACGCCGTCTCCCGCGGCCTTCCCCTGACTCACAGCACGCTCAAGCCGTCCTCACACGGGACGTGTTGTCCCAACGTGGCGCAGGACAGGCGTGATGTCTACCTCGCTACAGCACGCTCTGAAACGACCCGCTACATCCCAAGGAAAGTGCTGCTCATCATGATTTGCTTTGCAACCGCAACGCTCTCCAGCGTCCGTTGTGGGCTGGCGTGTAATCAAATGTTTGTATAGTCTATGGGACTTAACTACGGGTTCATCAGTCCATAAACTTACAAACTACTTATGAACTACCTAAGACTAAGGACGGCACAAATATCAATGCCCCAGGGGGGATTCGAACCCCCGACCTTAGAGGCCGTGCAGACCGTGACTGAAGCGCCTCAGTCCCCTCGGCCACCGCGGCCGGCGCGTGTAATCATTGTGTTTTAGTCTGGTGTAATTCGCGAACGAACTAGTTCGGAAGGGCGCTCCCACAGACGAACTACGCGAACTAGTTCGCAGATCCCTCGACTCTTGGTTCATCCGCTCCTTTTCCGAAGACTGACGGGGAACAGCGAGAGAACGTGAGAGCGCGCAGCATCGCTTGATTTATAAGTAATGTTCCTTCAAAGACTTATAAAAAAATAAATAAATCCATTTTAAAAATAGAATACTACGAGTAGTCTGTACGCGCAGTAGTTGAATATCATTGTAACATCCATTCGTGTAAATAACTGGTTTATTTGCTTAAGTATTTGACGTCTAATTGCCCAAAAATACGGATAATAGCACACGCTTGGGCAACACAGATCATTATATAAAAAAGCTGTCATAACAAAAGAAAAAGGTATTTTAGTAGCGGTAGCAAAAGCCAAGAAGAGCGGACGAACTAAAAAGAGCTACCTACTTCGCGGCAGCGCTGCGAACTAAACGGAGAGCTACCGGTCGCGAACTAAGATATGCACGATCGGTCGCGAACTAAAATATGCGCGATCGGTCGCGAACTAAAACATACGTAACCGGTCGCGAAGTATTACGTCAAACGTATCTCTTTTCTTAGTTCGTTGGATTCTTTTCCGAAGGTCGACGGGCAATAGCGAGAAGGCGCGCAGCAGAATTAAAAATCACGTGTTTACCTTCTGCTGATGAGAGCCATTTCGAGGTGAGCGTCTGCCTGCTAGATTACATAGTTCAGTGCTACAAAATTTCTGTTTTGCAGTATTCTGCACTCTACAATATCTGTCTAATAAATTCCATAATGCCAAGATATAGTTATAACTCTAAACATAAACGCGAGGAATTATCCACAAACTGTATCTTATGATTTGCATGATATCGTTAGCGGCTCAAGCAGCAAGCGCATAAAGCAGCTAGGTGAGGGAACTTCTCCCTCCACCTGCATGCGCAGACCACGCCGCTCAGCCGTCACTGGGAGCGGACGAACTAAAAGAACGAACTAGAGCGCTTCCGATCGCGAACTATTATGCGCAAGTCTATTGTGTTTACAAAGATGGATGTGCGTAAAATTATGTGACATCTCTGTTAGCGATCGTCGGAAAAAAAACTAAATGCTTTCTTATGCTTGCATGTTGCAATAAATTACAGAAATTATATTATTATTATTATCTTCAAGAAGCACAAATACGGTACATATATCTGAAAGCGGTTGTGACTAATAACAAAATTTACGATAAAATCACTTTTGGCAAAAAAATTTTAAAAAAATTTCACCAGCTCCAATTGTCTTGCTCTTATATTCCCATTTTCCACGTTGTACATATTCTACATATTCGGAGATAATAGGTTCTGAACAATACATTGTACTTGTGATACACGCGGGATATGACTCAGCTTGCCTCAGCTCGACTATGTTCGTTGTGATAATGTTTGCTTTTGGTATTGTACGCAAACACTGTTCCTCCTATACTGCATCTGCTTCCGTAATCACGCGCTAGCCATGTTACCTTGCACTGTGAAACTGAACAATTCTAACACTGTACTGAACTGAAACTTAATTCAAACACCGTGGGGAAAATCGAGTGAGGTAGGGTACTGTCTTGAATTTCACTGATGCCTGTGTCCTAGCACTAAAAAAATCAACAAATTCTGTCGTGGACAGAGTTTGCATTTGTTTATAATAAATAACATCGAATGCCGGATATTATAATTGTTTTAAATTAACTAATAAGTTACATAAACCGTAATTAAACGAAATCGTTATAAATATCTGGGTGACTGTACATGCAAACCTGTTTTTTACATCTCTTTGCCGCGTTGGAGTAGCCGAGCGGTCTAAAGCGTCTCGCTGCGGAGCGCGCGATTGCTCGCCGTGGAGGTTCGAGTCCTCCTTGGGACATGGGTGTGTGTGTTTGTCCTTAGGTTAGTTCACCTAGGTTTAAGTAGTTTGTAAGCTAGGGACTGATGACCACGCAGTTTGGTCCGATAGATCTACAAACAAACAAACAAACATCTCTTTTCCTCCACAGCTCCTGACGCTGAACATTTCGGAACTGCACAGACGCGCACCTGTTCCACTTGCAATCTCTACACCACAACGTGCGGCACTACCAACTACGCTATTTCTGCACATGACAAACGATTCTGGTCTCACGTATACTACGCGATTAAAACATGTTGTAGTATGTTCTTATGCGTGACATAGCATCACAAACATGCTTCTTTGATAGAATGCGTTATACCATAGGAAAGGAACGATATTCTTTTACATTATACAAATTATAACACTGACACGTTAAATACGAGAATAAAGCTATGAAAATGTTGTTTTCGGTAATTTATAGTAACATAACAGGTCTAAAATGACGCGTCTTCCAAAGTTTTTAAACATTCTGACGGTTTAAAAAATATTATATTCATATATCGTACGCTAGGTCGAAAGAAGGAACGAAATACGGAGTTCCGTTTGCAATAGGGCGGCTCAAAAGTTCTGCTTGTCAGGTGAAAACCAGGTCGCTTCTCATTGGTCACGTTCCACCTCACTAAGTAAAAATCTAACATACTAGATCCTTAATTCCACGCTTCGCAGGGTAGTGGGACGTGGTATTCTACGCTGTGGCGTCACCACTTCCTCCATCTCGTGCGTTTCCACGCCTCGTGAGAGGACGTTTTTATCATTACCGAGGCTCGCGAGTACACGTGGAGCAGCGCCACGCCGGTTCAACCAACACCTCCTAGATGACAAGGCCTCACAACAGGCCGTTTCGCCGTCACACCGAGAGGCCGCGAACTCTAGCTGACTGGCCGGCCGCTACGAGGTGGTGGGCGTGCCCCAGCGGCCAGCCAGTTAGCTCGCTCTCCCCGCCTCTTGGTTGGCACGGCCTGTTGTGAGGCTTGTCTATATCACGCTAGATGTAGACAGTCCCCGTGTAAATGGTGCAGAAAGATAGTAGTTTTATAATTTGACGAAATCCACTTTTCTTAGGCATCATGCAGATCGGACACTTTAACCAACCGGTAGCATGTACGGCGAAAGAGCCACTGTAGCAACTTGCGCGCCGCGACGGATTAGCCGTGCGTACTGGGGCGCCGTGCTGCGGTTCGCGCCGCCGTTCGCCGTCGCGGGTTCCAGTCCCTCCTCGAGCGTGGATGTTTGTCTTGTCCTTAGTTTAGTTTACCTTAGTTTAAGTAGTTTGTAAGCTACGGACTTGAGTCCGATAAATTTACAAACATTGGAACAATTTTTAGCAACTTGCGAAGCATCATGTGCCTTTACCTTAGTGTTCCGGATTTCTCACAACTGTCTACACATTCCATTTGCACATAAATATGTCTTCTCACAAGTGTCACAAACTCGAAGATTAGAGTTGGACAAAACTTATATTTCTCAGGAATAGATTCCTTTAACGACTCACAAAAGGAAATGCTGCCAAAATCGCATTTTATAGTTATTTACTTTCTGACGACCCCTGATCATCATCATTTACAATTATTAGTCACCCGTTCGTACATACAATCTCTGATAATAGAGTTCGGTGAATAGTACTGTAACATTGACGTAGATGAACAATGAACTGCAGTTACCACACTGCACTTCGAAATAATCACCTCTCAAAACTATGCACCGCTGAGTTCTTCGATACATATCCTGGAGACTTTGCACGAACTCTTCTTTTGGGACGGTGTTCAAAAGCCTCGTCACGTTTCATTGGATACCAGGAATATCTTCAAATCTCTTTTCAAGCGAGTTTGAGTCGAGCTATTAGACAGAAGTCCTGATGACTGAGAGATCCGGCGAGCACGATAACGCTCGTCCACACATAATCAATATCGTCAATATCGAAAAATACTAATTTCTCAAAATTCAAATGTCTGTAAATCTATCGGACCAAACTGCGTGGACATCAGTCCGAAGCTTACAAACTACTTAAACCTATGTAAACTAACCTAAGGACAACACACACACACCCACGCCCCAGGGAGGACTCGAACCTCCACGGCGAGCAACCGCGCGCTCCGCAGAGAGGTGCTTTAGACCGTTCGGCTACTCCACCGCGGCTACTAATTTCTGTTCAGATTATTGTTTCTCACTTGGCTGTACTGGCATACGTTCTCTGTGCTGGAGCTTGATGCAAAACTTTGCATAACACTACAATAGGATTTCTTCAATCGTGTTTTCAATGGCACTGTTGCTATTCAGCGGAACACATTAACATCCGAAGATCGCATCAGCTGGAGAGCCTGACGTCATTATGTAACGTGCTACGGTTAATGAACGTCTTGTAAATAAGACTTACGTAAGAGGCAAGCAATCGTGGAGGGATCTCCGAGCCCCAAGAGAATACTAGGGGCCTTCGAGGCCTCAAAAGTTGTTATCTTTTTCATTATGTTAAGATGTTCGGATAAATACTGCCAAATGTGTAATAATGCACTCAATTTCCTTAAAATGCGCTCGAAGCATATAAGGTAATACTAACCTCCAGGCTACCCCGTAAATATCATCGACATATTTGCACCTAACTCGTATACTACACAAGTAAATTATCTCCAACTGGTCGCCCCGGCAATGCTTCGCAATTGATAATATGTATGTACTCTTGCTTTGAACGTCGAATGTGCAAAATATTTTTTTTTTTTTTCGAAATATTCCAATTTGCCGGGAAACTTTTACAAATTTTTATTTCACAAGAACATTACTCTTGCTGCCAAATATGCAAAATTTTATGGCAATCAGACGAATGATATTGATATCAATTGAAAAAAGCCCTTTCAGTTTCTCGCGAATTTTCAAATTTATCAGGTAACTTTCCCAAATGATAAAAATTTAATCGCAATCGGATGAACGGTTTTCAATTTATAGTGTTGAGTACATTTAGAAAAACACTGAAAAAGGAACTTGGTTCGAATTTTGCGACTTCCCTTTTTAACTGACCCTATTTTTTTTACTGTAAACTTTTCCAAAACCATAATGAACAAAACAACTTTCCGGGCAACTTTTCTTAACTTTTATTTGCTGCAAACCTTCCTCTTGCTTTCAACATGAAACGTACAAAATTTTATCGCAACTGGACGAACGGTATTGATAGCTCACTGGAAAAAGCTGTTTCAGTTTTTCCCGATTTTCCTCTTTTCCGGACAACTCTATCATATTTTATCACCGTTTAAACCTTACCTGGACTTACACAAATATTTCAAGACTAAAATTAGCCAAATCGGTTCAGCAGTTCACGAGTTTTAGCGAGACTAACGAACAGCAATTCATTTTTATATGTAAAGATGAAATGCAAAGAATTCTACTCCTAAAAACTCTTGGCGAGCAACTAACTCATGGATAGATGACGAGTGAAGGACATCTGAAAGAGAAGTTGTAGTGAGAACATAATTTAAATCTGCACCGTTCACATCTGAAGAAAATGATCCTAGAAGTAAGAAGAGAGGCAGATGTTATGCTTGTGGAAAAAAAAATGAACAAACGTTCAGTGAAAAGCCAAAGATTCATCTGCAAGAAACATCTGACATGCACAGATAAAAACTGTCAGTAGAAATTAGGTATAGTGTCATTAAATAATCCTAGAATTATAATACTTCATTATTGTATTTTTATAGTATTGTAATGGGCGGTTTGATTTTTGATACATTAAACTACAGTTTTTATTTATGATTTCAATACATATGTATTTCTACAGGAAAGAGAAAGAAAACCGAGTCTTTTTTGACCAGAACATCTTAAGTGTATGTGCAAAATAAGCAACGTAGTAGGGTTCAGAACTGTTTCTTTCTGCAATTCTTTTCCGAATAGTGATCTCGTAACACTATCGAAAGATCTCGTTTACAAATGCTACTTTATGTAAGTGCCGTATTATCCTTGCGAATCATTGTCGCAATATCCTGCAGGTAGTTAACGTTCGATACGCTCACACAGGTTTAAATTAAACCTCAAAGTAACTTTCGCCGAATATTCCAATAACTAATGATGATTGTATAGCGCCACCGGCGCTTTCATATAATGCTAATACGATCAAAATTTCCGTCCTCCCCCGCCAACGAACAGTGCCTCTGAGGGCAACAAGTGGTTTTCTGTTGAACTTTTCACCCTCTACGAACCACACAGCCAGCAAGCAGAGCAAATTACCGAGTCATACAACACGCATTTACGCCGTGTCACTGTTGTCATTTATGGACAACGAGGTTTACTTACGGATCACGCGTATCGCGCAAAAGCTGCTCCAATAATGACCGGACTTTGGGTCGGAAATGTTTCCAGCACATTTAATGCACCGTTTGTTTGAGCACCGAACAAAGAATAACCGCTATTGTACCGCATTCACGGCGTACACCCGAAACAAAACCTTGATTTGCCCGTCTCTTTTGCAGAGATGTTTTACCGCGGCTTTGTGGCTAATTTGTGTGTGACAATTTTTGTCCTGCAGTTGCGCGAAGAGTGCCGAGAGAGAACAAATTACTACCGTGCACGCAGTGACATTTTAGAGACGGAAATTGTTATATTGTTAATTTTAGAGTGCTTTGACAATAATACAACCTTAGATTAAATTAAGAGACTATACAACTATCAATTAATGTTTATAAGTAGCTCGTGACTGATAAAACAAGAGAAGAACAACGACGGTAGTTTTTTTTTTTTTTTATGGAGCATTAAGTTTATTTTTCATTATCCAAAAGCATTACAACTCTGGTAGTTTGTAAATCTGCTTGTAGTCTATACTTTCGTAATTTTACAATACCTTTGAGGATATACGGTAATCAGCATTTAGCAGTTCCGGTGACACACCTTTTAGCTTGATTAAATATAAATGACTTGCCGTTTGTGGTGGCACTAGTCATGAATTATACTATCGCTATCTCGACTCAGAAAGTTTTCATTACTATATTTTAACTTATACGGATGTATTTACGGAAGGTAAATATTACCGATGCATCTAATAAAATCGGCTGTGTGTGTATGTATGTTCCACATCTCCTCCTAAACTAATGGACCGATTTCAACCAAACCTGGTACACATGTTCGTTATTATAAGGCAACAATCGCCGTCGGGGTAAAAACCAGTTACAACACTCTTAGGAGATATGACGTCATAAACAATGACAATCGTAAAAAACGGCCCCAACATGCAACAATATTCTACATCTGCTTCTACAGTAATGGACCAATTTGAAACAAATTTGGTAGAAACATTCTTTAAGGTCACGAATCATTTGCTATGGTACTAATAACCACCTACAATACACATTTCATACGATATCACGTCATAAACAGTGAAAACTGCCGCATCTTGTGGCGCGTAATTTTATTCATGAACTATTTGAGAAAGAGCATTTAGCGACTTGCAATGAACTTTAAACATAATGTAAAATCATTACGAAACTTTCTCTCGCTGACAAACCCAACAAAATGACGAAAGGAAAAAGTTTATCGCTTACTACTTTTCCGATGTTCATGATGTATATCTACAGCATTTGGCATGACGTTGTAAGTTATTACTTCTACACTGTAAATTGTATTCGCGAGCTATTTCACAGACAGTATACATACATACATACCACTGAATGTTCATTCGATATTATATCACAGTCCGAAATATAGTTCATTAGATATGAAGTCATAAAAAATTTTGTTAATGAAAAACCACATAATCACACATGAGGTTTCGATTTACTATGTCTTTACTACTAACACCATTTCCGACATATTTTGCAAACATTAGGCACATATACCACGAATGTTCCTTCAAATTTACATCTTAGTAGGACACATATTTCAGGAGATATGACATCATCAATAAAAAAATTTTCGAATAATTGCTACATCGTGCGCTATTTTTTCACATCTCTTCCTAAAATATTGGACCGATTTCAACTAAACTTGGTACGATATTTCTTACTATCAGACAACAATTACTGTGGGGTTAAAAACTGCCTACAACACATAGTTCACGAGGTATGACGTCGTAAACAATGAGTCACAAAAAGTTACCCCCTCTTGCGACGAGTGACTTACAAGACTCCATCCAACCGTAATTTGTTCATCGCAGTCAGTTTCCTAATATTTCTCTCTACAAATCTGGAAAATTATATTATTGTAGAACACATAGTAAAGGATATATGATGTCATAAGTATTGAGCTGCACATTTCTTTGTTTCACTGTTTCATATTTTTATGCTGATTTCATGAATACATGGAGATGAAATCTTTTCCGAATTTTTATTTTCGTTTCCAATATAAGACTTGAAAAATGCATATATACCCGGGAAAAACCGAGTTTACCAGCTAGTAGTTAATTATAAGAAACTGAAAAAAATGCCTCTCTTATGATTCACTGGTTTCAGCGCCCCCTATCCAAGTTTCACTAGTTCTAGTTTGCTCTTCGGCAAATACAAACCTGTCGACCTACAAAAAAAGAACCATGTCGCCAAGGATGATATTCTAGGGATCAACGTGGCACGTAATGTGCAGTTTCTCAACTTATTTGTACTCGGGGAGTATCTTACTGTGTATACTACAATTTTAACAACTTACATTCTGTCCCAGAAAATTGATTTCACAACAAACTGAATTGCTCGAAACCGGTTCTTACTTGCAACATCGTCTGGTAATTATAGAACATTGTTCAAATAATCAAGCTCCTGTAGGCATCACCCAGCATGCTGGAAGTAAGTTGATTAAATATAGTGTCGTCAATATTTGATCCACTGGCAAAAATTTTTTCCATTTTATCTCTTGAAATGAGAAGTATTTTTATGTAGTGGAATAGCAGATATTCGCACAGTTACGCAACTTCTCGTATTTTTCATTTATGGACTAGCGCATTTCGAAAACTAGTACGCATTTAACGAGCTTCCGCTTCTCAAACTTTTCTGTTTAACTTCCAAACCACTGTCTGCTGCTGGTAATACCAATGAAGGAGCAGTTGGTACTTGCTTATTCACAGATGCGACTTTTGTTGTGGACAAGAAGCCTTAACACTGCTTTCTGCAGTAATGGCATGCGGCTCAATTACGTGAGCTTCCCGAACTGCTCCCACAGACCATAATTAATGTGTGATGGCAAGCAGAAAGTAGATATTAGTTTTGCTGTAACCTACTTTAGGAATTTAGTAGTTGAAATATTAAATGTAAAGCTGCTACTTTAAATGTAAAACACTGGTTGAGACAAATGAGAAAACAGGCAGCACCTAAAAGTGTAATCCTGAACAGTTCACCATTTACTCCATTCGTCTTTAAGGGGATCCAGTTGTTCCTAACTGTAACGTTCATAAAACATGGGAGATATAAATACACACTAGTAAAATATCAATCAGTGGAGATAAAAGTTTCAGCAAAATGATCAGCTTTCATTATTACAATTTTTATTACAGAAATTCCACTTCACATTCAGTAATCTGAGTGGATTCTTCAGTACTGTGGTTCAAGGCAACGGAAATTATTTTATAAAACATATATATGAGAATTTGAGGAGCCTAATTTCAAAGACGGCCAAATCCAGTTTCGAAATTTTTATAGGAGTCATAAAACTTAAAAGCATATTATGGTAAAATATCCACTCTTTTGGTAATTTTTTGTCTATCCTCTTATGTCAAAATTGACAATCAGTACCGAAAATGTGGCGAAAATTATTAGTATTATCGTATAAATTGATTGTGGGTGGACATAGTCGACTTTGTAATTAACTACTCGATTTGTCTGCTTTTGAAACAAAATCACCGTACACCGATGTACTTGAGATAGTTTTTACTATATTAAAAAGATTCCTTAACCATCTGAGCCTTATGCACTTTTGTTTTAAGAATGACCCCATTGGCAATAAATTAGATTATATTAATACTTGTTCAACATATTATGAATACGACATTTCGTAATGATTTGTATATGCAGTTTAATAAAAGTTATCTTCACATGATATTGCAAGACATTAGTGACCAAATACTTTTGTCGCAGCATCATTAACTTCTTTCTCTGCAAACTTATTTTTAACCTTGATTAGTGGAAATCATTCTTTCTCCTACTGTTGTAGCAATACACAACAGTTACTTCTGAAGTGGGTCGGATTACTAATAATAAATTTCATAAGTGAATGTAAGTATTGTGAAGCTACTGTGAACATCCCTAGATCGTTACAAATTTTTCGTGATGATCTTGCGTGACTTCTTGCAATTATTTTGATTATACGTTAATATAAAGTAAACATGCAAGACAAAAAGGGTGTTCGGCTTTGAACAAAAGTAATTACTGAGTGATCAAAAACAGTTGTATTAACAAGAATTTTAGCGCCGGTTCCTCTTGAACAAAAAAGGGAAATTCGGCCGCTTTTAATAAAACACCCGCCTATACGATTTTTGAATAAAAGAAACGCTTGTAAACCACTGTCTGTAAGATTGGCTCCCGAAGTACCACAGAAAATAATATAAGAAAATAGCGATATCACAAAGTGAAAAAAATTGACTTGGCACTCATTGATATCGGGATTCTCATTTGCTTTACAAGTTGCCGAAAAATAATATTTTCATCTGAAAGAAAATAAAATTGTTTCGTTAGTCCAGTCTTAGTAGAGAGCAAAAAAGATATCTTGTTCTTTAAGAGCATAAGTTTGTAGACAATTTTAATGTAGCGACTAGAATGGGTACAAAGTAGGAACTCTTTTAGTATTACCTCAAATTTAGCTTTCCTGACATGTGTTTAAAATTACTACGTGTAGTGTAGCAAAAGCAGTAACTTGAAGTGTAGCAAGGAATATTGTTTGTCTTCTGAGTGGTAATGACGTAATACACGGTCTGTAACACTGTCAAAGTGTTCAAATGGTTGTAGATATATGGGACTCAACAGCTTGGCTATTATTCCCTAGCTTAGAAACTACTAAAGGTAAACTAAACTAAGGACAACAGAAACACCCATACCCGAGGAGGGGAATCGAACTCCCGACGGCGGACGGCCGCGCGCACCGCAACACGGCGCTCTAGTACGCGCGGCTAATCCGCCGCGGCTGTAACGCTGTCCTTAGAATGCCTTAAATTTTGAAGATGTATCTAGTAGAAAAGCATGTGGGGGTGGGAGAGGATAGGAGTGTAAAACCATTAATTTTACAGCATACTTTTGTATGACGAGCATTTCCTTTTTAGAAACCCGGGATGGATGGTTCCTTGAACAGTCAGCAAAAAAAAAGATAAATAATAGGTTATGTATAATTTTACTCAGATTAGACACGTTTCACATATGAATTGGAGGAATGTCGCAACTGCGTTGCTTAAAAAAACTCCATTGTATGTTTTGTTTAAAATAAAACAATACGTACAACATACATATCGAAGATTCTCCCTTAATAATTAACACTTCGCATATACTACATTTATAATGATTCTATTTTACTCAGTTTCAGACTTATAAAGCTCCGTCATTTAGAAGTTTGTGTGCGCGGGCGACAACTTGCTAATTGACTTTTTTTAATGCATTACTTTTCACGTCCCGTAACACTGGTTGTAGATGTATTGCATTTATGAATTTGTAAAATCTGTCCCTGGAATTGAGAATGACATTAAAACTTTGACATTAACATCTGTTTATTATTTCTAACTTAATTAACTCATTCAGTCCATCCATCAAACCCTTGCAAGCGTCTCGCACCAAATGGTATATCAATGAAAAGCATACTTTCAAGAAGTAGCTAACAGCACATTTCCCTATGGATCACCACTAGTCAAAAACCGAAACGCTCATATTGGCATTTTACTGCACTTAACAACCTTTGTACCAATTGATATAAGATCTCTAATTAAGAATTTATATCTACAATAAAAACTGGATATTTCTGTGGAATGAGAAGACCCGCATATTTCTATAAACGACAATCACATATGTGTTAATAAGCAGATATGTTATGAATGATATATTTATAACAATAATGTTAAATTTTGGAAAACATTATAGAAATGCAACTATCTTCAACAATAATTAAAATTAATCGCAGTTTAGTCTAGATCGTATAATATTTATTAGTAGGTGATAGGTTTCGATTCTGTTACTTGTAGAACCATCCTCCGACCACTGAATGAACAGGTAAGGATCACTGGCGATTGAGCACCTAGTAATAAAACCTTCACGATGTATAAATGAAACACGATTAATTTTACACATGTTAAAATTGAATGTCTTCAGTCCATACTGATTAAAAAAAAAAATAAAAAAAATAAAAAAAAAAAGAAGAAGAAGAAGATAAGAAGCTGTACTTATAAATATGGGGAGTGGGTTTGTTCCAAAACGTCACACAATTTTTGTATACAGTATCGTATTGTTTTCTAGTAGATTAGTTTATTTTTCTGAGTGATTTCGTTTCACGTTTCCCTCAAATACGCAGAATCAACAGCACACTCGCAAGACGATAATATAATCTACCTCTTGAGACTGATAGGATACATTTTCTTTGTAAAAAAAAAAAAAAAAATGTAAACATACTGCATCTCTGGAGAGCTGTTAAACGTCAAGATCCGTAACTTAAGCGAATAATAAACATCTTACGTATGAAAACGTAACATTATATGTTACGAGATATTATAAAGTATAAAAAAAAAAAAAAAAAAAAACACTTCGTCACAATAAGCTCAAAATGAACGGCTTGCCAGAATGTATAAAATAAATAGGCTAATAGAACGAAATATTATAAAAGAACAAGCTAAGTTCCCGCTGCTTCGCACGTGTAGACTGGATGGTCTGCGTTGGTTGTTCCTACTTCTAAATATAAATTTTCTTAGATTCAGCTTTAAAAATGCTTTCCTAATCAAGTATTTTGATGCAACTTGCCTCTATCTATTGCAGCAGTGTTGGCAGAATTCAAAACATCCCGAAACGCATTTTTTTTTAAATTATGACTATGGTTCCAAACCCAAATTTTCTGAGTAGCACCCTTAAAAAATTTTCCCTTATTTCACCGCTTAATCGTTGAATTTCCAAAAATATCGAAACACGTGATTTTAAAATTACAATCAAAAATCTAAATCCGAAGTTTTGTATTTCTTCTTCAAAATTACCTGAATAGCAACGTATTTTCAAAAAACCGTTCATCCCCTATTTCACCTCCTTAGGTATGGGACTATCGATAAATCGCTGATGCCTACAGTGTAAGATAAACCACATTTACAAATTTCAAGTTTCTATCGTCTGTAGATTCACTTTTCAACGCCTTTTCTGTCTGTTAGAAACGGATCGAGAACTCGATAATTATTTCTTACGCTTTGGCATCTCTTTTCAAACGGCAATATGTACTTATTTTTCATTATTCGTACGCTTGCTGCAGGAAAACAACTGAAGAATGTGCATCACGTTTCACTGTACATAACCGCTTTGCTGTTATAGTGTCAATTTTATATAAACCGACGACTTTCATCTACCCTCTCATAGCTATCCACAGGAACTACTAATCCAGTTGTCCGTATTTTGATCCTAACAACTACAGTTGTCTTTCCAGTGTTTATATTGAGATCATTGGTGTATTGCCAGTGTAGTTAATTCTCAGTTAATGTATATCTGTGTTTCCCAATGTTTTATCTTTGAGTCTTTTTATCTTTGAGCATCTGTATTGCTTCACATTTGACGGACTTTCGTTCGCCACTCTCACCCATTGCCACGCACCGCGAGCAAAACACCATAGTGCACACCGGTAACCTAAGGGCTACTCTCAGGTACAATCGTCATTGGTCTGCAGTGCATAATTTTGGCTACCAAGTAAAATATACGGATACACGTACCACGTTCCATTTTTATATATGTATATTGATTATGTGTTGCAGGCGAAACTCATGAAGATAGCTTCTTAGCCGAAATAAGCTTATAGTGGAACTACGATTAACATTACAGTATACAGTGTTACAAATATATAATCTGTATTATTAACACAAAATCGTTGCAGCAATCACTTTCTAATGGACGTAGCCCTAAGATGGACTTGCCACCATACCAACGGCCCCTATTAGGTCGGTCGAGAACGTCCGACTGTGACTCTTGACTGCCTCGGGAAGGACGACCATTCCACGAGTGTCGACTCCTAGCCGCCGACGAGACGCGCTCTCGTATGAAAATAAGTAATGGTGGCGTAACGAGAGGCATTTATAGAAAGAGCCGCAATTAAGGTAAATTGTTGTGGCCGACAAGGTCTCAGCTGAAGAGGCGCGGGTCTTCTCCCCCCCCCCCCCCCTCGTCGCGCGCTTTCTCCCTCCCCTCCCTCCTTTCTCCGTTCCCACCCCCCTACCCTTCTTGCAGCTGACACAGAGCTCGTGGAGATACGCGAGTTCATCGGCCCGGCACAAATGAAATACTCGCTGTCGTGACTGGGTTCAAACCACTTACGATCGCGTCTCGGTTGACTGGTAAATAAATTACGCGCACACAGTTTGTTTGCTGAATATATAAATCTCGAGCCACGAGATATCGTGCTGGCTTTTTGTTTGTCGCCGGGCTCTTTACGACTCAATTACTCCGACTTGACTCCGGTGACTTGTTAGAATCATTCACGAGTGAAAGCTCACATGCCGCGTATTCTGCAGTTGACAAACGCCTTAATGATGCCTCTGCGTCCCCCAGATTATTACTGTTCTTGTTACCTGCGGATAAAATTTTTATAGATTGGTAGAAGATCTGTCTGCGGCGCGCCAGTCACGTTCTGCATGTCCACTGCGGTCGGGGGTTCGAATACCCCCTCGGGCATGGATATTTGTGCCGTCCTTAGTATTAGCTAGTTCATAAGTAGTTTGTAAGTTTAGTGATTGATGACCCCATAGTTAAGTCCCATCAGCTCTACAAACATTTGAACATTTTGTTGAAGATCTTACGGGAAACAGACAGGGCCATATCAGGAGAAGGAAGTTTCTTCGATTTGTCACAACAGACTCTAAGCTAAATGGTAATGAAAACACATTTTACTTTTATTGATATGGTGTCTGCACTTTCGAAAACACCCGACGCCGTAAATTTACGATTTGAAAATATGCAAACATCTTGGCCGTTGAAAGGCACTGAAATAAATTTCATGGGGAAGTTTCTTCCTCTTGCTCGCAGCCTAACGTATTCCGATGTGTCCGAAATAACAGACGCCATATCAGTAATTGTATGCATATCCCCAACAGGCAACGGCGATCATGCAGTAATGAGTAGGGAGTACTACCATCATAGCGAGCGATATGTTGAGAATTTTGGCAGGACGAGAACCGTGCCTGGGCAGTATAATTGGTTGAGCCGACCTTGACCCAAAGCGGGAAATATGGGTTCGAATCCCGGTCCAACACGCATTTACAACTTTGCCATTGAATTTATTTCATTGCCCTGCAAGTGCCATATGTTTGAATATTTAGAACTGTTTCTGCGTGTTTTGCTTCCGGGTATAATTTAATTTACTGAGGAGGAAAACCTCATTTGTTGTGGCTGAAAAATGTATAGTCTTGGCTTCACTGGAAGCACTGTAGGAGTACAGCAGAAACGCTGTTCTTATTATTCTTTCGCCTTTATCTCGCATTGACGGGGGTCTGATTTTTTAGAGGGTCTGGCATGCCAATTTTATGACCTTTCCGTTGCCACCTCATTAGAAATCCGTTTTAGGCCTCTTTTTTATGCACGTTCCGCTCGGATTTCAGAAACTGTCTAAGGAAAGTACTGAGGTTATTCCATCAACAATTTTCTGACTCACTTTTACGCCTGATCAATTGAAAGGCACGTATCTAGTGAAAGAAAGGTTTACGATCCCTCTGAAACTTTATATAAGGTTCCAATATACATACCAGAAGTTTGTTTGATTATTTCCCCTCAATCGATCAAAGTCTTGACAGTAGAAGAGGCGCAAGAAAAGACGTAACTGAAATATGCAAGAAATTAAAAGAAAAGGCTAATACTATGACAATGCTCAACAGAAAATATGACGGTGGTCGTAAAAGTTCTCGCCCTGAAAATGACTGTTTTCAAGAACAATTATTTTCAATATAATTTCCTTTAAAATTAATCCAGCACTATTCCAGTGCCATGATCCCGAATTCCCCGGTAGTGTTGCAAAATACCCATCTAATCACTTTTAACACTTCTTGACTGAACTGAAAACGTTTAAGAGCAAAGAAAATTTTGAGTTTTGGGAATAGATGGAAGTCCAAGTGCTCCGAATTTGTGGAGCAGGGCGGATTTTTCAGCGCGTCATAGTGCAATACGCTCAATTTTCTTTTCGTCAAGACACTCTTGTAGGCAGATGCGATAGCGCGGAAACTATGAGACAGTTTCGTGCTTGTGAAAAAGATATGTGGTGCTACTACAGTAAGATGCAGATGAGGTCTCAATTTAGGAGCGATATACAGGGTTTATAAGAAGTCCACAAGATCTGAAGATGGCAGAATTTTGAAACCGATCGTGACAGAATTTTGAAAGCGATCGTGAAATAAAGTGGATATCTGAAATACGATCTGAGCAAGACTTGTTCATTACTACAAGTTTCTATGTTAGTTGTGTCATTGTGAAGATAAAGTCCGAGCATGATCTTCCTTTTCAGCAAGTGATAACACACGTTTCTTTAGAATTCTAGTTTACAATTTATAACATGTATTCAGAAGGGTTAATCATGTTTTCCTTCTTATAAACTAGAAATATCTGGGATATAGTCCATTCTTCAGAAATACAACCGCTGTGCCATCACATTTTCATAAAATCTCGAATTCTTAGTTTTGTAATGTTTGATACATATTTTTATCAGTTCCATGTTGATTTTGTTAGATCCTAAAGTCTTCCTGGTTTTGATGGCTGTTAAACAATGTAAACAATAACTAGTTAGTTATAACAATAAGTAACAGCCATACAATAATTAAACTTCCTGCAATTACAGATTCCAACCCAGGCGCGTGGAAGGTTGCCAACCGAATTTCACTGTAAAACTCGTTTGGGGCAAAATTACTACAATATTGTTGAGTGGGTACAGTTTTATACGTTTGCAAGGAAATGTCTTCCTGCAATTCTATTATCTCCTTTTGGACTAAAGACTTTGAAAGGTGGAACAACTTCGTAGGCACATCCGCCCATTCTGCTGCAGGAGAAACCTCAAAAGGTGATTTTAAGAATCGCGACAACTCGTATATTTCTTTGAATCTTACTGGAAATTTATTCTTAAGATCTTCCAAGAAATTAAGTAATATGTAAATGTCTTTTAAGGACATATTGTTAATCTAAGTAATACCAAAATGCTGCTTTACTTTGTAGATGTTAAATACTGTTTATTAATATAGCAATAGGCCTATTTCGGAACTGTGGCTATTATCAGGCTGTGTCAATATGGTAATGTGAAGGTATAATTTATTATAATAACTGCATATAAATGCAGTATAAATGTTCTTTAGATGTTGAGAAATGAAAAACTTTTTGCCTTAAAACGTCTCTTTCAAAGGTTCTGCTTGCGACGGAACCAAATCACAAATTAATTTCCCATTTTCTTGTAGCCCGGTGTTGTTATCACAGAAAAAAAAATCGCACTGGCGTGTTTTACTGTTTTTGCAAACATTTTTGACCAAAATAATAAAAAATTAATTAATAAGAGTGTCTGAAACCCTTGTAGGAAAAAGAAAATTTTAAGTATTGGCGGGTTCCGAACTACTGACCTTTAGCGTCACAGTCCAACGCACTGCCTACTACGCTTCAGCTAACAATTATAAGTTCCGTTCTTTAATCTCATACTATTGATGGCCGTTGTTAACTGATGATAATATGGCATTTGTAGACACTAGATTATCATTTATCGTACGAAGAATGACGTCTTTTTGTTAATTCCTCAGTGCGCCATTGCTTTGAAATGACAACGCGTAAGTTACAATAAGAAAATCATCAAATACGTAACGCAAGATGGCGTATGCCAGAGACAGTTCTGGGCGAGGACTGTCACGTGACATCTGCAAACGGCTGGTTTTCGTTAATTTAATGGAGGGTGTCAAAACTCCGTTATTTTTGCAAATATCTCTCAAACGATACGAGATATGAAAAAAACACAAGGGAACAAAGTTGTAGAGAATTTTCTCCTCTACAAATTCGTTTATTCAATTTTCGCGTCGGATGAACGGTTTATCTGCAATTAAAATTACATTAAAAACTTCTTTTTTTGGTATTACTAACGTATTTCTAGTCCGCAATATTTCAAAAAGTGAGGTTCTGGTCTCTGGTAGCCAACAATTATGTCTGTAAAATTTGGTGCCGATCGGTTGAACAGTTCGACCTAAAAAGAGGGAACACGTTACAGCCAGACATTGTCAAATCGCTGTTATTTTTGCAAATATCTCTGCAACGATGCAAGATATGAAAAAAACATAGTAGAGCGAAGTTGTAGAGAATTTTCCCCTCTATCAATTAGGTTATTCAATTTTCGTGTCAGATGAACGGTTCGTTTGCAATTACAAGTATATTACAAAAGGCTCTTTTTCGTATTACTACTGTATTTTTTGCCCGAAAAAAATTGAAAAAGGGAGGTTCTGGTCTCTGGCAGTCTACAATTATGTGTGCAAGATTTGGCGCTGATCGGTTGAACGGTTCGTCTTAAAAATAGGGAACACGTTACGGACAGATAGACAACGCAAAATAGTCGTTATTTTTGCAAATATCTCTGAAACGATACGAGTATGAAAAAAACATAACAGAGCAAAGTTGTAGAGAATTTTCTCCTCTACAAATTAGGTTATTCAGTTTTCGTGTCAGATGCATGGTTAAGCCATTATTTTCATTTAAATTTCGAGCTGTCAAAAGACGATCGCAAAGGCCCACTTATAGTGTTACTACCGTAACCTGAAGTGGGCCAATAATTTTTTTTCATCATTAGAGTATGTAACTTATACTTTCAAAATACTTTTGGCGGTCCAGTTTTTGGTCTTCCGAGGTCCGGAAGTGGACCGCGGTTCACCAGTTCCCGAGCACTGCCCTAGACGTTTAAGTAACTTAATATTTTTCTTCGCATGATTATTTCTGAGCATTAAATTGCCAGCAAGGCAATGACGCACCTCTTGCCAGGAGAAATTACAAGAAACCCTTGGATGGTGAGGAAGATGGAGAGGTCTCCAGATCTCTTGTAGAGTTTGGCACCGAAAACATCCCCCGCACGAACGGCGCAGGTGCAGGGGGAGGGTCCCCTGTGGTTCCGCCTCCTTACGTCAGACGGTCGCCGGCCGCTGAGCAGACGCGCAGCCAACCGCGCACACACACGGACACAGACGCGGCCTCGCCACAAAACAGCGCATTAAGCAATAATTCACGCACGAACGACGTCGCAATTAAACAGTGGCACGCGCCGCCAGGTGGGCCGCTCCGTTTGACAGCGTGCGCGAATTTACTTTGATATTAAAATGCGTTCAGTTATTGTCGAGATTTAATTTAGTTAATGCTATTTCCAAAGTGACGTCGCGTGCAACACCTTATTTACCAAAATAAATTTCATTTATTTCGCTACCGCGCCATGTTGTGGCATTAGCACCGCGATCGACTGTAACAATTTTTAATTTTACACAAAGCCCTGTATACAAAAACGTTCTCTCTTTTTTTGTCACAAGATTAATAAGCATTTGCTGCGCTCCTTTGTAAGCAGATATCGATAATAATAACACTAAATACCTTAACGTTTCGATGTGTGCCGTGGGCTTACGTGATCCATAGACCATATTCGCTCTGATGAGACTTACCCGCGGCTGGTGCGGGAACGCTGCAAGTCTCAGGCTTTCCATCCTGTGACTGTGGTCTACTTTTCCCGTACATGCACCCATCCGTGTTCGATCCCTCTAGATGCATGTCTACCCCCCCCCCACCTCCCCCCACCCAATACAGTCCGCCCACAAATCACCTCCGCTCTTCAAATAACAGATTCCCCATCAAATCTTCTCCAATATTAAGCTGTCAACTGTTGCGCAGGGGCATTCATTTCCAAAAGCAGTCATTTGTGTTTATAATTGGTTACGAAATTACATGTCGTTTCCATTGAGAAAGGCATTAAGAGCAACACCCTTCAATGGGGCAGTGGGCGAAACCAACAGATTATTATCAGCCAACAAGGTCGGTAAGAAGTACGATTGGATTCAGTTTCGAAGTTACAGCAGGCTTCTATAGACTAAGACTTATGACGTTCGACAGCCAAAATCACAAAAAAATATATAAATTTGTTAAAGCTAAACTTAGAACCAGGAACACGTTTATCTTCACAGATAGTAACCTGTCACGAAGTTGCGACAGAATTTCATATCCAAAGAAGTTTGACAGCCACAATCCCAAAATCACATAAATTACATTTTCTTAACTAGTTTCGACGATCTATACCACCGTTATAATATATATATGATGAAACATTTAAGTAAATTTTACAAAAATTTCGTTTACATACCAATAACCACTCCTGCACAAATACAAAGATTTCCTCAACAGAAATAAAATGCAGTATTTTATGTTTTAATACAATGCCCTAAACAAAAAGAATGTTCTTTAATATCTTTGACGAAACAATTCTAATGTTTCTGTCAAGGTTGTCATGCACAACACACATTTGTATTGAATTATATTATTACTTCGAAAGTTATTTTGCTGATTTTTAGTATAGACAAATTAATAATGCTATCAGCTTTTTATACGGTGTTGTCTAGGAACTACACTGGAAATGAAAGGGTTAAAATCATTTTTTGTGAATTTTCTTGAGTCTCATGTTTCTTCTTTTATTACCCTTCATGCTACTATAATCAATAATTCACAAATTGTGAATTACGTTGTGGTCCTTTAGTCTCCATTGCCGTAAGAACTGGATTAGCGTCAATTTTTTTTAATTCAACTTTTTTATTAGGAGATAATTGCTTCTTTTCGTCATTCAGTACCTGAATCCTATCACTTATATTGAAGTCCGGTAAAGTTGACAGAACCTTTTATAGTGCGGTTAGAGCGTGTGCCTTTCTTTGGGCGGCCTGGAATACTAACCCAGCACACAAGTAATGCTGTCCTCTGCATTATAATGTACGATCTGACAGTACCTAGTTCAGGTAGTTTTTAGATATGCACATGGGTGTAAAAATCGTATCGTACGTAACAGTAGCGAATAGGCACTTTCTCTCCATCTTATAATGTTATATATGTCTGTGATCTCATTTCGACATTATCTTTTAGACTTGCTGCAATAGCAGGTAAAAATTATTCTACCACTTTCAGAAAAGCTAAATTTAAAATAATTAATGAGCACACTGACAATGTACTGCAAAAATTACAATTTATAGCGCGAATCTGAAGGCTTTAACGCTATAAACTCTACACCCGTATATTTACTCTGCAAATCATATTTAAGTTTCTCGCACAAGGTTTGCCGAACAGCGTTCATAATATTTCTCTGCCGTTCCTTTCTCGAACAGCGCGCGGGGAAAAAAGAGCATCTAAATCTTTCCTTTTAGGTCTGATTTCTCTTACTTTCTTATGATAATCAGTCTCCCTATGTAGCTGGGTGCCACTTTGTTGATTTTACATTCTACTGTAATCAAAAAGTACTCTGCCTGCAATAAAATACATCTATATGTTATCATTAAACGTTGTTTGAAAAGCGGAGGCATTATCATGAAAAACATGTAGCTTATCATGTTACAAAACCTCACGCTTCACGTGGCTTAACGCTTAATACTTCAATCATACAAACTTGATGCTATTACTTCTGTAACAGTGCTGTTCCTTGTACCTAATACCACAACTGCGTTATAAAACAATACTAATAAAGTATAATACAGAGGCATTCAAGCGTTCTTTTTTCCCTTTCCCTGTCTGGGAGTGGTACAGAAATGAGATTGGCAGTGATACGAAGTACCTTCCGTTCCACACCGTATGGTGGTTTGTCGAGTATGTATGTAGATGTAGATCGTCCCGACTACTCATACAGATAATTTATCAAATGTAAGATTACAATAACATTATTCCGGATATTGACTATAAAGAACACTAAAAATGTGTATTTAGCTGTAATAAGACATTGTTGACTGGAGTACATCATGAGGTTCAGTCGAACAACTTTCTTTTGCGAGGTTTCAGAATAGCGAAGGAGACTACAATTCGTACATTTTGAGTGAACTGTACTCCGTATTTGTGTTAATGATCAAACGTTTAATATCCCAAGAAGACGGACGGATTTTCATTACCGTAGCAGTTTCACAGGCAGGGTGTCTAATTAGCGTAAGTCTTACTGAATGCGCTGCTGAACCTTGCACTAAAACTAATTTTCTTTTTAACACATAGTGACCTCTGATTGACCCTGCTAAAACACTTCGAATCGCCATAAAACCTTTCGGGAGGTTTTCACATTTCTCTTTCGAAAATACATTCAAGTGCTCTGCACATTTTGGAAGTACGAAAACTAAAAGTCGATAGGTATTGAGAAAAGTTGCTATCCACATTGTTTAACAATTATGTCAATAATAACTGCAGAATGTCGTAATTTCAGTCGAAGATATATTTTGAAATTACATTTAACATACATTTAAATGGTAATGAGTTTGGAAAGCATTGTTTCGTATTAGAGAGGCAGCGAACTGGTACATAATTCAAAATGAAAATATCAGTCAAGTTCGCAAACAGTTTTTTACAATTTATTTTATAATAAGGTAACCGTTTTCGATCTATCGATTATAAAATATACCTTATTATAAAATAAATTGTAAAAACTGTTTGCGAACTTGACTGATATTTTCATTTTCATTTAAATGGTAATTTACCGCCATTCCCACTTTTGTTTCCAAATACAATACTTGCACTATTTTAGCTTCTGAACGAAATGATCACATTGTTATACTATTATGAAAATGGTTATACTGAAGTAGGGCACCTTTGAGCTAAAGTAAGATATATCATGTATAATTACAGTAATGGAGCAGCCTTGATTTTGATGTGATAAATCAGTACATTAAATGAAGAGATATAATTTAGAAGTAAAATATTTACAGTAAAATCTGTTACAAACTGTATTTTGCAATATTCACAAATAAATAAAAATTGAAAAGTAGCATATATTTTAATAACAATTAATAAACTGTTAAAGAAAGAGAACACAACCTGAATTTCATGAGAAAACTTTTACGTAACAACAGACGGTAATTTGTATTTACATCATACAAATTGTAAATCAGCTTGAAAAGTGTGAACTAAAATTTTCTAGCGAACATTTTTCAAACTTCCTAAAAGCTTAGTTGAAGTGGAAATAAAAGAAAGTTTATAAAACTGGGTACGGGAATGCCGAAAGATTAAACTGTGCCGGAAGTCACACAGGTAGATTAAGGTGAAATCTTGAAAAATATAGTGGAAGAAAGGCTATATTATCGATTTATGGCGTGGAACAATATTTTGCTTTTACAAAAGCATAGAACTTTCTGTGAATTTATTCCTCGCACGGTAAAATTCTTAGTGTACTTTACTACTTACTTTCAAGAAATCAAACATAATTAAAATACCAAACAGTCAGAGAAAAATCTTAGCGAAAAATACGTTTCTTGGTAATCGTATCGACATCTAAGAAAGGAACCCAAAATTTGGTAGTCCACAATGTTACAAATAAAAATCGTGAAGAAGAAATCAATACCGTATACTAGCGATTGTAGAGTTTCCGATAAGCAAGGAGTGTTAGTAACGTTGACTTATTTTTTGTTCCTCTTCTAACACATGTTAGATATCATTTCTTCGTTCGCATAAAAGGTATACAAAATTAAGAATTATGATTAATACGGTTTTGTTGAGACGGTGCAATTTAGTTTTTATGTTAACTATTAATTTCTTGGCAAACATTACTTCTTCGAAGTTATTGCAGGATGACATATCGCAATGTCGAACTACTAGTATCTCTAATCCTGCAAAACGATGAAGGTTACCTGTCAAACTTTTTTCAAGATACAACACACACTGTGTTATTTATTACATTTTATACATTTTTGTGCCAAACATTTTACAGAATATCTTTATGGATCTGAAGAAGGCATGCCTTCGATGGGATCATTTTATTAAACATCGGGGCTATTGATAAACGTCAGTTTTGAAATTTACAAACAGTTGCAAGGTGTAGTTATTTATCAATAGCCTTAAGTGATCAGGGGCATATATTTCGTACAAACAGGAACGTATGAACATCATACCGAACATAAAACAATTTCAGAGGACTGTGAACCCGCACTCAGAATCATTTAGGTCGAGTTTAAACATTCTCAATCCACCGAATTTCATAGATACGTATTTCCCCAGCGTGACTTTTTACGGCACGGAACTAATTTACTTCCATTAACGTTTCCAGTGAAGGAATACTGAGCGGAGGAGAACAAAAGTCTATTAAAGAAATTTTAAAAACGTACCAAATGGATCGTGCTCAGTGCAAAATATCCTGATAACGTAATTATTTTTAGTAAACAACAATTCTTCGCTGTTTATATGAACCGCTGATAATTTTTTAGTACAACAT
Source organism: Locusta migratoria (assembly GCA_026315105.1). Taxonomy (NCBI): domain Eukaryota; kingdom Metazoa; phylum Arthropoda; class Insecta; order Orthoptera; family Acrididae; genus Locusta; species Locusta migratoria. The sequence continues at coordinate 457,105,924 of CM048746.1, forward strand.
CCACGAGATATGTTGGACCTTTTCTTCTCAACTATTTGTTGGTTGTAATACATTCTCTGTCACCTCACTCAGTATCGCCACCTGCAACTCCCTCTAGTTCCACAAGAAGTATTCCCTGACTTTTTAACATATGTCCCGTCAACCGTGTCCTTTCATGTTGTCATCAACAATTCTGCGGAGATAGTCCTCATTCGTTAACAGTTCACCTAATTTTTACTCTGTTCTCGTTTTCTCATTGTCCAAAGGTAACTTGCTCATGAACTTTATCTTCGAAAGAACTAGTCTACTCTTCAAGTCCGCATTGCTTCGTCCACCATGAGTTAACTAAAGCAATAGAATTCCTTAAATTTATCTACGTTGTTATCACCAGCTTTGTTAATTTTCTCACTGATTTCATTTCTGCTACTCGTTAACTTTGTCTTCCTTTAGTTTACGTTCAATGCGTATTTTGTACTCATTAGTTTGTTCAATCTTTCAGCAAGTTCGGTAACTTTTCTTCACTGACGACAACAAAGTCATAAAATTAATACATCGTGGATATTCTTTCACTCCGTAATTTCTCGTTCCGGTCATTGCTTTAACAATGTAGACATTGAACAATAAAGGCGAAAGAAAAAAATTCTTGTTACACTGTTTTTAACCGTAGCACTTCCTACTTAAGTCTTCCATACTTAGTGTTTTCTTCTTGGTTCTTTTAGATATTGCAGACATGTATTGTTTGTCTTTCCGTATAGCTTACTCTTTTATTTTTCCCAGAACATTTCTCATCACTTTACATTGCCGGACGGTTTATCGAAATCGACAGATCCACTGAAAATGTCATGAATTTTCTTACGTCTCTCACCATCAAATGCAAATCTAGTTTCTTTACGTTTCCTAAAGCCAAACTGTTCGTCATGTAATATATCAACCAGTTCTCCCATAATTGTATATTTTATCATTGTCACCAGCTTGAATGCTTGAGGCGTTAACCTGATGGTGCGATAGTTATCTTCCTTATATGCTTTTGATATTTTTCGGATGTGTGGATGATATTTTCCATAGTCTGATCTCCAAACTCACATAGTCTACGCAGAAAACTGGATAGTTTCTTTTCTGCCTTTTTGCGAAATAATTTAGGGAATTCCGAAAGAATGCTACCTATTTCTTCCGTTTCATTTAATCGTAAGTGTATCAATTCTAATACTGGATACGTTTTGTATTACTGACGGTTATTTCTTTTTCAGTCAACACATCAGACATGTACTCCCCATCGTGGAGACCTGCAGTCTACTTTCCCCTCCTACCTGTGCCTCCTATGAGCTTGGATTACCACTGCACACTTGTTAGTGACGACACAGTTGCTGTTAATTTCACCAAAGCCTGTTTTGCATTATCTGTGTGTTGAATCTGCAGTCAGATCTCCTTGTATCCCGCAGTTCCTATTCAGTTCATTCTTAAATGACTTATCTCTCTGTATTCCTAGCTCTCCCTAAATGAGTTATTCACTATTCATAATCACATCTCAACATACACTATGAAAATAATTATAAATTCGCCCTGAATTGAATAGTTACGATTAAATTGTAAGAATAAGAGGCAGGACGTTGAAGGGCTTTTACAATGGAAGGGTTAGTACCCTCCTGGACTATGTATGACGTCAGTAATCCCGAGCGGAGAGAAACGCGTTTTAAAACTATTAATACAGGAAGAGTAGATGTTTCGGGTTTTTGTCTTTGGCGTATGTTAATACCGGCAGCCACGACATTGCTGTTTTGTTGACCTATTGGATGTTTTTCTACTTTTTAATTCTTGTAGCCTTTACTTCCATATTTTTTTCCACATTGGGCATGTAAACCCAGATAGCGCTGACGTCCATGTAAAAGGACGAGAATGGTGGCTTAGTTTTTCATTCTTTTTGTTAAAAATTCATGTACAGTATCGTACTTCCTTTCTCTGAATCGTCTACTTCCATTGCAGATCCATTTTAGCTTGTATTGTTGGTTGCAAAGCGAATGTTGTATTTGGAGTTCTATTTCTTGAACATCCTTTAATTTTTGCGTGCCATTCATATGTACATATTTCATATTAAATATTGTTTTAACAATTAAAATTCTAAAACATTCATTTTGACGTCCTTCCATAATGACGGACAATATTGTAAAACTAATGGCGTGACTGTGAAAAAAAATATCACTTACAACGTTTTTGTGGAGTCATATGAGGAAAATATATAGTTTTCTTAAAAATAAATAAATAAAACCCAGAATAATTCAACGCTACCTGGGTTAAAAAATCCGCAATGAATTTATCGTTTCTTTATTATTAAGAACCTTATTTCTTTCTACAGAATTTATCAGTAATGTCTCACTAATATACTACTGAGAGACGCACAAGCAGCCGGCCGCGGTGGCCGAGGGGACTGAGTAGCTTCAGTCACGGTCTGCACGGCCACTACGGTCGGGGGTTCGAATCCCCCCTGGGGCATGGATATTTGTGCCGTCCTTAAGATAAGCTAGTTGTTAAGTAGTTTGTAAGTTTAGGGACTGATAACCCCGTAGTTAAGTCCCATAAGCTTAACAAACATTTGAACATTTGAACGCACGAGCAGCAACGGAAATCAGGGAAAATTAGGTAGGAAATAAAAATTTATGGAGAAGATACATATAAACATTGTAAAGCTTTCAGAGTCGGTTAAGGACTTGGTGGACGAGCTGATTGGAATGAAGGAGTATTTTGAAAGGAGGTTATAAGAGGAACAGTAACAAAAGTAAAACAAGAGTAATGGAACGTAGTCCAATTAAATCAGACGATGCTGACGGAATTGGACTAGGCAATTATACGACAGATTGGCTGCAGAAGTAGAGAGGCAAAGAGCAAGAAGAGCATTGATTAAAAAATATGAATATACCAGCGCTGTCAAGAAAGCAATGCATTAACTTCTTTTTCTTCGCCGAAAACAATATTGCGAATTAAAAACGTTGCCTATGAATTATCTGCGCGCTAAATATAGGGCTCTTATAGATAGCGTAGCTGCAGGACCCTTTCAAAATGGCGACTGAAAGTACGTTACAAGCAAAGTGCCGTCATTGCATTTCTCACTGCAAAGAAGAAAACATTGGGAATATTCACAGAAGTTTGTGCATCAGTTATCAGAGGAATGATGTTAATCGCTGGACAAAGAGGGTGAGCCCATAAGAAGGCAGTTCGGCGGAGCTTCAAAATTGGCAGCGGTTGGGAAGATCATCCACGGACGTCAACATCTGGCATTTTGCAGCGAGTAGTCATTTACGTTTGAGCCGTTGAATGATGTCATCATGGAAGGCATTTTGAGGAAGATGAGGCGGTGAGGCTCCGTGACCGTGACAAGGGTTGGTACCGACACAGCATACACGACCTTGTTTCTATCAGGAGGAAGACAATGGAACGTGACGGAGATTACGTGGGAAACTAGGGTGTAATTCTTATTACGTGCTATAAATAAATGTTGAAGAATAAATAACAGTGCATTGTTTTCTCGGCCACCCTCGTAAATTTTAGTACAGTAGAGTCTCTTTAGCCCGTCACACACAGAACTAAGATATGTCGCATTAGAGAAATTGTCGGATTACAGGATTTTCAGTGAACAATGCTGATTTTTTTATATTAAAACATTTTACAAAAGAAAAAAAAAAAAAAAAACAAATCACATGTAAACAATATTCTATGTACATATTTGTAGCAAGAAAATATTCACTGAAAGACAACTTTCAATGTAGTTCGTCTTCATCAGTTGGTATTTTCTGTGACATGAAGTCGTCAGTCTTTATTTTTCTTTTTCGACATCAAAGGGATTTTTAAAAGCTTTTGCTTGAAGGCTCGATAAAACTAAAATATAAACTGCTTCTATGTCGCCGCGGCGGATTAGCTACGCGTGCTGAAGCGCCGTTTTGCGGTGCGCACGGCCGTCCGCCGTCGGGGGTTCGAATCCCCCCTCGGGCTTGGATGTTTGTATCGTCTTTGGTATAAAGTAGTTGATAAGTAATTTGTACGTTTAGAGTCTGATGACCCCCAGTTAAGTCCTTTAAGCTTTACAAACATTTAAACATTTTGCTTATATGTCGTTTTCCTCAGTCTACCTGGCATGTGTTAAATGCTCTCACAGCATCGCTATGTCTTATAGTCTGTCCTGAAGAAACCTTGTGTAAAAAGCGTCTCAGTTAATAGGTACTCGCCGGTTTTTTCATTTCCCTGACACTGCTTTTATTATTCAAATTGTGCACCTCATTTCTTCATTATTTTAATGACATACACGATAGCACGCCCAAAGACATAAGATGAATTTAATTCGTAATTTTTAAAATAATTTCCTATTTTTCAACGAAAGTCAATGTCTTGTGTTTATGTTTTTCACTATCTTCTGCTTGAGACATGTTGCAGGAAAAATACGTAAGAATCACTATCACACTGAAGTGAAAGGGGGTACTTATTCGACTGCACAATGAACGCAATAATCAACAACTGGTGGCTGACTACGAGTTGTTTACTAAGCTATTCAGGTAAAGTGTCGCGCGGAATGGCTGCGTGGTCTAAGGAGTCATGCTGCGAACTGGCACGAAAACCGCGCGGGAGTGGCAGAGCGCTCTATTCCGCCTTGCTGCGGAGTGCTCGACTGCTTCCCGTCAGAGGTTCGAGTCCTTCCTCGGGCATGTGTGTGTATTTTGTCCTTAGCATAAGCCGATGTAGGTTGCAGTGGTTTGTAAATCTAGAGACTGATGACTATAGCATTTTGGTCCAACAGGTTTATAAACGTGTCCTCACACGTCCTCGTCACGTGATCTCAGCTCGTTGTGACGGAGCCTGGTACAGTAGTGAAACGTTGAAAATACATAATACAGACACGGGAAAAATATTTTTGGAAGATGGTGCTAGAGATGAATGCTGAGGATTAGATTATAGGATCGGGTAGCTAATTATGGGTACTGAATCGAAATGGGAAGAAAATGACACGCCAGAACAGAAAAACCGGTTGCCTGGAGTCACCTGGCCGTCAGTTCAGCAATTAGAAAGTGTTAGGGTGTAAACTGTAGAAGTATACCAATGCTTAACTAAAATTACTACGTTCACGCCGATGTAGGTTGTAGTAGTTATACGTGAATGTGTTGGTATGTACTGTTAGACCAGCGTGTGAATCAGCGGAACGCCAGCTGTCGGAAAAAAATGTTCAAATGTTTGTCAAGCTTACGGGACTCAACTACGGGGTCATCAGTCCCTAAACTTACAAACTACTTACGAACTAGGACGGCACAAATATCCATGCCCGAGGGGGGATTCGAACCCCCGACCGTAGTGACCGTGCTGACCGTGACTGGAGCGCCTCAGTCACCTCGGCCACCGCGGCCGGCCCAGCTGTCGGACTCAGCAACCCAACACTCACTAAAAATCCTCGAATACCAATATGAAGAATGCTTTTCGACGTCTTTTGCCTGACGTAAACTATTCTATGGAAGTGAGCTGGAAAATTTACCAAAAATAAATAAAGAAAAAGAAAAGAAATAAAAATATAGATGCGACAGAAATGTGTATATCGAAGAGAAATATCACAATGAAGGAAGATTATGATCTAATGTGTCTTCCACAAATAAACCTCGATAGAGGAAGCACGAATGGGAAAAAAAAACAAACGAATCGCCCCGCCTAGACACTGCTTTGGGCTTGAAACAGAAGTAACCGTAACATTATAATTAGATTTATGAAGGAAACATAATATTTTGATCGTAAAGACGAGTACAGCTTCTTATTGTATAGGTTAAAGCAAATAAAATACCTATAATAAATGAGATTTCTGAAGCTCTTTTTTGGCATAAATTCCGGGGATACCTCTTTCGAGCGTCAACTGAAGAGAATTGCTCAGGTAGTAGCGGAAAACCTTGGAATTTCGCCGACAGAATGATCGTTAGATACAGATTTGGTGCTCCGCCGTAATGCTCCTGGAGCCTGTACCCTTATTTTGGTCAAACGGTCTACATAAATTACAAAATGCTCACCTGAAGATTACATTAGCTCAGATGTACTTTTCGTTCCAATAATGCGAGATCCTCCAGGATGCAGAACAAGCCAGAAAACAAAAGTACACAATAAATATTTCCTAAGATAATTAAGTGTGCTAATTTATTTTCAGTTAAAAGGTAATAACAAATTGTACACAAAACCTTTAACTAAGCAATACAATAATGTGCATATAATAATCTTACACTATTACAGGCATACATATGAAACAGAAAAGTCATTTTACAACACACTTATTTACAACTATCGAATTTCTGCACTGAATTTGTAAAAAAGTAAGATTTTATGTAACATTTTCATTATTTGATGTTATTAGTAACATGCACATTAGTCCGCTCTGCTACGAAATCCATCAAAACTTTTTATGACTGCTGTCAAGTTATAAAATGTGTGTCTCTGAATAATAGTCTCTTTTCTGGAGCAAAGTGAGTGAGTTTACAGCTTTGCGAAGAGTATTCTAATTTTAAAAATTATTCCTATTTGAAAGAACACTGCTTCATTCTGCGAACAAATGGAATATGGCGTTGACCGTACAATACTCACGACAAGATATTTTAAATGTAGCGTGCGCAAAATAAGGAGTTTCGTAGATAGTACCAAAGTTACTAGAGTTATATGTATTAATAAGACCTTTCATTGCTTGGCGGAGATGTGATCTTGAAGACCTGAAACTGTGCAACTTCACACAAATTTATTTTACTTTCTGGTATTGTGAAATTTTGAGATGTGAAGTGATGGATGAGTACCTTAAGAGAATTAAAATTAGAGAAATTTTAAACTGTAAGATGAAGAATAAACTCGTAAGTGCCTTTAGGTGACGAATAATAGCGACACAGTAATTAGTATTTGCCACGGCATGGTGGTATATTGTTCGATGATTGTCAAGTAGTAGCTTGAGGTCTTGCAGCATTTCTAAGAGGTATCTATTGCAAAAAAATTTACAATTTGAGGCAGTCACGATATTAGTTGAAGATTGACGCACCTCGTCACGACTAAGAGATGCGACAGATCGACGGTGTGTTAGTTATGTATGAGACTTTATGGTTTTTTTATGTATTTAATTTTGAAGAAACTAGCACCTTGTAACATTTACCTCATTATTATGCTGTTCGCCCATTTCTAAATGCTTTGCTTCTGTTATGTTTTAGATAAACTAATAAATGAATGAACCTGTATCTAATCCGCCGACTCGTTTCGAACCTCATCTTTTTACAAATTACCAGAGATTCCTACAAAATGTTTTCATATAATTTCTTTGCATTCAAATGTTCAGATGTTTGTTAAGGTTATGGGACTTAACTACGGGGTTATCAGTCCCTAAACTTACAAACTACATATCAACTAGCTTATCCTAAGGGCGGCACAAATATCCATGCCCCAGGGGGGATTCGAATCCCCGACCGTAGTGGCCGTGCAGACCGTGACTGAAGCGCCTCAGTCCCCTTGGCCACCGCGGCCGGCTTCTTTGCATTATCATGTGCTGCATATATCTGTTCAGTGATGTGTTGCCTTCAAACGTTGAATTCTACGACCCTATTTCTCTGTTGTCCTCTGAGTCAACAAATTGTAGGATATTTCTTTTTCATTGTATAAGCTCTACAAATAACATAAATTTTGAATTTTTATTTAATCCATTTTTCAAGGATTTGAAGCGTGTTGTAAAATTTGTTTCACATATAATTAACATTGTCAGTTCATCCGAACCTCACATCTCATTTTACGCAGACCAGTCTATTAATGTTGACTGAATTTACTTTTAGTTCAAATAAACTTCAGAGTTCAAATAAACCCGTTCTTTCTAGTCCTGTTCATTTTATACTTTGTCCACAAAAATTCCTTTTAACGTCTTTTTGTGGAAACATACATCAAACGTGTCGAGTTTCTTCTTTTTCTGTTTTTCCATCATCTATATCTGATTGTTCTATGCTAAGGTGAACAGTCAGTTCGGTATAAATCACTAACACAGCTGATTTGTGGAAGCAAACTTTCTTCGCCTTCAGAAAACTCCTCACGATTCGATCATGATCTGCAGAATATTTTCACTCATTCTGCTAAGTCTTTCGAGGTTGTTTTATTTTATTTTTCCTCGTGATAACGGATAATTTACCCTTGAAGTTTTATTTTCTTCTGAATTATTTCCGCTTTTTTAACTGTTCCATACTCACATGTCTTAGACAACTGTTGCAACAAGGGGCAACTCTTAATGAAAAGGTGTATGTAGTAATTGTCCCACAATTAGTTCTACTTCCTTGTACCTTCGATTTTTTGTCCATGTTTGTACTTTACTTCTGGTGGTCTCAGGATAAAAAAACATTTTTCCGCTGGGATTAGTCAGAAGATTTCTATGGGGCAACAAAGAATTTTATCTGATTTTAAAACATCTCAACACGAAAATGATTTATGGACTCCCATCGCTATTGTAGTTTTTAAACGATCCTTATCTTTCTGGGGTGTTTCACTTTACTGCACCTGAAGTCACTGAATTTTTTTATTTTATTTAGCTGAATTCGATTAAAACAAGAAGTTTTGGATCATTTTAACTTAGCTTGTCATTTGCGAACATTCGCTTTTATAACTGTCACTTGAATTTTGATAGATTTTATTTTTGTTCCTGTAAACTATCACCAATCTTAAAGATGTGTAAAACATAATTCAGTCCTAATGTAATGAAAACATTTCTCGAGATCCGTAAGAAATTGTTATCCGGAAGATGAGTATAACTTCGACAGTATAACCTTCTTAACCAGAACTTGTGCTTTCCAGTTTAATTACTTCTTCTTGCTTGTTGTAGGCACTGTAAATTAATTATGTATATATCATATTTCTATTCCTCTAATTATTATGAACATCTTATTCATACTTACGACTTGCAGGACTGATTAAAAGAAATATATGGAATATATAATGTAAATTAAGGGTTATTACCTTCTGGAGTACAGCTGCCCTGTTCTTTTACTTCCACTTGTTTTCGTAAGTATTGTTAATTACTGAATCCCATGTCCTCATTCTATCAAGGATTTTAAACAACGTATTTCACCGTTCATTTCTTTAGGTAAATCAGAAACTGCGTCTCTTTGGCGCTGTAATTTGTCGCTAACGTAGTCTTTATTTCAACGAAGCTGGTTCGCCACTGTTTCGATTATTATGTCTGTAGACATCTTTAGAATATCGTTATTCGTTTGAATATATGAATTTCCAGTTACATTGTCTACATCTATACTTTCTAAACCAAAATAAAGTGTAAGGCAAAGAAACGATGTTACCCATTATACCGTTTTTCGGATTTCTTCCCATTCCGTACATCTAGAAGCGCGGGAAGAAAATTTACGTCACGTTACACTCCTGCTACCCTTCCTTGTAAGCATTTACTATTCCCTAATACTCCTAATTTTTACTGTATCAGATAATTGCGAATTATTACAGAATGGGTCTGCGCTACGATTAGTTTGTAAATCTCCTTTGTAGACTGGTTGTATTATCCCAGTACTGTCCGAATTGTTCGAAGTCTACTGCCTGCTTTACTTTCAACAGCCTAGAAGTTTGTCCATATTCGCATCTTTACAAATTAATCGGATTAAGGTATTTGTATGATTGGTTCCATTTGTGACTTAAGTACATGATATTCACAGGTTACGTTTCTTAGTTTTTTCTTTTAAGTGCGCATTACACAGTCTCTGAATAAGCACGGCAAACTGCACATCTTTGTACCACTTTGTAATTTTATAAAGGTTTCTTGAGCTAGTTCTTCGTTATTGATAACTGCAGTATTTACGAAAGGACCTTCTGCTATAAATATTAGCGCAAAATTTCTCGAGCCGACATTCCTCTGTAAAACAGTCGCGGTTTTCTTGTCATATCAAATATAAGAATTATTTCTAGCTTTCGAAGTAGTTCTCTACCATCTTAGGAGGAACGATTGTTGTGTCTGTTAATATATTGATTATTTATAGCCTGTAGACGATTTCTTACTGATAGCAGTACGCCAGCAAAACGTCAGTGCTGGCACAGCTCTGGTAGTCTGACCGCGGATGCTGCTATCATTTATCGGTTAGTAACGTCACAAAAACATCGAAAGCAACTGCAAAATTATTTACATAAGATATCTGCATGGTGCAAAAATTGACAGTTGGCCCTTAATAATGGTAAGTGTGAAATCATCCATTTTAGCTCTAAAAGAAATCCGTTAAACTTCATTTACACGATAAATCAGTCAAATCCAAAGTCAGTAAATCCAACGAAATACCTATAATAACAATTACAAACAAAAACTGGATATAACACATAGAAAATCTTGTAGGAAACGCGAACGAAAGTCTACGTTTCATCGAAATAAGACGCAACAGCTCTACTAAAGAAACTGCCTACACTACACTTGTGCGTCCTATTTTGGAGTATTGGTGCGCATTGTGGGATCCCCATCAAGTTGGACTTACGGATGATTTAGAGAAAATTCAGAGAAGGGCTGCACGTTTCGTATTATCGCGATATAGGGGAGAAAGCGTCACAGAAATGATGCACGAGTTGGGGTAGAAATCATTAAAACAAAGGCGTTATTCGTCGCGGCGAGATTTGTTTGTGTTTCTTTCACCAACTTTCTCTTCAGAATGCGAACATATCACTGTGATCTGCAGAGTATTTATGTAGATTTTGAAGCAGAGACTCCCAGAATGTAGAAAAGGGGAACAATATTTTCGTTTGTTTCCATTAACTGTGAAACTGTACGTAGTGACTGCTGATTTCTGTAGAGCTAGATTATTAATGCAGCGGTCGGTAAAGGTATGATATGTACCCGCCCGGTAAGCCTCAAGGTTTAAGACTTCGCTTTCCGGGATGGTGAGGTACGACACCACGTTCTAACCCGTCCGGCGGATTAACACCTTGGGCTGGTGTAACGTCCAGCCTGGATGTGGCTTTTTGGCGGTTTCTCACATCGCAATAGCTAAATACAGGGCTGGTACCAAGGTATCACCTAATTTACATGATTCGCAAACGTTTAGAAAACTTTCGCTCACTTTTACTTTTGTAATATTTTACACGAACAGACTACACACATTTCCTCCCGGGGGTAATGGGTTGGCGGCAGAAACGGAATCGGGCCATCCCCTAAAATTAACCGAATTTGATTAATCGCACAGACCCTGCGGATGCGGCACAAAGGAAAAGAAAGAGGTCAATAATGGTATGGATAAACTGACGGATGTGCCAACTTCCTTACACAGAAATTTCAGAGACCGTGAAATGGAGAACGTATTTCACAGAGAGCTGCATCTTATCGTTCGACATGATTAGAGGTTAGACCTATATTCTTCTTCTCGTGAACCTATTTTAAGATTTATTTCCGGAGAAAGGAAGGATCATGATGAGAAGATGGGTGCGATTTCGCAGTGATAACATAAGCCGCTCAATCACAAGCAGTCTAGAGGCAGAAACCGCAGCAGTCACTTCCTCCTGATGAAGTTCGAGGATTTCGAAGATAATTCGAGGTTTTACTCACACGGTAAGGAAACCGATAACGTAAATTAATATTGTCTTTTGGGTCTTTACAACACAGCACAAAACGTTGTGGAGCCTTAGTTCCTTATTTGTCAGTGACTGTTCCTCCAAACTTACAGCGCGCTCCTATCCAGAAAATCTATTTTTCTTGAAGCCCTACATGATCTTAGTTTAACTAAGAAGCGGCGTCGTGTGAATGTAGGAACATGCGAAGCCATCCAAAATAACTGTGCTGCCGGATCATTTTTTATATTTGCCCATAAAACGTTCGGAACTGGTACTCGCTCAAGATCAGAACTTCGTATCCTACCTAACGATAACCTTACCGCTACCATCCGAGCAATGCATCCATATAGTTCGTCTTACGAATAATGGCGGATCGCTCATGTCTAGACAAAGATGGGAAAAGCATCTTTGCCTGTTTCAAGCGACAATTGAAATACGCGAATATACGTGATTTGCGCCTTGAAGAAACCTCAAAGCCTGCAAATAATTTATCTCGCTTACTTATAGGTAGAATTTGTTGCACGCCAGCACCATAAGCAATGCCAGCATACAACTAGTAGAATAAAATCCACTGAATAACTCGCTACAATCCAGTTTAATTTTAGCAATGCCTACGTAAGTCGTAGCTGACCGTTCACAATAATACCACAAACTCTGACAATACTGAATGCTCATTGGTTGTCAGAGAAGCGTGACGTAGACGAACAGACCAAGACTGAACTTAACCGCCGTCGTGTCTGATTCCAACTGTAGCACAGGATCTGGGCTTTTTCTCTTGGCCGCATCCTTAGATAAACCGATATAACATGAGGTAGAAGTATAGCAATATTAAGTAATTTACAAAAAAAGGTGAAATATTGTCTCAGATAACCTAATTGATTTTTAAATGAATGGTACTGGCTTCATCGAACCCCTTTTATGATATTTCTCTATCGTTACGTTCTCTAACAGCGCGGGGGAGAAGGAACATCTAAATCCTTAAGTTTTCGATCTGTTTTCTCTTATTTTATTATGATGATAATGTCTCAATTTGTAGGTGGTGCTAACTAAATATGTTCCCATCCAGAAGTGGAAGTGGGTGAAAGAAATTTTGCAAACAGATCACTTCGCCACCAATAACGCCTTTCTTTTCGTGATTTCCACCTTAACTCGCCCATCATTTCTGTCCCACATACCGCGGGGATCCCACGATGTGCCTCCTGAATAGGACACACAAGTGTAGTGTAGGCAGTTTCTTTAGTAGAACTATTGCATCTTCTACGTTTTCTGCCGTTGAAACATAGTTTTGTTTCGCCTGTTCTACAATATTTATGTTGTTCGTAATTGTTTCTCCTCGGTATTTAGTTCAATTTACGGCCTGTAGATTTGACTGATTTATCGTGTAAATGATGTTTAATGGATTTTCTCAAAAGGATGACTTCACACTTATCGTTATATAGGGTCAATTGCCAATTTTTTTACATGCAGATATCAGATACAAATCGTTTTGCAGTCCATTTTGATCTTCTGCTTACTTTACTAACCGATAGACGACAGTATCTTCCGCGAACAGTCTAAGAGAGCCTAAGTCGTTTATAAAGATAAGAAACAGTAGGGTCCCTATAACACTTCCTTTGGGAACGCCATATATCACTTCTGTATTACTCGATGACTTTCTGTCAATTACAACGTGCTGTGTCCTTTGTGACAGAAAATCACGAATCCAATCGCACAACTGTGGCGATATTCCATAAGCACGCAATTTGATTGGAAGACACTTATGAGGTACAGTGTCAAAAGCCTTCTGGAAATCTAGAAGTATGGAATAGATTTGAGACCCCTTGTCGATAGAAGGTTCCACCAGTTCTAGTCTGTTACGTTCGGTACTGGTGTTCGTATTAGGTTATGAGTTTCTGATGTGCGTTTAAAGCTTAAGGAGGAATCAGTATGTAAAAGGAAGAAAGTAATGTTAGGGTAGGGATGATGAAGGAAATCGGCCGTGCCCTTTGAACGAAACCATCCCGGGATTTGCCTACAGGTATTTACGGAAATCACGGAATACTTAAATCTGGATGGACTCCCAGAAGCGAGTCCTGTGGGATCAGTGTGTGTTAATGTCTCAGTTTTGCAATGGTTGATATATTCTTCTTATTGTAGATGTTCGTAATGCGTATGGTAAATCCTTCTTTTTTTTTAAATCCTTACTCCCATTGCCTCCTTTTTGGCATCAGAGTTTTTATCCATTCTCCTGCGTATTTAAATCTCTCCGTCTTCTAAATTTTTCTCTTCTTCTGTGGTCACCCATGTGGGCAAGGGTTGTGTTCCACGGAAACATGGAGTGATTAAGTACTCCGTGAAAAACTCTTAACGACATGGTGGTTTTCCTCAACGTTTGACAAATGAAATTTAATTTTTTTTTATTTATTAAGTTGATTATGTGCTATTAAGTATGATTTAAAATTGATTTTATTTAGTTTATAACATTAAAAGCAAAGTAGATGTTCCCTCTAAAAACCATGATTATGAAAAGTGTTTCGACAGAGGAAAAGCTTACGAATCTCTGATCTAGACGGTGCCCTAAGTTTGTCAAACGTACAGTACAATGAGTCTTCTCGATAGATCTGTAGGTGTCTTTCATCTGCTTGTCTCTGTAGCCGCGATTCTAGGTTAACAGCCTCTTCTTGTGATTCAGACGGTACTACAATATCGTCTGCGGTTGCTAGTCTAACCGTATTTATTTTTATTTAACAGACCAGTCGTATTGCACTAGTGCCTTTCACTTCTGGTTGCTGTTCCCTACACATTTTGTTATTTGTATGTACGGCGTGCTCTCTGTTCTTTCGGAGATGTGCGATGTAACAGATACAATGCCATCTATATATGTATTTCTACGCAAAGACGAAGTACGTTTTCTTTCTTCGCCGCAGATGCTGCAACATCGTTCGACCTCGCGCGGGAATCTGGCACGTCGAGGGGACCTACTTCCGTAGTGTGTGGCGGAAAAGAACGCGTTGACATGTGTGTTAGGCCCTAATCCCATAATCACCACCACCATCCGTAGAGAGTGACGTATGATAATTTGTGGCGGAAGGCGCCGGTAGCTGAGCACGTTTTTCGTGCCTCTGATTAAAAAAATGCATATAAAAAATAAACAGCTGAGTGAATATTTCATCGAGATATAAAATAGCTTCTGAGACTTCCTCGTAAGTTCGATCTTCCCGAAAAACAAAAGCAAGCAAACATCTAGAGGAGGGGGGGGAGGGGGAGGTCGGTGAAGGCGACAGCCTCCGATTAGCGGGAAATGCAAGATCGAGGTCCGGTCGGGCACAAATTTTGACTTGTAGTCATTCGATTAATTCAAGTGCCAGTGCAGTTGCTCCTCTTCCTTCGTCTTATTAATTCATTATCTATTTATGTATGAATCCACTGGACTCTAGTGTGCGGCGACCGTTTGAAACTAAGTGTAGTCACATCGGAATTATGCCGCATTGAAATTTTACGGATGTATAATTTCATGCGACTACACTTTGTGACTTACGCATGAAATTCAAATGTTTGTAAATCTATGGGCTTTAACTAGTTTGTTTATTTACAGACTAATTAAACTAACCTTAGGACAACAAACACACACACACACACACACACACACACACACACACATCATACATGCACATACACACACACACACACACACACACACACACACACACATTTGCCCGAGAGAGGACTCGAACCTCCGACGGATGCAACCGCGCGTTTCGCAGCGAGGAGCGTTAGAGCTGCTTATGCATCGATGATGACTGTTCCTTAGTAGAAATCGATGAGCAATAAATTCATGTTGATCAGTGTTCCTATTTCTTCTAAAATGTTTGGGAACAATGCTGATTTCTCAAATTCAGTTTATTGCTACCTGGTCCGATGTTACAACGTCGTCCAGGCATTCGTTTTCTTTTTCTTTCCTGGATTATGGTCTCGCAGAATCCGGTACATCTACATGACAACTCTGCAATTCACACTTGAGTTCCTAAAAGCGGATTTCTCCAACCGGACTATTTCTCTACCTTAGAGTATCGAATAGAGAGCGAAAAAACAGAACAGCCGAATCTTTCTCTTCGAGCTCCGGTACCTCTTATTTATGATGATGATTTCTCTCTATTTAGCGGAGATCAACAAAATAATTTCGTTCTAGATGAAGGAAGGTGGTGACTGAAATTTTGTAAATAGCACTCGCTGCAACAATAAACGTCTTTATTTCAGTATTTGCCACCCCAGTTCGCGTATAATATTGTTTATTATTCACATAAATCGTAACAATATATAGCTATTTTTTTAACTGGCATGAACTTCCTACCACTAACACCCCAGTCCCCTCGCCAATAACGGGGAAACAATACTGTCTACCACTGAGATGTCTTCATGCATCATTCATTAAAATGATTCAGATACCGTACTTTTTTCTTTCTCGGCTGAACATTGAACCTGCCTGCAGAACGCTCTTGCTGCCGCCTATTTACATTTCGCGTAAAGATCACAAAGACAAGAGAAATTAGGGCTCGTACGGAGGCATATAGGCATTATTTTATCCCTCGTTCTATTCGGAAGTGGAATACGAAATGAAACGCCTAGTAGTGGTACAGTGTATCCTCCGCCACGCATCTTACGGTGGATTGCGGAGTATGTATGTAGATGTAGTTAAGATACATTTCTGCTGTTGGGCGATGCTTAAATAAAATAAATATTTTCCTTTCGTTACTTTACTGTAGATGCGCTTAAGAAACAGGCACTCTAAACTATTAGTGCTGAATAAAATACACTTCAAATGTTCAAATGTTTGTAGAATTTATGGGACTTAACTACGGGGTCATCAGTCCCTAAGCTTACAAACTACTTATGAACTAGCTAACACTAAGGTCGGCACAAATATCCATGCCCGAGGGGGGATTCGAACCCCCGACCGTAGTGGCCGTGCAGACCGTGACTGGTCTCGGCCACCGCGGCCCCCTCGGCCACCGCGGCCGACAAAATACACTTCAATTGGAGCGTGCGGAATGTTCAGAAGTTTCGAGGCTCTGGAGCCCGTCCATCTACATTTACAATGGTATTCTGCAAACACCGGCAGTTGGTTCATCGAACCCCTGTTATAGTATTTATCTATTGTCCCATTCACGAATAACTCGGAAAATAAAGAACACTTAACTATCTCTGTTCCAAGTCGGATTTCTCATGTTTTATTACGATGATAATTTCTTCCTACTTAGTTTGAAGTCAGCAATATATTTTCACATGAAAAGAAGAAAGTTGGGAATCGCTATTTCGTAAGTAGAGCTGTCCGCTACGAAAACCGCCGTTGTTGATTCGAACAGCATGTCATTTATCATTTCCGTGACAGAGTCTGCACTGCACCGCGATAGTACAAAACGAATTGAACTTCTTCGTATTTTTCCGACGTCCTCCATCAATCCCTCCTATAAGGATGCCACACTGAGCAGCCATACTCCGAAAGACGATAGTAGTGTAGGCAGTCTCTTAAATAGTTGTACTGCATCTTCTACGTGTTCTGGCAAGAAAATGTAGTCCTTGGTTTGTCTTTCTCATTACATTTTCCCAGTGTTCTATAGTTAAAGTAATTTCTAGGCAATTAGTTGAGCCGTCCGCAGTGGCCGAGCGGTCTGCGGCGCGCCAGTTACGTTCTGCACGACCGCTACGGTCGGCGGTTCGAATCCCCCCTCGGGCATGGATATTTGTGCCGTCCTTAGTATTAGCTAGTTCATAGGTAGTTTGTAAGTTTAGAGACTGATGATCCCGTAGTTAAGTCCCATAAGCTCTACAAACATTTGAACATTTTCGAACAATTAGTTGAAATTAAGGCCTTTAGACGTGATTGATTTATCTTGTAAGCAAAGTTCAATGAATTGCTACTAGCACTCACTTTTTTATTTAGGGTCAAATGGTAATTTTCTCGCCATATATAGTATCAATCATTTTGAATCTAAGGGGGCTCGTCAGATATCCTCCATAATCACTTACAAAGATCAGAATTAGTTGGGGTCTAAGAACTGGGAAACGCTTCTGTTTCAGTTTCTGTATTTCTGTCGATGACTGCGAACAGTTTGCACTTTGATAGGACTATATTTCATACGCACGCTGTTTGATAAAAAGCCGTTCCTAAGAAATGACATTTAAAGTTTTCTGGGTATCTATAAATACGGAATAATTTGGAGGTCTCTTGTCGGCAGCACTCATCACCTCGTGTAATTAAAGATATTTCACCAGAATGGTATTTTCTACACCTTTCGAAGTAACTCATGATGTCCAAAATCCCCGTTGCAAGGTGACGTCAAGGCCTGTAATTTAGAGGATTACACCCACGGCCTTTCTTGAATATTTGTGTGATTTGTGAACTTGAGACTCGTCGGACTTCGCGTCCCTCGCGATCTTTTCAATCAGTAGTAAATATCCACAATACGAGTCAATTTAATCGTGAGTGTGTGGCATGTTTAAAGTGCTATAAAATTATTTAGTAGCTGAGTATCCATGAGTACTTCCAATTGGGATAATGCATGTAATTACTGTTTTTCGGAGGTAACGTAGACAGGCAGTTTGGTGTATAGTAAGTAGACTTGCGCATAATAGTTCGCGATCGGAAATGCTCACTTTAGATCGCGGATCTGCCGCGAACTAGCAGAAATTTTGTAGCACTGAACTATGAAATCTAGCAGGCAGACGCTCATCTAGAAATGGCTATCATCAGCAGAAGGCAAAGACGTGTTTAATTTTGCTGCGCGCCCTCTCGCTGTTGCCCGTCGGTCTTCGGAAAAGAAGTCAACGAACTAAGAAGCGAGATACATTTTGCATAATAGTTCCCAACCGGTAACACATGTTTTAGTTCGCGACCGATCGCACATATTTTAGTTCACGACCGATCGCGCATATTTTAGTTCGCAGTTCGGCCGCGAAGTAGGTCGCTCTTTTTGGTTCGTCCGCTCTTTTTGGTTCGTCCGCTCTTTTAGGCTTTTGCTACAGCTACTAAAAGAGCTCTTTATTTTGTTATGACAGATTTTTTATATAATGCTCAGTGTTGCCCAAGCGTGTGCTATTACCCGTATTTTTGGGCAATTAGACATCAAATACTTAAACAAATAAACTAGTTATTTACACGAATGGGTGATACAATGGTATTCAACTACTTTGCATACAGATTACTCGTAGTAAATATTATTTAGACACTCTTGAATATCTTAGAAAAGAAAATTTGTGGCATGTAGTGAACTATGAAACTACAGCTGAGGTGCATCTCAGCTCGAAATTACGGTAACTGGCAGAAGGGAATCACGCGATTCTGCGCGCTCTCGCTTCCTCTCGCTGTTCGCCGTCTGTCTTCGCATAAGGAGCGGACGAACTAAGAGGCGAGGGATGTGCGAACTAGTTCCCGTAGTTCGCCTGTGGGAGTGCTCTTCCGAACTAGTTCGTTCGCAGACTACACAAGACTAATAGTAAGACAGCTTGCGCTGCTACAGGGAGGAGGCAGGTAACCTCCCATCGCAGTGTCTGCAGGGCGTCCAACTGAGGGCTGAGGGCCGTAAAACGGTAGAGAAAGCCTTGGAAGAAATCGTACTCCGGCTGGTCCCGATATGTCGGACGCCAAATGGTGGAAATTGCAACTTCACATCGAAAGAGTGGAAGGGGGCGAGTGTTTTAAGTGAAGAATCCTTAAGATGTTATCCGCCCACACGGGGACTAAGGGATAGTACGTTGGCAGTCTGCAAGCGCCCGCCGTTCTTAGCGCGTAGAAGCCCGATTTGTTAACTTTGCCGCCTCGCATTCTTACTGGGCGGCGATCGGAAACGGCCAATGAGGAGTGACCTTCCCTCCCACCTTTTAGCAACAGTTTTACATTACGCACTAGCATTGGTTGATAAAATACTGGAAGGGAGATTTTGTTATGAGTCTTGGAGGAGAGGAGACGGAACTCGGAAGAGAAGTTTTAGACTTGTGAGCGACGAGACATCCGCAGCCTTGAGCTCCAGCATTGGGTATGAGATGGTAACTTGTACGAAAATTTTGTAAGAGTAACTTGTCAGCTGAAATCTGTTCAGAGATGTTAGACAAGTACACCATTAGATGGGAGACGAACCAGATACTCCGCTACAGTAATACTGGCAAGCATGCCACCAGTGCTTTCCGGGCTCCGTTTTCAGCGTAACTCTTGCGATTCAATCTTGTGTCCGCATTTTATTTCATCCTGATGCCGTCACTCAGTAATTCCGTTTTATCTAGTTTTCAGCATAATCATTCTGCTTCCTTGGTGTGCTCTCATTAAGTCTGTTTGAATGTTTCCTTTTTATCACATAATTTCCTGTTTGCGTGTCTCTTTTGTATAAATAAATGGTGTGTAGTTTCACTAAACCCCTGTTTCTATTATCAGTTAGAACCCCACATCCTTACAATAACTGTAGAATAAAGCAGCCCAAGAAGTTGCACTTTGTTTAGATACTTGATCCAGATTTCGGCACCAACTATGGATGCCTTCATCAGGAGATCGTCAGATTTTTGCTTGCCCAGGCATCTAAAATCTTATCACAATATAAAGATCTTAAAATGAAGATCCCTAATACAGGTATTAATTTTAATCTTCTGATGAACGCACCCACAGATAGTGCCGAAATCTAGCTCAAGTATCTAAACAAAGTGCAAATTGTTGGGCTGCTTTATTCTACAATTATTGTAAATTTTGAGAAGACATGTTTAATATAGTCATTCCACATCTTATTATTTATTATGTGGATTCAGTTTGTCTATGTGTCTGGCCACTCAGGTGAATAAGACAGGGCGATTTCATAATTAATATAGTCAGTTTTCAATCCATCCAATTTAATTACTTCATTAAATTTTCCTATTACTTGAATGAGTCTGGTTCTGTTGTGCCGCTTCGCGAGCCACAGACCAGTGAAGCACGGGAGCCGACTACGTGGGTGCTCCGGGGCTCGTGCAACCCCCAAAAATTTTTTGGGGGTGCTGAGCACCCACATAACATTGAGGTGGAAAATAAAATTGTATAATCTAAAAAAAAAAATCGGGAAAAATCAAAACCTACCTTATGACTTAAGAGGCAATGCAAAACGTGACCATAGCGAGAGACGATATTTCATACGTGAAAGAAATGAACAGTTTTGTACGCGGGTCCCCAAGCGAGTAGTAATGAGTGTTTTTTTTTTTTTTTTTTTTTTTTTTTTTTTTTTTTTTTTTTTTTACCCACTACGCTAGCTTTATTCATCCTGAAGGACGTCGGTTCTTTTGACTTTTCAGGTGTACGTATTTAAGAACATTCAATTCTGTTCTTTTAGGAATTTAGCTTGAAGAATCTGATGCTGATG
Organism: Locusta migratoria; assembly: GCA_026315105.1. Lineage (NCBI taxonomy): Eukaryota > Metazoa > Arthropoda > Insecta > Orthoptera > Acrididae > Locusta > Locusta migratoria. The sequence continues at coordinate 457,126,803 of CM048746.1, forward strand.
CTACAGTTAATCGTTTTTCATTATCTTTGTCACTTCCCTTGTTATTAAAATTATAGATTCAGTTGAAATTTGTAAAGCTTTTCTCTCAGGCTTAAAAAAACCTTGGACTATATTAATATTGTCAGAGATGTCACGAAGTTATCTCGAAGTGATGAAAGTTTCGATGAAGTATACAGCTCTTGCTTGGAACCGACCAAAAAAATTTGATGTCGGACTTCAAACTCTCAAAATATTTCAAAGATTTCTTTAAACCTTGGTGACGGTGTTCTACCAAACGCTTTTGTCAGGAATAATAGCTTCGTACAAAAACTGTTAGATTAGTGTACAGTGAAAAATTATTTCATTGGTCGTGTAGAAGTATTGGGGTGTTACTGATATATCGAAATATCCACTTCGGCCAATTAGATCGCTCTCTTTTAGTGTCCTTACGCAGCCATGCTTTCCTTTTCTTCCTCCTCTGTCTTCCTTCTATCTTTAAAATGCCAGACAACTGCCTATTTACTTTTATCAAGTATTGTTCATTCAAAAATGCATGATTTTCAGGAGGATTGGTTTCGAAAATTTGTGAGTCGTGATATAGAGCACCCACACTGAGTTTCAAAAGTCGGCGCCTCTGCTGAGTGAAGTATATTCAAATCATATACCAACGTAACTTATAAAGCATATTCTGAGTTCGAATATTGTAAATTTTCTTGAAACGGAAAAGCTTCTTTCTATGAATCAGCACGGGTTTAGGAAACATCGTTCATATGAAACTCAGCTTGCCCTTTTCTCACATGACATCTTGCGAGCCATGGATGAAGGGCAACAGGCGGATTGTGTTTTTCTCGACTTCAAAAAGGCGTTCGACGTGGTACCTCACTGCAGATTGCTAACGAAGATACGAGCTTATGGAATAGGTTCACAGATTTGTGACTGCCTGAAGACTTCCTAAGTAACAGAACGCAGTACGTTGTTCTCGACGGCGAGTGTTCATCAGAGACGAGTGTATCGTCAGGCGTGCCCCAGGGAGTGTGATAGGACCGCTATTATTTTCTATCTATATAAATGATTTGATGGACAGAGTAAGTTGTAATTTGCGGCTATTTGCTGATGACGCTGTGGTGTATGGTAGGGTGTCGTCTTTAACTAACTGTAATGGCATACAGGATGACTTTGACAGAATTTCTAGTTGGTGCGAAGAATGACAGCTAGCTCTCAATGTAGAAAAATGTAAGGTGATGCGCATGAGTAGGAAAAACAATCCCATAATGTTCGAATACAGTATTAGTAGTGAGCTTGATGCTGTCGCGTCATTGAAGTATCTAGGCGTAACATTGGAGATCGATATGAAATGGAACGAACTTCTGAGGACAGTTGTGAGTAAGGCGGACAGCCGACTTCCGTTTATTGGGAGAATTTTGGGAACATGTTCAAAAATGTTCAAATGTCTGTAAATCTATCGGACCAAACTGCGTGGTCATCAATTCGTAGCTAACAAACTACTTAAACCTAGGTGAATTAACCTAAGAACAAACACACACACACCCATGCCCCAGGGAGGACTCGAACCTCTGCAGCGAGGCGCTTCAGACCGCTCGGCTACTCCACCGCGGCTTGGGAAGATGTACTTCCTGTCTAAAGGCGACCGCGTATAAAACGCTTGTACGACGACGTCTTGAGTATTGCTCAAGTGTTTGGGACCCGCAACAGATCAGTTTAAAGAAAGCAGTTCAAAGACGAGCAGCTAGGTTTGTTACTGGTAGGTTCGACCAATACGCGAGTGTCACGGAAATGCTCCGGCAACTCAATTGGGGATCGCTGGAGGTAAGACGACGTTCTTTTCTTGAATTTCTGTTGAGGAAATTTAGAGGGCCGGAATTTGAAGCCGAGTGTAGTACGACCTTGCTGCCGCCTACTTACATTTCGCGTAGTGATCACGAAGACAAGATAAGAGAAATTAGGGCTCGTACGGAGGCATATAGCCATTCTTTTTTTCCTCGTTCAGTTTGGGAGTGGAATAGGAAAGGTAATGCCTAGTAGTGGTACTGTGTACCCTCCGGCACGCACATTACGGTGGATTGCCGAGTATGTCTGTAGATGTAGCCCCCAGGCACGCAGCAAACTTTTCCGGGTGAGGATCGTTCGTTATGCGAGCGGTTGTGTACTCTGATCTTAATCGGTGTACCGGAAGACTAATTCAGCGATCCGGAAGTCGTACAGCCGACACCTGTCGCGAGACAAGTGGGCGAGAAGCTACTGGAGTTACGCCTCGGGGCGAGGAGTCACGAGCGTCGCAAAGCAGGAGGGGGCGGCGCGTGGCGGCGCGCGAGTGCGTGGCGGGCCGGTGGCGGCGCCGCCGGCGGTGGCCAAGTTTTTCGGCCGTGTCGGAAGTAAGCGGCGGCGGGCATGCGCCCTGGTGACCTGCTCAAGAAGGCGCCGGCGGCGGGGAGGGGGTAAGGCGAGGAGGCGCTCTCCGCGCCGCCTTGCCAGAAGCCAGCGCGCCGCCGCAGACGCCGCTGCCGCTGCGGACGTCGTCTTCGCCGGCGGAAGTCGCGCGCAGCCGGCGCGGCCGTCCCGTCGCCGTCGGACGCGGCCGAGCGCGACCATGCGGACTTCTCGCCGGGTGCTTACGTGACGGCTAGGGCAGTGTGTGCGTCCGTGTACTAACGAGCGCCTAGGAGCAAGCGTGCGCGCAGCGGCGGTTACTTCACCTGCGGATACCAGCCAGCAAGTGCACCACTGCGTTATTCTCCGTGCTCGCTTCACATTATAGTAATAATATTATTTTGCAGCCAAGGTGGCGTGTTTTTTTTTATCAATTTCTAACATTATTATTTTCGTCTACTTTCTTTCAAGTAATTTTCATCTCCCCCCCCCCCCCCTAATGTTTTTCTCTTCTATCCATAATGCGCCTGCCATTTTCTTAGTTTTCTTCTGCAACCCCTTGAAATATTTTTGCTCTGAAATCTTTTCTCCTATTTCTTCCTGCAAAATTTCCCTCTGACCTGCTATTTACGTGTTTGAACCCCGTCATTGGCGTATTATTTTGGGTTTAATAACTTCGATACATTCAGTCGCACTGGCGTAAGATTAATTTTATTTATAAGAGGACGGGTTTCGACCTCCGAGAACTCATCTTCAGATCTATACGTCGATGACCGTTCATATTATAAATAAAATTAATTTTACGCAATCGACACTGCTTGTATCGAAATTATTTACACTAAAACTAATTGCTAATTCTTACGAAAAACGTTTCAAAAATATTTTTGGTTTTATGTCACTAAAATTGTTTTCTGTTTTTTACGAAAAATGTTCCAAAATATTTTTCGGTTTATGTAAAAAAAAGCTTTTGATATTCTATTTTCATATAGTCATTTTAGAAGTCCACTGAGTATAATCCTTCACTTACTCATTGTATACGATATTCATTTTATTTATTCATACAATTCTTTATTACTTCTTAATTTCTATCTATTATTCTCATATTTTGTTTCCATGATTTTCCTTATTATTTTTCTTTGCTTCTTTTATTTAACTCGCCCAATTGTTCGTCTGTGTTTAATGAAATGTATTTTGAAGAGAGGTGTATTACTTTTATATCACTTTATTTTTCCACCAGTCAGGTTTCAACAGAATCTAGCTGTCATCTTCAGAATGTCTGGAAATTATTTTATACTGTATTTAATGCAAATGAATTTTAGACATAGTCTGAAGATGACAGTCCGAGTCTATCGAAACGTGTCGTGTGGAAATAAAGTTATACATCACGCAATCTGGGTTGCAAAATTTTATTATTACTATAAATAACAATGACATCTATAAACTCCACAGAACTGTAAAAAATTATATTTTTTCCTCAAATGGCTGTACATCATCGTCTGGTACTAGCCTACACTTAGTATTTTACAACGGAGAGTACGACATATTTAATATTTTAAAATGTCTTTTAAATCTATATACTTCTGAACTATTCTGGACGCGATCTCAGTGATGACTTCTTGCGGTTCTCTTACGGAAATTTTATTGCCTATCTCGCAGAATTACTTAGATGATGACTGCTTTCCGCAACCTACTTAGTAATTTTCAAATCTTCAGCGCAAAGTGGTAATATCAACTCATGCTTTCCACAGGAATAAATCAAAATGTGACAATACGAATAAGACGCAACGTTAGTCTTGGTGGAAGACGATATGTCTCTTTATCTGTATTTTCACGTTTTATTTTTGTGTAAAGCATGATCTGATACTGCGAATGTTCTTTAAAAATGACAATTTAACTTGTCGAAACTAGTTATCATCTACGTAATTTTGTGCTCTAGGTAAATAACACTCCTCTACAAGAACCATAACAGTTTATAAATGGATTTCGTGCTGCGAATTCAGTGAGCGACCAAAGAGTTACATGCAGTTCCATTTATTTTCCATAGTGGTGAATATGTCTACAGGTTATTTTAAAATTATAGACATATGATGAGTATCGTTTAAAAATTATGATGCCTACGAATCAGTGACATACTGTCGAAACCAGCTGAGATCGAAAAATATTTCAGGTTTGTTGTGCTTATATACAAAACGCATTTTTAAATTTTTTTGAACAAAATACGTAGGGCACAACTTAAAAAATTTTACGTAAATTTTTTATTCTTTTAAATTCCTGTCACGTAATTTTTTTAACTGTTGATAAAAACGCTACACAGATGCGACCGGACTATGGCAGTAAACGAAGATTAATTAACAATATCAACGCAGTCTGCTGTTTATTTTACTATTGGCGACAGTGACGAGGGAATGGTTTTAGTTTATATAGCGCCATAGATGCAACGTTGTCGTACAAGATAGCTGTATATTATTTGTAGTATATCTGAAGATGATGAAAAACGATAGTTACTAGTGGTTCTGTAGCAGAAATTTGTTCTCACCAAAGGACTTGTTACAGTCTGTACGCTCAAAATGTTTTCGTCGTTTAAAAAAAATCCTTGTGACGAATACCGCCTTAGCGAAAAAAAATGCCATTTTATACAATTCCTGTGAACGTTTTTGGTGTGCTTAAACAATAATCCCAACGTTGATATCACTGTAATTTGCGAATATTATCACAGTCGCGGAAGTGAGACACATAGGAGTTGAGTAAAGAACCCAGTCGCTTGTCTATGCTCAATCTGAACTTGAAAGTCTGTAAAAAATCGAAATCAGCGTGATAAAAACGTGAAATAACGTCGCCACCTTTATATAAATAATCCTGAAATGAAATATATTCTCAGGCAAACCAACCGTTATGTAGTACGTCAGTTGTCTGTAGAATTGATAATGAACATTACCGTCACATTTACATGCAAGAATGTACAAAAAGCTGCATAGAATCATACTTATCTACCTTTATCATCTATTCTGTAGGTGATACACAAATAAAATGATACATTTCTTTTCATTTGATTCATTTGTTATCAAATGTATGCTTCATGTTATCGAATAAACATGCACTGACAACTATGAATGTTGCAAATGGCAATTACGCCTCCTTGTCATATTCAACTTTTGTTTACTTTTAACTTATGTTTGTTACACAACATGTACTTCCACGATGATACGCTTACGAACAATCTAATTTCAGTGAAATATTTTCATCTGCTAAGATGATTTTTGTTGTTGTGTGGGAAATCAAACTGTGAAGGAATATTGACAAACTTGATTTTCGTTTCGTTCGTTTTACTGTGCGTTTCGTCTAGCATCGCGGATGTGCATGTCGTAAGAACTTTGTCTGTTTAGTAAAAAAAAAAAAAAAAAAAAAAACAGCATGTGACTTACCTTGAATGGCAGGCACTCAAACGCTATCTGTACGTCTACGCTTTGAACGTTTGGAATATGATACAAGAAAATTGAACTGAATCTATACTAACAATGAAATATTTACTTTAAAAAAAGACATAAATTTAAACTACAATTGTGGGAATATGCCAGATTGCCTACGTCTGATGAAACTATGAACAGTATTTCGATCTGATAGATACCATGCTGGGAAACACTGAGAGATTTTTTTATGCGTCAAAATAAAGCAGTGCATTGTTGTATTATCGCCAAGAATTGGCGTTGTTAGAATGTCTTGTCATTGTATGTCAACTGTGACTAAATTGCAAAATGTAGTTTCTGAGAAAGGCAGTCAGCATGCAAGAAAAGATGTGGTCGCATCTTAACAGAAGTAACGAACTGACGCTGTTCAAATGAATGCAAGATTTATTCTTGTTTGTTAGCAATTAGTGATGAGTTTCTGAACAATTTTTCTGTACATCTACATCTACATAGATATTATGCAAATCACATTTAAGTGCCTGGCAGAGGGTTCATTACCCACTTTCATAACTTTTCTCTACCGTTCCATTCCTAATAGCGCGCGGGAAGAAAGAACACCTAAATCGTTCCGTTTTCGATCTGATTTCTCTTATTTTGTATTCTTATTGCTGTGTTCGGAGAAATAACTCTGCAACACTACGCAAGGAAAAGTCACTCGAATCGTTACTAATAAGTAAGAGGAACTTTGACAGCTTTATTAATATATATAACTGTAAATTTATAGTCCGAAGTAGGGTAAATTTGAAGTGCGTGTATTTCAGTGTGCCGGCGAAGCTGTTCAGCAGACAAAATAACAATTCTGTTATATGTAGAAGCACGGCGCTTCGTATTTGCTGCACATACTTGACGAATCAGTCATGAAGTACAGACTGCGACCGTGTCTAACATGCCATATTCGACGATTGTGATAATAATGGTTGGGATTTCAGGGCGTTTAAACGGCTGGGTCATCAGCGCCCAGCCACATTCGAGTTGTTGACGACAGATCATGTGCGGCCTGTTGACAGTTCCGGCGAAAACGTCCAGCAGACGAATACAGTTATGTTACATGTAGAAGCACAGTGCTTGGTATTTGCCGTATGTACTCCACGGATCAGTAATCAAGAGCAGAGAATTCGATCGTCTCGCGGCGTGCCAAACCCGAGTTGTTTACGGCGGGTACTGTCGGGCGGAACTTTTCGCTATCCACGGTACCCGTCCGTAACGGTCCGTGTACAGACAAGACAGCGGGCACAGCCTTTAGCCGCGAGTATAATGAGCGGCTTGCAGTGACGTCGGCCACTATTACTGCTGAGTAATGGTGTTATTACTCCTCCGCAAGACAAAGAGTAACGCACGAGGCGGTACTGCTCCGTGGGACTGCGGCTCGAGACGAACCCACGCCACACACACACACACGCACACAATTCGCAATTAGCTCCACAGGGGGGAGACACATTAATAATTCCAAATTGTTCCTGACTGAATCGATTATCGTGTTAGCTTTCCTGAGGTAAATGGCTATTTCGAAAGAGCAGCGCGGCCCCTCGGGTGGGAGAGAGAGAGAGAAAGACGGAGGGGGGGCGTGTGAGGGGGGGAGATAAGTACGCAGTGCAAAAAGGGAACAAGTGCCCCTCCTCCGCGCGGGTTGCATGGTAATTGCGGCACCGCCGTGTCTTGTCCGAAGAAATTACACCCCGTAGCCGCCGCGAAAGTGCGCCCGGCTGTTCGTTTGACAGAGTGGGGTCGTGCTCACTGCCGATTTGAGCCCGTTTCGCGAAAAACACAGGCGAGCGAGTTTTGCGCAGTTGACGCTCTGATGAATGGGCGGCTTCCTCGGGCTAGTAATTACCGAGCCCACTTTCTTATTTCCCGGAAGCTTAACGAGAGAGAATTACAAAACACTCCTCCAACTCCTACTCCTCTGCTGTGCCTATCCCTCCATCGGCCTCCTTTTCTCACGCCTGCCTCCTCTAGACGCGGTTCTAAATTAGCCGAGCCAAATCTATGGCGTATAATAAGTGCTATTACCGAGTCGGCTGTTTATCACACACGGTAGGAATGTTTCCCCGGCTGTCCGGCAGAGAAAACGTACGAGCGATACGCTGTCGGGAGCTATTAAGCCCCACTCTCGGAGACGCTTCGGGGAAACCGATGCCGCCGCCTCCACACCGCTTTTCACCGGTGTGTCGGTTTCGCCAGGCACATAAAAGTCAATATTGTTATTCGTATTACGGTGCGGCGGTTTAATCAGTGTCATACAAAACGCACGCGGCTGGCGCCAGAGAGGGGTAAACTGCCACGCTGCCAGTTGGCCATTATTACGTTTAATTACTTCTGTAATGCAATCAGCGATATATGGCAGGTGCAGCGTCAGATAATTGAAAATGCGTCATTGGACTTACTTGAATAGCGCGGGCTAAATTACGGTAATCGCAGGAATTCGGGGGGTGGACGGTGGAACGGCCCGCGCGCGACTTTGTGAAATTGGTGTGGGCTCGTGTGTGGGAGTGATCTCTTTCGTGTGTCTCTCTCTTCTGCCGCTTCGTTGCGCCGAACTCTCTCGGGTCTTGCAGCAATTAACGGAACCACTAATGAACAGTGCGGTGATCTATCCGTACGACTCCGTGCGGAGGAGGAACATTTAATGACACACACACATAAGAGCATGCGGGGGAAACACTGAACAGCTGACACGCCGTCGCGACTCACCTGAAGTACAGAAGGTGTGCGCGTCCAGTTCAGCGCGTCGCCCCGACGCCGCTGTGGTCGGGCCGACCTCCGTCGAGGTCCGTCTGGTGCCCCTCTGGCGTCTCAGCGACTGTCAACAGCGGGGCGCACTCGCCGACAAAACAAAACACGCTGCACTTCCGCCTCGGCACGTGGCAGCGCGCCGCCGGCGAGGAAGGAGGGGGGTGGCGGCAGAGAGAGAGAGAAAAGAGAGGAGGACAACAGCGATCGAGTCTTGTGATTCGTCGGCCGACGTCAGGTCAGAGGCGCCGCATGACGCGCCGGCCCGCCACGAGTGTGGAGCGTGGTCTGCGTGCCTGTGCCGGCGCTGTCACACGGTCACGTGGCGGGGGAGGTCCGCAGGAGGAGCTAGTGCGTGCGCGCAGCCGGCTCGGCGTCCTCCGCGCAGCGCTCACTTGACGCGACTGAGCGCGCGCCACCACGCTGCTAAGACAGAGCCATCTAGCAGGCGGCCGGGGAACCCCCTCCTCCGCGGCTCGGCGCCTGCCTGCCGCCCCCCTCCCTCTCCCGCCCCCCTGCCCCTCCACCCCCCCGCGCGCCCCTCCTCCGACGCCCTTCCGCAACGTCCCCCACGCGGGCGCGTGATGAATATCCCCCACCCTGGGCCCCGCTCCTCGGCCAACCCTCTTTCTGTACAACGCACAAACGGGGTCGCGTTTGCGCATGACCGAGAATTATAATTAGATTCGTAATGTCCAGTTATTATTCTTCGGCGCTACTAGCCGCGCAGAAAACATCCGGCCGGCGGCGGGCGGGCGGGCGAGCGAGCGCGCGCGCGCGAGGCGGGGAACAAAGTGTGTGTTTCTCGGCGCCGCAAGGAGCGAAGTGGCACGCCTTCGTAGTGCGTCGCGTGCGGCTGACGACCTGCGTTGTCTTCCGGAGTGCGAAGTGCGGTACTACTCATCTCGACCGCATTTCCTTAGCTATTTTAAAACTCCGCTTGTCACGCACAACTGTCCATTGTTGTCAACATTCTTTCTTACAACCTCCATACAATTGTTTTAAAGCTCATTGTTTACTCAGTTTCCTCTAATTACCAGTCGAAGTTGCACAGAACGTTTTTATTTTATTATTATTTTTCATATATGGAACTCATTGTTCAATGGGGCGATCTATAATTGTTTAATAATGATTTTGCAGCCAAGATCACATTTTTCATTTATTTTGTTACCGGTTTCGGCGTGCTCGACGTCATCTTCAGACATGTCGTATTTTACATAACTTCACAAAATTTTTTACATACAAAAAGAGTACATGTTTGGTGACGCCTCAACCTGGATGTACTCTTTTAGTATGTAAAGAAAGTTGTGAAGTGATGTAAAATACTACAGGTCTGAAGATGGCGTCGAGCACTCCGAAACCGGTAAAATAATAAATGAAAAATGCGATCTTGGCTGCAAAATCATTATTAAACAATTATTATTTTTTAATTACCGGTTTCGAATGTTTCCAGTGTTTTTCAGTCTCTGGGTGGAGACTTCCAAAGGGGTCGCAAAGTGTTTCACGAGGGTCGTCGTCACTGAAGGAAGTTTTTGCACCATAAAACAACCACACCAATGCATGTCTGAAATGATTGGGTAGTACTGCTGTGAAGCTGGTTAGATTGCAAATACGTTATTATAGGTCACACTTCATGTATAGCTTGGCCTCAAAAATGACGCGTTTCGGCTTTACCATCATCAGATTAGCATCTCTTCCGTTTTGTATGTATATCAAACAACATCTTACATCTTTTCACGTGTGCACATGGCACGGCAGAGATGCTAATCTGATGGTGGTAAAGCCGAAACGCGTTATTTTTGAGGGCGCGCTATACATGAAATGTGACCTATAATAAAGAATTTATGACCTAACAAGCTTCACAGCAGTACTACCTAATCATTTTATCATGGTCGCCTGCCTCCTCAATGACTTCATGTCGCATTTACAGCATGTCTGAAATAACACTAGCGTTTCAATAATATGAAACACATATATAATAAAAGTGAATGTATTTTTCATTAGAATTTCGTAATTCCTTGTTAACATTGATACTAGAACCTAGTAGATTGTTTTCTAATAAATACAGTGTTAACGATGAATAAACACAAGCATGGAGACTGTTTTGAGGAATAAGTTGGTAACTAACTAGACAATTTGCAGTACGTTATTGTTGATATATTCAAACACAAACTGTGAACTTCTTTACAAATCTATCACACAGTGAGATATTCCTTAACGAGTACAATTCCGTTGTGTCTTGCCTGAAATCAGAAATACTCATTGTGCAAAATGTATTTCTCTGCCAAAAATCAGGTAAAGGTAGAATTTCTTCTATACTAAAAAAAAAAAAAAAATTCAATCTATAAGAATTTTTTTACAAGAAAGTAGTAATAACAGAAAGAATATTAGGTTCGTTGGTTTTGAGATCTCTCAAATAGCGTTTTGGCTTCGGGGAGGGTTGTCGCCGAATATCTTTTAATTCTAAGGCGGGTCGCGAATTTAAAAAGGTTGGGAAACACTGTTTTAGTCCATGTTCAAATTAACCACAATAACATCGTTAGCTACATGGGTTTTATTCGTGGATTGAAACGTACACAAAAATTACACTGTTTACCAAGTTTGATTTCAAATGCGAGACGACATGCTTTCAGCGAATGTTGTTATATGTAGATGATGAACAGAAAAATCACTAGCAAATATTTCTGTATTGTCGCACATCTTGATTTCTGTCACTGGGTCATCATTTAAATGCGCAATACGTAGCTTAAAAGTTAAAACGTATATAATTGTTCATTCTTCATGTTGAAGATTACGTTTACTCCGAGGCAGCTGTTTCGAACATATCTTGGTCGAACATGAAGACTGAAAATTTTAATCCAAGTGTTAAGAATTGATTTGCGACGATACAGAATTGCGACAATTTGTCATTTACACTGTTTATGGTTTACAGTATTGCTTTGCTCAAATGGAAAAAATATCACGTGAAGCCTACCTTGAGGAGTGTAAAATAAGACTTCTTTCATGTCAGCCGTAGTGCCTATACTTTGAAAAAGCGTTTATAATTTGTCAGTTCTCATCTCAAAGGTTTTTTATTTTTTTATTTTTTAAATCATATTCAGGCATCAACTATTTATTGTATTTAGAACTTTACCGGTTTCGGATATTATCTATCATAAGAATAAAATTAAACACACTGATTGTTTTGCTGCATTTTCTGTTAACATATGTATCTCAAACGATAAAAAAAACGCGAAGTTTCACTAGACATTAGCTCTTGATGATAAATAAAACAATAACAGGCTGCATTATAGTGAGCCAGGGTCTAAGAATTCAAAGAGTAAGTAGACTCACTATAATGCAGTCTGGTATTGTTTTATTTATCATCAAGACCTAATGTCTAGTTACACTTTACGTTTTCTTATCGTTTGGCATAGATATGGTAACAGAAAATGCAGCAATCCGATCAGTGTGTTTAATTTTACTCTTCTGATGATGGATAATATCCGAAACCGGTAAAGTTCTAAATACAATAAACAGCTGATGGTTGACTATGCACGGCTGTTAACTCACATCAAAGTAAAAATTTGATCATTTCAAAGTCACGGTTTCATCGCAACAACTTCTGATCCATGGAATGTACAGTGACAGACTGCAAACAATGTTAAAACGATAGTGGAAGGACTATTGCGTAGTCCAATCACGGAGACACAATAACTAGTTTGGCTTCTATCTTACCATAGCAGAAGTCAAGAAGGTTGTATTGACTGCTGCGTAAAAACTCTAAAGGTGGCGTCGTTATATCAGTTAACTACCATTTCTTATGAAATAAGTCGGTGATCGTAAAAATGCTTCAGTGAACCAGTGATACTGCAGACGGTATTGCTAATTTAGTTAATATCCGTCTGTGAATCCAACACATTAAATGTTTTTATGTTTGACTCACAGACGCTACACTGTTATTATTTTTCATCACTGATTTCTTATATTATCTTTGCTCTAGATTCAGTCACTTGTATTGTTGTCTGCGGTTTGCAGTCGTCTGCGATATTTTGCCGAATTGAACTTACGACGTACGTTAAATATTAGTTTTTTTTTAAAATGTTCTAATAGTTTGCAGTAGTTCAATTTAACTGCTTGTAGAACACGCATTACTGTGACCTTTGCTTGCTCTCGTCACTCGAAATCAGTAATCATTACAACAGTGAGGATTTTCTTCTGTAACCAGTGCACCATTTGTCATCAGAACAGGACCATTTTAAACAGCAATAAAAAGACACCCCCCCCCCAAAAAAGTCATCCGTAAACGCGCAAAACGCAGATGTCTGGAAAGAATCAGCTGAAACCTAAGATCATCACAGAGTAAAAGTGCAGATTACAAACAGCTAAGAAGATGCGCTTCTTCCATTCTAGGTAAACAGCCGTCGTAACCTCCAGATCGTGAGCTAAGCAAATAATAATGCATATTAATAATCAATGTAACAACATGAATCATGTCGTCGTTGAGGCGATAAGGAATGAAATAGTGATGAAGAGAGTAAAATGATTTCTGACTTCTTGGCTTCTTTTACTTTTATATCCTTTTTTGTTAAATATCGCTTAAAACTGTCTGCCAAAGTATCATGAACCTGAATATATTTTGTGTGGACCATGTAGACAAAATACTTAGTTGGCTAATCGGGATATATGAATATACTTCCCTTTAACATATTCGCAAACGTTGGAAAATGTATTCCCTGAATTTTATAACAAACTCTTAAAGGATTGTTGATGATAAAATAGCAATAATATAAATGATTTACTAGCGCTTACGACGTTTTGCGATTATGAATATACATTTACATGATTTGTTCTCTTCAGAATGATTCAAATTGTTACATTATCGTTTCCTCGTTAAATATTCTGTATTTAGGGTATCTTACTTAAGATTAATATTCTAAATGTATTACAAAAAGATAAATTTCGAAAAAATTGTACCAACATTATTTTGGAAAGCAACAATCGAGATTATTATTCGTAATATTTTTACATGTCGACATACTGAAATAGTTATATTTTTAAGGTTCAATTTACTTTTCTAGAGGTATTGGATAGCCCAAAAAGAGGGGACTGCAGTGAGTATATGTCAATGTTTGTAACTAAACTACCAGAAAAAATCGAATAATTGTGAAGTCCACGGCGTACGTCACGTCTAACGATCAGGTATAGCGTCGATGTATTACGTTCAAATTACAATGAAGTCAAGGTGTTTAACCTACTGTATTTTACACCTATGATTTCGTAAGCTTTGACTATCAAATTAACCAGGTAATGTTACGTCACTCATTTTACAGCTTATCGAAGCTGTTAAGAGTATTGTTTCTATTATAAGAAATACAGGTGGTAGCACTATTTTTGTAAGAGAAAATTTTTCGAGTAGTAACGAAAAATTGAAACATTTTCTTTGTAAAACTGCTGTTTTGAAACGCTAAACTGCTTATGGAATAATATTGTGATATTTTTTAAAAGGTCTAAGGTAGTTTTTCATATGAAGAGTTTTTTTACGTTTCTTTCTTTTATCTTCTGGCAAAAAATGTAAATTGCTGGGGCTCTAAGACATCTAAAACACAGGACAGATAATCAACTTTGAAGACTGTTGTGGTATAAATATTTTACAGTTCGATGTATAATCGAATAAAACCTGCAGGCTTTTTAAAAATAGAAATAGTTAATAATGAGATACAGTTCTCAGAATGCTACGCCAGAATTTTTTTCTGTAACAAAGAAATAGACCTTTCAATTGATTTCTGTGTCACGTCTAAATTTATTTTATGTCTGTTCTTCTGTGCTCTAACCATTTATATTGGCTGCAGTAGGCCTATCATAGATTTGTTAGGAACTTCCATGTACAGTAATGGAATAAGTTTTTCCCTAGGTTTAAAATCTGATCGTGACCAAAACCAGAAGATGAAGGAAATCCATTTCCACAGAAAAACTGTTGTTTTCCTAAATGCATGACTGTCCAATAACTCAAAACCTTTATAGTAATACCATCGGTTTTCCTGGATCACACGTCTTCGAGAACGTTTCTGACAAGGAAGACATACTTCCACACGTATTTGATAAAGAAAATACTTTCGATAGTGGAAGTATGGAGAAGGTAGGTACAACCACAGTATAACAGACACAATCACGACACTCCCACTTTTTTATACGCCACGACAGTAGTGCTCCAAGCGGCTGGCAAGGTACATTTCTGGAAACGATGAGTGTAAACAGTGTCGTTTAATTTGATTTTAATATACTTTTTTCGATAGGGAAGGCATGTAGTGCCTAAAAATTGGTAATAGCTACAAAATAACTCCACATTTGTTTCTATTATGTTTCCTAAGAACTTTTAAAAATTTAAATACGTCATATTTTTGTTCAACAATATTTTAGATTTGTTGGTGGAACAAAAATACTACGTATTAAAATTTTTAATGTCTTTGTTCCCACAAATACCTACGGAATATTCCAGAATCATTTCCTGCAGAACATTGGAAAGTATGAAATGGTACTTTGCAAGTTTATTTAAGATTATCTTCTAATTCACGACTTTTTAATGAAGAATTAAATTTCTATGAAAAACAAAAAATGGCTAATAAACAACAGAAAACCAAACATTCTGCAGAAAGACGTCGGTTTTCTACTCAGAAACGTCAAAATTTCTTTACTGCAATTCCAATCAAATCAGTAAGAGTTGAAGGTAAGTAACTTACATGGTTCATTATTTAAATACCAGATCAGTCACTACATCTGTAGTTGAAGGAAAATCCTCGCAAAGGTGTCAATAAAACATCAGAAGCAATAGAAGTTTCCCAACAAAGCTCCAACCAATTCATCAATTGTTGTTACATCTGAACCTCAAACGGTAAGAATCTTCAATAAATTCATTTTATAAGAAAAAGTAATGACACTCAAAAGTATATACTTTTATAAGAAAGACGAATGTAGTGGAAAAATGTTCAAATAATTAGTCTCCACGTTGAAATTTTACACTTCAAAGAAAGTGCCTGTGATTTAAGAACTGTCCACAACAGGTATTAAGCTCCTCGACAATTTATATTCTCTTACTTTCAGCGGATTGGGCTGCAAAATATACACATTTTCTTAAGTATTTCCTAATGAATAAGTTATGGTTTATATCACTGAATCAGGGAAAATCGGGCGGTTTAAATTTATTTCACGTTTATTTATGTCTTTTGAGATTTTACTAATACTTGAAATGCGAAATTACAGAAACTATTTGGTTAATTACATAGAAAAGTAACTATAAATAAACATTATTCTTAAGGCGCCTTGCCACCACTAGGAGCGCTAGTACCGGTGCAGCTGTCAGGTGGTAACAACTTTTACAGCAGTGAGGATCGCGACTGTGCATGTTCGACTGTGGTTTAACCTCGGAAGCGACAATTGAACGTTTTGTTCCATTCATTCACCGAAGTACGTTAAATGAAATGTCGATACACGTAGCAGTAAATATAATTTTTTTGTATTCTTACGGCAGAAAAAAAATTTAAGAGAATCAAAGATTTTTGAATAAATGGTGTATGAATTCAGCTACCACGACACGAACTTTGTCTGACACCTAATGCCTGAATATCAAAACGCAATACCAAAGCATTTTCTCTAAAGCAAAGTCAGATTTCACAAATACGGCACTAAATGGTCGCAATTCATGTTATTCAACGTAATTTATTTTTGGGAGTGGGTAATTTATTTATGGCAGTGTATTACCATAGATGTATTATAAAATTAGTATTTTATTAGAAGTGCAAATCGAATTCACGCAATGTGTAATGATAAAATTTGAAAAGGCATTCAGTAACAAAAGAGTGTTTTAATTATTTCATTACACTAAGATCCGACGAGAATGAAAACGATGTATTTCGAACACAAGCTGTAAGAACTTACCATTGGAATTATTCACATGAAATGTGAATTATAAGAAGCTATATTTCACCAAACGGGCACCTAGACTAAGGTAAGGCAATGGGGCAAAGGAACGAAATTTGAAATTCGCTTTAAGTGTATGTAACATTCAATTTTCTAGTAGACTTGTACTTTACAAGACCGTACCGAAATTGTAATATTTTTGTTCATGCGATAGACGTGAGAGACTTTAGGTAATATCGTTGAGCCAAATCTTCTAGAATAGAAAGAACTTTGGGTGACTGCTATTTCAGATTAATGAACCATGGTGTCAAACAACAATTACATTATTAATTACTTTTAGAACAGTACAAACTGGTGAAATGAATAATAATGTACAAGTTGCATAATTAACACGAAAACGACATATCCAAACTGAATTACAATGGAGAAACGGGTTGTGTTGTATGAATATGGTATCGGAATCTACATTAAGAGGACTGCTCATGCCGTTAAATTCAATACAAATCTAGAGTTTTATCCAATCTTTTTCAAATTTTGTAGAAGTAAGCTTCAATCCATGAGGACGCTCGCCGTAAGTGTAAGAATCACGTACGATACATAGTTCACGAGATATGACGTCATAAACAATGAGATACGCTAAAAACTGAAGCATTTAGCAACTATGCTGTTCATTTTCTCCTAAACCATTGGACCGATTTCAACCAAATTTGGTACACACATTCCTTACCGTGAGGTAACAATTGCAGCTGGGTTAAGAATTACATACGACACATGGTTCGGAAGATATGACGTCAGAAACAATAGCAATCGCAAAAAACTGCCACATTATGCGGCGAGACTTTATAAATGCGCTATATGAGAATGAGAGTAGGTAGGGACTTGCAACAAACTTTAAACATCGTTTAAAAAGTTTATTAAACTTTTTCTCGCTGACAAGCATAGTAAAATGATGAAAGGAAAAAGTTTCTTGCGTACTACTTTTCCACTGTTTATGGAGTAAAACTACGGCATTCGCTTGACGTTACTATTTATAACTTGTACACTACAAATTGTAGCCGCAAGAAATGTTACAGACAGTATACACACATATAGCTGAGTGTATCTTTTAAATTGTATCACAGTAGATACCCGGGCAACGCCGGGTTTTCAGCTAGTCTTCATATATAAAGCACAGTGTCCGTGTCTTTGTATGTGTGTACATATAGCACACAACTCTACGGTTTTGTCCTAATCTTTATTAAATTCAGCCAACGTGAGCTTCAATTCATAAGGATGGTCCCCGTAAGTGTAAGGATCAGTTACAACACATAGTTCACGAATAAGACGTAATAAAGAATGAGATTCGAGAAAAACAGCTACATCGCGCGATAATGTTTCACATTTCCTCCTAAACCACAGAACCTAATTCAACCAAATTTGATACACATATTCCTTACCGTTAAGTAACAGTTGCTGCACGGTTAAGAATCACATATCACACATGGTTCAGGAGATATGACGCCATAAACAATAGGAATCGCAAAAAAAAAAAGAAAAAAACTGCGACGAAACTTTATTCACACACCATATGATAGGAAAAAAGTTTCTCGCTTACTACTTTTCCACTGTTCAGTGTGGACTAAAACTACGGCATATTTCAGGACGTCACAATTTATAATTTCTATACTGTAAATTGCAGCCGCAGGATATTTTACAGATAGTATACACACATATAGTTGAATGTACCTTCTAAATGGTATCACAGTACGACACGTAGTTCATGAGGTATGAGCACATAAACAGTAACGTACATAGAAAACCGCCCTATCACGCACAAACTTCTTTACTAGTAATTGTATTCGCAACAGATTTTACAGACATACAGCATTTATGAATATATACCTGGAAAAATTATACAATTGTACAACGTATAACTGAATAAACATGAAATCGTATGACCTTTATATGTCATTCGTATTTTGATTACTATCTTTCTTTGTTTGGATACTGCACTTATAATTTTGTACATTATGCAAGAGAGCCTTATTTTTATATATTCTTTATATTTATATAAATATAACATATTTGTAGAAAAAAAGGAGATACACACAGAGAGAGAGAGAGAGAGAGAGAGAGAGAGAGAAGGGATAGGAGAAGTACTAACTCCAGGCAGGAATAAATAAATAAATAATTGGGCAACGCCGGGTTTTTAGCTAGTTCAGTATCAAGAAATATTTAATTCGAGGTCTGCTCCGCTTACCTTTTACTTATTGTGTCGGGTCTCCGTTGATGTAATCTCTCCCACAATTGATAGATCGCACCCTACGCTTTTCCACATCCGGAAGCAGTCATGCTAAACCTCTTACAGGATCGCGCGATGCTACATCTCCGAATTTAGTTATATCTTTTCTATCGTTGTAAATATTCGTCCTTTCAGCGAGGTTTTCAACTTCTGAAATCAAGTCCGCAAGGGCCAAGTCTCATCGGTTTCTTTTTTTTTGGAAAATAAGGGACCAAACATCAAGGGTCGTCAGTCCTTCATGTCCAGCGAGTACGGAGAAGGAGGCTGCACAATGATTTCTTTTTTTTTTTTTGTGATAAAGTCTCACTACAACAGGAGTGAATGTGTGGTGCGTTGTTGTGATGAAAGAGCCATGAATTGTCTTGACACATTTCAGGTCGTTTCCTTCCCGCATTTTTTTTTTTTTTTTTTTTTTTTTTTTTTTTTTTTTTTTTTTTTTGCAGACTTCGTCCTTAAGAGTATAATCCATTAACAGATCGTGTCTGTGGCACAAATTCATGGTGAACAATTCCTTCAAAGAGAACTGACCTCACTTGAAACATTGTGAAGATTGAACTTTGGTCGAACATCACAGCCGTAACCAACGTATCCTCACCAGTTAATGATTCTCCTAAGGAACATCCAATTCTCATTTGCGCGACCCAAAAGCCCTTCACAGATTTTGAAGCGATGGTATTCCCGGTCTTTACTCCTGAGCCGTGGGACGAACGTGATGGTAACACGATGTATTCCAAGATGCTGTGTCAGGATTTCATGGCTTGATCCAACTGAAATGTTAAATTCTTCTGCAGTGTCACTAGCAGTCAATCTTTGATTGGTTCGCACAATTTCGTTGACATTCCGGACAAGAGCGTCATCCACTGACGTCGAAGGGCGTCATGAGAAAGGGTCATCTTTAACTTCCGTCCGGTCCTTTTTAAACAGCGAGAAGTATTCGTGACATAGAGGAAGGCGTAATCATTCGTCGCCGTAGGCCTCCTGCACATAATTTGGCGTGTCTCTGTAAAGATTTTCCCGAGTTTCACGCAAAATTTAACGCAGACGCGTTGCTCCTCTAATTCTGCCATCTGGAAATTTGCAAACTTTGCGGCACAGCGTTCTACTCAATACAGCATTGAAGTAAAACCAGGAGGGCGCAGTAACTCCTGCGCAGAAGCAAACGCTTTTCAGTCGTAGTGCACATGACATCACGAAGTAACACTTCTGCACGCCTATAGCTGTCTGTTCGAGGCTTTGTTTCGTGTGTGCTGTCGATTTCGTTGAGTTACTGTTGTTTTGATTTGCCAGTGGAAGTGTTTATAGTATATGTCAGCAATACCAGGTTGCGCTGTTGTAAGCTGTAATTATCACAATCGTAATACAAAAGGGAATGACATAGTACTTCACTATTTTCCATGCCAGTCTACAAAAGATTTGGCTCGCCAAATGCTACAGGAAAGACAGTGTAAATGTGGAAAATCTAGGTTATGCTCTCAGCGTTTCCAAGATACAGATTACATCAGAGATATGCGCGCGGAACTGCTAATTTACCGCCAAAACGGGTACTTAAGAGTGATGTATTTCCATCCTGTAATTTGCCTGTGTCTTGTGAAAGTTCCACCAGAGAGCACGTCGAGTACAACAGAAAGGAAATAACGTTTCAATAAACGTGAAATAGCGAGAAGCACCATAGAGACTTTAAAGAAGCTTTGACCTAGAAAGAAGAATGTTGACAAGTGTACTTATACGGACGAATTTGATTGTAATGATTCAGACAAAGTCGCTTTACAGAAGTCTGTAGTATCATTACAGAGCAGATATACTCATCTCGAAAACATGTGCCTGAATTTGCAAGCTCGTAACAAAGATCTCTGAATACAGTTAGTATCAATGAAACGACGTCTGCACGAAGAAGAAAGTAAAAGAAATGAGCTTGTATCTCGCGAAATTAATAGAATATTAGGCAAAATCTTTTCAAGCAATCAGAAGTCTTTTTCACGGTTCAAAAAGGGTTCTATCTGGGAAAAGAGGACATCTGCAAGTCGATCACTTTACATGCCGTTTCGCAGAAAAGCTGTAATTTTCTCAGACAACAACTCGGATATCCGCACTTGCAGTGTCAACCTTGCGTTCTTGGATAAACCGCAGTTTCTGTTGCCTCCCTGGTATTTTAAAAGACGTTTTAGTGATGATGAAAACGCAGGCTGGAAAACTGACTGAGAGGGAACGGATTTGTGTCTTGTCATTTGCTGAGATGAACATTGACAGCAGAATTTGTTACAATCAGAAAGATGACAGGATACTTGAACCGTAAAGCAATGTTCAAATGTTTGTTAAGCTTATGGGACTTAACTACGGGGTCATCAGTCCCTAAACTTACAAACTACTTATCAACTAGCTTTTACTAAGGACGGCACAAATATCCATGCCCGAGGGGGGGATTCGAACCCCGATCGTAGTGGCCTTGCAGACCGTGACTAAAGCGCCTCAGTCCCCTTGGCCACCGCGGCCGACGTACAGCAATGTCCTCGTTGTTATGGTCAGAGGGTTGCTTGCAACGTAGAAGCACCCTAAATACTTTAATTTGATGTTCAAATGTCAGCGGCAGTTTGGAATGAAATAATTATTTCATTGGCCAGCATATTCTACGATGTCGTGGCTGCAGTAGCAGATATCGGAACGAAGAACAGTATGGAAAGGAGCTTGGCGTTACTTACGAAAACACTTGTTTTGTACACCCGTCTGATTCTTCGAAACGTGTGTGGGTTTAAAGGCTAAACTTCGCCTTAATTTTTTGCTTGTTTCGATTCGATGCATACTTGAAATTTCTAAGGCAGCTGTGTCTGTCTGAAGGGTGGACAAGTTACAGAATTCAACAATAAAATTATAGCAATATCAGAACATCAAATCTATTTGTCATTATTTCGGTGAAAAATGAAACCTAGCTCAAATACGCTACTCAAATGCGCGGCCCACATACTGTAACGCTGTTCCCGAGGCAGCCGCTGTTCCTCCGTGACGTCACAGCGTCAAGCCAATAACAACACAGAACGCTTACTGCTCAACCTTATTTATTTTTACGGACCTTGAGTAAAACTAACAAATGTTCAATAATGAAACTTCCTTCCGTTACAAATTCAACACCGGCAGGGAGAGGCATGCCAACCGATTGGAAAATATCGCGTGAAAGTGCGTAGCACTTCCTTGAATACGGTGTAAGTGTATGGAACTTAAACCAGGCCAACAAGTGAAATCGAGTTTAAGAAAGCAGAAACGGTACGTATGGTGTCAGGTTTCTTTGAAGATAGACAGAGAGAGAGAGAGAAACATAAACGCGCACTGTCACGATTGACAGCGCGACAACACCTGACAAACCTTACTACCCCACGAAGGATGACACAGGTAACATGAACAAGTGCTATTTAATTAAGGACAGGAGATATATATCACGGAAGATGTCAACAATTCAGCTTTCAGATATGGTTATTATCGAAACTTTTTTACCTAAATACGTAAATGAACTACGTTTTCTTCGAAAAGTTATTCATTTTTGGACGTATTCCAAATCTCTCTAAGAAATAGTTTTTTAAAAAAATAGCCTAGAACGAGTTAAAGAGGGAAGCCAGCTGTGTCACTACACAACGGTGAGAAATATTTATCAAGGTATTGTAATGCACATTTTTCAGACAATTATCTGAGGTCAATTATGGGACATCGAAATTAAATTTAGAGCCATTGCACCAGCTATGTACAGTAACATTATGATCCTTTCTTGTATATCGTTTCTATAGAGCAATGTTTTTCAACCTTTTCGAATATGCGATCACCTTCCAAGTAAAAATAATCTCGACCCCCTCCCCCCAAATAAAAATATTCTGGCGACTCCCCCTTACGAACAGTAACAAAACTATGCATCTGCAAGGAAAAAACCCTTAATCTTCCTTCTTTTACTTCATCTTTCTTTGAAATTGTTGGCCAAAATCTATTTTTGTGGATTTTTTGGACAGAAAAATATATCAAATATTTTGTTATGTTGAGCCACAGTCATAGAGTACTGATTAAATGATTGGACCTGAGTGAAAAGTTAAAGCATTGAAATTATCTAATGTGAAAGGCAACATAAGTTGTTATACTTACAATAGTCCATTTACTCGGTATATGTAGATGACCAAAATGTCATTTTTATATAGTTTTGCATATATGTTAAGACGCAAGTTGTCATTAAGTAAAGTGTCAACAGAACTTATACATACGGAAGCAAAATGAAGCATTGTTCTAGTGATCTTGTTACTTTCCATTATACAACTAAAGTATAGCTTTTACTGCACCGAGATATAATCATACACAAATCAAAGACTACATAGATCGAGGTAGAGTCAAAGTACAAAACTCAAAGATGTTATGGAGATGACTGTATGTTTCTGTTTACATGGCTATCTGAGTATCTTTGGAGTTGGATCTTTGTGTGATGTAAACATAGTTAACATTACGTGTGAATGACTTACAAATCACAATTCGCACATCAAACAAAATACAAAATAGTACGTTAACAAACGGTACAATTATTTGGATACACAATATTCTATTCCCACTAGTGGCACAACCTAGTTAACATTACAAATGATGGACTTGTAGATCGTAATGTACATTAATATATATATATATATACAAAAGTAAGCCAGTCAATCATACAACTTGCCAAATATATAATATTACACTCAACATTCAGGTATGTTGGGTAAACAGAATTGTACACAACTTTGATTCAAACGTGGCAGTGCAAAGGTAGTGATATAGACATTATCATTTAACAAAGTGAAGTTGCAGATTACATCCATATCGTATTTTACAGATGGAAATTTACAAAGATATATGTGAATATGCAATATTCCCTAAAAATTGTTAAGAACTACGAGAATACAGGGCGCTACATGTTGGATAGTCAGTTTTATATCTAACTGTAATTTGTCTGAGCTAATACATACCAATTTTCATTTAACAAATGAGGTTGAACTTAGATCCATTAATTATAATATTACCTCATGCGATGGGCATATTATGATAGTGTAATATTTAACATGACAGTTTATGACTAACTGGAATTGTGAAGAATTTATGTGGTAGGATGCCCATTGTCTAGGTTGATTGACAAATAATGCTAATCTTCACCTTGTGTGAAATAACTACTAATTACATAATTCTATAAAGTGGCAATATTATAATAGGATGGTTAGTTTCTCTAGGTGACGAGTAGCGTAGACTAAATATGTGTCTAAATTGTAGAGTGCTCAGTGCCTACGTATATTTACAAAAAGTTTCCTGAAATGAGCCTGATATACATCAGAGATTCATGATTGAATCTATTAATAAAGTGGCTTTTATTTAATTAACTAGGTGTTCCAACAAATCACCAGGTTAAGTTTTGAAGATGTTTAGATGATAGGTTGCCCAATGACTAGGTATTCACTGTGTGTGTGTGTGTGTGTGTGTGTGTGTGTATGTGTACTTCAAAAGAAAAAATCTGTGTAAATACAAAATTTCATCGAAATCGTTAGATCCGTTTTCGGGACAGCTACGATACGTACAAGAATTGCTCGTTTAAAGGAATAACAGCTGCACCAAGATATTTTTTTCTACAAAAAATCGTTTATTGCGTGACTAGTTTCGAAAATACTTGGTTTCCATTATCGGATCCGTTGTATATTCATTTCAGTAGTTGTCAATCAAATTCACATCGTAAAAAGTCATGCAGTAGTTTGCACCATTTCGTAAGTAAGAACAACGTTGTGTGTCAATAGTGAATTTTTTTACGTTAAACAGATACTTGATAATAACTGATGTGTATGGACACAAGATCCAATGATGGAAACCAATGATTGGAGAAATTGGCTATGGAATAAATAACAGTTGTAAACATTTTTCGAGCGATCTTTGCGCAGCTCTCACTTTTATAACGTTTTTAGATTTCACCACTCATTGAACAATGTCAATAATGTACCTGATACTGTGTGGACATTAGCAAATAAAAGTCAAACGTCGTTTTCACACAGGTGAAGGATTGGAATGAAATGTTCAAATGTGAATAAACCTAAGGTATCAATCTGCTGAGGTCATCGGTCCCTAGACTTATTAACTATGCTAAGAACAACACTCACATCCATGGCCGAGGGCCGGCCGCGGTGGCCGAGGGGACTGAGGCGCTCCAGTCACGGTCTGCACGGCCACTACGGTCGGGGGTTCGAATCCCCCCACGGGCATGGATATTTGTGCCGTCCTTAGGATAAGCTACTTGATAAGTAGTTTGTAAGTTTCGGGACTGATGACCCCGTAGTTAGGTCTCATAAGTTATACAAACATTTGAAACATTTAAACATAGCCGAGGGAGGACTCGGACCTCCGACTGGAAGTGGCCGCGTAATCCATGGCAAAACGCCTCAGACCACACGGTCACTCTCGCGAGGGAGAGGGCGGGGGAAGGATTCTGTCGGCTAATTTGGATCATCTGGTAAAATGACGAATTCCTATAGCGAGAGACAACCGTTACATATTTGTTACTTCTCAAAACAGCTTGTTTATCGTTTCTGATGCATGTCATTTCTCATGTAGACCCACTGTCCGGCTTTTCGTTTTCAAGCATATTAGCTGTGTGGGGCTCTTCCACTTGGACAATTTCGCCAGTATCGTTATTGACAGTGCTAATTCAGAATTAAGTGTACTGAAGACCACCTCGTTCTTGTTTCTTTGCCGATAAAGCCATTAAGTTCGACGTAGCTACACAATGTGAAGCTAAGGCATACCGCCCCGTCTGTCTTCGTGTCCTCCATAAACTCAGAAACTACTGAACGCATTTTCATACGGTTTTCGCCAATGCACGCTGTGATTCATCAATTCATTTGGGTGAGTGGCAGCGGATGAGTGCGGCAAGCAGAAATCCGCGAAATAGAGCGATACATACTCTTAGTCAGACTATATATTTTGTAACTTACGATCTTTACTGTACCTGTGAAAATGCGTTTATTATTTCATAATACGATGTATGTGCTGTTTCGTCTTTCAGTCTTAAATAACGATCAAAACATGGCGTTGTGTAGCACAGACATCGAGTACCTCAGTTTTCGATAAATAGGACAAGCTATATATTCTGCCACTTACGATGGTATACTCAGAACTACCTTTTGAGTTCAAACCAGTGGTCCAGCATAAAGATCACTGGCTGAAACGGCACCAATTTACAAATGAATTCGAGTTTGGGATGACGTTTAATAAAGCACAAGGTCAACCTTTAAAAATTTGCTTGAATTGACTTAAACATTCATTGCTTTTTACTCCGCCATGTTAATATGTTGGTCGAATTGTTGTTATTCTGAATGATTATAACCTTCATATAGTTTTTTGGTAATTATTGGAAGGAAGCAAGTTATTTTTAAGAAAGTGAAGGGTACAAATCATTAAATTTCATGATTAGGCCACGTGATCGGAAACGCTCTAGTATTGGTTGAAGCTATGGCGACGTCACGCAGCACTAGTAAGACGAAGTTAGAGCCTATGAGCGTTATAGCACTGTTGGCGATAATTATTCTTTACTTTTTCTGCATACAGCTTAGTTTTCTTGTGATAGAAAACAAATTTATAACTTTTTCTTTAGAATGAAAAAAAGAATCTTGTGAAGGTTCTTGGTGGAAACCTTTCGAAAGTTGATCCGTATTTGGTATATTAATTATTAAAAAACAAGCAAATGTTTTATGTCCCTGAAAAAAGAAAGGTGAAATATACATTTGAAGTCAAATATACCTATATTTAAACCCTACTGCTAATTTCGGTCAACAGACAGGCTTAAGTTTAAATATACGAAAGTTTATACCTCATAATTTTGTATGAATAAAGATTTAGTCTTGGATTCAATCTTCGTTTTTCTTTCAAATTATTGTAAATTATTACTGAACGCTGTTATCAGTGGAAACTGGAACAATTACGTGCCGGCCGCGGTGGCCGAGGTGACTGAGGCGCTCCAGTCACGGCCACTACGGTCGGGGGCTCGAATCCCCCCTCGGGCATGGATATTTGTGCCGTCCTTAGTCTTAGTTAGTTCATAAGTAGTTTGTAAGTTTAGGGACTGATGACCCCGTAGTTAAGTCCCATAAGCTTTACAAACATTTGAACATTTGAACAATTACGTCGTAAGTGCAAACCTTCAAGGTACAGTTCGGTTTCAAATAAATTCGTGTTTATAGCTTACCTAAATTAGTCTTGCGCAATAGTCACTTCCCACAGGTCATTATACATTTTGTCGTGCTGATTGGTTACAAATCAGAATTTGGCAGGCTAAAGAAGGGCGAAAATAAGACAACTGTTTTGATTTATTGAAGTCAGGAGCCAAGATGGCTTTATATTTTTAAATAAGATTACCGGTTTTATTCTTCGCAACATTATTATTTAAAGCTTTTAAAAACATTTACTCGCTAGCTTAATTGTTGGCTTGTCAACATATAAATAAAACATGATCATCAACATCCTATAATAAGGTGTGGTCAGTCTTATTACAGGATGTTGACGATCATGTTTTATTTATATGTTAACAAGCCAACAATTAAGTTGGCGAGTAAATGTGTTTTTAAAAGCTTTTAATAATAGTGTTGTGAAGAATGAAATCTAAGATCCGGCAATCTTCATTAAAAATATAAAGCTATCTTGGCGCTTGTCTTCAATAAATTGAATGAAAGATCGCTCCCAAACATGACAAACCTTTACAACTATTTTGAGTCAAGTGCAAACATTAAATATTCAAAGGAAAATGATGGTCGAAGCTTTGAAGTGACATTATCTGCTGTAGCATCGTAGCTTATAAAATTCGTGTTCCATGTTGAAATTCAAGCCTGTGTTACTTTTTACTCTTTTGTTACTACGGAAGAATATTGCAAAATAGAATGCAATTAGAAATAATTTCAATTTTTTTTAAATTCTTGCATTCGCTAAGTGCTCTCTTAAGGTGTTTTTCAGACACAAATCGTAGACTTATTTGTCATACAGATCTCAAATTAAAATTGAGAACTAACATGAAAATCTGTATTTCATCAACTACATTAGAAAACGACTTTAACTACTAATGGTTGGCGTGACATGCCGCCAACAGCTGTTTTGCAAATGTAACGCACTGAAGACAATCACAGTAGACCAGACAGACAGGACAGATGGGCGAGAAAGGAGGCAGTGAGAGAGAGACAAACCTTTGGGTGCAAGAGGGATGTATTGTATTTTAAAACATGGCTACAAGTAACGACTGGATAAAATAATTTAGCAATTTTTTGTTTAAAAAAGAGCGAATGTTGGCGGATGCCTAATTTTTCAGTGATGACGGCTGAATGGGAACTGAGGCAGCGGGTTCCTCACTTTTAAACAGAAACATGCACTATATGATCAAAAGTACCCCGACACCCCCATAAAGATAAGTATTTCATATTAGATGCATTTTTATGCCGCCTACTAACAGGTACTTCGTATCAGCGACCTCAGAAGTCATTAGACATCTTGAGAGAACAGAGCGGACACTCTACGGAACTGACGGACTTCGAACGTGGTCAGGTAATTGAGTGTCACTTGTTTCAGAAGTCTGTACGCGAGATTACACACTTCTAAACATACCTAGCTACAGGTGTGATAATAATGTGGAAAAGTGAAGGGACGCATACAGCACAAATCCTACAAGCCAACCTTCTCTGTTGACTGACAAAAAGCGCCGACAGTTGAAGAGTGTCGTACACTGTAATAGACAGGCATCTATCAGTAATTCCAAACTGAATCAGGATCCACTCGAAGTACTATGACATTTAGGCGGGAGGTAAAAAAACGGATTTCATGATCGAGCGGCTTCCCATAAGCAATACATCATGCAGGTCAGTGCCAAACCATGCCTCCCTTGGTGTAAGACGATTAAAGAGGGGTAAAGCTTTGTATGGAGTGTCGAATCACGGCACACAATGTGGCGAACCGATGGCAGTGTGTAGGTACGGCGAATACCCGGTGAAAATAATAAAATCATTAACACACAGATAGATAACATTAATGGTGCGGAAACATTAGGTTAAAGAATAAATCGAAATGGAACACGACCACACAATCAGTAGACGTGTTTCAACAGAAATTAGCCGATCGTCTCCGTCACGCTTTCGCACTTTCCAATTTGGTTCATTTGTTTCCCAGTTGTTACCACCTTAACGGTGTGTATGTTGACTACGTGCATTAGCATCATTTTCGTACACACAATAACACACGCGCCTAATGTACATAGTCAACTTACACACCGTTACGTTGCAACCCATGGGAAACAAAGAATTCCGAATTGAGGTGCAGCTACAAGACTGCGGGACGTATAAATTTAATACATACAACAAGTGAAGAAATGAACAAGAAATTTCTTAAATTGTGGAGTTGTGTGACTTCGACCTGTGACCGGGTGGGAGGAACAACAAAGATGACATTCACAAGACTATAAACCGTGAGTAAAGTATAGTCGTATGGCATGAGTGGCTGGGAGTCCCCGAAGGGCAGATTCAGCCGTATAATTGGAAAGGTTTTCCCTGTCCTTCGCTCGCGCAGGCACCTTCGCGAAGTGTGAGAACTGTGGTCTGAAGTGCCTGTGTTTAGTGTATGGGACTGTAGGTGCGCGTGTAGTGTAGTGACTATGTTAAGTGTAGGTGACTAATGGGTGCGTGTTTAGTGTAGTGTCGTGTTCGTGTCCGGGATTATGGGAGAAGGGTGAGTGTGAAACCAACGCCATCTAGACGGAAGGCCTGTGCGCTGAGCAGCGCCCCTGCCTAGAGTAGTCATAACAAGTCTGCTTCACCCAAGAGCGCTTTCTACTGGAAAGCATTCCTACAAACGCCTTATTCTGACTGAACAATGTGCTTGTATTGGTGTACAGAACTGTTTTCAATTAAATCCACTCTTTTTTTTTCAGTTATTTTATATGCCAATACCCTGAACCTACCTGTTTTGATACAGAAAGTCCAGAACTTTCGATGACAGGTGGTTTAATCAGGCCTGAAAACATTTTGATAAAACAAATTGGCACATAAAAAGTGAAAACATTAGAGTCATTCCTATGAGAAATCAACCAAATACTTTAATTCGAGCCATAAGCTTTAGAATATTTTTATTGTGTTGCACCTTTGCAATAACGAAAATCTAAAACTTGCACTTTTCAAAGTGACCAAAATTGTGCAATTTGTCACGTTTTGAAACTTATTAAAAAAACAACAACAAAAAGACGCCAAATTTCGAAAACTGTCTGACTTGCTTATTCAATTTTTTTATCAGGTTTAATAATGCTGCTTAACTATATTCATAAAAAATGCTCCTTTTTTGAAAAGTATATATGATTGTGTGTGAAAAATTTTATGATGCTATTCCAAAGTGAAATATCACAACTATACAGGCTAGTTAATAAACAAATAAAGTGGGCCAAAAGTTGTAATAAAATTGTGTACTAATTAAGCAAACGTCTGCATATTATTTTTAAAATGTAGTAGACAAGGCAGGACAAAACACTAAACAACTAAATATGTAAGTTGCATTTCATGCTGAATAAATATAATTTAGGCCTAGTGTCTTATTTTCCAAGGCAAATTTCATATTAAAAAAGTTTTAGTGTTGATTTCCCTATCCACAGGTTTGCTGTGTACTTATATATAAAACTATATATATATATATATATATATATATATATATATATATATATATATATATATATGTGTGTGTGTGTGTGTGTGTGTGTGTGTGTGTATGTGTGTGTGTGTGTGTGTGTGTGTGTGTGTGTGTGTGTGTATTGTATCTTTTATGAACATGCATTGACTTGCCATCATGTTTTAACGAAGATGTACCTAACAAAAAGGATTACATCTTCGTTAAAAAAACATGATGGCAAGTCAATGCATGTTCATAAAAGATTTTAGGAAATCTAAGAAAACTGTACAGACAAACCAAATCGAACTATCCACAGGTCCAAAACTGGAATCACAAAATTAACTGTATCAAGGCAAAAATGCATTAAAATTTGTGGTAGTGGAACACACTCACTTAGGCCTATGCATTTGTACCACTCATCCAGTTTTAAACACACAACAATCATAATTAAACATTTAAATTTGCTGAACAAAATTCCTTTTTAAATTATTACGAGCAGCTCAGTTGAGATAGTAATAACACCCTTACGGGTAGTGCTGTTAATCATTAATAAAACGATCTCCCTAAGAAAGTTGCATTTAGTTCTGTTATTCCTTAGAAGACTTCAGGGTAAAGGTTTACGATGCTTCTCGCCGGGCTCCAGTGCTTATGTTGGCAACAGATGAACAATGAAGTGTAGAATTACGTTAATATTTTTTACGAGCTACAGAGTAAATGTTATTGCTGCTCGTTTCATTCTATGGTTGACAGGTTCTTGTATGTACCCTTGTCCGGTCAGAAAAAAATTCGTTTTAATTGAAATTGTCAAGACAAAACATTTATTGGTCATCTGAGATGCCGCCATTAACCATTGGTGCCAACATAACCACGGGAGCCCGGCGAGAAGCGTCGTACAATTTACCGACTTCAGTTTCATGGAAAGCAAATAATTAACTATGGGCAGGTAGAAATAATATGCAGTAAATAAAAAGTCCCGGACACAGGGTCGAGCAAGAAATGGCCCTTTAATGTTCCGAAACGTCCGTGAACTCGGCAACAAACACTGCGAAGAGGAGTGTTCACACTTCATTCACCGTGTTTAGTTTCGATCACCCGTTACAAAATTTAAGATACGTTAGTGACGATAATAATAACCGAAAATTCCCAAATATCACATGCTAGGTTATGTTTCAAGTATTAAACTTAATACTACTATGTAGCTGTAAAAGATAGTTTACTGACTTTTGTTCTTTTGTTGATGATCAAGTTTTCCCGTGGGATAGCTCGTCTCCATTTTCTAACAATTCTTCTTCTTTTGGAAAAGTAAAAAACTTGCACTTTTGGCCCTGTCGGTTAGTTTCCTTTACTGCGTAAAATACTCTCGGTGTTCTTGCCGCCTCCGGTTCACGGCAGTCAGTTTTACCCTTGACGACGACTATGGAGGATATAGTCGAAAGCTTGGGCTCCTACCCATATTTGACGCTGCAAGAACACCGAGAGTAAATTTTACGCAAGAACTACGTCGCGAAAGACTTCGTACTCATAGTTTCCTTTACTGCCGGTCACACAACATCTATAGGGCATTTTATCTGCTACTAACAAAATGCTATGCGTATAACACCCAACAAGCCACAAAAATAACGTTATAAAAGTAGAAAACAGTCACAATGTGTAACATTCACGTCTTTTCAAACTCGTCACACGCTACACAACACAACTCGCTTCCTGTTGTTTATAAAACTCTTCTGGGTGTTGGACCGCATCGTCATAATATCAAATACTTCACCGACGTTTCGGCCACTATTGCAAGTGGCCATCTTCTGGGTGTTACGTTTACTTCCTGTTGTTATGACTACTCTTGGTATACCCAGCATGCCTTTCGAAGGTAGCGCACAGGCCTTCCGTCTAGGTGGCGTTGGTGAAACCCAGTGCCGGCACACAGCCTACTCCTCTCGAAAAACTCCAAGGGGGGCCGCCGAACTTAACGTTCCCATCCGACGGACAGATCGTCATAAACGGTGTCCAATGCCCTCACTCCATGAGATACTGCGGAGAGACCGAGCGAGGTGGCGCAGTGGTAACACACTGGACTCGTATTGGAAGGATGGTGGTTCAAATCCACCTCCGGCCATCCAGATTTAGGTTTTCCGTGATTTCCCTAAATCACCGCAGGCAAATGCCAGGATTGGTCCTTTTAAAGGGCATGGCCGATTTCCGTCCCCAATTCTTACCCAAAATTCGAGCGTAAGCTCCGTCTCTAATGACCACACTGTCAATGGGACGTTAAGCCCTAAGACTCGTTCCTTCCACTGCGGAGAGGTTTGGAATTTAATCCAAGACACTGGTGCAAGGACTTTGCAGAACGGTTTATAATCTATTAATGCTACTACTGTGAACAAAAACGTATTTGCTGATAAACTAAACCACCTGAGATTCCCTGAAATAGAGGTGGGCGAAACAAGTCTGGATAAAATGTAGAAATCGCAGCAGGAAAACAGTTTTCAATTCAAAACTCGACAGATTTTTTTTTATATTTTTTGTTTAATTTTTTTACATTTCTAATAATATTATGCATTTATAGATAGTCGTGAGACCTTCGAAGAACCTGAAGGCGTAGTGCAGGATATTTAAAATGAAAGATACTAGGCGTACCAAGCTTCTCAACAAAGTCTTCTGGCTATAAAACAGAAGACAGCAGAAGCTACTAATTTGCCCTTTACAGTCGTTTGAGAGGCCTGATACAACAATAATTTCCTTAAGGTTTGAATTTATTGTTTAAGTAACATACCTCGTATATCTCCATCACTCTCAAATAACTTAATCCACGGAAGTGACTTGACTGTAAACAGAACACGCGGATAAGCGCAGTATTTCAGATTCGTCGTCTGCAGCGATGTGTAACTGAATCGTTAACTCAAAAATATGTCGGCGAATAACACTGTATGGCGGTTCGAAGTGGAAGACTAATAATGTACGCTTCCTGAAAATGCGATCGTCATCCTAAGGCGCCAGAGACAGTGAGATAAATGAAATAATAACATTTGACCCGTCGTATCCATTCTAAACAGTCAGACGAAATTAAGTAATAACATACCACCGGGCACTTCCCACACGAACGTCAATAAGGATATTACACGGCTGAATTTTCGTTTCCCATTTACTTGCACACTGTGGTAACGTGACCAGAGAAGCGCGTAGACAATGAACAATTTTACAAGAAGTTTCCAACAGTGCTCATCACTTGCATTGTACTTAACGTACTGAATGATAAATCTATGAAACTAACAATAGCGAATAACCGTGCATCTTTTCAAGTGTCCACGCGATGTTTTCACCAATAATGACTACGAAAACAACTCTTCAATGATTGCCTGCAGCCTAAAACGTCACACGTATTTATTTCAATAATCGATATCATTAGAATAATTTTGCGTAAAATGTTGCCGTTCACACAATGTTCGTGTAAAACAGCATATATTCAGTCATTTCACTCTAAAGCTTGGCAACACTACAACTACAACTTTGGGTTCAGAAAAACTTCATTATCTTACCGAAGGATGCGATATCTCGCAAAGTTTGTTGCCTCACTTACCGGCAGTAGCAATTTTCATGGTGATTCTTTTCGTCGATTAAATTTGGTGCCTTCTTGAATCTGTCTAGATACTTTTTTGTGCCAAATTCACCCTGATGTGGCAGAGTCTAGCTAGTAAATATATAGATTCAAATGGCTCTGAAATTTCTACAAAAACTTTTCACATTTTTCTTAGTTTGATAATGGATCGATGTAATTAAAATTTTACAACAAATATCACTGCAGAAGAGATTCACAGAAAACTGAAAAGGAAAACTCAGCGTTGTGTTGGATCAAAAACACACTATATATCGTAAATTAAAAGTACTGTTTAGGAACATGAAGCGGAGAGAAATCTACGTATACTAATGCATGCGGGAACCAAAGAAGGATATTAATTCTGAAGCGTATCTGTACTGTAAAATCTAGTAATATGGTATTAACAGGGCCGTAAGTAGACAGCAGATCGAAGACGGAACTTGTTGTGTCGACCTTATGAGGAGAAATATAGTTAACCTCCAAAAACAGCAAAAAATGTTCAAATGTTTGTAGAACTTTTGGGACTTAACTCCGGGGTCATCAGTCCCTAAGCTTACAAACTACTTATGAACTAGCTAAGACTAAGGACGGCCGCCTATCGCGGCCGGCCCAAGAATAGCACTTTCGAGAAATTCTTCATGACTATAAATCCAAAAACTTTGGAGAACTTTAGAGATATTTTCGAATAAAAAATCTGTTTCGCCGCATGATTTTAGGGCATCAAACAGTACTATTCAATAATTACTGTCATTTGAAACTCTTCTATTGGTCCGTGTTTGCGTACTATTGAATTAATGATTTAATAAATTATAGGATTAAAAAGTCAAATGCATGAAATGGTTAAGGCTTTCAAAAACATGTATTGGCATCGCTATGAACAACTACATTACAAAACAAACAGTGGACATGTATATTTATACAGTAAATAAATAAGAAATAAAACAGTATTGTATGACGGCAAAGAGATGGTGCACTTTAACTGGTTACAGAAAAACATCTAAGAAAAATAAAAATGTGAAAACCTTTCTGGGAAAAAAAACCCTCACCAAGTTCAGGCACTTTTTCAGTGCAGTTCGATGTGGCTTCAGTTGTAGTTCTGAATACATCTAAGCGATATTCTGGTTCTTTCCACACACACACACACACACACACACACACACACACACACACACACAGAAGGATATCAGGTGTTACCGCTACTTTTAGTTTTGAATGAAAATAACCTTTTGTCACTAGTCTTGGTGATACTGAGGGGCAGAAACGTCCTCAGATCGACCTCGTTATCAGAAAAACCATTTTTGACATTTTGTAGGTCTTATTTCGAGTGGGACGAGGTACGAAGAGATCATCTTTCCACGGAATTTAAATCACGAAACAACCGAAAACCCTGTTAATCTTTTTTTCTTTTTTAATTCTTTGACATTTTCCCAGCTGAAGTGCAACGTGTTTGACTGGTTGCTCGAGATTTAAGCTTTGACCTAATTCATATCAGCTGTCTACAGAGAAATACAGCCGTATAAGCTCATACAAAATAGGTTAAAAAAGAACACTCCATTATGAAGTCAAATTACAAACAGCAACCAGTTGCAGGGTTGCAGACTTATTCGCAACCGGTTTCAGGCAATTATTGCCCTTCTTCAGGTATCCGTACAAGAATAAGTTACAGAATAATATTCAAGTACAAATATTATAGAAAATTTGAATTAGGATCACAAAATTAAACCGGTTGTGAATAAATCTGCAAGACTGCAACTGGTGGCTGCTTCCTTTTTAACCTATAAACCACAGTTGCTGCCATGGATAAAACAATTAATTCATACAAAATAATTGACGGAGTTCACGCTACAGTATTAAGATAAACTAGAGACCCACCATGGCTTGCACAGTTTATTAATGATGAAATAGAGAAGTGTGCTTGGTATGAAGGTGCACTTCCAGTGGTTTGTACTGTGCGTCTTCTGTGGGTCAGTCATTATTGCAGTCTTTAATACGTTTATCGCAACGCTTTGTGATGAACGGCATTTTTCTTTTTTCCGTCCAGGTACGTATATATCTCAATCTTCTGTTAATCTCTCTATTTGCTCCTTAATTTGTCTACTAACTCCTTCCCCTCTCTCTTTTTTTCCGACCTCTCAACTGTCCATCACCTTTCCCCTCTTTCTGTCAATTTTGAATCCCCTAACTATGTCAGACTGCTACCATCCTTTCTCATGGTCCATAACTTCCTCACTCCATATCTATGAATTTTATCCTCTTCTTCTCTTTGTCCAGCTCCTCCTTCCAGTCCCTCAGTCCATCTACTCTCCCTTCAATCTATGATAAATTACAAATATCTGAAGGTTTTCGTGGTGATGATCAAACAGTGTCGAAATCTGTTGCAAGGCACCCCGTGCCAACCACCATATAGTGTCTTGTGGAGTCCGCAAGCCTTTTCGTAAAAACATACATTGTGTGATCAAAAGTAATAGGACACCCCCAAAAACATATGTTTTTTTATATTAGGTGCTTTGTGCTGCCACCTACCTTCAGGTATTCTATATCAGCGACCTCAGTAGACATTAGAAATTGTGAGAGCAGAATGGGGCGCTCTGCGGAACTCACAGGCTTCGAACGTAGTCAGCTGAATAGAGATCACTTGTATCAGAAGTCTGTACGCACAATTCCCAAACTCCTAAACATACCTAGGTTCACTGCTTCTGATGTGATAGTGAATTGGAAACGTGAAGGAACACGTACAGCACGAAAGCATACACGACGACCGAGCGAGGTGGCACAGTGGTAACGCATTCGGAAGGATGGTGGTTCAATCCACTTCCGGCCATCCAGATTTACATTTTCCGTGATTTCCCTAAATCACTCCAGGCAAATGCCGGTATGGTTCCTTTCAAAGGGCACGGCCGATTTCCTCCGACATCCTTCCCCGAAAATCCGAGCGTAAACTCCGTCTCTAAGGACCATGCTGTTGATGAGACGTTAAACCCTAAGCTTCCTTCCTTCCATACACGACGATCTCGTCTGTTGACTGACAGAGACCACCCACATTTGAAGAGGGTCATACAGTGTAATGCAAACTGCATTAGGATACACTCCAAGTACAATGAAAGGCGAAAGGTGAGAAAAATTGGATTTCATGGTCGAGCGGCTGCCCACTCAGGACAGTGCCAAACGACGCCTCTCTTGGTGTAAGGAGCGTAAACAAAAGACAACTAAAGAGTGGAGAAACGTTGTATGGACTGGCGAATCACGCTACACAATGTGTCGATCCGATGGTAGCGTGTGGGTATGACGAATGCCCGTTGAACATCATTTGCAAGCGTGTGTAGTGTCAACAATAAACTTCGGAGGCGGTGGTGTTGTGGTGTGCTCGGTGTTCTTCATGGATGGTGCTTACACCCTTTGTTGTTTTGCGTTGTACTATCATAGCACAGGCCTACATTGATGTTTTAAGCACAACTGACTTCCCATTGTTAAAGCGCACTTCGGGGATGGCGATTGCATCTTTCAACACGATCGAGCACTTGTTCATGATTTATGGCTTGTGACGGAGTGGTTACACGATAATAACATTCCTGTAACGTTCAGATACCTCTCCTCAGTGCAGAAGAATGGACTGCTATTCCCGAACAAACCTTCCAGCACCTGACTGAATGTATTCCTTGGAGAGTGGAAGCTGTCATCAAGGCCAAGGCTGGCCCAGCACCCACATTCAATTTCAGCATTACCGATGGAGGGCGCAACGAACTTGTAAATCATTTTCAGCCAGGTATCCAGATACTTTTGATCACATAGTGTACATACATACAAGTGCCAACTTTCATGGTTATTGATCGTCTGTACTCGCCATGCATCATACGATGTCCTGTAGAGTATAAAAACCTTCTCCATGAAAACATACATGTGTATGGCATAAAATAAATAAATAAAAATAAGCAAATAAAAAAAGGAATTGTGCATATTCATTGCCTTAACATGAAATGTGGTATGATTTCATTTATAAAAAAGCACAGGAAAAAGCTCTACCAGTCTTTCCCCAATATTCCGGGCAAAGTTTGTAACTTATTCTTTATAAACTGTTCCCATAACGAAATCACAAAAAACTAGCGAAAGCGATGATGAGCAAACAAGTGGCATTTGATTATTTTGAAATCTTTCGGGTTTCCAGAATTGTCCAGTTCTCCGAGCTAATTTGAAATGTCTCTTTCATACAAGCTTTGTCTTGACAATTACGAACACATTAGAAAAGGTAATCTATTTTATTTGTCTTAATGAATTTTGTGCTAGGAATTGTTTACAACAAGATACGAATGTTTCTAGTTGGCATAAGCAAGGAAAACCCCGGGCGCGGTACGAGGTTTTTGGTGTTGCTGGACCGCGTTCTATCCGAGCAGAAAACGTTCCCTAGAACATTTTCAAGTTTTATCAAGAAAAGTCACACATCTTTATATTTGTTCGGATTTACTCATTATTACTTTCACGTACAGTGTAATTAGATCGAATCTGTATTATTATATATTGTGATGTCAAAAAAAATTTTTTTTGGAGCTGAAGGCAAGTGTTTGTGTGGTTACTTATTATGAAAATATCTAAATAAAGTTATTTTCAAAATTGTCTCCTGGATGAATATTTAAAAACACTGCGTAATATCGCCAGATAATTTGCGGCATTCAATTGATGCAGTGACATATGGCTGCAATAGTAATACACCACAAAGGTTCTGAGTCATTGATCTCTATACAACCTGTATGTTAAACTTCAGCTGTCTGAGCGTGCTCCTAGATGTTCGTATTTCGTTTCTTGCCAAATGCAAATACGGCTGCTATGACGTATCACAAGAAATGCGTTTCGATTCCGCTTCCATATTAGCTTATTACTTCGCGAGTTTCAAATCAAGAGATAAGCAAGCAATTCTTTGTCACGTAATAACTGATGGAAATTCGTATGCCAAATTTAAACACGACGGACAGCTCGAAAACCTGTGGAAACGCTTTAGTTCTATCCACATGAACAAGAGTTATACATCCAGTTTGTTTACAGATCATTGTTCTGAGTACGAAACGTTTCGACTCCTCCCTCGGGAATAGTTCTGTTTGTTGTCCTTATTATAACTTAAGTAGTTTGTAAGTCTATTTACCGATGACTTCAGCAGTCTTCTCCCGTAGGTTTACAA
This sequence comes from Locusta migratoria, assembly GCA_026315105.1. Taxonomy (NCBI): domain Eukaryota; kingdom Metazoa; phylum Arthropoda; class Insecta; order Orthoptera; family Acrididae; genus Locusta; species Locusta migratoria. Next base: position 457,165,955 of record CM048746.1, read on the forward strand.
CCACACGAACATCTGCAATTTGAGGGGAATGAAGATTGAATTTGAGAAAACAGAGTTAAAAGATATTGAGGTAAGTATTTGCTGTTGTGCCTGTTCGTAAGTAATTTCAGCAGTCACAAAGGCTTATGTGACAGTCATGGCTGTAGATTTGTGGACCTGCGTTATCGGGAGAGGAATTGTAGGGATCCCTTTGATAGATCAGGGGTGCACTACACAAAGGAAGCAGCTACTCGTGTAGAAGAGAACGTTTGGAGTGTACATGGTTTTTTTTAGGCTAGGCGATAGTTCTCATTAACACTCGTCTATCGATATACAGTGAAATCAGGTCGCTTTCAGAAGGATTTTCAACTGTCAAAATATTAGCAGTATTAGAAACAAAGTTCCCGAATTTACTGCATTGCAGGAAAGTGCCGCGCTCGAATAATCCTCAGGACTGAGAGTTGGCTGAATTCCGACGTTGGAAGCTCCGAAATATTTAGCGAAGAACGGGATGTATATCGCAAAGATAAATCAGGTACGATCGGTGAGAGGTGTGTTCACTGCAGTCCACAAAAATATTTCTTCTACTGAGCTTGAAGTCAAGAGTGACTGTGCGGTTATCAGGACACGTGTAACAGGTATGTTCGAAGTAAATAGTTGTGTTTTTTTGCCGGCCACCCGGTTCCATCATCACAGTCATTCGAAGAAAGATTACGATCAGTAGCGCGAAGGTACCTGGCCCATACATAATTAGTTGGGAGCGACTTCAACATGTCGTGTATAGAAATGGGACGCCTATATTTTCACTACAGGGGGTAAAGAAAAGTAGTCTTATAAATAGCACGTTTTTCGAACACTGCTTTGAGGAGATAAATAGTCAGCCCATAGACATTGGAAATATTTTGGACATTATAACTACAAACATGCCAGATCAGTATAGCGACAATGGCCGCAAAGATACGCCTAGGAGAGTGTTTGTGCTAGAAAGAGCAGATAAGCAATTGTTAGCGTCCCACTTAAGGAATGAAAGGACATCGTTTAGTTGTAGTACGGTGGATCTAGAGGAATTATGGGCAAATTTTAAGTGCATTGTAAATAAAGCGCTGCAGAAATATATGCCGATAAAGTGGATTAAGGATGAGAAAGACCCACCTTGGTTTAGTGGTAATAGCCGAAAAATGTTGAGAAAGAAAAGGCAGTTGCTCTCTCGGTTCAAAAAAGGATCAAGCAAAGTAAATCAGACAAAAGTTAACAAAGATTCTCGCTCCTATACAAAGAGCAATGCGCCAAGCATACAATAACTGCCACCGTCACGCTTAAGCAAAATATCTTGCCGAGAACCCGAAAAAACACTGGTCCTAAGTAAAATCGGTAAGCGGATCAAAGGTCTCTGTCCAGCACTCGTTGATCAGTCTTGGGTGGTGATAGAAGACAACAAAATGTAGGCAGCAGTTTTTAACATTTAAGAAGTCATTTATGCAAGAGGGCCATGCAAACATACCTTCATTTGATGGTCGCACTAACTCTCAAATAGAGGACGTATAACAGATATAGCTGGTGTAGAGAAGCAGTCGAGAGAGTTGAAAGCAAACCATTCACCAGGTCCAGATGGGGGTACCAATAAGGTTTTACAAAGACTACTTAGCGGCATTGGCCCCTTACTAAGCTTGCATTTATCACAAATCTTTGGTCCAGCGCAGAGTTTCAAGTGACTGGAAAAAAGCTAAAAAGGCAAAAGAACGTACCCACTAAATTAGACCTATATTATCAACATCAGTTTGCTGTAGAATTCTTGAACATGTTCTCAGTTCTAATACAGTATAGTTCCTTGACGCGGAAAAGCTTCTGTTCATGAATCAGCACGGCTTTAGGAAGCATCAATCGTGCGATACCCAACTTGACTTTTCTCTCATGACATCTTGCGTGCTATGGATGAAGGGAAACAGGCAGACTGTATATTTCTCGATTTTCGAAAGGCGTTTGACACGGTACCGCATTACAGACTGCTGACGAAGGTACGAGCTTATGGAACAGGTACCCAAATGTGTGAGTGGCTCGAAGACTACTTAAGCAATAGAACCCAGTACGTTGTCCTCGGTGATGAGTGCAGGAAAGTATGATAAGACTTCTACTATTTTTTTATCTATCTAAATGATCTGACGGGCAGAGTGAGTTGGAATATGCAGCTGTTTGCTGATGATGCTGTGGCGTACAGGAGGGTGTCGGCATTGAATGATTGTTGTAAGATGCAGAATGACTTGCACCAAATTTCTAGGTGACGTGAGGCATTGCAACTAGCGCTGAATGTAGAAAAATGTAAGGTGATGCAGATGAGTAGGGGAAACCATCCAGTAATGTTAGAATACAGCGTTAGTAGTGTGCTGCTTGACAGAGTCGCGTCAGACAGCCGTGGGGAAGACGTTTGGTCGACTTCGGTTTATTGGGACAATTTTGGAAAGGTGTGATTCATTTCTTAAGGAGACAACATATAAAACGCTTGTACGACCCCGTTTTGAGTAATGCTCGAGTGTTTGAGATCCCCACCAGATCGGTTTAGAGGACATACTGGCAGTTCAGAGCCAGGCGGCTAGGTTTGTAACTGGTAGATTCGCTCAATGCCCGAGTGTTACTGTAATGCTTCGGGAACTCAACAGAGAGTCGATGGAGGAAAGGTCAGGTTCTTTTCGAGAAACAGTATGAAGAAATTCAGAGGGTCGGAATTTTAGGCGGACTGCAGAATGATTCTACTGCCGCCAACCTACATTTCGTGTAAAGACCACAAGGATAATATCTGAGAGATTAGGCCTTGTACGGATGCACACAATCATTTGTTTTTCTCTCGTGCTATATGGAAGAGGAACAGCAAAGCAAGTAACTACTAGTGGTACTTAGTACCCTGCGCCATACACCTTTGGATGGATTGCGGAGTATGTATGTAAGTGTAGAAAGAAGTGAGTTGTTGGTACGTTTTCCTGTCAGTCTGATAATTGTAAAGTGCTCATTCACATGGCTTGGATTCAGAATAATGGATACACCACTACTCTATCACTTTATTAAGCTATGTTACTTGACAGCGTTAAAATTAAATAAGGATATTTATTCGGAAGGAATTTGAAATCAAGGAATTCTTTTCTTGTTATTCTGACGTAACTTTATCTATTCAGTCCCGTTTTAATCTTATCTTGTTAACGTAATAATATGAGGGTAATTACTTGAAAATTTATAAGAATAAAGGTGAAACTTTTTTACAACGTTAATTACAATCGCCGTTACCATTCCACTGTCATTTTATCGTCAGAATGTGACCGCGTTGTAGAGGGGGGGGGGGTAGCTATTCTGTTCCTCCTCCTTTTCAGATTATTATTCTCCAAAGTGATCAATGTAAGTCTGTTTCAGTCAAAGTTTCACATCACAAGCAGAAGACGGCGAAATTTCGATTATTCATGCAGTTCGTTTCAAATCATTATTAGGGCTAGATTTGATGTTTAATTATGGTTCCGTTTTCTTTGTAAAACATTGCTACGTCTCTCAGTGCTTATTACGTAGTCGTGTGTGTGTCCGTTATTAGCCATCAGTAATTTATTTCGTGTATTTCATGACGTAAATGTATTGTGCGTTTCTCAGTGGCATTTGAACTTAACTGTTTTTGTTAAAGTTCAATGTGAAGACGTATTTAGAATCTCTGCTTTGATAATTTTTCGTGTTGGAATTGCTTTCCTAGACACGTACTAACCGTCACTGTTTTTCAGTCAAATTTAATTGGATGACAGTTACAGTAATTTTTGTATTATTTTTGCGACCCATTTTATCTCTAACGTTTATGTTATCACTCCGATTGCTTTGTTAAGTTGAAAGAAAGCTCACAATTACAAATGCGCATAGAAATACATACGTTCACAATTACAAAATAAGGTTACAAAACACAAATATGCAGAAAGGCTACAGTTGCTATACCCGGATTAAAATTAAAAAGCAATTACGACGCAAACCTGCAATATTTCTTTGATCTCTGATCTTGAAATATTACAAAAATTGTATTTACGACTGATTATTGGATATTTTATAAAAGAGAGGAACGTTAATTTCCCTATCAGTGAAAAGTATGATAATAATTCGCCTAGAAAGTGACAGTAATGAGAATTAAGTCTCAACGCATAATTATTTTAAAATCATTTATCTGTGTGCAGGATTTAACGCAAGTCGCATTGCAGTAGTATTGCATCTCTGATTTCTATAGCAACAAAGGTAATCAACAAGGGGGTGAAATCAACACGCCGTTCGGGACAGCCGGCTGCGGAACTGACGAGGCGTTATACATAGCATTTTCAACCGGCACCGGGAGACCTGATTGGTTGTTGGTAGGAGCCATTAGCCAATGAGATGCTGCGTGTTTCTTAACCGAAGATTCGGGCGCTACGCGCCCTACATACTTAAAGAAAAAAACTTCTTGTTTAACCAATACCTAACCTAACTTCTACTTTAGTTATCTGTAGCGTAGCCTTAAGAAGGTTAGGTATAGGTTAAACAAGACTTTTTTTTTAGTATGTGAGGGCGCGTTGCGCCAGAATCTCCGGTTGAGAAATACGCAGCATCTCATTGGCTGATGTCTCCTACCAACAACCAATCAGGTCTCCCGGTGCCAGATGAAACTGCTATGCATAACGCCTCGTGCGGAACTGTCTTCCACGATTTCTTTGACCCGACCGTCTTTTAGTGTATATTTGATGATCTTTGACGATACGTGACCGACGTTTAGGAATGCAACATCGTTGATAAAAACATCGATGTTGAGACATCGATATTCCTGCGGAAAAATATCGATGTTAAAAAAACATCGCTCTGAAAAACGATACATCGATGTTTTTCCGATGTTTCCATACGTTTAAGAAATATTAGGAAAAACACACTGAAATGAAGCTGTGTTGCCAGAAAGTATCTGCCTTATTTGTGTTCTTTCACTAGGCTACGAATACACAGTGAAATGGCAGATTAGAATGAAAAAGAAGTTGAGAATAAGGTTTCGCTACCTACTGCGCTGATTTTACTTGGGATTTACATAGATTTGTTCATTGCATGCGAAATAACTTTTGTTTTGTTGACGTATTGCATTTTTCTTAGCTGACGACGTGGATAAAATTAAACATTATGCATCTTTCAGTTATTACTTAATAATGTATTTTTAAAATGAATATTCATCAATGACGTTTATCAAATCATGTACCTTGCTGAAATGAAAATCTATGTTATACTTGGTTTTTGTCTCGGATTTTTCGTCGACTTTTGTTTGATGTTTTAACTGACGTTTTGACAGTACGATATCAGTCTGACTGGATAACACTGTCAAAGATTCGGTTCCATTTATGTTTGAGGGTGAAATTTCAGCAATGTCAGCAGCCCGTGCTGGACAAATTAATCATCAAAGATCGAAATAAAAACGAGATAGACTCCAAGAGGCAATATGAAAAATAATAACCATGAAAGCTTTTAATTTTGTTTAAGGATTTGGGATTTGTCTTCGCAATATCTGCATTCTCCAGTGCCGTGAAGGTCCAATAACTTCTAGTCACTAATCTAATAATTACCGGTACATGAAAAATTCTAATGCACACTGTTTTATTCAATATTTCAACTTACTGACTCTTTTTCGTAGTAGAACAAAAAGCTTCATATAAAATCCTCTTATGCACACAATAATCAATAGTGGTAACTCTTAAAAAAGAGCTACTTTAGGCAGTACTGGTGGATAGGAAGTACAAAAAGTTTCAAGCAAGTAGCTGCCTTGACCGCAGTGATTTTCCACGTTCCCCATAATAATCCACGGCGCTAACCATTAAGGGAATTTTGAAATATGAATAAGATTTATTTTATAACGGAACTTGACATCAAATGCAAACCATATGATTGAAGAGCCACTCTTCCTACGCAATTTTTTTGCTTCGCATTTGACATAGGTTTGATGATTTCGAAATTTTTTGTTATTCAGAAGTCATCGGTGTGATATTACAGTTGCGATGTTTGTGTGCATTACTTTAAATATCCCATAGAACTCTAGATTCGGATTTATGAAATTGGTAGTCCTTGCGTTTGACTACTTACTGCTGTACACAACAAACTCACGATAGCAAACTACTAAACGTGTGGCTAACTGGCTATATGCACGCGTACAAACTGTCAAACAAAAGTGAAACATACTATTGTTTTCACTCGAACAGGTGACTGCAGCACTGAGAGAATAGCAAACAAAAGTGAGTACATGATATTGTTGTTAGTTTCACTTACCTACTATTTCAAAAGTATGAAAACAGCGACGAGCGACGACAGCAGGAGCACCGCACTTGAGCTGACGCTGGCTGAGCAACTAATAAAGTAATAATGGAGTTGACAATCAATTGTTGAACGATGTCGATAGTTTTGGACTTCTGTCGTCGATGCATCGGCGATATATCGCTGTTCTAAACATCGATGTTAACATCGATATTTATGGACGAAACTTCGATGTTTTCATGTTTGCATCCCTAGCGACGTTAAATTTTAACGGCAGTAGATCTATTGACAAGATGTTGTTTTCAGCATAATACGTAGAGTCCAAGGAAAATCTGTGTTTGTGGCCAGCACAAATTAAAGATCCATAAAAAATATCTCGCTCATACCATGTTTTGTAAAAACGAATTACTAAGAAAATAACGTTGGAGGAAAAACGTCGTTCATACAATGTTCTGTAAAAACAAATTATCGAGAAAAAACCTGTTACAAGACGATAATTCACCGACTGCTATTTTGTTGAAAATTTATTTATGTTATTGTTAAAAAAGGATCCTAAGGAAGACTGCTTTTATTAGCAGTGGATGTTTAATTGTGTGACTCTTTCGAAGTTGATCGTGGAAAGAAATTCCTACATCTCGCCTAAGTTTTGATGTTCAAAACTGTCACTGTTCATTATCAGGTTTTTCTTCCTACAATTTATTACATTGCACTTCCGACATGAATTCGTAATTTCCAGTCCTCTAACCGACAGGAATTCGTAATTTCCAGTCCTCTAACCAACTTTGATGAAGGAGTAGAAACATTTGAAGATAATAAACCAAGTATCTTTGAAGTATATGTTACATTCATTTATAGCACTGGAGGCCAACATTTAAATAGATACAGAAGTAGGCTACAGAAAGTAGAGAATTTGGAGTAATTTTCAAATGTTTACCTTGTGATGGTCTAATGCCATGCTAGTAATAATGTTTCAATAATAATAATAATAATAATAATAATAATAATAATAATAATAATAATAATAATAATAAAAAAAAAAAAAAAAAAAAAAAAAAAAAAAAAAAAAAAAAAAAAAGGTTCTTTCTGTTTGTATTGCAGTGTGATCATTCTTTTATTGTATATGGTAACTTTAAAATTGATTTTCTCACTCAAAATAGAAACAGGGACACATTTACCAATCTTGTAAAATCATATAACCTGCAGAGTCTTGCAAATGAACCCACATGAGTAAAACCCACATCCAAGACTACCTTAGACCAAATAATCGTTTACAAAAATAAACTTAGATCAACAGTTCAAGTATATAATGCAGGATTTAGCGATCACAACGCTGTTATACTATCAATATTAACAAAGATATTTCAATCCCAGTCATATCTAAAGCCATTCAAAGTAGGCCTACAACTTCAACAAACTTAATGTTCTCCTAAGTAATGAAAACTGGGCAGAATTTTAAGCTGCAAACGATGTCAATGCAAACATTGTTAGTTTCTTTTTTGCCCTTTCGCCCCACAGTTACTTTTTATATTATAATGTAGATATTTATTGACACAACAGAATAATACAACTTTATTGTCCCATGTGCAATTTCGTCTTTATTTCACAGGCATCTTCAGTGGAAATATTTGGCCAGTGGAATAAAAGACGGAAAGAAAACTACCTAACGGCACAAAAACAGCACCCTACGTAGATCAGCATCCACCAGAAATTGCAAATAAAAATGCCTTACAAATATAGGCGAAATGAATATGACAAAATAAACTTGTATTATTCAGTTACATAGACAGCATACATCAATAAATATCTACAGTATAATATAGATGCCAAAGCAAAATTTTAAATATTTCTAGAGGCTGCAAAACACAACTGAACCAACAAGGCAACAAGGCAAAGGCGCTCGTGAAAGACATACCTACTCAGCCAGGTCAAAGAACTCATCTTGTAAGACACTTCCGCAGCCGGCTGTCCCGAACGTCATGTTGAAATCAAAACACGCCGTTGGTTTGCTGCCAAACCACTTGTAGCGCTGCAAGAAGATTTACTGTTGTTTTGGTTTTGCAGCAAGAAGTTTACGATTGCGACCCTGTGTGTGTATTTTTGTAAATGACGTTATCGACACCGTTTGACCGTGAAGTTATTTATTTGTAGAACTTACTATATCACTTTTGTTCATGTGAGTGGAGATAATTGTGCCTTAGCATATGTCAAAACCTAAAAAAATATTTAATTACATGCATGGATCGTGAGATGATTTTTTTAGTCCCACATGTGCTACAGCACATTTATTTTCAATGACCACAGGACAAAAAGCCGAATACTGAGTTTTAAAAATATATAATTTCAAGTCAGATGGTGATGACGAGAAAGCTTACACTCCAAGTTGTACGGCCGGAATCGATATATATCGAATGTCGATTACGCGGCTAATCAAACGCGGAATGTGTAAATATGGGTGTTTACTAATGTATCTTAACGTACATATACATTTTCTTACTGGAAATCTTGTTCGGTAAAACTTTATGACGATTCTCGCTGGGCTCCAGTGCTTATGTTGGAAACAGATGAACAATGACGTGTAAAATTGCGTTAACATTTTTCACGAGCTACAGAGTAAGTGTTATTGCTGCTCGTTTCACTCGCAGCAAAATTAATAATGTTCCTGCTCTATGGTTGACAAGTTCTTGTATGTACCCTTGTCCGTTCCATTGAAGTTTTCATTGAAGTTGTCAAGAGAAAACATTTATTGGTCATCTGAGCTGCTGCCATTAACCATTGGTGCCAACATAATCACTGGAGCCCAGCGAGAAGCGACGTACAATTTAAATAGTTACTTCACTTGCGAGATGAGTAAATACCCATACTTACTAATGTATCATACTGTACTAATACATTTTATAACCAGAAATCTACCGATAACAAGGAAGTTGCGCCACTTACTTTATTAATGAGCGAAGTATTTGCCTTGAAGTACTCTATCAGTTGCATATGTACTTTCTCAATTAAAACACACAAATGAAGTGCGTCCTCCACACTTAATTAGCAGCGTGCCAATACTGACGTAATCGACATTCGATATATATCGATTTATGCCATACAACTTCAAGTGTAAGCTTCCTTGGAAATTACCACGATGTTTATGAAATTTTGCAGTCTGTAAACTGCAGCTGCGAATAGTTAATATTAGTTTTTGATGGAGATTTCTCGTATACCGTACTTTGCAAGAAATCAGAAACCTTTACCACTGTGCCTTGAGGCCCACCCACAAAGAATAAATGAAACATATAGTCACCTAATTCGCGTATTTAGAAACAAACAAATGGATGTTAGCGCCACATCTCTTCGTATTGAAAGTTCACTGCCAGGTCACTAGTAGCGCTGCTGTCGTTCTGTTTTTACGTATAATAACATGGTCTTCCAGTTGTCGTTGTGGGTAATCAACTTCGCAGGCATTACAGAGATTTTTAATTGTATTATTTTATTAGATGAAGATAATTAGTTTCATTATTCAAGCTAAGTTGGAAACCTACAAAAGTAATTCATAAACAAATTGTTAATACGAATCCTAAGTAGCAAAGCTATTTTGAACGTAGGATGTTAAAGACGCTCAATTACACTTGTGCTACTAAATCAGGTCGTAGCGCTTTCCTCCTAGGTTGCATCTTACAAAGGACAAAAAGAAACAAAGTTGGACATTGTGCTCCTAGATAGGCCAACGGGGGCCGGGCGGACAGCCGTGATATCCGCTGCCAATAGCGTCATTGGATGCGGTGCTGAAGGGCGTGGAATCGCAGTCGTTACAGGGTTTCTTCACCTGGAGCCACTTTCTACTCGGTTAAGTAGCTCCTCAGATGCCCCCCGTTCCAATTTTCCTAAAACGGAAAAACGTTTAGCAGTACCGGGAAAAGAAACCAGGTCCTCTTCATGGCGTTGTTCCACTCTGACAACATTATTTCTTTCCCTCTGGCAGATCGTTTCATTGCGGTCGTACGATCATGTTGGTTCTATGTTTATCGAGTAGATCATAGCTCAGTTAAAAAAAATACTGCAGACCTACTGAAGAAACGCTTTGAGCTTCTGGTCCGGCTATTCGAAAAACCACTTACAAGGAAAGTACTTGGGCTCGAACAAAAACATATACACCAAAATCGTATGAGAGATAATGTAAAGGTCCCTTATTACACTAGTGATACTCCCGCATCTGCAAAACTCTGCAATCGTCCGTTAGAGGCCTCTCCGTGTGCCATGCCACATTGCACTTTGACCTGTCGGTTCGCCAGTAGGGACGGTGCAATGTGCCTCCGAAGTTGCGTTTTGTGACGTTATTTGTGTGGTGAAGCGTCAGATGGGGTGGCGATTGGTAAGCAATCCTGCTAATGTATTGCGATTGAGATGAAATTACGAAGAACCCTTCTTCGTGAAGATGGTATTTTAGAAGATGAATCATTCGCATGCTTTCTCGTATATGTTATGGTACAGAAATATTAATAATAGTTAAATACTGTTGTAACACTAACACATAATGATGATAATAGGGATGATAACGACGAACAACTCATTGCAAGCGGTAGTGCTATGGTAAGTGCGGGAAGAGGCGATGGAAGCAGTGGTAGTGAATACCAACAGTCTTCCGAGAATAAGGTAAAAGTTGCAACTATCATCACGGCTTTTGATGACAATACGCTAGAAAATGTACGATGATTACATTAGTTAAGGTATCTGCATTACGAATAGCGTCTACAGTTACATCTACAGTGCTATCTGGTGCGTGATTGCAGAGTTTTGCATAAAAACGACACCCACCAGCACATTGAGGTGTACGTAAAGATCCTGTAAGCAAACGTTCATACAAATATGTTTGTTCGAGCCCATGTACTTTCCTTATTAGAGGCGGACTTGGCGTCTCACTAATCTAGGCTACCGTGCTGCTCTCGGTGTAAGGTGAGCAGTTTGTGTGGTTACTAACAATGATGGAAACGAAATTCCCCGATACACAACCCGAATTCTTGCAAAAACCGATTTCCTTGCTCCTCCAGTATAAGGATAAGTGTTACTGATGCACCCGATACCCTCCATCATCATTTATAGAACATCGCGATTCCTGCACAACTTACCAGCATCTGTAAATATAACTGGTTGGGAATACCGTTGCAAATATCTATGGACTGGATACTTGAGTGTAAATCACATTGCTATCAAAATCCGTCAGTTAAGCAATACACCGGTGAGTCAGTGTGTAATATGTACATTTATTCCGATCTGTTACACTTTTGCATCTTTCAGTAAACATTTATGTATATAACTGCATTTTTATACCTATGAAAGCGCAACGAGACTTGTATCCATTCAGAAAAGAGCGTTATCAATCAGAACATTCGCTAAGATTATTCATATTCCATAAATTTCTTGCAACTTTTAGCAGTTAACTAAGGACGTCATTAACCTTTTTAGGCCTACATAATTTCGATCAAATATGTACATAGTAAGAAATTAGCATTATTTGATTGTTACAATCCTAGAAAATAATCTGTAACAATACATATTTAGTAGTTTGGAGCTAGGAATCACAAACTGGATTCAACATAGAAAAATACTGTATATGTCATTACAAACCTTTATAAATTATAACTACTTGAGAATATCATTATTCTTCATGTAATTAGTGACATAAGTGTACATATTGTTTGTAACATATTTCACAGATTTTCTCCAACTTACGATAACAAAGTACAAAAATAGCATTTCATTTCTTTATTGTAAATAATTACGTCTGTTCTGTAATCTCGATTCATTTTAAATTATCGAAAAGTGATTGCAAGTTGAGTTTTATGAGTGTTTATAACAATAGAGAATTTTTACGAAAGTATACTGTATAAGTGGAGTGCACAAAACACTTGGGGAGTCAGTCTGAAGCAGAGAGGTTTGTCAGAAAGGAAAATACAGCGAGCTTAAGTCAGTGAGAAGCAATCGATGTAAAGAACTTTTTACCAGTTTGATGTTGAAAAGTTGGTACTGTGAAAAAATAAGTGATGTACTTTGAAGCAGAAGGGACGTGTGTTTTCTTCTCGTGAAGTCAGTTATCGTTCCAATGGGCCAAGCTGTCATGCTGCTACCGGCATCACTTCTCTCAGTTGAAAGTAATTTTTGATCAAGTTGTAAAAATTCGAATGATTTAAGAGGACGCTCACCGAAGTGGGTGCGGGACACCATATTGAAGATATCGGAGGGTATCAAGCTGTAATCAACGGAAGTATGTATTACGAATTTCTTCCTCCTGTGAATAGATCACTTGCTATTTACAGTTCGCTCGAAATGTACAATCTAAAAATCACTGTGAAACTGACTTGAAGGAGACCTCATGGTAAATTTCTGTATTCATAATATCAAAATATTGTTGTATTTAGTTAGAGAAATGGATGTCTTCGTCTTATAGAGGGTGATATGATGGCATATTTTGTTACGAAACGTTTATATTCATGCGCGCTTCTATATTAGACGCTACATAGCTGCGTGACAATTTATAATAAAAGCATTGTTCTTGAAATATTAAAACATAACTAGAACTTGCCAAGTTTTTTTATATAGCTGTTCGTTGAACAAATAGATGATTGATGTGAGTGAGGAGTCTCTACGACTCTATTCAACGTCATCCTGTTTATCGAGGATTTTGAGGACATCATCTATGACACTGGCCACACAAAGTTTGCTTTTGATACGGCGTCAAGGGCATATTTCATGCCAGACAAATACAAAAATGATTGTAAGGCCTCAGCATGACTCAAGACTACGATAAACATAGATAGAGACTGTGTCCTGTGCGCTGGTCATGAATGAAGCATTGCCGAAGCCATAGTTTGTTTAAAGAAAAACCAGCAATAGGGAACAATATTTCAGTAACTTACACGTAGTCATCACGATCAAATTATACGCCAATGAATCGTACTGTTCCTGGTACCCCAGTGCACTAATTGAAACATTTATTTATGAGCAAATAAAACTGACACATGAAATCAACGTCTTACTTACCACCCCTATACAGTGAGTGAACATGTTAGCCAATTTTTGAGAAAAAGAAATTGTTAAATGAGTCTCCCTATCTCCAGCTCACTATACCTGGGAAGAATGAGTTAACCCGTGGTTTTGGATTCTGCTGAGGCGGACAGACAGTACGAATTATAGAATAAAGGAAAAAAGTGAAATGTTGGAGTGTTTTTTGGAAATTTGGATGTTGATGGATATCAGCACATCGGAACACAAATTTGAACTACGCGGTATCACGCAGCTTGGCATAGAATAATATCCGGCGAGGTACGTGTGGGTTCGACAAAACATTGGAGGCATAGAGAAAGTATCAGCTTCACGAAAGTGTACGGAGACAAAAACACAAAAAGGGTTGTTTTATGTCTATCGAATGAGATGAATTGACACTGAGTTTAATCACTGAGATAAAAGCAAGAAATGTATCTCAGTGGGAATGAAATATATGAAAAATAACTGAAAGTAGATTATGTAGTCCGCCTCGATGTACCCCTATGGTCTGTGATACAGATTTTTATTCAGCGCCTCTACTTTTATTCAGTATCTTTTATATAATGCGGCAATATATGTCGCGGGAAACTGAATTATAGTTTATGTATACTGAAAATGAAAAGAAGAGAAACCTACGTAAGTAAAAGACAACTCCACATTTCAGACGAAGAAAATAATAATTCAGTAACGCATAGGATGCTAGAAAACCCCAGCAAGAAAGAATTCCACAAGAAGCAAAATAAAAAATAAATAAATAATATAAATACATTTGATTAAAGAAACTGAGCAATTGGTTTATTTGGGAATCAATACCTTCAATCAAAGAAAACACCAGTGAAATCCTACGAAAATACATAAGCTTCTAGTGGCCTCGTGATTGTAAAATCTGCAGTTCAGTGACTGCAGAAAACACCGAATCTTACGAAGTCCTACGCATATAATAAAGTTGATGGAGAATTATAATGTTGCTTGATCATTCATCCCGTTGTCGAAAATCTACAAAAACGGTCTTATAAATAGAAATGTCTCCTTTCGTAGTTGGCAGCTGACCATACGTTCTGAGCAGCATGATTATGGGTTATAACGTTATTCTGTTTGTGGAATGTTATGGATCGCGAATTTACGAGAATACGGATACTGTATAAATTTATGCACAAAACGGAGGAAAAATGCTGTGACAAATAATTAAAAAAATAAGGAATAGAAAATTGAAATAAATCTTTTCTACGGAATCAAAAGTGCGAAATATTGCATAAGCCAACGTTATAAAAATAGCTCCAAGTTACCTCTGGCATTGTACATGATTCTTCGGCTTTGTTCTGCTTCATAATTTTGCTGCAATATGATGGGTATTTATTTATGTAGGTAACCTCTCGCTTTAAGGAAAGATTTGGACGTGTAATTGTTTATTGATCTTCTGTAGCTGATGGCGTGAACATCTGCTTCAAAGTTCCACAGATTTTTGCCAGAAATATTTAAATTGTATGTTTCGAACTTCGTAAACATTTAGACTGACTTCAGATTCAATTAAGGAGAAAAACATTATTCATTATAAGATAAGGAAGCAACAGCTACACAATTTATGAAATTGTAGCACAGTGGCTTCCAGAACTCTCATTATGGCGAACAGGCTATTTTAATGAAAACAGTTATTAATAAATAAGTGGAGGGGGGGACTGCATACTTCAATTAAAACTAAGACTTAACTTTCAAATGAAACGGGATGTATTCAGAGAAGTGCAAATTAGTAAGAGAACGTTGACATGCGATAGCAATCTCTTTCAAACTTTGTCCTATTCCACGTATTTATATGGGGTTACGGCCCAGCTACAGACCCATCGACGAGTCTTCATCACCAGCAAAGCGAAGATTGAAAATCATTAATGAAACTATCATATCTGTGAACTTGCTCACACAAATAACATAAATACTTCCATGAAAGTTAATGTCATGGTTCTTCATTGTCAGTTTCATTAAATTATGAAGTCATCATCATCTCATCTTCTTTTCAAAGATTAGGCTGTTGCCTGTTCCGAACTCATAAACAATGATTCCCATCTTTTCCGTAGTCTTCCAATATCTCTTTTACCATTCGGTTTGTATTTCAGGATCTTCTGGAGGATTCTGTGCTCTGGCATTCTAAGAAGGTGTTGCCACCAGTTTCCTCGATGGATTTTCTGTCGAAAATATTTAATTATTTTCTGATGTTGTCATTTCTGTTCATGTCTCTTCTTGTGCAGCCCTTTGTCTTTCTCAGGAACCTCATCTCTGCACTTTTTTAAATTTTATATATTTATTTATTCTTTAGTAATCCAACTTTCGTTTCCATAGGATAATACTGGAACTTCCATCACTTTATAGAATTTTATATATACATGTGGCGTCTGTTCCGAAAGTACAGACGTCACTTCTGATCCTACAGTTTTTATTCTTTAGTATTCATAGAATATATGACATCAACTACGATTGGGCAAAGCTGAAAATGTGTACCCAGCCGAGATTCGAACCCGGGTCTCCTGATTTCTAGGCAGTTGCGCTGACCCCTACACCACTGGGGACACAGTGATCATCGCACCTGCAAGGGCTACCTGAATTTGTATCTGACGGGAGGCGTGCTTAGGTAGTCCTTGCAGGTGCGGTGATCACTGTGTCCCCGGTGGTGTAGGGGTCAGCGCAACTGCCTGCCTAGAAATCAGGAGACCCGGGTTCGAATCCCGGCTGGGTACACATTTTCAGCTTTGCTCAATCGCAGTTGATGTCATATATTCTATGAATATTTATAGAATTTTAAAATGGTCCCTTTTGGAACTTTATGGCCAAATGTTCTGCTTATGGTACCGCAGATAGCTTGGAATTTGTGTATTTTATTTGCAATCTGTGGATCGAAACCGAAACCTGATTCCGACATTGAACATAAAATACACAAATTCCAAATTTTCAAATTATGAATTACAAATTTTAACTCTATTTTCCGTTTTTACTGAAATTCAGAAATAGAAATTAAAGCATTTAGTTCTTACCACATTCTGTTTTTCTTTCTATAAATAAGTTTACAAAGCCATTATTTTCAACTCAGCCTTAATTAATACTAAAGGATGTTATTACCAACAGAAAATGATTCACACTTTAAACTACGTATATTTACAGAATGAAACTTTCACTCTGCAGTGGAGTGTGCGCTGATATATTTACTTTTGACCACTGATAAACTTTATGTTGGTTGCTGGTGTTACTATTTCTGCATGTGTGTTTATGAACTTTTTCATATAAGTATCGTGTATTGAGAAAATATGTATGTTTTTCATTATTTGCCATTACAGTTCTAGGCATATAAATCAGTTACAAATCTTATGTTGATATTAATGAAGTGCTTTGGTAAGTTGAATTTGGATAGATGTGCGATGAATTGCCATAAATCAGACGTAAATACTCATTATGTTAATGTTTCATTTGCTTGTTTGAATATTAAAGACTGCGGATTTTGAGTATCCGTAAATTTGCAAAATCACATAGGCTACACGTGTGAAAGATCTCTTGCACACATAGTCTGATAAAGACGCAGCATTGTTCCCTCACTTCTTTGTTTGCTGAACACGGTCCATTTATTAAAATTAACATCCGACGGGGTCTTGTTTCATTACAATGGGCGGAAATTGAGCGGTACCTAAGAGCACAATGCCTGTGGTGTCGAGTTTGCAGCAAATCTTAAGAAACTCACAGAAGATGCATTTGATTCTGTCACTCCAAACGACTGAACGACTGGAAGCGTAATGTAGAAAAGTGAAACATTAAATGTTTTATCCTTGGCAGCAGTTGTGTTTTATTGGTTAGAAAAGAAAACAGCCGCCGGTTGCAGGGTTGCAGATTTATTCTCAACCGGTTTCGAGCAATTTTTATCCTTATTCAGGCATCTGTACAGAAAACAGTTAAGAATAATATACAAATATTACATAAAATTTGCAGTAGAATCGCAGAATGAAAGGGGCAAGAAGTACACTGTAGATTATGTTTTCTTGAAAAGCGGCAAAATGTGAAATATTAATAGGCTATTCTGCAGCATATTGATAAAATAAGGAACTATACAAAGCATTAAGTTCATATAAATGAAAAAAAGTTGTTTTCATTAATTGTGTTCTACAGGTTTACTCCTAGAGATCACTGGTTTATTTAGAGCATTGAGTAATAACACTGAACGCACAGACATATATTACTAGACTGGCAGTCTTGCTTCTGTGACTGAAGCCTGACCCCGCCGTCTTCCTTCACCTCACGTCAAAAAGTTTCCTTATTGCACTACTGTGGTCTGTCACGAAATTGACGCCATAAGCCTTATCAGTTGGTCTAAACATGCTTTCCATTCAAACTAATACTTTCGCAGTTGCTAAATTTAACACATAGATTCCAGAATCGTGTTAAGAGAAAAAAGGTCATACTATTGAACGAAAAGCCGAAGTTTATCAAAACTAGTAACAGTTAAATAAAAACAGCAAATTAACGCGACTCATTGCTGTATTTTTCCAAGTAGACTGTGGATTTCGTAAGAAAACTCAAATTATAAAGATACGTGTTATCTATGACAAATAGCCCTTTCATAAAGACCATACTACGAAATAAATGCCGAAGTTTAATGAAATTGGCAACAGATTAATAAAAGCAGTGAATCAGCCTACTCATTATTGTAGGCTATGTGTCTTCCATTTTCTGTGCGGAAAATTACAGCTATATACAACACACGAATTGAACATGTCAAAACTGTAAAGACAGCATATTGGCGTTAGTTCATCCGTATTTTTACAAATGTTTCCTGTAATCTCCAATACGTCTGCTCACACGTTTATAGGATGGAAATATGGGGACGAGACTTCAGTTCAAAATGTTCAAATGTTTGTAAAGCTTATGGGACTTAACTGCGCGATAATCAGTCCCTAGACTTACAAACTACTTATGAACTACCTTATACTAAAGTCAGCATAAACATCCATGCCCGAGGCGGGATTCGAACCCCCGACGGGGACCGGTCTTGCGCATCGCAGCATAGCGCCTCAATGCGCTCGGTCGCTCCGCCGCGGTAAGACTTCAGTGCCAGTCTCGTAATATATGTCTGTGACTGAACACCAAGTGCAGAGATTATGATAGAACTCGTAAACTAAGTTGTTAATATGTGCATCTTTGACGACATCTTCATCTCCTAAGCCAAACTGAAACTGGAAATTCACATACTTATACTGCCGCAACTGAGCATGAAAGTGACTAATTTAAATCGTCATAATTTTCCATGCAGTACGAAATTTTACACTACTGTACATTTAAATTTATTGTTCGTTAATCAGAGATGTGTTTAGCTAAGATTGCATATCACTTCTGTTAACTGTCACGTCCTTTGCAACGACGCTTGTATTCAATCAAAATATCAGTTAGTTTAACAGTTTTAACTTCCACTCTACAACATATTTCTGCCTTAACTATCACCATACTGTAGATTCGTTTTCAATAAAGGACAAAACGTGGATGAACCCTGACAGCCGTACGAGAAGAAGGCAGGTGTGGCCCTATATATATATGATAAAATTGCGTACGACGATTAATTCTGGCGAAACCGATCATCTAAACAAAAGTTCTAAACGAGCAATCTTGGTTTGTGTTAGAATAATGACTGTCAATATATGAGGTTTGTTTGCCGTCTTGCAATAAGTGTTGGTTGACTGCTGTAACGAATACACCAGATTGGACTTTTTACTCACATTGCTTAATATACTTCTATTACGTTATTCATAAAGTTTCAGAATGTACAAGAAACACTAAAACGAATAAGAATATTAGTCTACAGGTCCAACGTTTACTTACGGTCGTAGAGACGTACAGTGTCGATGTTGGAAAGAAACGTTGAATGCTATTTGGAAACCAAATCATATAGAACGAGGGGAATAATCCTTTGTGTTGACCATGAAATAAATAAATAATGCTGTTCTTTCTCTAAGGTTCGCAGGTATTTATATGCAGCAGTACCCTTGCCTTGTCAGTAAATTAATCACCCTTGTAACGAAAACATTTCGTTGCCAACATTAACACACTATGCAGCCGCAGTAAACTTTAACCAGTACTCGGCGTCAGTAATGTTACTGTGTCTTACAGATATGCTTCAATATTGATATTTATTTATGACCAGCTGTAAACCCGGCGTTGCCTGGGTGTTTATTTATCCTACACTCTCGTAGTCCACATCTCCTTTCCCCCTCTCTCTGCATCCACCTCTTTCTCTCCCATCTCTCTGTTCGTTTCCACCTTTCACTCTCAAAGTTCCCCCCTGTCATGTTCCATGTACCTTTATGTACCCATTGATCTTCCTCTTGGTTTAAAATCATGTGCGCAAAAATTCATAAAGATTAGAGCAAAACTATGCATTTTGTAAAATTACGTAAGTTAAGTACCCTCCAGCATGCACTGAACGAAATGTTATACAGAGAGTGACATTACTCTTGATTTTAACGTAGAGTGTACAAAATTTCATCAATATCGGAACAAAACTATACATTTCTATGCAATAGAAACGTAAGGATGCTTTGAAAAATGCACTTTGTTGTTCTCAAATATTCCAGTTCTATTTCATACAACCCTTGTTATGAAAAAAAAAAAAAAACACCTATCTGTAAAATCGCCCGAGCCGTCCTCAAGTTAGAGCGCGACCAAAGTATGCATGTATCCATTTCTATGTTGCAAATAAACCCTCCCCCGCGCACCGTATTAAACTTAAGGTAGACGGTGACCTTCCTCTTGTACTGAAGGTCAAGCGTGCGAAATTTCGTGAAGATCGCAATGAAACTGTAGATTTCGCGAGTCTGTTGGAGAAGTATGCTCCGCCATGCACCTATCACAAAATGCAAGAGAATTAAGAAAGAATTGCAGACAAAAATAAATAGTAACATGCAAGTCTGTAATGCTAACTTTGATACAAGGCCATGCCTGATGCGACAGTTTTCGGCATCCACAGCGGTAGACTTCTTTTTGTTTCATCATGTGGTGGGGGCGGGGGTTGTGTGTGTCAGTTACAAAACGCTCATAAACGTCCGAAATTACATGCAATCTTTGTTGCAGGTCCCTGGCTACTCCCATTTTCCAATAACTGACGCATAAATCTGGGTATTCTTACGCGGTGGTCTCTCATTATTTATGATATCATATCTCCTGAGCTATGCGTCGTGCTCTTTTGTTTTTGGGTCAGGAACCTCCATGGGCGTACGATGAACAGTTCACCAAAGTTTCATTGCAATCGAATGAATGATTTAAGAACACATAGAGGACATACAGACAAACATAAATCAAAATGAGAGCGTGTTTTGTAATAAAACGTCTGATATCGTTCATTCAAATAGTTTACTAAAAATTATAAAGCCAAAACGTCGAAATACCATAAAAAGCATTCAACGGTAGTTGTCAACATCAGCACAGTACACTGCCACAGCCTTAACTAAAATTTTGTCCAATATACTAATATTCTTTTTCGAGTCTCTAATACTTTGTCAATAACTTGCTGGAAGTATCTTCGGCAATTTGTGCAATGTCAGTATAAAACTTCTTGATGTTTATTTCTCATTGTACTATAAGACACACAAATTGAGTTCTAAATACTGTATATTCTCTTGAGGCTGCTAACTCCCTACAGTCAGAATCTTTGTTACGAGATAGTACTTTCAAAACAGCTAAACAAAAACTTACTTAGGAATTTCACACACGATTTTTACTCTTAAATATTGCTTCAAGTCATATCAAATATTATTTTCTTACAATACGTAACTTAGTGCTCAAATATTATTTTCTTACAATACGTAACTTAGTGCTCCGTCCGGGTTTCGTTTTCGCGACGACAGTTGCTAGACTATTAGTTTCTTCTCACAGCTTCTTTCTGAAAACTAACCATTGTAAAGACACTTCTGGAATGATCTGAACAGCTTGTGCTAACACAGCCACCCTTAACTGCAAGCTAAAGTGCCGTGATGCAAATCCCATAGCATGTTAAATTTACGAGCGGTGGGGAAGAAAATAGCGGATGCGCCAGCTCGGGTTTATGGAAGTCTTACATGTACAGGAGGTGAACAAAGTAATATGAACACCAGGCAGCATACCAACCCTGGTTGCAGGTTGGCACCATTGCGTACGTGTTAACACTGAGGCGCAGCCGCAGTGCACAATTGACGTATGAATTTCTAGACACTAACCTTGCATTTATTAAAAGTTTAGCTCTCGACGTTCAACACAAATGATCGATAAAATTTGTGACCTCTCAGTCATAGCTGTTCGAGGTCCTGTTCTACCTCTGGATGTTTTCTCTGCGTTTGTTTTTAGAGACTCAAATGGTTCCAAGTTCCCAAAGATATTGACACACTCTAACATAAACAGTCGCGACACTCACTGCTGTAAAAGTTGTTACCAACTGACGATTGGAACGACACTAGAGCTAGTGGTGGGCAAGCCGCTGAAGGAGTAATGTTAGTTTATAATTATTTTTTCTACGTAATTAACAAAATATTTACTACAATTTTTGCCTTACAAGAAGTACTATAGTATCAAGAGATATACGTAATGGGGAAATTAATGTAAAAACAGCCGAATTTCACTTATTTATTGGTTTAAGAACGAGTTATTCACGAACAAATATTTACGAATATGTGTATATTTTCAGCTTACTCCGTAAGTAGAATATAAACATACAGTAAGAGCAAAACACATTTCTATTACAGTCTGTTGTTAGCATGACAGGCAGTTTTTTGACGCACATCAATTCAGTAAGGAGTGAATGATTCGCACATTTTTGCATTTCACTCGTCTTTCTTAAACACGCATGAGCTGTAATTACTTTTGCTTAAAAAACCTGATTCCTGACATTCTTACCATTTGTGGTTCCACTGTAGCAACAATTGTAGAATTGGTTTCTTCTATGTTGGGAAACTGTTTGATTGCTTTTGCCATGTCTGTTTTGTTTTTCCTTCAGCTACAATTGTGGTGGCTGATTTAATACATTGAATAATGTACCTATTGCAATCTATATACTTTCCTACTTTCCACCCACATCGATTTTACTGGAATTCTAGTAAAGTAACCTTAACATTCCTGAGTAAAACAGCGACGTCTTTCTGCCAAAGTCAGGGCTTTTGGTGTTTTCTAACCACTTTTAATTTTCAATATTTGTTGTTGTGGTATTCAGTCCGGAGACTGGTTTGATGCAGCTCTTCACAATACCCTATCCTGAGCAAGCCTCTTCATCTCCAGATAAGAACGACAACCTACATCTGTCTGAATCTGCTTACTGTATCCATCTCTTGGTCTTACCCTGCGATTTTTTCCCCACACACTTCCCTCCAACGCTAAATTCACAATTCCTTGATGTCTAAGAATGTGTCCTACCAATCTATCCCTTCTTTTAGTCAAGGTATGCCAGAAATTCCTTTTCTCCCCAACTCTGGTCAGTACCTACTCATTAGTTACGCGATCCACCCACCTAATATTCAGCATTCATCTGTAGCACCATATTTCAAAAGCCTCAATCCTCTTCCTGTCCGCACTGTTTATCGTCCATGTCTCACTCCCATACAAGGCAACACTCCATACAAATGCCTTCAGAAAGGACTTCCTTAGGTTTAAATCAATATTCGATGTTAACAAATTTCTCTTTTTCGAGAACGCTTTTCTACCCATTGCCATTCTGCATTTTATATCCTCTGTACTGCGACCATCATTTGTTATTTTACTGCCCAAGTAACAAAACTCATCTACCTCCTTTATTGCTTCGTTTCCCAATCTAATTCCTTCAGCATAACCTGATTTTCTTACACTGCACTCCATTACCCTAGTTTTGCTCTTGTTAATGTTCATCTTATATGCACCTTTCAGCACACTCTCCATTCCTTTCAACTGCTCTTCCAGGTCCTTTGCTGTACCTGACAGTATTACTATGTCGTCGGCAAAACGCAATGTTTTTAATTCTTCACCCTGAACTTTAATTCCTTCTCCAAATTTCTCCTTGCTTTCCTTTATAGCTTGCTCAATGTACAAATTGAACAACAATGAGAAAGACTACAACCCTGTCTTACTCCCTTTCCAACCACGGCATCTCTTTCATGCCCTTCAACTCTGACAACCGCTGTCTGGTTTTTGTACAAGTCGTGAATAACCTTACGTTCCCTATATTTTACTCCTGCTTGCTTCAGAACTTGAGTTTATTCCAATCAACATTGTCAAAAGCCTTCTCCAAATCTACAATAGCTAGAAATGTAGGATTGCCTTTTCTTAATCTATCTTCTAGGATAAGCCGTAAAGTGAGTATTGCTTCCCGTGTTCCTACAATTCTCCTGAACCCAAACTGATCTTCCCCGAGGTAAGCTTCTACCAGCTTTTCCATCCTTCTGTATATAATTCGCGTTAATATTTTGCAGCCATGACTTATTAAACTGATGGTTCTGTAGTTTTCACACCTCTCTGCACCTGCTTTCTTAGGGATGGGGATTATAACATTTTTCTTAAAGTCTGAGGGTACTTCACCTGTCTCATACATCTTACACACCAGGTGAAACAGGTTTGTCATGGCTGGTTCTCCCAGAGACTTCAGTAGCTCTTAGGGAATATCATCTACTCCAGGGACCTTGTTTCGACGTAGGTCTTTCAGGGCTCTGTCAAATTCTTTTCTCAGTATATTATCTCCTATTTCATCTTCATCTACATCCTCTTCCCTTCCTACAATATTGTCTCGAAGTTCATTTCCTTTGTAGAGCCCCTCTATATACTCTTTCCACCTTTCGGCTTTCCATTCTTTGCTGAGAACTGGTTTTCCATCAGTGTCCTTGATATTCATAGAGCTGTTTTTCTTATCTCCAAATGTTTCTTTTATTTTCCTGTAGGCTGTATCTATTGTATACATTCTTCTACATCCTTGCATTTCCCATCTAGCCACTCCTGCTTAGCCATTTTGCACTTCCTGTCAATCTCATTTCTTAGTCGTCTGTATTCCATTTTGCCTGTTTCATTTACTGCATTTTTATATTTTCTCCTTTCATCGATTAAATTTAGTATCTCCTGCGATATCCAAGGATTTTTATAGGTCTTTCCTTCCTATCTATTTTGTCCTCTGCTACCTTCACTATTTCATCTCTCAATTTTACCCATTCCTCTTCTACTGTTTTATTATCCCCTGTTCCTGTCAATTGTTGCCTAAAGCTCCCTCTGAAATTCTTAAGAACCTCATGTTCCTTTAATTTATCCAGGTCCCATCTCCTTATTTTCCTACCTTTTTGTAGTTTCTTCAGTTTCAGCCTACAGTTCATAACCAACAAGTTATGGTCAGAGTCTATATCTGCCCCTGGGTAAGTCTTACACTGTAAAACCTGGTTCCGAAATCTATGTCTTACCATTATAAATTCTATCTGGTATCTTCCGGTGTCTCCTGGTCTCTTCCACGTATACAACCTTCTTTTGTGATTCTTGAACCAGGTGTTTGTTATAACTAAATTATGTTCTGTGCAAAATTCCACCAGGCGGCTTCCTCTTTCATTCCTTTTGCCCAGACCATATTCACCTACTATCTTCCCTTCCCTTCCTTGTCCTACTACCGAATTTCAAGTCTCCCATAACAATTAAGTTTTCCTCTCCCTTAATTGTCTGAATAATTTCCTTTAGCTCCTCATATATTTCTTCGATTTCCTCATCATCGGCAGAGCTAGTTGGCATATAAACCTGTACTACTGTTGTCGTTGTTGGCTTCGTATCTATCTTGACAATGATAATGCGATCACTGTGCTGGTCGTAGTAGTTTACCCGCATTCCTATTTTCTTATTCATTATCAATCCTACTCCTGTGACACCCCCAATTGATTTTGTATTTATAATCCTGTACTCACCCGACCAGAAATCCTGTTCATCCTGCCACCGAACTTCACTAATCCCCACTATATCTAACTTCAACCTATCCATTCCCCTTTTTAAATTTTCTAATTTTCCTACTCGATTAAGGGATCTAACATTCCACGCTCCGACTCGTAGAATGCCAGTATTGTCTTTCCTGATGACATCCTCCTGAGTAGTCCCCGCCGGGAGATCCGAATGGGGGAATATTTTACCTCCGGAATATTTTACCCGAGAGGATGCCATCATCATATGTTCATACAGTAGAGCTGCATGTCCTCGGGAAAGGTAACGCCTGTAGTTTCCCCTTGCTTTCAGCCGTTCGCAGTAGCTGTGTGGCAAAACCACATTAGCTGACGTTACAAGGCCAGCTCAGTCAATCATCCAGACTGTTGCCCCTGTAACTATTGAAAAGGCTGCTGCCCCTCTTCAGGAACCACACGTTTGTCTGGCCTCTCCACAGATTCCCCTCCGCTGTGGTTGCACCTACGGTACGGCTATCTGTATCATTGAGGCACGCAAGCCACCCCACCACGGCAATGTCTGTGGTTCATGGGAGTTTCAATAGTAGTTTCAATAGTAAATGAAATTCTATAAGAAAAACCTGTAGGTTAGAAGATAATCGTAAAAAACTGTCCTGTTATGTACCGTTTCACACCATACCAGTGATCGTATGAAATCTAAGAAAGACAAATATTGAGTTTGTTTTCGTTATTACCGATTTTTGTGGCCCTACATATGTTCCCTATTATAAAAAGCAGGCTAAAATCAATAAAAACTATTCTATTTGCACTCATCCAACACGGTATTGAGAAATGTAGCTACCACCCACTTGGAACGGTACTGTTGATGTGTATAATAAAAACCAGTGGTAGTGTCGTGACTGTTTATGTTACACATTATTTTTAAATAGCTCGAAGCAGACTGCACTTAATTTTCGCTTTGTTTAAACAATGAAGTTATTCAGCTCTAGAAGGTTTGCTTTCATTTTGAAATAAAAAAGGCCAACTCGATGTTAGAGAGTGTTGTGGCGTAAAGTCAGCGCCACACGCCAGATGTAAGAGAACGATCGTGGAGAAGGCAGCGATCGACCGAAAGCCAATCGCAAGCAGGCGCCGCGCATCCTGGAGGGAGCAGCCGAAGATACGCGCCCTCTACAAGCGGCTATATCTAGGCCGACATACATCTGTACGGCCCCCGCCAGTTACTAGTCAGATTTCAGGCAGTTACTAGGTCTGAACTCGGCTACGAACCAAGCAGTCATTAGGTCTCAGCGCAGCTAGCATTACACGGAAGCCGCCGCGAGAAGAGAGAAGAAACAGACATATGTTGAGTATCATTGTATCATCAGTCAATAAAACTTGTAATACTAATCTTTATAGAAATGTTTTAGCTGACCATCGATTCCTGCACCAGTACCTTTCCTGAGAACTAGACCGGGATGAGTACTCAACTAATGGCAGGTCACCACAGTGGGAGCACCTGTGACGAAAACGGGTGCCGTGTTTTACCCTTTCACAGCTATGCCTATATATAAATGGGACTGGTCAACTACTCAAGGCTCGCAAATTGTCAACGGCGTTTAAAGTTTTACTGTACAAGACGCTAGTCATGCGAATGTGAAACATGGAGCACTCGGAAAAAAACTACAAAATTCTATTGGTATTTGACCGGAAAGTCCTGCGTAAAATGTTTGGCATCGTGAAAGACACAATAACTGATGAATGGAGGATTCGCCACAAAGAAGATCTCACTTAACTGTATGGGCAACAAGGCATAATAGGAATGGTCCGCAGTGTTTGAAATGGGCTGGTCACGTCTCATGGATGAGCAAGCAACGATGGTCAATAACTATCCTGACGTTCACATATAAATGCAAAAGACCAAGAGAGTGGCCAAGAAAGACATGGAGTGATGGACACGAAGATTGATCCAGATAGTGATGACGACGAGCAAATGGCTACGTAGAGCGGAAAACACTCCTTGATGGAAACAAAGCCTCAGCAGCACGGGGGTAAAGTAAGTAAGTAAGATAAAAAGTATAAGTTGTTGTAAGTCTATATACATTATACAGTGAATCGAAGGGTGGAGATCAGTCTACAGCCAATCGTTAGTTGTTCTTTGAATGCCTCAAGGTTCGTAGGTGCTTGGAGACACTTCTCTAGTACTGTTGGCTGTACGCCAATTACACTGCCTGTCAATCACGAAGTTAACTTCATCGGTGATTATAATACTATACATTTCGGTGCATCCAAAAGTACTTTTATGTCTAAGGATATTTTCCCATTCCGGATGTTGTGTTTTATTATGTTGGCTAAGAGCTTTTCTATCCAATGACAACAGCTCACCTACATTACAGGCCTATATCAGTCACATCGATAAGCAGCAGGATTTTGGAACATACTATTCTCAATATTATGAACTACCTCGAAGAGAACGATCTACTGACCATAGTAAAGATGGATTTAGAAAGTATCGTTCTTGTGAAACACAAGGATGTGACGAGTGCTGTCGACAAGGTATGTCAAATAGATTCCGTATTTCTATATTTCTGAAAGGCTTTTGACAATGTATTTCACAAGTGTCTTCTAATAAAACTGCATGCTTATGGATGATCACCACCATTGTGAAATTGGAACGCGATTTCCTGTTAGAAATGACACAGTACGTTATAATTCCCCAGGAAAGTGTCACAGGACCCACACTGTTCCTTATTTTTCTAAACGATATAGGAGTCAATCTGAGTAGCTCTCTTAGACAGTTCGCGGATGATGCTGTCATTTATTTATTAGTAAAGTCACAACAAGATCAAAAGCAACTGTAAAATGATTTAAATAAGATATCTGCAAGGCGCAAAAATTAGCAATTAATAATGATAAGTGTGAAAGTAGCTTGTTATGTTTTCTAAGCAAGATCTCGAGCAGCTTAGATCTGCAAATGTAAGTTAAAACGCTCACTGCTGCTCTAAATTACTTTACAAGTGGCCACAGTACTTGCACAAGGGAAATTTATCTAACTGCTCACTCCTTAAGGGATCAGCCAACGTTTTAACAAATAAATGAATAGATAATTGAACATGGGACGGGGAGCATGCATGAAATCATAAAGCAGAGGTTTGATACTTTAAAATCATAATCTATTCAGTAAAATGAACATGCAAATAAATGTGGGGAGACCAAATTAAGCACACACCTTGTACAAAAGCGAATTAAATCATAAAATTACTGCCTGTAATAAAATTGTTTCTGCCCTTTATCAATATGAAGGTAATGTGGGAGGCAATTTGCAAATACACAATGGGTAGATGAAAAAACATTCTTTCATTCACAGACACACGCATAATGCTTGTGGTACATTATGATGCTGGAACACTTGATAGCAGCGGCGAAACGAAACGTCGGTGGCGTTTTGATGAGATGGCAGCTGTCACAAATTTAAGAACACTACGCACCAAATGAACTCATGTGTGGGGAGGCAGTGGTATACTGTTCTTAAGTACTACATGGTGTGTGACCATGCCGAAATACATAGCATTTACAAACAGAAATTAATTTAGAATGAGCAAGTAAAGCATACATGAGAATTCGTATAGAAGAAAGCTAGTATTAATAAAAGAAATAAAAGACTGAAGTAACGACCGTTACAAAAGCATGCGGTGCAATCAGTCATACAAGACAGGTACAACTGAATCAAACTAGAAAAATCTGTGAAATATTTAGCATACTCACGGATACAGACACGACATGAAAAGTTAGTTGAAAAACAGCAAAAAAATTCAAACATACTAAGTTTACACAAAGGCTGAAGGCCACACACGGGTAGTCTAACTTGAGAAAATCCAAACACAAAATCATAACTGGAATGAAAATGAAAATACTAAATTCACACTGTATTACTCCAGTTCTGTAAATTAAAAAACACTTCGCCTCGCATAGCGAAAGAATTACTCAACAAAACTATCACTAAAAAACCGAGACTGCCTGATCACAAAGAAAGCAAAGTTCTAACAGCATGCCTTCCCCTCAGCATGATTCGGCGAAGTACTTACTTCCACGGTTGTCGGAGCAAGAGTGTCGCTCTGAGGCCACAGGAAAAACCTTCCCCCACCACACACCGGATGTAGAGCGCGCTAAAAACGACGCAGAGTGCCTTCAGAGCCTCCTGTCTACCAACCCTTGATAACTGGCGAAGATAATTCCCTCTACATCCGCTCCCAGAGAGGTCTGTCACCTCTTTCGTCCAAGATTAGGTTGGTACGACACTAAGAACACTGACACCTCGCCATCTTGTCAAGTAAGCTTGTCTCTGGCCATCCAGCAGACGACAAACCAAGTCATGCGTTCTTAACTACAGCAAAACGAGGCCTAAAGCGGGAGGCGGCGACTGTAAGCCATTGCGCGACAGTCAGTCAATGTTAAAAGCAACCTTCCAAATTCATAAGAACACACATTTCAATCACACGGATGGTGGAAACATATATAAACATAAGGCATTGATCAATAATAAAAAGAATAAAATAATTAACACAGAAATAGATAACGTTAATGATGCAGAAACACTTTAGGTTAATTAATAGATCAAAATAAATCAGTGGATGTGTTTAAAGTGTGAAGTCAACCATATGACCACTAAATGAAATCCGTTAAACTTCAGTTACACGATAAATTCAACTAAATTCCTGGGAATAACAATGACGAACAACTTAAATTGGAAAGAACACATAGAAAATATTGTAGGGAAGGCAAACTAAAGGCTACATTTCATTGGCATTACACTTAGGAGTTACAGTTCTTCTAAAGAAACTGCGTACACTACACTTGTGCTTTCTATTTTGGAGTATTGCTGCGCATAGTGGGATCCACACCAGGTGGGACTGATGGACGATTTACAGAAAATTCAGAAAAGGGCAGTTCGTTTTGTATTATAGTGATACAGGGGGGAGAGACACAAGAGCTGGGGCGGAAATCATTAAAAGAAAGGCGTTATTCGTTGCCGCGAGATCTATCCGCGGAATTTATTTCACCAACATTCTCTTCCGAATGCGAACATCTACTGTTAGCACCCATCTACATAAGGAGACATGATCATCAAAATGAATTAAGAAAAATCATATGGAAAACTGAAAGATTTCACGCGAGCTATTGGAGAATGAAACTATAAAGAAATGTAAAAGTGGTTCGATGAGATGTGCAGAGTATTTATGTAGATGTAAATTGGAGAGTGTTATACTGGAGATAACATATCTGTAGCCACGAGGAACTGAAATGTTCTGTGACTCATACGGATGAGACGTTATCAGAATTTCCACGGCCCGTTTACGAGACGGAACGAAAATCTGCGCTATGCTGTCGGACTGTTTGATGGCAGGAAGATCGTATCCGGCGCATAGGTGTGCCAAGTGCGGACACGCAGTGGGCTTTTTACCGCGTCAAAGCGGCGCGCACACTCTGATTAAAACTCTTTGTTGGGCGGTGTTTGCGATGTAGCGCTACAGTGTTGTCTCATTTGCGCATCAGGTAAGGCTCGGTCAACAGCCAGTGGTTTGTCAACACGGACAGAGCGCGTACTTGCCGCCTGCAACCGGCGACAGTTTAATGGGCTGCCGACAGTGCCAGGTAGAGATTAAACGCGTCCACCGTAGTACCCCAACGCGCAAGTGAACCCGCGTTTTGTTGTGAAGCTCTGACAAGAGCCGACGGTCAGCGTGCGGCATTAAGAGGCTGATTGCAGGAACTTAACCTTCATCTGACCTGGCGGGGTCATATATGACCCCAAGAGTTTTTATTTTAATATTTATTCGCTATGTGACATGGTGGGGAGCTTTTACGAAAGCTGCCAAGTCTAAAGAAGGTAACCAACATATTTTTTGTACATATTTGAAACATTAGAAAAAAATATAAATCAATATCCAGCGTAGGAATTTAAACAAATATGGCTCGCAAATCACCTTTTGTGTTTACATATGGCAAGAACCATGCCTTTAGAAGTGCAAAACACGGAAAATAACGTCTTTCTAATGAAAACAAATTTTTATGTGAGTTAAAATATGACAGATAAATTCAAATCTTTTAAAATAATTTCTTTGTGGTTACTTCTATGTTTAAATAAATTTGTTTACCTTGACAATTTGATATTAACTAGATAATAAATGCTGTACACTCAAAAAGTTAGCCGGCCGCGGTGGCCGAGGTGACTGAGGCGCTCCCGTCACGGTCAGCACGGCCACTACGGTCGGGGGTTCGAATCCCCCCTCGGGCCTGGATATTTGTGCCGTCCTAGTTAGTAAGTAGTTCATAAGTTTAGGGACTGATGACCCCGTAGTTAAGTCCCATAAGCTTAACAAACATTTGAACATTTTCAAAAAGTTATTTACAATTACATTTACCCCAATAATTTGGGATCAAAATTACCCCGCCAGGAAATGAAAGTTATCTACATTCGCCAGGGCAGTTAAGGGTTAAGTCAGAGGGTTACTGTGAGAAACCGGTGTTCCTATTTTTCCCAAATTTTGTACTAAGTCTGTTGTGCTTAAGTCCCTACTGAATATTCGGTTTCGATTTCGTCCAGAAATCAGCCAAATAATGGCTTGGCCGAAATGAGCTTTCTTGAACTTACTGAAGAAGTGCGGTACCGTTCTGAATGGATTCAGTCAACAATTACGCTTTACGGCTAGGAGTCTCTCCTATCGCGTAAAAATTATGGACATTTTGCTGTTAAGCACAATAATAATTTCGTGTGACTCATTGACCTGGTGCAAGTCTTTCAGTTGGACGCCACTTCGGCGACTTTCGTGTCTCTAGCCTACTCAGTATTCTACGTAAGAGAATGGGTTATATTTTGCTATGCTGGTGAGTTTTATTAATTAATTCGAACTATTCAAACATTTCGACCATTTCATGGCATTGATATAAATCCAATGGCAATTATTAATAATTTTTTTTTGAAAATGAGGAGATTGTTTTAATAACTAATATGGGTTTAGGAAACATTGATCATGTGGTACACAACTTTTCCTGTTTGGTTTTCGTAAATTTACACCAACAAAAATCATACTGTTAGTCGTAACTGTGACTTAATTTTTCTAAGCACTTTTTGCAGCACTCATTGAAGCTGTTATGTATTCAGGAATGTCAAAAAGGAGATATGTAAAGTAGTTGCAAAAAACGAAAGTGAAGACGGCAATATAAAGCTAGCGCTCTCAAGAACAAAATCGTAAAGGCTTACGATTACTTTCTGCGTATTTTGTATCGTGGTAGTCGTGGTGAGGCTCTGGTATTTCATAGTATCTATTTGGCATGTTTGTTGTGTACCTAAAAACTATCTTCCTACAAGAAGGTATGCAGGCCTGTGGAATTTGTGCTAGCTACACAGAAGTCTCGTTAATTCGAGGCGAACGGATCACTCGAACTATCGAAATTTATGCGTGAAAAAGAAGAAAATCGACCTTGAAAAGAATATAGTGTAAAAAATGAACTTTTTAAAAAAAGTTTCTAAATAGTCATTTACATTGGCAGCCTAAAGGTTTTAAAGCCTTCTTATTATTTACTTCGCATTATAATGGTGGAGTGCCTTTTTCTGTGAAGATATAATGAACCCGCAGTTGTTCTTTTGTTGTATGACGCTCGTGTTTAAGGGAAATTCGTAATTCCGAGACTCTGATAGTGTTATTGTCTACTTATTGTCTAACTTCCATTGATTTTTCTTTTTTAGGTAGGAAATGTCACAACGAGGAGAAAAGAATCCAATTTGGAAGTACTTTAATAAGAATACCGCCAATGTGTCTAAACATGTTCGTCTCCCATGTCATCTTCTACGGTCTCTTGATTAGGCTTACATACACTGAAGAAGTTGTAGTATAGGGAGGTGTAACGGAAATATACAGAGATTTTAACTAAATTACGTCATTAATTCGGCCGAAACTAGAAGAAGGAGCCAAATTTTCGGTTATGATTTCGGTTTCGGCAACGAATCATGTTTCGATCGGGCGCTAGTTATGCTAATAAATTTTTATAAGTACTGTACAAAATATTCAAGATTTTTTAAAATAAAATATTCCATTCTAGTAATTTCCGTGGTGTCCATATCTTCATAATTTTTCCATTACAGCCGTCTAGACAATGACACGCCATGTGCACTCACCAAATAATATTTTCACTTATCCTAAGGGAATTAAAAGATAACAATAATAACCAGAAATATTTCCCTTGTCAGATCAAAAGATGAGAGGAGAGTTTTTCACTTTCATATGAACGCTTATGAACCACAGACATTGCAAAGGTGGGGTGGCATGTGCGCCTCAACAATACAAATATCAGTGCCGTAGGTGCGGCCGTAGAGGGGGGGGGGGGGGTGTCTGTGCAGAGGCCAGGCAGACGTGTGATTCCTGAAAAGGGACAACAGCCATTTCAATAGTTACAGCGGCAACAGTCTCACTGAGCCGGCCTTGTAACATCAGCTGACGTGACTTTTTCATGCAGTTACTGTGAACAGCTAAAAGAAAGGAGAAACTACAGTCTTTACTTTTCCCGAGGAGATGCAGCTCTATAGTATGTACAGATCACGCACTTAAACGTGACCCCTGAGCGGGAAATGTTGGGAGCTGAAGTTTGCATTCAGCTATTACGCATTGGCTGTTAGAACAAGACCCGCCTCTTTCTCCCAGTGCCGCCAGCTTACGGCGTATAGATTACAGGTTTTAAAAGAAACAACATGTAAGGGGTTAAGGCGTCACATATGGAACACGAAATTAAGTATCACTTTAATGTTTGAGTAATAGAAAACTGGAACGTATATCTGCGAAATATTAATATTTTAAAGGGACTTATTAAGCGGGTGTAGCAACGCTTCCTACCTCTTTTTATTGCCGTAACTGAGTAACAATCAGAATTAACAGTCTTCACTCCACTTTCAAGGACAGCCTTCTTTTTTCTAAAAGAAGTCGTCAGGGTATGTGGACTTATTTTAGCAAATAACAAAGTGGAAGACAATAATCAGCACAAATCAACAATACATTGACGAGGTCTACGGTGTACAATGCTGTTACCAGGTAAGGTTGGTAGAGAGCATAAACATGCCGTAGATACGAATTCAGCCGACTTCCGCCGATGAGAGAGGAGCCACGAAAAAGTGCATGACCTGTCTGTGTATGTGATGGCGTCCTATTCGGTAAAATCGTCCCCTATTCGGATCTCCGAGGAGGGATTGTTCAGGTGGATATTATTAGGAAATTCAGGATGGTCATCAGATTGCCTTCCATAAAGGAGGGTTTTTTTTTGGGCCCACGACTATATGATATCGAAATGGGTGATTTGTAGCAATCTGTTGTTATTTCTGTAAGAATCTTTACTTTGAAGATCTAGATTTCGGCAAGGGACTTCTCATTATCAATGCTAAAATAACAAGAAGTCAACTGTCGGCGTCCCGCAATATCTACGTGTAATTATAAATACTCAGTAAAAACACCTGATTATTTTGCAGATAAATTATAACATTTCAAAACATAATATTTTCCAACAATAAAGCTGAGCAGGTATAGTAAACCTCTCCTGTTTGTATAAAAATAGCTTATTATAATATCTTTAACATAAAAACCTGACACACATGTAACCAAGTGTACAGGTAACAGATTTACTTTTATGTATTTTGGCTATGTGTTAGCTATTTTACAGTGTTATTTTTTTCTTTTTTTTTTTAAACCAGTCATGAACAAAGAAACAGAAATTTTTAAGACCTTACATTTTGCATATTGTTCTATTTCACAAATTGTAACAAATTGTAAAAAAAAAATATAACGTGCCTGTAAAATGTAGAGGGCACCACATGCCCAACCGATCTCTCCTACGACCTGCCCCACTTTTACTAGTGATAGTATTGCATCTACACTAAACTATGGAAAATGTATTACATATCGTATGTGAGGGTTAAACAATGCACATGTATAACAGACTAATATACACATACATAGTATGTAAACTACATCTGTATGGTTCTTTCTAATTCGTCAATGTTATAATTTACATAATTTATTTATACTGATGGTTGACGTTTTGTTATATTATCACTGATAATGGTAAGTTACTTGCTGAAATCTAGATCTACAAAATAAAGCAGTTTGTTACAAAAAATAACGATAGATTGCTGTAAATCACCCATTTGGACAAAACGGTAATTTTACGGAATGAATAGTAGGGTTCAATGTCCGCCTCCGTAGCTTAGTAGTACCGTCGCTGATCGCCGATGCAAGAAGCACAGGTTCGATTACCCGCAGCGGACTGGGTATTGTGTGTTTGCCCTATCGTCACTTTTACCATCGACATCAAGTCGCCCAACTGGCGTCAATAGAAATACTTCCAGTAGGCAGCAGAAACCCTTTGGGGATATTCCGTACACGAAACACCATACGATCATTTCACTTTTTATATTTTTTATGGTTTAGCGTACCGTGGACGGCGTGGTCATTAGAGACTGAGCTAATATATTGAAATGTTTGTGAACTTATTGGATGTGCTATGGTCATCAGTCTGTAGATTCACGAACTATTTAAACTAACAACTCACACACCCATGCCTGAGGGAGGACTCGAACTTTCGACGGCAAACAACAGCGAGTTCCGCAGCAAGTTGCCTTAGAACGCTCGGCCACTGCACCGCGGCAGACGGAGCTCACGCTCGGATTATTAGGGTAACGATTGGGAAGGAAATCGAGCCCATTAAGGAACCATTCCGGAAAAAATTATACCACGGAGTCATAAAGTGAGAATATAGAGGCCAATCCATCGCTGCACCGGTAAACTTGCAATAATCCAACACATTGACCCCACTGCGGAAGTATTAATCCATTCAGAAAGCGAAACACCTGTTCGGTGTGATGTAGTTTGGCACCATCTTGTATGAACCACTCGGTGGCTAGTCGATCGTCCAGAGCTACCCGTGTGGCGACAAATTGTTCCAAAATTTGCAATGCAACGTTCACTAGTGATCGTTCCTCAAATGAAAAAACGCCAGTAATGGCACTGCTACATATCGCAGCCCACATAGTAACTTTGGGGAAGACAGCTGTTTCCGCAATACCTCCTTTTGACACGTTAAATGATGTTTGAAAATTTCGCCTTTTCGCCATAGGACTGTGTTGTAGCCTTGGTACTCCAGTGTCAGAAATACACGTTGTTCGATGAAATACATGACTGCAACCTCCTCCTTCGGTTCGCTAAAAAAACTTTCACGTTGCAGCCGTGGAACTGATCGCTCGGATTTGTTGCGCATTGTCGGAACGCCATAATGCGGTTACAGCGCCAATTGTTGGCAGCTTTTCGAACTAGTTTGACCCTGATTTTTATTAACCTTTTACAATACAAATACTTTTTGATGCATTCGTCTATCGATCTTCGTTTTCGAGTTATTTAACTGAGAAATAAGGACGTTCTTCGATGGAAACCCTGTAGTTTTCAATGTATAAGTTTTTTATTTTTATTTTTAAAAAATTTTTTTTTCGACTGCCGCGCGGAATGGCCCTGTGGTCTATGTCGTCATGTTACGGACTGGGCGGCCGTTCCAGTCGGAGGTTCGAGTCCTATATTGGGCATGTATGTATTTATGTGTTTGGGTGTGTGTGTTATCCTTAGTGTAAGTTAGTTTAAATAGTTTGTGAATTTAGGGACTGACAACCATACCAGGTTCGTCCAATACGTTTACAAACATCTGAAAACTTAGTTTGACTGTGACTTCGTTTTGCTATTGATTTTCCATGTCTGCAGCAGTATTTGGAGGAATGAAGTGATGTAGTAGATGTGAATAAAAAGCAGAATATGTGTAAAATAGGGGTAATAAGAGAATAATGCGACGTTACTAGTAACTTTGATGAAATGGTTGTCCAACCGTAGTGATTGTGAGTAGGAGATCCTTACCGCTATGTTACCAAGAGTTGGCATCAGGTAATAAGAATGCTCGTAACGGAAATCAAAATGTATAAAGTTATTGAAAATTTCATAGATATCTATGACAGCCATGCTCTGATGTATGTTTCTGAATTTGCAAAGCTTCAGTGTTGGAAATTAGAAACGGTTTTTCAGAAATTGGATGACAAACTGAATGATTTTTTCGTAGCAGCAGTCAGCTGTCACGTTGCTAAGAATTACTGCCGATAATAATCCCATGAACACATAGCTAACCACGACACTTTACATCTAAAACATGTTAACAAGCAATAATAAGTTTGTCTTCTGCAGCGATAAGCAATAAGAGCAGCATATCTATGATCATGGTTGCAGTTCGATAACTGCATGACCTAAAAACCATTAATTTTTCTCTTTTGTTTAAAATAACCGACTACATTGAAAAGAAATTAAGCGCCGAAAACGAGAATCCACTTTCACCTTGTTATTAAGATGCTAACTCATTTATCAAAAGCTGTGGAATGTATTATTCACGACCAAATTACTAATTATGCAAATTAAAGTTGTGTTGCAAATATGCCCGGCCTCCGTAAACGGCATAGCATCGACACTGAATTAATTAAGGTAACTGATGACCTGAAATATGCAACAGACAACACTGGGGGCACAATATTGACACAGCTACACTCCAGAAAATCATTTGTTACCGTCAACTTTGACACACTACTAAGAAAAATGTGGCGGCTACAATTTTCAGTTTACTGAAGTGGTTTGAAAGCAACTCTTGTCAGCAACAGGAGTAAGTCTTGGTACCACTATTATCTTACTTTTCTCGGCCTTTGTTTTCTTGGAAATATAGTTTCTCTGTCTATGAGATCCCGCTTTAGACTTGAGGACAATAATCCCGATAGTGTCCACAGGAATGGTGATATGTCTTCACTGGTAAGATGGTTACAAAATAAGGCGAAGGAGTCACAAGTAATTTTAGTATCCCGTCAGAAATCAATAATTTCGGAGTCCCGCGAACATTTGCCTCCTAGTCTTCATGTACGTTGTTTCGCTACGTTCAGGAGGTCTTAAACTTGCATTTTTGATCTCAAAAAGTTTCAAAACTTGCTTCCATAGGATATGATACATACATTTGTGGATTAGCTCGTTCTACCGTAACTCCATTATTGCGATGTAACCAGCATGGCACAAATAATGTGAACAATAGATCGCTAGAAATAGCGACGAATGTTTGTGTGTGATACATTTACATCAGCCGTCTGTACATTCACGCTAATGGTTATTTGTAGAATATCCGACAGGAACCCACGAGAGTTCGGTAAACCGACACGTAGTCAAAATATCGTGGAATAACTACGACGTAATCTGGACAATCACCCGAAAATTCTACAAATTGGGAATATTTTGGGAAAACATTAGACAGTATGTAATCTGTACGGTTCATACAACCAATTGGGGTGGTTGCACCCAAATGAAATACATGACTACAGCAAACTTTGTTTCGTGCACTATATGTTCAATGCACAAGCAACACAGTATCTTGCAACAGAAATTAAGTTCAAAATTCAAATGATTGTAGCTCTAAGGGAGTTAAGTGCTGCGGTTATCAGTCCCTAGGCTTCCAAACTACTTAAACTAAGTTATGTTAAGGACAACACAGACACCCATGTCCAAGGAAGGAGTCGAACCTCCAACGGCAAGCAACTGCGCGCTCCGCAGCAAGGCGCCTTTGAGCGCTCGGCCACTCCAACGCTTTCATCATAACTGAGAGCCAAGATCTCACTATCTACACTGCTATAACAATTTGGAGATCAGTTGAGACATCTAGTTTATGTAGTATTGTCATCAACAGAATGATCTAAAATTGTTCGACGTCTTTCTGTCGGTTCTACAGAGTGGAGGCAATAACATTACGGAATCCGAGATAGTGGTAATAACAGAAATTTGCTGCAGAGGGGTAAACTTGGGTTTAGCAAACTAATTACACAAGCAGTCGGGTCCAGATAGTGTAGTGAGCAGGTAGTGCAATGCAGAAACAACGTGAAACTTCCTGGCAGATTAAAACTGTGTGCCAGAACCGCAACTCGAACCTGGGACCTTTGCCTTCCGCGGGCATGCGCTCTATCGACTGAGCTATCCCGACACGACTCAAGATCCGTCCTTACAACTGTGGCTAAGCCATGTCTCCATCATATCCTTTCTTCCAGGAGTGCTAGTCTTGCAAGATTAGCAGAACTTCTGTGAAGTTTGGAAAGTAGGCAGAAGTAAAGTTGTGAGGACAGACAGTAAGTAGTGTCGGAATAGCTCAGTCGCTACAGCGCTTGCCCGTGAAAGGCAAAGTTCCCAGGTTCTAGTCCCGGTTCCAGCAGACAATTTTAATCTGCCAGGAAGTTTCATATCAGCGCACACTCGGCTGCAGAGTGAAAATTTCATTCCTGACACAAAGTAGAGCCACAGGAAGGTTGGAAATGGGTCAGACACAAAGAGAGGTGGTACAGTTCTTGGAGTGTCCCAAAATGTATTCCAGGACCTGGATGCGATTTCGGGCAACAGGAACCGATACAAAAAACGTCGAGGCCAAGGTCATCCACGGAAAACATCAGCAAGAGATGACCGTTTCTCCAGTTAACAGCGCGTAACAGTAGGCTCAATGCAATGCCCCTTCCAGGCAGGAAAAGCACACGCAGTATCAACAAAAGCAGTCGAGATCGCCTTCGGGAGTGTGGCCTCTACGAACGAATGTCTGTTGTGTGTGTCTCATTAAAACCACATCACCGTTTAGCCCGCAGAAACTGGGTGTACGAACGTCAGGGTTGGAGTCGTAAAGAATGGAGCCGGGTTCTGTTCACAGATGAGTCAATATTTTTTATTCAGCCGGACAACCGTCGTTCCTTCATCTGGAGAGAACGTGGAACTCGGAACAAACCTTCTTATGGCAGGAAACATAACAATATCATCGTGGTGGACGAATGTTGTGGACAGGAGTCAGTATTGGCGGACGTACGGACCTCTATGTCGTTCAGAATAGCGCTGTGACTGCTCAGTTATCCTTCGACCTTTTTTTTGTGCCCTACGCTGAAGCCATAGAAGAGTGGTTCCTT
Organism: Locusta migratoria; assembly: GCA_026315105.1. Lineage (NCBI taxonomy): Eukaryota > Metazoa > Arthropoda > Insecta > Orthoptera > Acrididae > Locusta > Locusta migratoria. The sequence goes on from CM048746.1 coordinate 457,206,113, forward strand.
TTGGAGGACGCCAACTCTCGTCCCCACAGAGCTGTACTGTTGGAGAACATGCTTCAAGCTGAAGGAATTGAACAAATGGAGTGGCTAGCTTGTTCACCGGACTTAAATCCGATCGAGCACGTCCGGGATGCACTTGTCAGATTCATATCAGCCAGACCAGCACCTCCCACAGCGGTTGCAGAGCTGGATGTCGAATAGACAAACATCCCTCAAGATCTGATAGATAACTCCATACTGCAAATACCACGCAGATGTGCAACTTTGTTGGCTGTTCGAGGTGATCACACACACACACATTACAGTTGCAACCAATCTATATATATAAAGCAGAGTGTCCGTATGTTTGCGTGTTTTTGTGTTTGTGTGTACGTGTTGCATACAAATCTACAGTTTCGTTCCAATCTTTATGAACTTATGTACAGGTAAGCGTCAAATCATGAGGACGGGCGCTGTAAGTGTAAGAATCACGTACGCTACATAGTTCACGACATATGAAGTCATAAACAATGAGATGTGCGAGAAACTGCTGCATTTAGCAACAATGCTGCTCATTTTCTCCCAAACCACTGGAACGATTTCAACCAAATTTGGTACACACATTCCTTACCATGAGATAACAATTGCTGCAGGCTTAAGAATCACATACGACACATGGTTCAGAAGATATGAAGTCATAAACAATAGGAATAGCAAAAAACCGCCTATAATGCTGTGAGACTTCATAAATACGCTATATGAGAATGAGAGTACTTAGCGACCTGCAAAAACTTTAAACATACTTTCAAACTTTTTTTAAACTTTCTCTCTCTGACAACCAAAGCAAAATTATGAAAGGAAAAAAGTTTCTCGCTTACTACTTTTCCGCTGTTTATGGAATAAAACTTCGGCATTCAGTATGACGTTACAATTTATAATTTTACAGTACAAATTGTAGCCGCAGTAAATTTTACAGACAGTATACACACATAAATTGGAATGTACCTTCTGAAATGTATCATAGTGAGACACGAAGTTTATGAGATATGAGCACATAAACAGTAACTTTCATCATAGAAAACCCCCTTATTACGCACCAAGTTTTAATCTATTACTTCTTTACTACTAATTGTGTTCCCATGAGATTTTATAGACATACAGCCCTTATAAAAATGAATACATACCTGACAAATGGCAGGAATGAATAAAAAATAAATACCCGGGAAACGCCGGGTTTTCATCTATCATCTTAATAAAATACCTTACAACATGTATATTGTGTATGACATCTCACGTTAAGTAGTGAGATGGGAACAAAATCTGCGACTTAAAGTAAATGCGAGAAAGTTACAAGAAATTTTACTGTCTCATCAGAAATTAATAAGTTTTGAATATTCGCGTGTAGTTGTCTCTTGTCCCTACAGTACTCTTCTGGAGCAAGCTTGCCTGCAGCCTGCACCCAATTAAATGGCCTGTTATTTTGAAGAAGATACTGACTCAGTTCGTCTTGTCACCCTCATAACGGTTCCCCAGAACTTACGGGTATGGGCAGTTTCCCCTCAGTCGGACAGTGAAGCAGGTGCTAGCACCTTCACCCATGTAAGAAAATAAATGTTCTTAGCTGCTACTAGGTGTTGAAAAGCATCAACACAGACAGTTGGTAATTTGTTCTGGACCGGGACTCCAAGTCGGATTTCTCACTTGAGGCGAGCAGTCGCTTCTTATATTGGCCATGCAGACACATTTCTCGCCTGACTCAAATGATCAGCTGCTACACTACAGACGTAGTGCCCCGCCTTTATTATCCAACTTCGCAGTTTAAACTGTGTTGGTGATAGGGTTTGGAGGTTGCTTGTGTATCTGCACTGAAACTGTCGAATACTGTCCATTATAAAGTTAACACTCATACCTAATGATTATATTGTGACCATACTGTCAGGTAGAGTGAATAACATTTTAAAATACTTAGCTTTTACAAGTCTGCCTGGGTCTAGTGTTGACGAGGGAAAATTGGTGAATAGCTTTAAATCAAAGTTAGAAAAACTCATTTTCTGAATTTATTCTCACGGGTGTAACTCTCTACATATTGACAACAACCTATTTGACAAAACGTTTCCAGCAATCTTTTACATAATCCAACCTTCTCGAATGTTAACAGCACTTCTACATACAGCATCACATACACCACAGACTTGGCGTTGACACAAAAGTGAAAACTGAACTGTCCCTGGATTTGGAGTGCGCTTATATATTGTTAACAATTTCAATGTTGTAGGATGATTGTTATAACAATTACAGATGTTGATTTATAATTACAAAAGTTAGTGTTAATTAAAACATACAATGTAATTTAACAGCGAATACAAAGTACATTATATTTATACAATGTTATTGCTCTTCTTCGTTAATTTCTTTGGTAAATTTAGTACTAGAGTATTTACAAACAATTAAATGCTTTAAGACGTGGTTATATAATTAAATACTGAATGAATAACTTCACTAACGTTTACACAGTTTCTGCACAAACACCGGTAAGTTTTTATGATAATAGTTTTTAACTTTGTCGTTCCAAAATACACAAACACAAATATCGAACAATTTGTATCTTACACGAGATTTCGTTTGCAACCATTCCCAGCCTGATTACAATGTAAGTAATGCTGTTTTACACAGTCTCTATAACTTAATAGTCACGTCTGCAATTGAATTTCGATTAATATCATTTTTATTTCTTCATTTACTATGAAGATTTCTCGAATGTTCTGTCCAACGTTTCTCTTAATAACCCCACAATCAATGTTCTTTTTCACGAAAATCGCAAATAATGTCTGTAAGTACACTTTATATTCGACGCACACCCGATTTACTCCTTCTACACTCGCGTTGGTTTGAAGTTTAGGGTTAATGGAAATGTCCGATACCGCCGTCGGTACTCGCGAGTCTCAGTTTCCCGTATTTCACTTTAGCCAGCTGAGGGGATCCACACTGGCCGATCAATTACACCATGTATGCTGAAATAGTTTGAAATTCAGTCTTCTCAGAGTGCCGTATGATTACGTCCTGGGTTCACTATTCTTTTCTTATATGTCTAGTCGGCTCTGTCATGCTTCAAATATAATTTCTATGCCGACAATCTGCTATACAGGGTGTCCCATTTATCTTGACCACACAAAATATCTATTGAACAATAATAACTATTGGCAAACGATTTTAACTTGTATCAATGTAAGGCAGGAGCTAATAAATGTAAATATTTTGAAACATTCTCAAACGGATGCAAATGTATTTTTTAACTTATATGTTCTTAAATGGACATCCCATATTATTTCATCAACAAACTATAGCATGACCAATCACATAAACAATGACATTGATTGCACGCAATACGCCAATTACATCCCGAGAAATTACAAAGCGAATTAGACGCTTGAAATATGCGAAACGCGCAGCTAGCGCACGTGCTGGGGTTCTCGCATGAGTCTCAGGACTTGCGCTAGCCGCGCGTTTCGTGTATTTCAAGCGTCAACTTTACTTCCTAATTTCTCAGGATGTAATTGGCGTATTGCGATGCAATCAATGCCATTGTTTATATGATTGGTCATGCTATAGATTCCTGATGAAATAATATAGGGTGTACATTTAAAAACAGATACGTATTTGTTAAAAGGCACATAAGTTTTCGTTTTATAACGTTACAAAATATGTACATTCATGAGCCCCTGCCTTACTTTGATACCGGTGGAATTTGTTTTACAATGTTGTTGTTGTTGTGGTCTTCAGTCAGGAGACTGGTTTGATGCAGCTCTCCACAATACCCTATCCTGAGCAAGCCTCTTCATCTCCACATAAGAACGGCAACCTACATCTGTCTGAATCTGCTTACTGTATCCATCTCTTGGTCTTCCTCTGCGGTTTTTACCCCACACACTTCCCTCCAACGCTAAATTCACAATTCCTTGATGTCTAACAATGTGTCCTACCAATCTATCCCTTCTTTTAGTCAAGGTATGCCAGAAATTCCCTTACTCCTCAATACTGTTCAGTACCACCTCATTTGTTACACGATCTACCCGCCTAATCTTCAGCATTCTTCTGTAGCACCACATTTCAAACGCCTCTATCCTCTTTCTGTCCACACAGTTTATCGTCCATGTTTCACTCCCATACAAGGCAACACTCCATACAAATGCCTTCAGAAAGGACTTCCTTACGCTTAAATCAATATTCGCTGTTAACAAATTTCTCTTTTTCTAGAACGCCTTTCTACCCATTGCCATTCTGCATTTTATATCCTCTGTACTGCGACCATCATATGTTATTTTACTGCCCAAGTAAACTCATCTACCTCCTTTATTGTTTCGTTACCTAATCTAATTCCTTCAACATCACCTGATTTTCTTACACTGCACTCCATTACCCTAGTTTTACTCTTTTTAATGTTCATCTTATATGCACCTTTCAGCACACTCTCCATTCCGTTCAATTGCTCTTCCAGGTCCTTTGCTGTATCTTACAGAATTACTATGTCGTCAGCAAAACGCAATGTTTTTAATTCTTCACCCTGAACTTTAATTCCTTCTCCAAATTTCTCCTTGCTTTCCTTTATAGCTTGCTCAATGTACAAATTGAATAACAATGGAGAAAGACTACAACCCTGTCTTACTCCCTTTCCAACCACTGCATCCCTTTCATGCCCTTCAACTCTGACAACCGCTGTCTGGTTTTTGTACAAGTTGTAAATAACCTTACGCTCCCTATATTTTACTCCTGCTTGCTTCAGAACTTGAAAGAGTTTATTCCAATCAACATTGTCAAAAGCCTTCTCCAAATCTACAAAAGCTAGAAATGTAGGTTTGCCTTTTCTTAATCTATCTTCTAGGATAAAACGTAAAGTGAGTATTGCCTCCCGTGTTCCTATATTTCTCCTGAACCCAAACTGATCTTCCCCGAGGTCGGCTTCTATCAGCTTTTCCATCCTTCTGTATTTAATTCGTGTTAATATTTTGCAACCATGACTTATTAAACTGATGGTTCTGTAGTTTTCACACCTGTCTGCACCTGCTTTCTAACATTTTTCTTAAAGTCTGAGGGTACTTCGCCTGTCTCATACATCTTACACACCAGGTGAAACAGGTTTGTCATAGCTGGTTCTCCCAGAGACTTCAGTAGCTCTGAGGGAATATTGTCTACTCCAGGGGCCTTGTTTCGACTTCTTTCAGGGCTCTGTCAAATTCTTCTCTCAGTACAGTATCTCCTATTTCATCTTCATCTACATCCTCTTCCCTTCCTACAATAGTGTCTCGAAGTTCATTTCCTTTATAGAGCTCTTTCCATCTTTCAGCTTTCCCTTCTTTGCTGAGAACTGGTTTTCCATCAGTGTCCTTGATATTCATAGAGCTGTTTTTCTTATCTCCAAATGTTTCTTTTATTTTCCTGTAGGCTGTATCTATTTTTCCCCTATTTATACATTCTTCTACATCCTTGCATTTGCCTTATAGCCACTCCTGCTTAGCCATTTTGCACTTCCTGTCAATCTCATTTCTTAGTCGTCTGTATTCCAATTTGCCTGTTTCATTTACTGAATTTTTATATTTTCTCCTTTCATCGATTAAATTCAGTATCTCCAGTGATATCCAAAGTTTCTTTGTAGGTCTTGCTTTCCTACCTATTTTGTCCTCTGCTGCCTTCACTATTTCATCTGTCAATTTTACCCATTCCTCCTCTACTGTTTTATTTCCCCCTGTTTCTGTCAATTGTTGCCTGAAGCTCCCTCTGAAATTCTTAAGAACTTCAGGATCCTTCAATTTATCCAGGTCCCATCTCCTTATTTTCCTACCTTTTTGTAGTTTCTTCAGTTTCAGCCTACAGTTCATAACCAACAAGTTATGGTCAGAGTCTATGTCTGCCCCTGGGTATGTCTTACACTTTAAAACCTGGTTACGATATCTATGACTTACCATTATAAATTCTATCTGGTATCTTCCGGTGTCTCCTGGTCTCTTCCACGTATACAACCTTCTTTTGTGATTCTTAAACCAAGTGTTTGTCATAACTAAATTATGTTCTGTGCAAAATTCTACCAGGCGGCTTCCTCTTTCATTCCTTTTGCCCAGACCATATTCACCTACTATCTTCCCTTCCCTTCCTTTTTCTACTACCGAATTCCAGTCTCCCATCACAATTAAGTTTTCCTCTCCCTTAACTGTCTGAATAATTTCCTTTAGCTCCTCATATATTTCTTCGATTTCCTCATCATCGGCAGAGCTAGTTGGCATATAAACCTGTACTACTGTTGTCGGTGTTGGCTTCGTATTTATCTTGACAATGATAATGCGATCGCTGTGCTGGTCATAGTAGTTTACCCGCATTCCTATTTTCTTATTCATTATCAATCCTACTCCTGTGATACCCCCAACTGATTTTGAATTTATAATCCTGTACTCACCCGACCAGAAATCCCATTCATCCTGCCACCGAACTTCACTAATCCCCACTATATCTAACTTCAACCTATCCATTTCCCTTTTTAAATTTTCTAATTTTCCTACTCGATTAAGGGATCTAACATTCCACGCTCCGACCCGTAGAATGCCAGTATTGTGTTTCCTGATGATCACATCCTCCTGAGTAGTCCCCGCCCGGAGATCCGAATGGGGGACTATTTTACCTCCGGAATATTTTACCCGAGAGGATGCCATCATCATATGTTCATACAGTAGAGCTGCATGTCCTCGGGAAAAATAACGGCTGTAGTTTCCCCTTGCTTTCAGCCGTTTGCAGTAACTGTGTGACAAAGCCACATTAGCTGATGTTGCAAGGCCAGCTCAGTCAATCATCCAGACTGTTGCCACTGTAACTACTGAAAAGGCTGCTGCCCCTCTTCAGGAACCACATGTTTGTCTGGCCTCTCCACAGATACCCCTCCGCTGTGGTTGCACCTACGGTACGGCTATCTGCATCGTTGAGGCACGCAAACCACCCCACCTCGGCAGTGTCTGTGGTTCATGGGAGTTTTACAATAGCTGTTGTTATTCCAGAGATATTTTGGGTGGTTAAGATAAATAGGACACCCTGTTTATGAGAACATTGGTATTGATCTGTTTTCAGCGGTAAGATTGGCGCAAAACAAATCTTTTGTTAGTCCGTGTTTTCATTACAAATGTCGGGTTTTAGATCCGCCTTGATGCGAAACACTTGATTATTTACATACCTATACTAGTTTCAGTCGAAATCCCGCCATCATTAGTGGTTTACACAATGATACAGCTGAAAAAGGTGTATATCTTACAATGTTTTCTCAGTTTTGTAACTATGTTATTTCTGCATTCTTTTAGAATAAATACAATACCCACTGATGATGGCGGAATTTCTGCTTGAACTAGTATGGGTATGTAAATAAACAAGTGTTTTGCATCAAGGCGGAACCACAACCCTACATTTGGTGCAAAACGTTAAACTAAATGCGCAATAGTCACAAGTAATTTTAGTATATCATCAGAAATTAATACTTCCTAAATTCCCGAATTATTGCCACTGTTCCAGTACATTATAAAAACGGCAAAGAACTTACAAGCAAGTTTCAATCAGCACTTCTACAATGCAGAAAATAATGTTTCTACCTGGAGGTAGACTTTCGCTTACTTCTATGTCATTCAAAAGTTTAGCAAAATATGTAACACTTAAACGTGTAGAGTAACTTCTTCTTCCGAACTGTCACTCCGGAGATGTGATCCGGCACGGCACGGGTGGGGACTAGACTACTAGAACTAGTCGCGGATGTCTGTGTGCGATACATCCGCAACAGCCATCTGTCTGTCAGTTACAGTGCTTCATACGCCCAATTAGGTCAGATGCGCTAGAGCTACGTGACTGCTGTATGCTGTACTTAGTTCCCCATCTCGTCACTGCACAAGTACCATAGTAACTGGCATCAGAATTTAAGTACCTCTCCTGCGGGACCTGCTCGTAGAAAGGGGGCGAGAGGTACCTCATCTGTTACGCCATAATGCTGCTCATGATCTGTAGAATGCAAACGGTATCCAGCTATCGCCCTTCATGAAAGATACACCTCAATATATAAGTAACTAACTACAGCACACATGTACGTAAAAGGGATCTGTATTATACAATAGGATGCACAAGGAAAATAGGGAACTGTGCACAAGGTCATCTGTCAAGTCATGTCGTTTGCTCAAGCACGTGATCGGTCAAACCACAAAAATTTATCCTGTTACCCTTCCTTCTCCTGTACGTAGGTCTTCATATCATGCATGTTCATTATTTTATCTTTCTTTATTCTACAATAATTTTATTCCATAGCTAACTCATATCACCGCCTCTTTTTCTTGCTTAAGCATCATCCATTATCTTCCTTTTCTTATCTATTATCTCACCTCAATTTTTCTTCCTTTTACCTGCAGGTACCTAAAATTTATATAAAACCTGAAAAACATCTTCACTTCAAAATATTGTTATAATCTTTACATTTCCAATAAACCACATAAAAATCATACTGAAATCTGATATGTACCTTCTCTGTTTGCATATTTAAGAAAAAAATTCATAATCTTACGTCATGTCGCTATGTTTTTCGTCTTGACAATCATTGTGTCATAATTTAAACTGGAGGCATCAACCTCATTTCCTTTGACCTAATTCGATCTATCTTACATTTTTTGATCTTCCTTGCTGTTTATTCCATTCTATTCTGATAAAATTGGCTATAAAAGAGTACACCTGAACTGGAAATAACATTACCAGTATAATTAGCGACTGCATTCTTTTTACAGTAAGAAAACATGTCGTCTGTTCTAGATTTCTTTGTATTCAAGACATTTGAATTTCTGTTAGAGGGCTCCTAAGTCCACTAATGGATAAATAATTAGATCCCAGACGCTCCATGCACTTGCTAATGATGTTCCGGTGGCCCGCCTATCCCAGTTCTCGCTTCTCACTCCATCGGAACTGTCGATAATGACATGTCATTAGCTCCGAAATACCTATACTATGTTTTTAAAGGCTAGTGAGTAACTTCGTTGCTACAAACTCGTCTGTCCATAAATCTTTATCCATATGTGTATGTTGAATCAGATTCTGTAACATAGTTGCAGACATTATTAAATTCATAACTCATAAAAGTATAAAATCGTGTCAGTGTGAGATTTATTATTCAATAATTCTAGGTGACAAGCGACAGATATTTTATAAATTACTAGAAAACTTTCAGTGCGGCGAAGGAATTCTCATCGTCAGCTAAACTCTGGCTCAGTAGATAGACTCTAGTACTGGCCACCTCGTTTTTACCCCACGCCCGATCAAAAAATAGTCTCACAGTTTTGCTGGGGGTGGGGACGAAATACCCTCCCCCCTTGCCTCCCGCCTCCCGCCTATGGATTGGATATGGGTTCATTTAGTAACAGAGGTTATTAAGAAACTCCAGTGACAGATGGTGCAAGAGAGGCGTTCCATATCGCGGTGGTTCCAGAACCAAACGTTTCATGAACAGTTATCTAATATGGTGTCTCCTCCTACGTATATCTCGCGAAGCGACCACAAGAATAAGATCACACAGGCATACAGGCAATCACTTTTCCGGCGAACCATACGTGACTTGAGTAGAAGGAAGAGACAATGGTACTCAAAGTATCCTCCGATACACACCGTCAGGTGGCTTCTAGCATATTGATGTAGATGTAGACACATCAATATCTTTATCTTCGGGAACAAGTATAATTCTGTTCATGTCCGAACGATGCAGCAATTATTCCCATCCTTATTCATGCATGATTTAGACTACAATATTGTCGAAATGCGGGCAAGCGTTGGCGTAGAGAATGAGATACCTGGCATCATGAAACTGAGGTCGGGTTTTCTACATTTTTGAGCAGTTTTTGTATGAAGGTACGACACTATACCGTTGTAACGTTTCACAAATAACAGATCATCTCTAGCGGATCCTCTCTAGCAATGCAGCTAATGTCGGCAGAATTTGCAAATGGCGAATAAATAATTGATTATTTAGTATCATCAATACGGCTGCGGTACCATCACAAAGATCTAATCCTTGGGAACAGATGTTTCATGGTAATTTACATGCCGAGAAAGGCGAATGATGGGGATCCCGGACACTTGCCACGCCGGACACTTGCCACGCCGGACATTTGCCACACCTGCTGACCCTTCGCCAGGTAGTAGGATTAGCGACCCCTCAGGCAAGGGACGCCCCTCCCCGTACTCCCGCTGTTTGCTTCCAAACCTCCGTCGCCGATCTTAGTCGATACAGCCAATACGAAAGAGATATTTTTGTTCGACATCTCGCCGAAATGTACAACTTCTTTTCAATATCCCGAAATCGATATATTTATAACTTTTGGGAAACGAAAGCAATACCGTCCAATGATGGTACTGTAGGGCCTCTTCCCCTCGCGTGAATCACACTAAATATGTGCGAGCAGTTGCGGGATGTGGGCAAGTGTGACAAACTGAGGTTTGTGTCTGGCCGGGTGTTGTGTTCGGGTGGCCGAGTGCTTGTGGCGATCGTCCGCTAAAAGCGGCAGACTCGGGTTCGTGTCCCGGTCTGACTCAAATTTTCACTTGTCACCAAATAACAGACCATCTTAAGAAATGCAGCTAATGTCGGTAGAATTTGCAAATTGCGAATGAATAATTGATTATTTCATATATACGGCTGCGGTATCATCGCAAATGTCTATTCCTTTGGAACAGGCGTTTCATAGGAATAATCTTACATCTTATAAAATAGGCTGTATGTGTGTATTTATGTATGTATGTATGTTCCACATCTCCTCCTAAACTACTGGACCGATTTCAACCAAACTTGGTACACATGCTCCTTAATATCAGGCAACAATCGCTGTCGGGTTAAGAATCACCTACGACACATACATAAGGAGATATGACGTCATAAACAATGAAATGCGCGAAAAACTGCTACGTCAAACGACAATGCTGCACATTTTCTCATAAACCACTTGACCGATTTCAACCAAATTTGGTACACGTATTTCGAACGTGATTTAACAACTGCTGTAGGAGTACGAACCACGTACGACACATGATTCAGGAGATATAACGTCATGAACAATAGAAATCGCAAAAAAAAAGACTGCTACATAATGCGACAAGACTTTATAATACACTATACGTGAATGACAGTACTTAACGACTTGCAACAAACTTTAAATACAATTTAAAACCTTTATTAAACTTTTTCTCGCAGACAACCACATCAAAATAATGAAAGGAAGCCGGCCGCGGTGGCCGAGGAGACTAAGGCGCTCCAGTCACGGTCTGCACGGCAACTACGGTCGGGGGTTCGAATCCCCCCTCGGGCATGGATGTTTGTGCCGTCCTAGTAAGTAAGTAGTTCATAAGTAGTTTAGGGACTGATGGCCCAGTCGTTAAGTCCCATAGACTTTACAAACATTTGAACATTTTGAATGAAAGGAAAAAAGTTTCTCGCTTACTACGTTTCCGCTGTTCATGGAGCAAAACTACGGCATTCGGCATAACGTTACAATCTATAATTTATATACTACAAATTGAAGTCGCAGGAAATTTTAGTGATAGTATACACAGATACAGATGAATATGCTTTAGAAATTGTACCACATTACTACACGTAGTTAATGAGATTTGAGGACGTAAAGAGTGACGTTCATGAAAACCGCTCCATGAAGCGTCACGTTTTAATCTATTACTTCTTTACTACTAACCATATTCGCAACAGATTTTACCGACATACAACACTTATACAAATCAATATATTCCTGCAAAATTTTAGAATTTACAACATATATATACAAATAATAAATCTCTAAATGTAGGTCTGTTGCTGTTCCACTACGGTCGGGGGTTCGAATCCCCCCTCGGGCATGGATATTTGTGCCGTCCTTAGTCTTAGCTAGTTCATAAGTAGTTTGTAAGCTTAGGGACTGATGACCCCGTAGTTAAGTCCCTTAAGTCCTACAAACATTTGAACATTTGTTGCTGTTCGCGTCAATCTTCAAAACTACTGGACAAATTTTCATGAGCTTTTCATAGAAAACATGAACAAAAATGGTTTAGAATCTAGGCATGATTTCATCAAAATAGAATCACGAAGTGTTTTCAACGACCGTCGTGTCTGTCTGTTCATCTATTAGAAACCACTTCGCCAAAACTACTTCACGAATTCGCATGGGGTTTTCACAGATAACTTCAGCGTATCTAGGGACAACATATAAACTTAGTTTCATAAAAATCGGATCACGGAAAGAAGAATATCACAATTTAACGTTTTTCATCGACAACCGTCATGGCTATCTTTCTCTTTCATCTCCAACACTAATAGACGAATTTTCAGGGGGTTTTCACAGGAAACATGAGGGGTATCTTGCGTTTACAGAAATGCTTCATTTCACAAAATCGGATCAGAGAAAGTAAGATATCACAATTTAAACATTTCTTTGAAAGCAATCGCATGTGTCTATTTGTAGAGAGTAATCTCCAAAAGTACTAAATTAACATTCATGGGATATCACAGATAAATAGAGAATATGCTGGGGCAACATATGGCTTCATTTAATCAAAATCAGATCATGAAACTAAAAGATATCGTAATTTGAAGTTTTAGGTGTATTTAATGCTTGGAAAGATCGGCATAATACAGCAAAGAACTAATAGATAGCGCTGCGGGCGTTCGTGTGAAGTTCGGGGCAGCGATCTGATTATTACGCTTTGAAAATACTACTTACTCTTTGACTTTTGAAATTTACCATATTTCTGAAAATCGTTTTCTTGGTTGCTACGTTCTACGAAATATGATTCAACGCAATGAATATAAAACTGCTACAATCCTCGGCGTGTTTAATCCATATATTCATATACTGATATCACAGTCTAACGTATATGTACTTCTATGGAAGTTTAAGTCTCACGCTTGGATCGACAAAAGCACATCTAATGGAAAGAAAGCTAACCGTAAGAATAATAATTTTTTTCAGTGATATTTCTATTTCAGTAATGAAATTCTTATTACTTTTTATATTTCAGCTTTTCATGCCTCAGTCCATTGTCCAGAGATATGAATGATCACGAAATAAATGTTTCAAATTGCGAATATAACTGATGTAAGATGTAAGCTACATCATATTCACGTTTCGCAAACATATTAAAAAGAACATTTTCATGCGGTTTTCACAGGAAAATTGAGCTAAGATTGGGGCAACATATAGGCATGATTTCATCAAATCAGATCATAGAAAAAAGATACATCGCAATCTTAAGTGTTTCCAGTTACTGTCTGTTCATCTATTAGAAATATCCGATCTCCTAAACCACTTCACTTATTTACATGGAACAACTTCGTTTCATATAAGTGTAATCAGGGAAATTATTTTAGATGTAGGTTATGCTTGAAGTATGGATTGCATAGTACAGCAAACAAGCTATAGAGGCGCTGCAGTGCGCCAAAGAACTAAAACACCGCTGCTGCGTAATGAGTATGGGGTAGTACAACAAGGAAGCGAACGTCTGTGACAGAATTAAGCAATCTTATGTCTACGAATACCAAATAACATTGAACATACTGTTACTGATTTCGCTTTGTGTATTAAATACTTAACGACATTTCTTTGCTTATTTTGGCACGTTTCAACTTTTGTACCAAAAACTTTATGAAGATACGTCGTTTCGGACAATGTCTTTTACTTACATTTGACATCTTGACTAGGACAACGGAGTTTATTGACAGAGCGATCCAACAAGGAATCTATTTTTACTGACTGAGGTCCGAAACCCTAAAACGCCATGATACTCGCAGGCCCTCCAACAACCGTTGCGAAGCACGGGCATATAAGCTAGTTGACTATATAAAGCAGATTATGCGTGCACGCAGGTGTTGGTCTTTTACGCGTACGATGGGGACCAGGCGAGCGCGGTCTATAAGAGTGGTTTCAAGAGATCCCAGGCGTTGTGCTGTGGCGCGCTGCAATCTACATTCGCGTTCAGTCAAGGGGGGGGGGGGGGGAACACTGACCAGCGCGCGGTACGTGCAGAACGTCGCAAGACCTGTTCTTTTGCGATTCTTGCATATAATAATAATAATAATAATAATAATAATAATAATAATAATAATAATAATAATTTAATTGGCCTTGTGCGAGTGTTTTTAATTGGACGCCACTTCGGCGACCTGCATGTCCCTAACCTTCCCCAGTTATCCAACCGGAGAAAGGGAAAGAAATAGAAATGTTTGTAGAGCTTAAGGGACTTAACTACGGGGTCATCAGTCGCTAAACTTACAAACTACTTATGAACTAGCTAAGACTAAGGACGGAACAAATATCCATGCCCGAGGGGGCATTCGAATCCCCGACCGCAGTGGCCGTGCAGACCGTGACTGGAGCGCCTCAGTCCCCTCGGCCACCGCGGCCTGCCGGAGAGAGGGGAACTACAGCTTAACGTGGAGTCCAAAACATGTCTTTCTGGCGACTCTTCACATCGTTGAGAGGTGAAGTCTGGGTTAAAACGCAGACTGAGAAAATATCCGAGGTCCGTCCGGGGTTTTCGAACCCGCGATCCTTCGGTTTCCAGTCGAGCGTTTTACTGCGAGAGCAATTTTTTAACATAATATTATTTAGTAAATAACAAAATTAAAATTGCAGTGAGGGAGGGAGGGAGGGGGGCAGCCCAGTGCCAAGGGCACGTCCGTCGGGTTTAGCTCAGTTCCATACAATAATAACTGAAAATCTAACATGTAGATATAGGACATATTCAAACATACTAACCATTTATCATTCTGAAACAGAAACATATCTAAATAGCCAATAAGTAGACATAAGGTAGAATAAGAATTAAAATGTTAATGATTGTAAAGAATGTAAACAATCAAATGTACACTGCAAAAGAAATGTATCATAATACGATTCTTTTAATCATAGCATTATGTAGCATCAATCAATAACGTTTTTAAAAAAAATCTTCCGTCTTCAAAACAAAGGGTGACTATAATATAATCACACTACTCGTCACACACACTTCATTTTCGGCACCATGGGTGCTCTCAGAGTGCCGGCCCCGGTGGCCGAGGGGACTAAGGCATTCCAGTCACGGTCCGCACGGCCACTACGGTCGGGGGTTCGAATCCCCCCTCGGGCATGGATATTTGTGCCGTCCTAGTTCGTAAGTAGTTCATAAGTAGTTTGTAAGTTTAGGGACTGATGACCCCGTAGTTAAGTCCCATAGACTATACAAACATGTGAACATTTGCTCTCAGAGTTCGTCTTCTCGAAATGTAGATTTTTCCTTATCGCAGACAACCGAGAATCGTTTCTCGGTACATCTTGTCTCAACTGTGACAGTGCTACGCACCGAAGATATCCCACTTCATATTACGGTAATTCGCTGTTTTCTTCTGTTTCTTAATCTTTTTATTCTTCCTCTTCGTTCATTGTTCCATACCGTTTTTCTTCTTTCGTTATATCTTTGTTAATTCAAGTACCTTTGGATAACTGAAAATTGTGTTTTGGTACGTGGGTTTTATAAGGGTAACGCCGTTCACACACGGGTCGTTTCCCACTCGTCTTTGGGGCGCCTCACGCCTCGTCCGTCACGCGCGTCTTGTGCGAACCTCGCGATGCCAGCGACGGCCGTCCGCACGCGAATCGATTGGCACTTCCAGCAGGGAGCTACAAAACTGTGTTTTTTATTTCCAATAATTACCCTGTAATAGACAGTTCTAGTGATGAGGTGGCCGCTGTGGTGTTTTACTGGTACCGGTGCAAGAAAAGGAAGACACAAAGAGTGTTATAGGTGCATCCGTAAATAGACCGAAATTTTCAGCATTGGTTGTTCGTTCGTGCTAGAGAACTGTAAGAGACTGATACAAAATTTTTAGCATTTTACAGAGTAACGTGGCCTGATACGCCCGAAACTAGCAACCAATAAAAAAGTAAATAAACATCATCAGCTCTGATTGACATATAAAAAAAAGGTCTCTTCTTGAATATTTGCAAGCTGCAAGACACGACATACTAAAAATATACATTATGTACATATTTATCTATTAAAAGTTCATTACAGAGATTGTATGTTGTTCTCATGGGCTAGAATACACTAGAAATATAGACAAAATACATGGTAAATTACCTCCGTGACGTATGATCCGCTCGTCGCGCTCGCTCCCGTGCACTGCAGGTCGCAACAGACGAGCGTCGCTCGCAACGACTTCGAGACGATTACGAGTCGCGTGCAAATCGCCCCGTTGGCGGCCTACCATTTACTTACGTGGGCCGTCGCGTAGGGATGGAATCGCGTCGAGGACGAGTCGCAGCCGCGACGAGTGCGAATCGACCCGTGTGCGGACGGCCTAAGAGATTCTTTGCTAAACTTACATTATACAGGGTGTTACAAACAGGTACGGCCAAACTTTCAGGAAACATTCCTCACACACAGAGAAAGAAAATATTTTATGTGGACATGTGTCCGGAAACGCTTGATTTCCATGTTAAAGCTCATTGCTCTTTAGATGTAAATTGAAATCATTCGTGAAGACAATTGTCAAAATACACAATTGTTACGTTAGTATGTACTGTACTTCCTCGATTCACCGCCAGTTGGCCTAATTGAAGGAAGGTAATGTTGAACTCAGTGCTAGTGTTGACATGTGACTCAATGCTCTACAGTACTAGCATCAAGCTGGTTAGTGTTCATCACGAACGTGGTTTTGCAGTCAGTGCACTGTTTACAAATACGGAGTTGGCAGATGCCCATGGATTAGCACGGGGCAATAGCCGTGGCGCGGTACGTTTGTATCGAGACAGATTTCCAGAACGAAGGTGTCCCGACAGGAAGACACAATCAACATGTGTGGGCTGACGAGAATCCTCACGCAATTGTGCAATCACGTCATCAACACAGATTTTTTGTGAACGTTTGGGCAGGAATTGTTGGTGATGTCTTGATTGGGCCTCATGTTCTTCCACCTACGCTCACTGGAGCACGTTATCATGATTTCATACGGGATACTCTACCTCTGCTGCTAGAACATGTGCCTTTACAAGTACGACACATGTGGTTCATGCAGAATGGAACTCCTGCACATTTCAGTCGACGTGTTCGTACGCTTCTCAATAACAGATTCGGCGACCGATGGACTGGTAGAGGCGGACCAATTCCATGGCCTCCACGCTCTCCTGACCTCAACCCTCTCGACTTTCATTTATGGGGTCATTTGAAAGCTCTTGTCTACGCAACCCCGGTACCAAATGTAGAGATTCTTTGTGCTCGTATTGTGGACGGCTGTGATACAATACGCCATTCTCCAGGGCTGCATCAGCGCATCAGGGATTCCATGCGACGGAGGTTGGATGCATGTATCCTCGCTAACGGAGGACATTTTGAACATTTCCTCTAACAAAGTGTTTGAAGTCACGCTGGTACGTTCTGTTGCTGCATGTTTCCATTCCATGATTAATGTGATTTAAAGAGAAGTAATAAAATGAGCTCTAACATGGAAATTAAACGTTTCCGGACACCTGTCCACACAACATATTTTCTTTCTTTGTGTGTGAGGAAAGTTTCCTGAAAGTTTGACCGTACTTTTTTGTAACACCCTGTATATCCTGAAATCCTTGTATCTTCCTTACGTTTATTGATCATGTAATGTGTGGCCAGTCATCCACGTCACATGTTTCGTTTTGTCCTTGGAAAGTAGTCGTAGTCAAGCTGTAGCATAATCGCGAGCGTTAGACCACCAGGCCCGACTTCGATTCTTGCAAAATGAAGGTAATGTATTGTTCCAACAGGATAATGCTCGTCCAAATAGTGCACACGAATGTCGACTTGCTCTCCAAGTCGTGCAGCATCTTCTCTTTTGAGCACAACCTCCGGCCATGTCTCCGGGGCAGCACGTGTGTGATTTCACGCAACGAGAACTGACTCGTGCGACTCGTTACTCGCGCGGGGATGGTCGTGTCGTCTGAGGCGCCGTGTCACGGACTGCGCGGCCGCTCCGCTGGAGGTTCGGGTCTTCCCTCGGGCACGGCTTCAAATGTTTGTGAAGCTTTGTGACCAAACTGCAGTGGTCATCACTCCCTAGTCTTGCAAACTAAACTAACTCCTGAAATTCCAACACGTTGGATGCTTTAATTTCAAACAACAGCCAAAGTTGCACACAGATGGTTCTTGGTTTTTTTTTTTTTTTTTTTTTTTTTTTTTTGACGACGAGTTTCGAACTTACCTGATCCCATTATCAAGTCAAACCTATGAGAGAACATAATCACGTATTAAAAACATTACAATTTGATGCACATAACATGATCATCTTGTTTTCGACTTACGTTGCAAATATAATAGATATCAACTCAATGTCATCACCAATATACAAACGATGCATCATCACATGTACAAAAAAATTATATACTCTCTTTCAATGCCAGACATCAACTGGTAACGCCAACCTACGTCGCTTTAGTCAGGAAGGATTATTAAATTGCTAGAGGGCGCTACATAGCATCTTTATTTGGTTAATTCTGAGATTAACAAACTTCATACAAAATTGCAATGTCAAAACAAAAAATCCTTTTTCTTCCTTTTATTACAATATTTTAACCTAAAAAATATAAGAATTACATGCAATCAATTTTTCATGTTGTTCACGTCATGAATGACGTGTATCATTAAGATCAAAACAAATGTACACAGATTTGCAAAGTTGTAAAACATCGACCCAGGTGTATACAATGTTTCTAAGAGACAGTATCCATCTATACATTTTTATACAATTTTTTGGTTTTGTTATACTGAAATTAAAACTATTTCCTCCAAAAGATAATATTCTAACAGAGTAAACAAGCTCTATATCATTTTCACCGAATAGTATTTATGACTATACCTACATTATTTACATACTTTATACCTCCTGGAATGAACGAAACATAAGGATCCCTTTGAGGTAGGGGAGGGGGGGGGGTCGAGGAAGGGGGAGGGGGGGAGGAAGGGGAGGTTGGAGAACAAGGGGAGGAGGGGGCCGGGGAACAGACACTAGTGTACTGTAAATAACAAAACATTTATCTCTTTCATAATTATCTTGCTCGTAAAACAATAAAACTATATACAATCCATTTTTTATTATTCACTTCATGAATGGCACATACCGCTAAGAAGCAGAATATTTTTGTAATGCTTAATATTCAACAGTGTAAAACCTCAACGTAGGCATACGTACTGCACACAGTATACAGTATTCATCTAAAATTTCTATATAATTCTTACTATACAGAAAATAGTTACAGTGCTTTTTTTTCAAAAGGTTGACACCGTATCAGATTAAACACACTATGTTGTTTCATATGGTATTTTGATGTATAGCATGCTCCTTTGAAACCAACAAAAAATCTTAGGGGTGGGGGAAGGAGAGAAAGAGGTGTGGGTTAGGGTGGCAGACAATGAACGTAGATTACAATTAGTACTAAAGAAGTAACAGATTAAAACTTGGTGTGTGATGGGGTGGTTTTCCATGAACGTTACTGTTTATGTGCTCATATCTCAAGAACTACGTGTTGTGATACAATTTAGAAGGTACACTCAACTATATGCGTGTATACTGTCTGTAAAATTTCTTGCGGCTACAATTTGTAGTGTACAAATACCAAATGCCGTAGTTTTATTCCATAAACAGCGGAAAAGTAGTAAGTGAGAAACTTTTCTTTCATCATTTTGCTGTGGTTGCCTGCGAGGAAAATTTTAATAAAGTTTGTTGCAACGCGCTAAGTACTCTCATTCCCATATAGCGTATTTATAAAGTCTCGGCGCATTATACGGCAGTTTTTTTTGCGAGTACTATTGTTTATCACGTCATGTCTTCTGAACCATATGTCGTATTTGTTTCTTAACCATGCTGCAATTGTTACTTCACGGTAAGGATTGTGTGTACCAAATTTGTTTGAAATCGGTCTACTGGTTTATGAGAAAATGAGCAATATTGTCGCTAAATGCAGCAAATTTTCGCGCACGTATCGTACGTGATTCTTACACTTACGACGACGGTCCTCGTGGATTGAAGCTTACGTGAGCACAAGTTCATAAAGATTGGAACAAACCTGTAGATTTGTATGCAACACATGCAAACAAACATGCGGATACTCTGCTTTATATATTAGACTAGCTTAACGCCCGCTGCTTCGCATGCGTAGCCTGGTTGGTCTGCACCAGTTGTTTCTTCCTCTTAATATAAATTTTAATAGATTTAGCTTAAGTACTATCATAATGAAATGTTGTGATACTACTTGTAGCCGCGGTGGAATAGCCGTGCATATTGAGGCGCCATGCTGCGGTGCGCGCTGCTGTTCGCCGTCGGGGGTTCGATTTGCCCCTCGGTCATGAGTGTTTGTGTTGTCCTTAACATAAGTTAGTCTAAGTTAAAGACAGTTTAATTAGTTTGTAAGTCCTAGGGACTGATGACCCCGTAATTTACAAACATTTGAACATTTGCTTTTACAACTTGTAACCCCCTATGGCACCCCTTAAGAGTTGAATTTCGAAAAATACCTCAACATGTGTCCTTTAAATTCCAATAAAGTATGCAAATATCATAGCAGCAACATATTTTCAAAAAATGTTTCATCCCCTATTTCACCCCCTTGCGGACGGAATATCGAAAAATAACTTCTTAAATGACGCCTACAGAGTAAGGTCAACACCCTTTACAAATTTCAAGTGTCTATCCTCAGTGGTTTGGGCTGGGCGATGATGAGTCAGTCAGTCAGTCGTGACATTGCCTTTAATATATAGAGATGAATATGTCATGATTAACTCAGAGTTCAAAATTTTTAACCCTCAGGTCAGAGTTCGTCAGATGAAGCAGATTTTAGTGGCGACGACCCAGAGTGGTGGTACACTTATAGCACCACCGCTGTTTTCGAAAAACTTTTTTGAAAAATATTGTAGTGTACATTAATACTCTTATTATAATGCAATTCTATAACATTTCACCAAATATATATATCTTGAGTTATAAGAGAACATGTTCTCTTATAACTCAAGATCCAGACAACCAAATAACGTGAAATTTGGTACACGTACACAAAATTACATGGGGAAGGTTCTTAAACAGGCTTCGTTCCTTTTTTTTTTTTTTTTTTTTTTTTTTTTTTTTTTTTTGGGAAACCAGCCCGAAAATTTGAGAAAAATGAAAGTGCGTTTTCAATGTGTCCGTGTAAATCTGTATCTTCGCACTGATCTTGATGAAATTTTACACAATTGACCTTCAAGAGAAAGAGCACTGTCTACATAAAATTTCGTTCAGTGCATGGTGGAGGGTACTTATGGATTTCGCCAAAATCCACAGTTTTGTTCCGATCTGGCTAAAATTTTGTACACTTGACCTTCAAAACAAGATGAAGGTTACTGTCTACATAAAATTTAGTTCCGTGCTTAGGGGAGAGTACTTCACTTACAGACTTCGATTGCAATCTCTATACATATAAGACGCACTTGTTGTCTGTTTGTATGTTCCCTTAATTTTAAACCCGGGCAAAGCCGGGTACTTGCAGCTAGTGCTGAATATAAATCTTGAGTAGTATATGAGTCTTGAGTGAACTGGAAAACTTTAAAGAATGTTCTAAATTTTTTTATTTCCGGGTTTGTAACAGAGTACACTGCGAAAAAAAAGTCACGTTTCGTCCTGAAGCTCCAAAGACATCTGAGGTAATTTTCACTGTATTTGCATCAAACTATCCACGATGCTACTGACCTCCTCTGTCTCTCGTATGAAGGGACGGGGGCAGTCTTCGACATGAGCAGAATTTGGGGTCACGTGCGACTGTGCAGCACGGAGGTCCTCCGGCGCGGACGCGAGCTTTGCGGACAAAGTGATCCGCGTGACGTTTGCGGAATGGCTGTGACGCGAGCACCGGACCCGAGCGCGAAGATAGGCCCTAGCGCCGGTCGACCTCTGTTAAGGCCCTGTCGATAGCTCGCCCCCTCCACCGCCCCCGGCCGTCGCTTCACTTTGCCTGCCCCCTCCCACCCTCCACCCTCCCCGCAGATAATGAATTGAGGGAATCTGTTTTGTGCGCGCACCCGCGCATTGCCTTCGGCTGAAATTACCTGCTGCTACTGCCGCTGCCTTTTGATATTTTTACGTGTTTTGTATCGCGATTTCCGTTTGAGCGACATACTGACAGATGTGTTGTGCGCTCAAGCCGTGGCTTGGGATAGCGCCAAGTGAAAATGAAATGTGCGCCTGATCGCTTATGTTAGCCCCGATGTGCGTCATGTTGTCGTTTTCAAACCTTTCGTTTAATTACGCCAAAGCCGTTTGTGCGCGTGTCTCTGGCCACGTTTGATGGAACCAGATTTTTCTGTGAGTTGCTGTAACTGTTTATTTCCACCGCGTGTAAGGCATTCCAGGTACCGGTCGGCATCAGTTCGTTCTGTTATTCCGGACAGGCCGCACAGCTATTGAAACCCGTGCAGATTACATCGTGTACGAACTCTGTGATTCTATCTTTCGTAGTATAGGGATTCTTCTGGGTATTACAGTAGGGCTAATACTGTTCCTGATATACTCTAATATAAATACCTTTCGCAACAGTGTTGAACGTGGCGAAAAAAATCCTCTTTGGGTGAATTCAGCAAACGCATAGTACTGAGAAAGCGAGAAAGCCGGTTGCAAAGAAAGCAAATGAAACCATGAAGGGAATTTACCAATGATCAATACGCAATGAAGTGACATTGCACGTGAAAGTTCTTGCAAAAAATTTTCGAACAGCTGTTCACGTTATAATTTTATTTAGGCGACTAGTTTCGGTACATCAATTGTACCATCTTCAGGCCCCAATAGTAAATATTTGGATAAGCTCCTCCAATTCATAAGGTTGGCCCTCAACTAGCATCCGTTTTACCAACCTCCAGTATGTGTCAACGCTGCAACCATTAACTATCAACAGACTGCAAGTCTGTTGATAGTTAATGGTTGCCGGCCGCGGTGGCCGAGGGGACTGAGGCGCTCCAGTCACGGTCTGCACGACCACTACGGTCGGGGGTTCGAATCCCCCCTCGGGCATGGATATTTGTGCCGTCCTTAGTCTTAGCTAGTCCATAAGTAGTTTGTAAGCTTAGGGACTGATGATCCCGTAGTTAAGTCCCATAAGTTCTACAAACATTTGAACATTTGAGTTAATGGTTGCAGCGTTAACACATACTGGAGGTTGGTAAAACGGATGCTAGTTGACGTCCAACCTTATGAATTGGAGGAGCTTATCCAAATATTCACTATTGGAGCCTCAAGATGGAACAATTGATGTACCGAAATTAGTCGCCTAAATAAAATTATAACGTGAACAGCTGTTGGAAAATTTTTTCAAGATCTGAACTGACCAGCCGACGTCCCATTTCTATCCTCAAGAATGGATACACATAAACTTGAACGTGAAAGGAACAAGCGCCATTATTTTCAGCTTGAAGAGTGAATTACACTAACCTGTCCACTGTGCAATTATTCTCACACCATTTCGTAGATTGTGGCGTAAATCGGACAGGTTTCAACGTGCTTTTCTCAAGTTGAGTGATTGCTGCGATTCTTAGGTGCCATCGGTTAGAACCTTTGTGCAGTACTTCTGATTAAGTCTGATATTTTCATGAAAGAATTTACTGTCGAAATATCCTGTGACCTCAGGAAGAATGTATTCAACCTAATTGTTTAGAAATCAGGCACAGACAAGTTTAAAATTACCGAACCATATGCTTAATAAGTCAATCATTGATTCTAATACGAATTATTAACAGAAAAACTGAAAGAAGCAGATCTCGGGAAGATACGTTTGGATTTGGAAGTGCAGGAAAAGACAGCTTAAGGAATGGCGTATCTACATTTATACATTTTGTAGATTTCGATCAAGTTTTTGATAATATTGACTGTATACACTCTTCGAAAATCTGAAGGTAGCAGAGCTAAAATATAAGCGAACGAAAAATTTGTATACAACTTGTACTGAAGCCAAATAACAGTTGCAAGAGCCAAAGGATATGGAATGGTGTACGATGGTCGGGATGGGATTAAGATAGGGTTGTAGCTTTTTCTTCATGTTATTCAATCTGCGCATTGAGCATACAACGAAGGAAACGTAGGAGGATTAAAGTTCAGGCGGAATGAATAAAGACTTTGCGGTTGGCGATGAAATTGTCATTCTTCCAAGACAGCAAAGGAGCTGGGAGAGCAGTTGAACGGAACGGACATTTTATTGAAAGAAGCATATAAGATGAACATTAACAGAGCAAAACAAGGATAAAGAAATATGGGGGATGAAAATCGCAAAGGGATAGCAAGAGACGAATACACTAGTAGGTTCAAATGAATGTAGGTTGCCGTTTCATTCGGAGATGAACAGGTTTGCAACAGATAGAGTAGCGTGAAGAGCTGTAACAAACCACTCTCTGGAGTGAAGACCACAAAAACAACAACATCAACAACTTTACTACATTAACAAACGGATACTTTTCGGAAAGTAGGTGTTTCAAGCTCTCCGTGAGTGTTATGTTTCAAAAGCAGGCACCTAACGATGTTTTGTAGGAACGGTATTGCCAAAAAAGAGTGGGCTACATATCTCAGTTGTTGGTTGGTTTCAACATGTGACTGTACAAATTTGTAACCTGTTAAGTATAATTTTTTTGGCTAATTGATTATGATTGTCAGCAACCTGTCGTTAGAGAACAATTTGAAAATATCGATTGGACCAGTGCGGTCTTATACAAAACTCAAAATACATTTTCTACGGCATCTCGAATATATGCGACTGCTGACCCCAACTCAGTTCGGATACAGGAATTAAATTGATTACAAAGATATTTGTAAACAGAATATCATCAGCATATTATGTTCTTGGAATTCAGATTATAAAAGTCACTATGTTTTAATAACATACTATTGTATACTTTGTTTATAGCCATAGGATCCTTTTCTGAAGAACAAATGTACAAAATATGAACACAGCTTCCAAAATTCAGAAAACTTCTATCCAGAAAAATAACCTACAATACTGGTGACATTCATTGTAAATATCTGTTCAAAATATTGAAACTTTTAAATACACCATTTGAATGTTCTTACAATTCAATTGTATACTCGAACAAATGAAATAGTTATTTGCTGCAAAACATCTGTCCATGAACATGGAACAATAGCTAGTTATACACTGATGAAGAAAGAATAAACATAAAACTCAAAACAGCATCTTACCACAGAAATAAAACGTTAGTACTAATTGTTAGAGGAGATCAAAGTGTTCAAAATATGAAACTTGTTTACAAAAGCAGTTAAAATGTGGCTATTAAATAACACATTCCATGCTTGGAATAATTACTTAGATAAAATAATGTGACAAAATTACTAGCGAACAATTTTTTAAAAGGAACACTGTAATATTTTCTAAAAATATGCAACATTACTTCTGTTTGGTGGAGAACCAAATATGAAGAATGATACGACAGCAGAAAAAAGTGTTAATTTAAATGTTTGAAGTTAACGATATAAATAGGATATCATGGGTTATTCGACAAAGACGTTTAAAGGTAAATTAGCAACAAACGGAAAGGAATCGATCAGGATACAAGTGTACGTTGATGTATCTGTTTTAAATGCAAAATTCGAAGAAACTGTATGTCCATTGTATAAGAGAAAGTCTCCTGGGAAAAGATAGGTTTCTCAAAGAATTACTGAAGTACGGAGGGCATCCAATAACTGAAAAATTAACTAAGGTAATTAAAAACGTTATAACTCCTAATAAAATTCCTGATCACTTGAAAACTGATAGCATCGTTTTCATTTAGAAATAAATAAATAACTAAATTAAAAAACACAATTGTCCGATCACAAAGGGTTAAATATACTAAGTTCATTTCTTATTACAACAAAAATGATAGGAAGTTAACAAAAACTATCACAACCCTTTCACAGAAGCAGTACGTATTTCGATCTTGTAGGTCATGCACAGACGCACAGTTCATCATTACTGTAGAGATGTCCATTGATTACAGACTAGCTTACATCTGCTTTATTGACGTAAAAGAAGACTGTCGATAAAATTTAGTTAACAGATGTAATAAAGCTCTTCTACAACAGGTAAGTTCCATCCAACTCAATAAAAACTATTGACGACATTTGTTTTAACAATTACATCTTCGAGAAATTTGGTTCTAGGTTGACCAGCTGTATATGGGTTAATGGTGGTATAAGACAATCAAGACATTGTGTATGATATAACAAAGTACAAACACCATTAAAATTTACACATTCACATACAACAGCAACTTTAAACCAAATCTAAATAATTTCGTGCTGATAGAACTTACGCCTGCTTCAACGTTTCTCAACAAAAGGGATATTACAATAACAATGCTATTTAGCAATGTCGTTAATATAAAAGACAGCAATATTAAAATAACGGAAAATGTAATATATCAAGATCATTAAAATTTCCAGGGCCACCAATGTTAAGAGAACCAATTACATACGTTAGTTGCAATTAGCCATCCATTTTCTGTTTGATTAATATCATTCTTCTCTATAGTGAAAAAAATAAAAATAAAAATAACTAGACATTCTGAATTTGTGAGGAATCTCCAGTTGGAATGGACGGCCAGTCCGTAGCAAGAGATCTACATAGGACCTACATCTACATGGGATACTCGGCAAATCACATTTAAGTGCCTAGCAGAGGGTTCATCGAACCACCTTTATAGTATTCATCTCCCATTCCATTCTCGAATAGCGCGCGGGAAGAGAGAACATCTGAATCTAGGATTTCTCGTATTTTATTCTTATGATCATTTCTATGTAGGTGGGAGTCAACTAATCGCATTCGGAGGAGAATGTTGGTGAATGTAGTTTTGTAAGCAGACCTCTCCGCAGCGATATTCCGCCATTGTTGTAATGATTCCCATCCCAGATCCTGCATCATTTCCGTGACGCTGTCTCCGTTGTATCGTGACAAAACAAACCGAGCTGCCCTTCCTTGGGCTTTTTAGATGTCCTCCGTCAAACCCAACTGATAAAGATCCCACACTGGGCAACAACATTCCAAATGAGGACGGACAAGCGCAGTGTATGCATTCTCTTTAGTAGTTCTGTCGTATCTTTTAAGCGTTCTGACAATAAAACGCAGTCTCTGGTTCGCCTTTCCTACGACATTATCTATTTGTTATTTCCAGTTAAAGTCTAATGTAATAGTAATTCCTAGGAGTTTACGGTCATCAGATTCGATTGATTTGTCTTGTAAACAAAGTTTACGGATTTCTTTTCGAACTCATGTGGACGGCTTCACACTTCTCATTATTTAGAGTCAATTGCCCATTTTACACCATAGTGATATCATCTTTAGATCGTTCTGCATTTGGATTTGATCTTGAGATGATTTTACTAGACGGTAAATGACGGCGTCATCTGCAAACAACCTAAGAGAGCTGCTTAGATTTCTTTCCAAATTGTCTGCGTAAATAAGGAACAGCAGTTTTAGTCGATGCCTTATCATCGATTACTTCAAACTGTGTCCTCTCTGACAGGAAATGTTCTTTCCAGTTGCAAATTTGGGGCGATATACCATAAACATGCAATTTGATTAAAAGTCGATTGTGAAGTCCGGTGTCAAAAGCCTTCTGGAAATCTAGAAATACGGAATCAATTTGAGAACCCTTGTCGATAGCACTCATCACTTCGTGTGAGTAAAGAGCTAGTTGAGTTTCACATGAACGATATTTTAGAAATCCGTGTTGACCTGGGTTAATAGATCATTCTGTTGGAAATAATTCATAATATTTGAATACAGGATATGTTGCAAAACCCTACTGCAATTAGACTACGATGTTCAAATGTTTGGAAATCTATGCGACTGTGGTAAACCATATTATTATTATACTGTAGAGGTAATAGACGAGATTCAAAGAGGAGAATAGGGTTTATTGGTAGTTTCTTTCAGTAAGCTCCAAAGGCAAGCATATGCTCGGGCAACTTCTTTGAAAAGACAATACAAGACAGGCGTTCTGCAGTACAATGTCTTTACTCTTATAATTCTGAGATCAGAGACGGGGCAATCATGACACAACACGATTGAATGGCGTTATAGAAGTGACGAGCAGATGCAACATAGTTGTAAATCAAGGTACAGCATTATTGTACTGTGGGCGTGTTAATGATGTATAGAGAGATGATGTACTTTCAAATGTTGAGTTCAGGGAGTTGCAGATTCGAAAATGACATCGAAGTTTTGTCAAAAGCGGTAATCCTGAATGAAGCATTAAACAAAGATCTTATTTTCTTGTCTCAAACGGTTCAAATATTCGTAAATCTATGGGACATGACTACTTGGGTTATAAGTCCCCAGGCTTACAAACTACGTATACTAACTTGAACTAACCTATGCCTGTGGGAGGACTCGAACCTCCGACGGGGAGCAAATACGCGCTGGTTTCTTGTCTCACCTGTCGTTAATTTCTGTTAGTAGCTAGATCATGATCTCCTGTATAGGGCGAGAGGATAATGTTAATTACGCCTGTAGTTACGAGAGGAAGCAGATTTCTGGGCTATGGTCAGAAAACGAAGCTGCATGGCAGGTGGCAGTCTTGCTAAGATCAGACAACTTAATGACGAAATATACTACGATGGCACTGATCGCAATCGAACAGCTGTAGGATAAGCAGAAAATTATCATAGTTTTATGTGAAAAAACTGTAGGGGACGCGAAAACAATGGTATTTGTCTCAGATTTCTATTTCAACAGTTTCAATAACTGTGCTAAATTTCCCTCGATAGCGGAGTAAAATATTCCATAAATTTTAATAAAAACAAGTATTCAAATAACCTGTCCACTTCCGTTCGTGAAAACGTGGTTTTCTTAATTTTTATGACGTCCTGTTGCCCATGGTCGTAAAATGGCTACATAATACCACATTGTAATGTAAGCAGTCGCGACACTTGCTACTGTGAAAGTTGTTACCAACGGACAATTGCAACGACACTAGCGCTCCTAGTGGTGGGCAAGGTGCCGTAAGAGTAATGTTTGTTTATAATTACTTTTCTGTGTAATTAACGTAATAATTTCTTTAATTTTTGTGTTCCAAGCATTAGTAATATATCGAAAGACGTAAATAATCGTGAAATAAATTTCCCTGATTAAGTGGTATAAACAACAACTTATTCATGAGGAAATACTTACGAATATGTGTATATTTTGCAGGCAACTCCGGTGAAATTAAAATAATATAAACAGACGAAAAACATTCATTCCTGTTGTAGTCTGGTATTATATGACAGGCACTTCACTGACGTGTAAAATTTATGTGTGGAGTCTAATGATTCGGACATTTTTCCAGTTTAATCATCTTTCTTATAAACGCATATACTTTCTAGAGTAATTAATTTTGCTTATCAAACGAATGTCTCGAAGATTCTTGCCGTTTGTGGTTCAGTTGTAGCAACAATTGTGAAATTAGTTTGTGCTTTGTTAGGAAACTGCTTTTTTTAATTCCTTTTGCTTTCAAGGTTTTATTGTCACGTTTATAAGGATTATCCTTCAGCTACAGCGGCAATGGCTGATCTCGTAATTAAAATATGCAGGTATTGCATCCCATATAAATTTCTTACGTTCAACCAGTAGCGTAGCTAGCGTGGGTGGCACCTGGGGAGGTTCTCGATGGTGTCACCCCTCGAATAAAAACTTTAAAAATAATTACAAGTATGATTTTAAGTAATACAAAAGAAGGTAATTAATCATCAAACTGTAATTTATAATACATTAGTAATCTTTTACAATGCATTATTCATTATGAAACTGTATTATACACACTGAATTAGTATAAATTCTTCAGAATACTAACTACTGAAGGAAGATACACTTAAAATTTCTTCCTAGCTTTAAAATCTGCGAACTCAGAAATCACATCTTCAAAATAAATGTTTTGTGTTGCCTCATGTACGATAGTAACATGGCAAGATTATTTAGCCTCGTGTTGCTCATTGCGGTTAGCAAATAGTTTTTAATTAATTTTAGTTTACTAAAACTCCTCTCACACGAAGCAACTGATTCGAAAATTGTCACAAATAGCTTTAGAGAGAGCGTAAGGTTTGGAAGCGAGTCTATAAAATCCCATGAATTTTGAGAAGTCTAGACACACCCAATTGCTAACTGTAACATTTGCAGCTTTCAAATCTCTTCTCAGCCTTGGAATTTCGAAGAGGAGTTCTGCTTCTGATACTTGTAATATTTTCATGATTTTTAAGTAAATTACATTTCATTATTTTACCACTTCCAAACGATACTCATCTTTTTAACATTACAATGTGTGGGAGTTCTGCTCGCTGCAACATTATTCTCCTGGGGCGTCGTGGTAGAAATAAATACTCGTAGGTACAAATTTTTTACTTCTTCTTTAATTTCCAATCATACTGCTTCTCCACCAAAACATTACAACTTTATAAAATCATACCGTAAACAATGCAACAGATCTTAGCTGATAGTACTTCCATTTTAAAACAAGACTGACATAGCTTCCAGAGGACTTGACAAACGACTAAAACTCGAACTCTCGCACGCAGGGCGGTGAGGCAAATATATAACATTGACAATAATGGCATTACATTACGCATTGTTTATAACAATTGAATATTCTAATTTACAATTACCAAACACACAAGTAAAACATTTCATGTACACAAAAATAATCACAATATAAAATGAAAACTATACATACAATAATTTTAGACGGCGCATATCTTTTTAAGTCTTAATCGCGGTAGTTGCTGTTTGACAACAAAGTGCGATGTTAAATGTCAATTAATTTGTTAATGAGTACATCATACATGTTCCTAACATATATTGAACTATCAAATATCTTGTCCATTCTCAAAATATATTCCAAATCTTACGTCAGTCAATATATACAAAGAATAACAATATTAAAATCTCGACTATTACATTAATTAACACAATTAGGTGGTCAACACAACTTGTTTATGAGCCTAACATATATACAATGCTATTTATTTTAATGTCTTTATGTAGATACAAAAGTTTTTACCATTCGTATGTCTAGTTATTGAAATAACATACAATGACAAAACTATTGTTTATAGAACTGTCTGGAAACGTCTTATACAAATCTCTTAATTAATGAAATCTATCACTTGTTTTGATCACAGTATCACCGAGACACTGACCTACACTGATTCCTAGGCTGGTTATTTTGTCTGTTACTAACTTCACACGCAACATATATCACCATTGAACCACACGATTCCGGGTCCGACGCAGACGGTATCGTACGATAACATTGAGATGAGAGGGCCAGCAGTATCATCACATACTCCATCATAAAAACCAGTAAATTTTGACAGCTAATTTCAGCTCTTCGTTGTTTGCCAAAAGCAAATTATTTGGCTGCACAAACTCGAATAATGAGGCGACATCTTGAGTTGACTTTGATCTTGTTCGGAATTCAACATATCCTTTTGATGTTCTGCTCTCATTGAGAGTTCTGCATCGGTGGTCTGTTCACTAGCGATTTGCTTTTACGAAAAATTCGCCTTTCTATTGGAATGTTGTAGTCTTCCGATTTTTCTCAGCAAGATCTATTGCCTCTTCTACAATACGACCTAGATTTTGTTCCATATAAAGACGAAGTGACTGTGTTTTTATGAGTGACTGATCAAGACTCAAGCCTCTAGTTTGTGTGCTTATGGAATATCTCCCCAATTGTACGATTGGATTCACGATTTCCTATCAGAAAGGACACAGTTCATTGTAATTGACGGTAAGTCATCGAGTAAAACAGAAGTGATATCTGGCGTCCCACAGGGAAGCGTTATGGGTCCCCTACTCTTCCTCGTGTTTATAAGCGATTTAGGAGACAATCTGAATAGCTCCCTTAGGCTGTTCGCGGATGATGCTGTCGTTTATCGGTTAGTGAAGTCAACAGAGGATCAAAAGCAACTGCAAAGCGATTTAGACAAAATTTCTACATGGTGCGAAAATTGGCAATTGACACTAAATAATGAAAAGTGTGAAGTAATACATGTGACCACTAAAAGAAATCCGCTGAACTTCAATTACGCGATAAATCAGTCAAACCTTAAGGTCGTAAATTCTACCAAATACCTACGAATTACAATTACGAACAACTTAGACTGGAGAGAACAGATAGAAAATATCGTGGGGAAGGCGAATCAAAGATTACGTTTCACTGGCAGAACGCTTCGAAGATGCACCAGCTCCACCAAAGAGACTGCCTACATCGCACTTGTGCGTTATCTCTTGGAGTACTGTTGCCCAGTGTGGGACCTTCACCAGATGGGACTGGCGAAAGATACTGAGAAAGTCAGCTCGTTTTGTTTTATCACGTTACGGGGGGGGGGGGGGGGGGGAGCGTCACGGAAATGTTGCACGAATTGGGGTGGAAATCATTAAAAGAAGGACTTTATTCATTGCGGCGTGATCTGTTTGCGAAGTTTCAATCACGGACTTTTACTTCTGAATGTGAAAATATTTTGCTAGCACCCGCCTACTTTGGGAGCCATGACCATCCCAATAAAATAAGAGAAAACAGATCGAAAACGGAACGATTTAGGTGTTCTCTCTTCTCTATTAGAGAATGGAACGGTAGAGAAAAGTTATGAAACCTCTGCCAGGCACTTGAATGGGATTTGCAGAGTATCTATGTAGATGTAGATGGAGATGAAAAGCCCCTAATGTCCCCCTAACGCCTGCGTTCAAGACTTACTGATTTGAATGCAACTGCAGTGGCCGGCCGCGGTGGCCGAGGGGACTGAGGCGCTTCAGTCACGGTCTGCACGGCCACTACGGTCGGGGGTTCGAATACCCCCTCGGGAATGGATATTTGTGCCGTCTTTAGTATACGGTAGTTTATAAGTAGTTTGTAAGTTTAGGGACTGATGACCCCATAGTTAAGTCCCATAAGCTTAACAACATTTGAATTTTGAACTGCAGTGGAAGAAACCTTGCCGTTTCTGAGTAGAAAACCGACGTCTTTCTGCAGAAGCTTGGGCATTTTGTTGTTTATTAGCCATTTTTTGTTCTTAATACAAAATGAAATTCTTGACTAAAAAGTCGTAGATTTGAAGATAATCTTAAATAAACTGTTCCGCAAAGTACCGCTTCATATCTTCCAATGGTTCTTGGGAAACCTAATAGGGACAGATAAGGAGTTACTTTCAAGTCATTGCCGATTTTAATACCACTACATAACTTCCCCGACTTAGAAACTACGTCGAAATCAGTTTAAATGGTACTATCCACGCTACTTCGATATCGTATTCAGAAATGTGTCTTGCCAGCCGCTTGGAGCGCTGCTGTCGTGGAGTACAACAGTAATCAGAGGGAATGTCGTTACTGGTGATAATGCTTGAGCTGCCGTAGCGGCGGGTCTCGGGCGGGAGTTCACCTGTGGGTGTCGCAGCGCAGCGCAGCGAGGCGCGGCGCAGGGCACTTCTTTACTGACAGCAACAGGTTGCTCCTCCCGCTTGTCTCGGGCGGAATTTGGCGAGCGTTGCCAAACTTCTGCCATAACTCCCAGCGAGCTCCCTGCCTCAACCGCTTCTTCGCGACCGCCAAAATATAACGTCAACCGAGGCCGGAGGCAGCTGCGTTTATCACCTGGCGACGAGAGCCCGCTGTGTTACGTCTTCCGCCGCCGTGAAATAGCTCCGTCGCTTATTCTGACAAACGCTTGCACGAAAATCCGCGCGTCTTATGTTGCACAAACTATCTCACCTTCTAAAATATTTCGGTTGCGATAATCTACACTGCCCTCAGTAAGTTTGGAAACACCATGCAGCGTATTGTAACGGGGCAAGATGGAAGAGACCTGTGTGAGTTATTGGTTAGAATACGGAATTGCAAGCTCAAATAAAGGTTAATAATGTCTCTTACAGTATTTTACACTTAATTATTGTACATATACGCACATATTGGAACAGACTAGTATTGCTCCGTTTTATGTAAAGCGACGTTACCTCTCCAGTGTCCAAGCAGTTCTACTAAACACGCCATGTAGCGCGAGTAGAACGCATGGCTATGTACACATCTCGCACTGAAATGTGGCCCCTGAGCAGAGAAAGTTGGGAGCTGAAGCTTGCATTCAGCTCGTAGCGCATTGGCTGTTGGAACAAGCCCCCGCCTCGTTCTCCCAGTGCTGCCAGCTCATGGCCTATAGTTTACAGGTTTTAACACTTTAACCGTCAATTGACGGGATACAAAAATTTCCGTAGACTGCCGATCCCGTCATTTGACGGAATTCGATTTTTCATGTTTGTAAATACGAAATCCCGTTCATTGACGGTCTCACCGTCTCTTCTTTGTGCCGCAAGGGGTAAGCAGCATGTTAGAAAAGGAGAAGACAGGTCTTGTTCGAACTGTAATGAAAAACTGGAAGGTCATGCCTCAGGCTTTGAAATCACCCAACATACAAAGAAGGGAACATATATTCCGGAGGAGTGGAAATCTTTTGACTGTATGCTGGAAAAACAAAAGATATGTATATATACTAAGTACAAGACACAGGGCAGAAATGATATAATTATGAAGACAGAAGAGGCAAACAAAAAACAAAAACCTGCTTGTGTTGTGGAGTACAACAAAAAGAAGGTTGGGGTTGATCTGACAGATCATACGGGGCTTTCGAACATAGAACAGTGAAATGGTGGAAGAAACTTGCATTTCACTGTCTCCTTATGGTGCCTGGTAAATGCATGTATTCTCCATAACAAAATAAAAGCTGAGGAGATGCCTCTATCCAAGTTCATAAAGGTGTTGTGTGCAGAACTGCCAATGTGTGAAGACGATACTCCAAAACCAACTTCCGATGGAGGCCACCTGAGCAGGTTATCTACAGGAAAGCATTTTCTAGAAAAAATTCCACCTCCCACAGATAAAAGTAAAATTCAAAGGATGTGAAAAATATGTTCAACCAGAGGAAAAAAGCAAACTGGAAAGGCTGTAAGTGTTTTTATCAGTGTTTTATTATTAAAAGTGGTATAAAAGCTTTTCTACTACGACAAGCATGATGTAAAAACTTTTTGATTTCCGTAAACTTTTTCATTTTTCCCAAAAAATGACATTGTTTGAAAATATGTGGAAAAGGAAGTAAACATTCAAAGAAACTGAAAGTAGGTTATCAGGAAGAAGAAGTCCAAGGCTTTCAGAAAAGGATTCTAGTTTTTCTAATACAAAATACTAAATATTGCTAAAAACACCTGGCATTCTAAGAAATAGCAAAGTTTACAGGGCCGGCACCCAAAGTGTTAAAAGAAACATGTACGGGCTTAAAGCGTCACAAATGGAACACGAAATTATCATTTTAATATTTGAGTGATAGAAAACTGGAACGTATATCTACGAAATATAAATATTTTGAAGGGACTTATTAAGTGGGTGTGGCAATGCTTTCTGCCTATTTGTATTGTCGCAAATGAATAACACTCGGAATTAACAATTCTCACATCTCTTCCTTTTTGAAAAAGAAGTCGTCGGGATATGTGGAATTATTTTAGCAAATAACAGAGTGGAAGGCAATAATCAATACCAAGCACAAATCAACAATACATTGACGAGGTCTACAATGCTGTTACGAGGTAAGGTTGGTAGAGAGCATATACATTCCGTAGACACACGAACTCAGACGACTTGCGCCGATCACAGAGGGGCCACTAAAAAGTTCGCGACCTGTAGCGCTACGTTGTTTACAGTTCTGTTCACTTGTAGGTGTGTTTGCATAAAGGTATAAAACGCTACGAAAGGAACTGAAAATGGCCCCGAAGTGCCTGATTACTTACGAATCACGGGTAACGATAATCACTTTGCTCCAAGAAGGCAATAGTGTGTGACAATTATCAAAGAAACTAAATATTTCTGTGGTGTCGGACAAGTCTGAAGTGCGCGCCACGTACTTTCGCCACGCGCCGCCATGCAAGCACGGCGCGGCGTTCTTGCGCCGTCGGCCACGAGCGCCCTCTGCTGCAACCCCTCACGCGGCCACTACTGAACTGTATCGGCCACTTGGCAATAGGACAGGCACAAGAACAAACTCTCGTCAGTAGGGAGACCTCTACCTAGTTAAACTATGTATCAGAATTTCACTAGTCTGCAGTCATGAAACTTTTAAAAGTTAAGTATTACAATATTTCTACGAAATATATATCTTGTTCTAATCTAGCTTAGTGGTTTAGTTTTTGCTGTCCCACTGGCTGGTCACCTCAGACTCTGTACCCACACACGCGTGCATCGTATTTCCCTCTGTCGGTCTCTCTCTATTCGGCTACCGACACCCAGGACAACCGGCGGCAACAAGACACAAAAACTTCCATCAGCAGATTTGTCAAAAACCATGCACCGGCATCAAGAAACAGCCTCCTATGAAGATCGTACTCGCTCAGGAGCACCCAGGAATATATCATGGAAACTATTTGGTAGTGACCAGTAAAAGTAACAGGTTATGTAGCAACAAGGAAACCGCTGTGGCGCTCTATAAGCAAGAAGAAAAGGCTTCAGTGCGCTAAGACACACCAACATTGGACAGCGGGGGATTAGGAAAGAGTCTTATTCGCTGATGAATCCAAATGAGAAATATTTGGAAGTAAACGCCGTCCATTTGTATGCCGTTTACCCCATGAACGCTTGAATCCTCACCGCATAATTCCGACTGTAAGGCATGGAGAGGATTCTGTGATGCTGTGGGGATCCTTTGGAAGAAATAAAGTCGGAGATTTAGTGAAAATAGATGGAAAAATGAACCAAAAGCATTATCATGCCATTCTCCAACGACATGCTATAACATTTGGTTTGAATCTGATTGGGAAACAGGTTTGTCTTGCAGGAAGGCAACGACCCGAAACATACGTCTCGCTTGTGTCAGAACTATGTGAAGTCTCTAGAGGTTCGTAAAATATTGAAAAAACATGGAATGGCCGCTACAATCCCCTGATAGTAACCCAATCGAGCTGCTACGGGATGAAATTGGCAGGAGGATACGAAAACGGGAAATCATGAGTGGGACACAATTGTGGGAGGTTTCTGCAGCAATAATGGAGATTAATTCCAACTGAACCCTTGGCAAAACTGACGCAGCGCATATCGAGAATGTACAAGGCAGTGATGAAAGCAAAGAGTGGCTATTTTGAGGAATAGAAAATATAATTGTCGCATCTTCCTGTGTATTATTTGAGCTTAATAAACAAAATTCATTTTACATTGTATTTCCTTTCCATGTCTATAATTACTAAGCGTTTCCAAACTTATAGAGATTAGTATACGTTCAGAAATTTACTGCCGGTGGAATAGCCTTGCTCATGGCATAATGCAAGCGGCTCAGGGTCTTTTGAATTTGTGCAGCAATAAGTACGTAGTTGATATACAATCATTTTTCAAGAAAACATCTACATACATAAAGCAATAACATACAACAATAAGTTATTCGCTGTCCAAGTATTTATCAGAAACCGAACACTATATAAACTAATAGAAAAATCGCTTAAAGCTCTCTTTGTCCTCACCTCTCCATCTCAACCTCCTTCCCCCCTCCTTCGCCCCCTCCATCCCTCCACACCCCTCCCAATGGCACTGCACCTCTTCCCCTCACCCCTTTCCTCCATCTCACTTTCCACATGCCACTACTTATGAATAGCCCTTTCCAGCTACTCTCCCCCTCCCCACAATTTTCCCCATTCCCTGTCTCGCACAAACACTAGCACACCATACAAATTTTCTGTTTCATCGTTACCCATCCATTTCGCTTATACAAAAAATTAAAAATAAAAATTTAATTTAAAATAAACTAAGAAAAATACAGTGTTGGAAACACTCCAAATAATAAAGTTACAGGTGCAGAACCAGAGAGGTATAATATATGTCATAGTTTTTTAAAAAGCGAAAAAACTGCTTCGTGCTACATTGTATTGTACAGAGTGTATTAATGAAAAGTGTAAAATTAATTATAGAGAGTGTGAGGATATAATATTTAATAATAAAATAACTATGGGAATTGTACTTGAATGGACAAGTGAAGTTTAATAGCAGACAGACAGTGGCTTAGCAGCAGCAGCGGTTACGAAAATCAGTTATAAACAGTGGTGGCCGAAGTGTTATTCGTCATCTTACTAAAGTGTCTTACGCTAACGCAACCAGGTCACCGAAGCGACCAGAACATTCTAGTAGCAACTTTTCGACTATAAATGGACCTCTCTAAACACAGGTCGGCAGAGTCATCAGAAGACGGACAAGAGTTCGGACCAAACCTACGTCAGTCGCCGGAAGCGCCGGGGCGCCGCAGCCATTATCGGAGGGTCGTGTCCTCGACACCAGAAGACCAGGGGCCGATGGGAGCCAGTCAACTTCCTTAGCGCCGCGGAAGATGGAAGCGTAGTATCAGCGACAATGGCAGCTTACCTATGACCCAGTCGGTGAGCGCTACCTTCACCTCCCAGGTGGGACGCAGCCTCCTTTCAACGTCCGTCGGAGAACGCGAGTTCGCCGCCCGTAGCCGCCACACGCCATCCCGGGCAGAGCGGCACGGTCCTGCCTCCACGGGGGCCCTGAGGCCTACTGTCTGCACAGCGATCGGTGAGCAGCACTGGGCCACTTCCGTGCAGTCAGCCGATGCCGGCTTCCGCTGCACCAGCATCTTCACTCAGAACTTCCTGCTGTGCGAGTATCGCACCACAACAAACAGTAGGTCATTCATTCAACGTAAATGTTCTTTCGAGACAGCCAGACCGTTTCGTTCAAGTACAGAGTTCAGTTTTAGCATGTCACTTGTGTAACTGCAACAATAAGGGGTTTCAGGTCTACGGAATTGCTGTAAAACTTACGTTAAATAAATGTCTAAACTTGGAGTCTTTTGTTATTCCGCATCCCTCTTCCTATGAGTCGAGTGAGCCCACGTTCCACAAGAGAATGCCATCTTTGACAACTGAGGTGGATGGTATGTCACCTGACGTGTCAGTCACATTTTAGTAAAACACGCTACAATTGCAAGCTAGAACGGAATTTACTGGTGCAGGAAGGAAAAAAAAAAAAAAAAAAAAAAACAAAAAAACAAAAACACTACCATGAAATGTGGAACAAGTCTGAGCTTCATGATGTGAAGAGAAAATCTCAGTTGTAATTTACCTAAGAAACAATAAAACGAATCGCGAAAAAGTCCGCATTTCTACATCTACATACATACTCAGCAATCCATCCTAAGGTGCGTGGCAGAGGGCACCTGGTACCAATACTAGTTGCTTGATTTCCTGTTCCGCTCCCATATGGAAAGAAGGATAAACGAAGGATTGTGTGCATCTGTACGAGACCTAATCTCTGTGATGTTATCCTTATGTTCTTTACGCGAAATGTAACAATGCTGCAGTAGAATCGGTATCCAATCCGCTTCAAATTCCGGTCCTATAAATTTCTTCTGCGGTATTTCTCGAAAAACGTCGTCTTCCTTCGGGGCGACTCCAATTTCTGTTCCCCATCTCAGTAACACTCGCGTATTGTTCGAATCTACCAGTTACAATCCTAGCCGCCCGCCTCTGAACTGCCTCTATGTCCTCCTTTAAACTGATCTGGTGGGGATCCCAACACTTGAGCAATACTCAAGACGGACTCGTACAAGCGTTTTATATGCTGTCTGAATTACAGACGAATTCACACCTTCCCAAAATCATCCTATATAGCGAAGTCGACCATTGCCGTCCCCACGACTGTCTTTATATGCTTCTTCCACTTCGTATCGGTGTACAGCATTGCGCCTAAATAGTTGACTCCACTTTATCAAGCAGCATCCTTTTAATACTGTATACGAACATTATGAGATTGTTTCTCCAAGTTATCTGCATCGCCTTAAGTATTTCTACATTTAGAGCTATCTGCCATTCCTCACACTAACTACAAGTTTGGTCCAAGTCATTCTGCATCCAACTGCAGTCATTCAATGACGATACCTTGTTCTACACCACAGAATCATTGGCGAAAAGTCGTAAATTGCAGCTCTTTCAGTGAGTCATATCATTTATATAGACAGAAAATATTAGCAGCCCTTCAACTTTCTAGAAACCAAGAGTTGGCTATCCTTCTACATTTCGATAACAATTATACTCCAGACACGCACCCTCCTCGATGACAACAGCTTTTTTTCACAAGGATGCACGCATACGTTTCCAGGGTTATAGGTCCAGTGCGCTATGACCAAACGTGCATTGTTTGTTAGGACCTACAGATTTCCCATAGTGTCGTCGCCACAGTCGTGAGTAAGTCTGTATCGTTATATATTGTTAGTGAGTTCTTAATAAACGATCTTAACTCCCACGCAGACCTGCTGCTGAGTAGGCGAGTAAACATCTTTCTCAAAGTGCCGACGCGCTCCCTTCCAGTAGTATTTAATGCAACGTGACTACCACATATATCAGGAACTCACACATTTTCACGCTTTTACATGGCGAGAGGTAAGGATTTTTTTTCATGTTAGTGATAAACCTATGTGGCGCTAAAGTATTATTAATATTGAGATGCACTCTCATGACAGAGGCGAGATACAGATTTTGTAAATTATTCCATTATTAGGACACGATCTGCGTTAAATGCTGGGTATGATGGGCAGATACTTTTAATGTTTTTCTTTCATGTAAGCCTACATATATCTGAAGATAGTAGCTTGTCTGTTGAAACTGGTTATGTCAAAAAGGAAACAAATAAATAAACAAATATAAAAAAGAAATTATTAAATAGAACGCGATCCTGTCAACGACAAATAACGACCACGTCCTACAACATGTGGAATATGTAACAACACTTTCAAATGAACCCTATTAGAGATTGAACTGGCAACCTCGTACTAAAGGAGTTTATACGTCAATTTCAGGATGCCTTTAAGTAAGTGCAGTAAAATAATCATAAGGGTGGTGTTTGTTTAATTCTTCGATGAAGTTTCAAACCTAATTCACAAATCCTGTCAACTACAACGCCTAATCAAATGTGGTAGAATAAAACTTGGTAATCAGAACGAAAATAAAATACGCTTCTTGTATTATCTCCAACTTAAGTTTTTTTGTGTAGTTTTAAGATTTTTGCAAATATTTCAGATTAAAGGTTGAAACAAAATTTTTTTAAAGAAGTTATGAAAAAAAATTGCATATATATTATATATTCAAAATATTTTGCAAAAGTGGGACAATGCAAATTTTATTTTCATAACTTCTTTAATAATTTTTTTCTTTCAACTATTGAAACCAGTTGTATTTGTAGTTAGTCTACTTAGTCTATTACATGTGTAGCTAAATAGTACACTGCAAGTAACATTGAAGTCCTTGGCAGAGGGTTCATCGAGTCGCTTTTATGATATTTCTGTACAGCAGTGTTTTTCAACCTGTGGGTCGCGACACCCAGGGGATCGCCGTCACAGGAGGAAGCACTTGCACCATAAAATAACTAGGTGGATGCCTAAGTGAAATTTATGCAATGTTAAAATTACGGAGTTCCTCGTGTAACATTAATTATGAATTGAGCAGATCATAGATCGTTTTTTAATAGTGTGTTTATGAAGAATAAGCGCAAAGTGTGAAAGCTGTTTTCAGGAACCATCGACAGGTAAAAGAACATTATCAATATTCCTAAAATTTTCCGGGCTATTATGCCTTGGTCTAGTGTATTTTGCCAGTATTGATATTTACAACCGTGAAAGTTTACATTTTACATAAGAATGTGATGCTAAAAGTAAGTCTGAAAAATTCGACAAAACATATCTACTTATTCACAAATTCTCTACAGTGAGACCTTTCTTATTGAGCATAATTCGCTTCTGAGTTTACCTGAAATAGGAAACACTCGTTAAGCAAAATAAATTTTTCTGTCGCAAATCATGTAAAATAGGATAATGTGATCCATTCCGAAAAATATACAAAAAAATTTCGTCTAAGGATTTTAAAGAAAACTGGAACAAAGGAAAGATTACATTCGTTTCCTTTTAGATAAAGTAGTTTTGTTACGGTTCGTGAGGGATGGAGGTGGGGAGGATCGCCAGAGTATTTTTATTTGCGAAGAGGACGCCACAATTACTTGGTAGGGGGTCGCCAGATTATTTTTACTTGAAATGGGGTCGCATATTCGAAAACGTTGAAAGGCACTGCTCTACAGCTCCATTCTGTAATGGCGCGTCGAAAAAGGAGCACCTCAAAATTCCGTTTTAGATCTGATTTCTCTCACCTCATTATAATGAGCATGTCTCCCTATGTGCGTGCTAACAAAATGTGTTCGTATACGGAAGACAAAGGTGCCGAAAGAAATTTCGCAAATAGATCTCGCCACAACGAATAACGCCTTTCTGTTAATGATTTCCACCCCCCAACTCATGCTTCATTTTTGCGACACTCTCTCCTCTGTGTTGTTGTTGTGCTCTTCAGTCCGCAGACTGGTTTGATGCAGCTCTCCATGCTACCCTGTCCTGCGCAAGTCTCTTCATCTGAGAATACGTTCGGCAACCTACATCTTTTAGAATCTGCTTACTGTATTCGTCCCTCGGTCTGCCTCTACGATTGTTACCCCACACGCTATCTTCTAATACTAAGTTGAAAATTCCTTGATGTCTCAGAATGTGTCCAACTAATCTATCCCTTCTCTTAGTCAGGATATACCAGAAACTCCTTTTAGCCCCGATTCGGTTAAGCACCTCCTCATTAGTTACGTCAACTACCCATCTAATTTTCATCATTCGTCTGTAGCACCACATTTCAAAAGGTTCTATCATCTTTTTATCTGCACTCCTTATCGTACACGTTTCACTCCAATACAATGCTACACGCCAGACAAATGGTTTCATAAAGGACTTCCTAACATTTAAATTAATATTGAATGTCAGCAGATTTCGCTTCTTCAGAAACGCTTTTCTTCCCATAGC
This sequence comes from Locusta migratoria, assembly GCA_026315105.1. Taxonomy (NCBI): domain Eukaryota; kingdom Metazoa; phylum Arthropoda; class Insecta; order Orthoptera; family Acrididae; genus Locusta; species Locusta migratoria. Next base: position 457,249,022 of record CM048746.1, read on the forward strand.
CATTCTGCATTTTATATCTTCTTTACTTTGGCTATCAGAAGTTATCTCGCTACCCAAATAACTAAATTCATCTACTACTTTTATTGTCTCATTAGCTAATCTAATTCCTTCAGCATCGCCTGATTTTCTGACATTGGATTCCATTACCTTCGTTCTACTCTTGTTAATGCTCATCTTATATCTTCCTTTCAAGACACTGTATATTCCATTCAATTGCTCTTCCAGATCTTTTGCACTCGCTGACAGAATTACTATGTCACCGGCAAACCGCAATGTTTTTATCTCTTCTCCCTGCACATTAATGCCATCTCCAAATTTCTCCTTCCATTCCTTCACTGCCTGTTCAGTGTACAGATTGAACAAAATTGGTGAAAGGCTACAACCCTGTCTTACTCCCTTCCCAACCTCTGCGTCCCTTTCTTGCCCTTCGACTCTAATAACCGCGGTCTGGTTTTTGTATAGGTTAAATATAACTCTTCGCACCCTGTATTTTACCCCTGCTACCTTCAGAATTTGGAAGAGTGTATTCCAGTCGACAATGTCAAAAGCTTTCTCCAAATCGACAAACGCTAAGAACGTAGGTTTCCCTTTCCTTAGCCTTTCTTCTAAGATAAGTCGTAATGTGAGTATTGCCTCCCGTGTTCCTACATTTCTCCTAAATCCAAATTGATCTTCCCCGAGGTCGGATTACACAAGTTTTTCCATTCGTCTGTAAATAATTCGTGTTAGTATTTTGCAACCATGACTTATTAAACTGATAGTTCTGTAATTTTCACACTTAGCTGCACTTGCTTTCTTTGGAATTGGAATTACAATATTCTTCTTGAAGTCCGAGGGTATTTCCCCTGTCTCATACATCTTGCATATCAGGTGAAACAATTTTTTCCACGACTGGCTCTCCTAACGACATCAGCAGTTCAGACGGAATATCATCTACTCCAGAGGCCTTGTTTCGACTCAAGTCCTTCAGCGCTCTGTCAAATTATTCTCCCAGTATCATATCTCCTATCTCATCTTCCTCCACTTCGTCTTCCATTTCTAGAATACTGCCTTCAAGTTTATTTCCTTTGTACAGGCCTTCTATATATTCTTTCTACAGTTCAGCTTTCCCCTATCTCCCCTATATCGCGATAATACAAAACAAGCTGTCCTTGTCTGAACTTTCTTTAAATCTCCTGTCAGTCCCACATGGTGTTGATCCCACAATGCGCAGCAAATCTTAAATGTTCAAATGTTTGTATAGCTTATGGGATTTAACTGCGGGGTCATCAGTCCCTAAACTTACAAACTACTTACGAACTAACTTATACTAAAGACATGCCCGAGGAAGGATTCGAACCTCCGACACGGGAGGCTGCGCGATCCGCAACGTGGCGCTCCAGACCGCTCGGACTCCAAAATCGACCGCACAAATGTAATGTAGGCAGTTTCTTTAGTAGAACTGTTGCATCTTCTCAGTGTCATTCCAATGAAACGTAGCCTTTAGTTCACCTTCCTCACAAGATTTTCGAAGTGTTCTTTCGAGTTTGAGTTGAATTGAAGGCCTATGGATTTGATTAATTTATCATGTAACTGAAGTTTAACGGATTTCTTTTTTTGCTCATGTGGATGACCTCAGACTTATCGTTATTAAGAGTCAATTGGCAATTTTTGCACCATGCGGATATCTTATCAAAATCATTTTGCAGTTGCGTTTGATCTTCTGGTGACTTTACTAACCGATAAATGACAGCATCATCCGCGAACATTTAATCGAATTTTTATCTGCTTTTTTGAATAAATATATTTTTCTTTTAATTTTGGTGGATTTTGAAAGTCCGATATTCAGTCTCGCCACGACAACTCTGTGTTCACTAATCCCTGTGTCTGTGTTCAGGCTTGTTATTAGTTCGGAATTGTTACTAAGAGGTCAATTATGTTCTTACAACTATTTACTATTCTTTTGGGTCCCTGAACTAATTGCTCGAGATAATTTTCGTTAAATGCACTCAGTACAATTTCGGTCGATGTCTTATGCTTGCCTTTGGTTTTGTACATGTGTATTTGCCAACATATCGAGGGTAAGTTAAAGTTATTTTAAATTTTATCCAAGCTTTCTTTGAAGATTTCTGCAATCAAATCGTCTGAGTCAGAGGGTCGGTAAAAAGAACTAATTATTAAAATTATTCTAGTTGTCAGGAATAGCCTCTACCCATACCAACTCACAGGAGCAATCTACTTCAATTGCGCTGCAGGATAATCCACCTGTGACAGCAATAAATACGCCCCCAACGTTTTTATTCAATCTATCTTTCCTGAGAACACTATTTGCCCCTTTGCAAAAATTTCAGCCGAAATTCGGTACTTATAATGATTAGAGATTCAGTACTTTCTATTACCGCTTCGAGCTCTGGTACTTTCCCCACACATCTACGACAATTCAGAACTGTTAGACCAATAGTTCTTAGATCTGTGTTCGTCATATCTTTGACCTGTCCACGCCACACAGCTCCCACTACTCGTGTAGCCGCTTCCTGTGTTTAGTGGATTCCTGACCTACTCAGATCTAATTGAAATAAATTTGCGCCACCTATCAGGCTATAAACATCAATTTCTCACCCTCCATGTTTCTCTACGTATAAGAAAGTTATTCTTCCAAAAATTCCGTACAACCCAACCAGTACAACTTATTCGTTAGAAAATTAAACGTCTTAACTGCGTAATCTAGAAGTTTTATTATGAATGATAGCAACTGGTTCATTGGAGGCTGCTGCCACCAGAGAATACTAGTGTAGGAAAAAGGAACTGCACCACAACAGAAGAGCTGGTGTGTGTCCTAGTTAGCAAACGGAGGCGGTAGCTGTTGCTCAACGAACATTTCGCACACTCTTTCTCCAGGAGCAACCCGTGCCCGACGAGAGAGACAGGCCGCGGCGCGCACGTCATATCACGTGATCAAGTGAGGCCTGGCCGGCGCGATCGCTGGCGGATTGGCTAGCCGCTTTGAGACAGTGGGCTGTGCCCCAGCGGCCGGCCAATCTGCTAGCGATCGCGCCCGCACAGGCCTCACTTGATCACGTGATATGACGTGCGCGCCGCGGCCTGTCTCTCTCGTCGGCCTCGGGAGCAACCCAAATGCCGTCATTTATACGTGGCACACACAGATTGGAGGGAAGGGCTTCATATGCAAAGGCCAAATCCCTGGTCAGACTCCTATGTCCGAGAAAAATGTTGCTCATGTTCGAATAGCGTTCCAGCGAAACCCAGAGAAATCAAGACGTGAGATTGAGACTTGACGAACATCGTTTTCCAAAATCCTGTGTAAGCGCTTGGACATAAACTGTGAGGGCTACATTGTGGTCCAGTAAGCCACTTATGAGAGCGTCGTTTTCTGTACCGACATGTTAGCATGGAGGGACAGTAATGTCAAACACTTATTTTTAGAGAGGAATCAATATATTGTGGCGGCAGGGAGTTTGGTTGGGAGCGGTAAGGTGGGGGTACCGAAAACAAATACAACCTGCAATTAAGATCCAGCTTATTAAGCAGCTTTTAATATTACGAACTTTTTTTTCAGAGGTCTTCACACAATATTTTACTATTAAAACCTTACAGCAGCCCAATGAAGTCTTACACAGACTCGATGCCTGTTGGACTCCACCAAGATATTCATTAATTTAATGAAAACCTATTGGTACAAGAAATTTATTGGAACAAATTCTGAAGAAAATCTAATGGAGAGCCACTGAATGGTAAACGCACGCTCAGAACAAACAAGGTTTATAGAAAGGATTTACGACAGTTAAAATAGGAAATTTTCACAGCATAACATGAAATAATATAGGAAACGAAACCACTACTCTGCAGCTCTCGAAGGCAGCTGACAATATTTCCAGTCTGAAACTCAGAACAACGAATGTTTAATAAAGGCCAAACTGCTCACTAAAAGTTATTTCCTAGTGGCAGTCTGAGTGTGAGCTACGTTCGATTTTAGACAACTCTGTTTGGAAACAATTCTAATGGCTCGGAACTTTCTATTTCCAACTCGGGTGCTGGAGCACCTACAAACATTGAGTACAATTAAACTCAGTTGAATTTTAAACAGAACGCCACTTTCAAGCCGACGCTTAATTAGCAACCCTACTCTTATGCACACAAGACGCGCAAACAAAAATTTATTTTACTTCACCTGCACGACTTGCGTGTCATTTAAACACAATTTAGCCACGCGGGAGTGGCCGAGCGCTCTGAGGTACCTTACTCCGGAATGCGTAGCTGCTCCCCGCCGAAGGTTCAAGTCTTTCCTCGGTCATGGACGTGTGTGTTGTCCTTAGCTTAAGTTAGTTTAAGTAATTTGCAAGTGTAGGGACCGATTACCGCTGCAGTTTGGTCCCATAGATTCACAAACATTTGAACATTTGAAACACAATTTAACCTTCAACTTCTGTTAACCAATGATTCCACTGCAATATTGTTCTTCTTTATATATAAAGCATTGTATTCGCGTGTTTGTGTGTTCGTGTTGTTGTTGTTGTTGTTGTTGTTGTGGTCTTCAGTCCGGAGACTGGTTTGATGCAGCTCTCCACAATATCCTATCCTGAGCAAGCCTCTTCATCTCCACATAAGAACGGCAACTTACATCTGTCTGAATCTGCTTACTATATCCATCTCTTGGTTTTACTCTGCGGTTTTTACCTCCAATGCTAAATCCACAATTCCTTGATGTCTAAGAATGTGTCCTGCCAATCGGTCCCTTCTTTTAGTAAAGGTATGCCAGAAATTTCTTTTCTCCCCAATTCTGTTCAGTACCTCCTCATTAGTTAGGTGATCCACCCACCTAATCTTCAGCATTCTTCTGTAGCACCACATTTCAAAAGCCTCAATCCTCTTCCTGTCCGCACTGTTTATCGTCCATGTTTCACTTCCATACAAGGCAACACTCCATACAAATGTCTTCAGAAAGGACTTCCTTAGGCTTAAATCAATTTTCTATGTTAACAGATTTCTCTTTTTCAAAAACACTTTTCTACCCATTGCCATTCTGCATTTTATATCCTCTGTACTGCGACCATCATTTATTATTTTACTGCCCAAGTATCAAAACTCATCTACCTCCTTTATTGCCTCGTTACCTAATCTAATCCCTTCTTAGACTGCACTCCATTGCCCTAGTTTTGCTCTTGTTAATCTTTATTTTATATGCACCTTCAGCACACTGTCCATTCCGTTCAATTGCTCTTCCACGTCCTTTGCTGTATCTGACAGAATTACTATGTCGTCGGCAAAACGCAATGTTTTTAATTCTTCCCCCTTGATTTCCTTTATACCTTGTTCAATGTATAAATTGAATAACATTGGAGAAAGACTACAACCCTGTATTACTCCCTTTCCAAACACTGCATCCGTTTCATGACCTTCAACTCTGACAACCGTTGTCTGGTTTTTGTACAAGTTGTAAATAACCTTACGCTCCCTATATTTTACTCGTGCTTGCTTCAGAACTTGAATGATTTTATTCCAATCAACATTCTCAAAAGCCATCTCCAAATCTACAAAAGCTAGAAATGTAGGTTTGCCTTTTCTTAATCTATCTTCTAGGATAAGCCGTAAGGTGAGTATTGCCTCCCGTGTTCCTACATTTCTCCTGAACCCAAACTGATCTTCCCCGAGGTCGGCTTCTACCAGCTTTTCAATCCTTCTGTAAATAATTCGCGTTAATATTTTGCAACCATGACTTATTAAACTGATGTTTCTGTAGTTTTCACACCTGTCTGCACCTGCTTTCTTTGGAATGGGGATTATAACATTTTTCTTAAAGTCTGAGGGTACTTTACCTGTCTTACACACCAGGTGAAATAATTTTGTCATGGCTGGTTCTCCCAGAGACTTCAGTAGCTCTACTCCAGGGGCCTTGTTTCGACTTAGGTCTTTCAGTGCTCTGTCAAATTCATCTCTCAGTATAGTATCTCCTATTTCATCCTCTGATACTTCTTTTTCCCTTTTTGCAATATTGCCTCTAAGTTCATTTCCTTCATAGAACCTCTCTATATACTCTTTCCACCTTTCAGCTTTTCCTTCTTTGCTGAGAACTGGTTTTCCATCAGTGTCCTTGATATTCATAGAGCTGTTTTTCTTATCTCCAAATGTTTCTTTTATTTTCCTGTAGGATGTATCTATTTTTCCCTATTTATACATTCTTCTACATCCTTGCATTTGCCTTCTAGCCACTCCTGCTTAGCCATTTTGCACTTCCTGTAAATCTCATTTCTTAGTCGTCTGTATTCCATTTTGCCTGTTTCATTTACTGCACTTTTATATTTTCTCCTTTCGTCGATTAAATTTAGTATCTCCTGTGATATCCAAGGATTTTTTGTAGGTCTTGCCTTCCTACCTATTTTGTCCTCTGCTTCCTTCACTATTTCATCTCTCAATGCTACCCATTCCTCCTCTACTGTTTTATTTTCCCCCCGTTTCTGTCAATTGTTGGCTAAAGCTCCCTCTGAAATTCTTAAGAATTTCAGGATCCTTCAATTTATCCAGGTCCCATCTCCTTATTTTCCTACCACTTTTTTGTAGTTTCTTCAGTTTCAGCCTACAGTTCATAACCAACAAGTTATGGTCAGAGTCTATATCTGCCCCTGGGTATGTTTTACAGTTTAAAACCTGGTTCCGGAATCTATGTCTTACCATTATAAAATCTATCTGATACCTTCCGGTGTCTCCTGGTCTCTTCCACGTATACAACCTTCTTTTGTGATTCTTGAACCAGGTGTTTGTTATAACTAAATTATGTTCTGTGCAAAATTCTACCAGGCGGCTTCCTCTTTCATTCCTTTTGCCCAGACCATATTCACCTACTATCTTCCCTTCCCTTCCTTGTCCTACTACCGAATTCCAATCTCCCATAACAATTAAGTTTTCCTCTCCCTTAATTGTCTGAATAATTTCCTTTAGCTCCTCATATATTTCTTCAATCTCCTCATCATCGGCAGAGCTAGTTGGCATATAAACCTGTACTAGTGTGGTCGGTGTTGGCTTCGTATCTATTTTGAGTACGATAATGCGATCACTGTGTTGCTCATAGTAGTCTACCCGCATTCCAATTTTCCTATTCATTATCAGACCTACTCCTGTAATACCCCCAACTGATTTTGTATTTATAATCCTGTACTCAACTGACCAGAAATCCTGTTCCTCTTTCCATCGAACTTCACTAATCCCCACAATATCTAACTTCAACCTATCCATTTCTCTTTTTACTAGCTTCCCTACCCGATTAAGGGATCTAACATTCCACGGTGCGATCCGTAGAATGCCAGTGTTGTCTTTCCTGATGATCACATCTTCCTGAGCAGTCCCGCCCGGAGATCCGAATGGGGGACTATTTTACCTCCGGAATATTTTACCTGAGAGGATGCCATCATCATATGTTCATACAGTAGAGCTGCATGTCCTCGGGAAAAGTAACGGCTGTAGTTTCCCCTTGCTTTCAGCCGTTCGCAATAACTGTGTGGCAAAGCCACATTAGCTGATGTTACAAGGCCAGCTCAGTCAATCATCTAGAGTGTTGCCCCTTTAACTACTGAAATGCTGCTGCCCCTCTTCAGGAACCACACGTTTGTCTGGCCTCTCCACAGATACCCCTCCGCTGTGGTTGCACCTATGGTACGGCTATCTGTATCGCTGAGGCACGCAAGCCACCCCACCTCGGCAATGTCTGTCGTTCATGGGAGTGGTGTGTGTACGAACTGCAACAAATGTACAGTTTTGTTCCAATCTTTAAGACATTTTGCACACGTGAGTTTCAATTCATGAGGACGGTTGCCGTAAGTGTAAGGAGCACGTACGGTACAACACATAGTTCACGAGATATAACACCATAAACAATGAGATGTGCGTAAAACTGCTGCTTCAAGCGACAATGCTGCACATTTCCTCCTAAACCATCGTACCGATTTCAACCTAATTTGATACACTTATTCCGTACAGGGAGGTAGCAATTGCTGTAGGGGTAAGAACCAAATATGACGCATGGCTAAGGAGATATAAAGTCATAAACAATAGGATTTGTAAATAAAAAGAAAACTATTACATCATTCGCTTGCCACTCTTTCGCTGTTAATGGAGTCAAACTACGAAATTCGGTAAGACGTTACAATTTGTAATTTCTACACTACAAATTGTACTTGCAGAAATTTTACAGACAGTATACACACATACAGCTGAATGTACCTTCTAAATTGTATCACATTACGACACGTAGTTCATGAGTTATCAGGACATAAACAGTAACGTTCATGGAAAACCGCCCTATCCTGCGTCAGGTTTTAATATGTTTCTTCTTTCCTGCTAACTGCATTCGCAACAGATTTTCCTGACACACATACCTTCAAAATTTCCGACAGATGTACATTTTAAGTTCAAGAGACTGCAGTTTCTTGTGAGACCTGCAGTTTGTATTACGATTAATAAATCACAGAGCACTCTGATAAATACTGCGGAGTGGAATTTACATCTCCAGGTTTCTTTCACGGACCACTTGATATCGCTTGCTCAAGGGTAGGTTCACCAAAGAATTAATTCATACTAGCTCCTGGACAAGTACCCAGAAGTATTGTTTGTAATCATGTTTTGAATTAAATTAATGCTTGAATGTTGCATATGATTTGTACCTTGATGACTACCTTTCTTTGTTTGGATAGTGTAACTTCTTTACAGTTAACGGTATTCGCAACAGATATATACTGAGATGGGTAAAATCTCGTCACATCTTCCACCACATATTATTAAATTTTCGTATTTAGTACGTAGACACTTCTGTATTCCAATTCGTTTCAGTAAATTCCTGAAAATTGACAGTGCTGCTGACAACTTGTGAACCAACTTGGAACTGTGATTTGCACACGGCTGCAGGCGAACATCCATCACACCCGCGGGATCTCAATCCTCCAGACTTCTTCCTATTCCCTCGACTCAAACTCGCTTCGAAAGGACAGAGATTTGACGATATTCCTGACATCCAGCGAAACGCGACGAGGCTTTGAACACCATCCCAAAGCAAGACTTCATGAAAAGGTCGCAGGACATAAATCGCAGAGCTCAGCGGTGCATAGTTGTGGGAGGTTACAATTTCGAAGGACAGTAAGGTAACTGTAGTTCATAGTTCATGTTACGGAACTATTCACCGAACCTTATTGCCAGAAGTTGCAATCAGTGGCAGAGACACAAAATTCTCACCATGATCGAAGTCATGGGTCTCATTGGCGAATAAATCACATTCGTGGAAGTAACTTCAATTTCACGTAACGGTACAGCAAAGCTGCTCCGATGCCCATAACTATAAATTCCAACGGCCGCCGCATAATTAAAATATTCGGCCGTTAGTACAGCTTGACACCTTGCCCCATTCACACAGGGTGTACACTAAATGTTCTTCGCGGAGTCAATATGTATCTCCCGGCGATTAGCATTTCTTTTATTTTTTATTTATTTTTTTATTTTTTTAAATCTTTTCATTTACCACTTTAAGGTGTGGAGTGGGCTGTATGGTGTTCAGTCACTGAATGAAATCAATATGAGATATTTTTAAATATGTATTTTATATCATACCACCAAGCTGAAAGTTTGTTTTTATACTAGGTGACTACATACGCGCAGAACAAAAGTTGAAAGTAGTTACTTCTATAATATACCTGGGGGTTTTCATCACGAACGATAGCAAGTGGAACGATCTCACAGGATTAATATCGGTAAGGGCAAATTCTTGAGATTCATTGGAAGGATTCTCAAGAAGTGGGTTCCAAAAACTGTCGTTCGACGAGTACTCGAATACCGGTACTGTTCGTCAGCGTAGGGTCCTAACACCAGTTAGGACTAATAAAAGACATGGAAAAGGTCGAAAGGAGAAGAAGGAAGCTTGGAGTTTTACGTCCCATAGACAGCATGGTCATTAGAGTCGGAGCTTACACTCGGAAAGTTTGAGTAAGGATGTGGAAGGAAATCGGCCGTGCCCTTGCGGCATTTTCCTGGAGTGATTTAGGGAAATCACGGAAAACGTAAATCGGGATGGCCGGAGGTGGATTTGAACCACCATCCTTCCGAATGTGAGAGCAGTGTGTTCCACTGCACCACCTCGCTAGGTACGAGAGGAGAGTATCGTCCTTCATTACAATTTACCAGCGTGGAAGCGTCACCGAGATGATCGCCCGACTCCACTGTCAAACTCTGAAAGAAAGGGGCTCTATATCACGGTTGGGTTACTGTCAAAGTTCTGAGAGCTTATGTTTATAGAATAGTTCAGCATTATATTGCTTCATCTCGCGTTTAACTCCTGGAAAACAAAATCATAGGCGAATGGATCAGGATAAGGAATGAGTGACAGTGGTACAAATACACCGTCCTGTGATGTCTAGATGTAGATGCAAAACTTGTCGGTTACATGATCTACCCATATAATCTTTGGCAATCGGCAGTAACATCACATTTCAAATGCTTCTGTCATTTTTCCGTCTGAACTCCCATACAGTGCTACACTCCAGCAAAAATTTTCAGCCGGCCGCAGTGGCCGAGCGGTCTACGGCGCGCCAGTCACAGTCTGCACGGCCGCTGCGGTCGGTGGTCGAATCGCCCCACGGGCATGGATGATTGTGTTGTCATTAGTATAAGGTAGTTCATAAGAAGTTTGTTTGTTTAGGGACTGATGATCCCGCAGTTAAGTCCCTTAAGCTTAACAAACATTTGAACTGATATTTTCAAAAAAGATTTCCTAACATTTAAATTAATTTTGGATGTCGGCAAGTTTGGCTTCTTCAGAAATACTTTTATTCCCATTGCCATTCTGCATTTTATATCTTCATTACTTCGGCCGTCAGAAGTATAATTATGCTACCCAAATAACAAAACTCATTTGTACTTTTATTGTCTCATTACCTTATGTAATTCCTTCACCATCACCTGATTTTCGTAGACTAAATTCCATTAAACTTTGTTTTGCTGTTGTTAATGTTCATCTTATAGCCCTCTCTCAAGATACTGCCCATTATGTTCAACTGCTCTTCCAAGTCCTTTGCTGTCTCTGAGAGAATTACAATGTCATCGACAAAGCGCAAAATTTTTATTTCTTCTCCCTGAATTTTAATTCCTTCTCCAAATCTCTCCTAGTATTCCTTCACAACTTAATGTACAGAATGAATAACATTAAGGAGAGGCTATAATCCTGCCTTATTTCCTTCGCAACCCCTGCGTCCCTTTCCTGCCCTTCACCTCTTCTAACTGCTGTCTGGTTTTTGTACAATTGTAGTATCACTCTGTGTATGCATAGACATAGATAATGCTGAGTGGTGAGGGAAGGGGGAGACGCCACATCTACCCTCCAGCACCATGTCCATGAGGGATATTTTTAGTCGCTTACCGTGTAACTTGTGTTCCAAATGTAAACGTTGAAACAGTTTGACGAGACAACTCAACTTGAAATATAACATTATTATATATTGAAATTGAAAGAACCAGCTTTGGCCGCATTGAAATCTTTATTTTTTTTATATACAATACAGATTGATTTCGGTCAGTGTCTGACCATCCTCAGTGCATGAATCCAAGCCCTGTGGGCCCACATAAACTTGCACTTTGCATATTTACATCAAATAGGCAGTAAATCAGTAGAAAGTCAAACATTTATGTCTAATGTACTGCACGAAAGAGCAAGCTATTTAAAAAATAAATAAGTATGCTGTTTATTTAGTATTAGACTGAAAATATGATTTTAGAAGAAAGTCAAACATTTATGTTTGACTTTCTACTGATGTACTGCCTATTTGATGTAAATATGCAAAGTGCAAGTTTATGTGGGCCCACAGGGCTTGGATTCATGCACTGAGGATGGTCAGACATTGACCGAAATCAATATGTATTGTATATAAAAAATAAAGATTTCAATGCGGCCAAAGACGGTTCTTCCAATTTTATCAATTTTAATGTGGTCGCTCTGCACCAGCTTCCGGATGGAGTCGCCTACATGATTTTATATATACATTTCTTTTTGGTGGAGGGAGACAAATAAAAATAAATCTACTTTTTATCTTTAATATACTGCACGCAAGAGCAAGCTATTTAAAAAATAAATAAGTATGCTGTTTATTTACTGTCAGACACAAAATATGATTTTAGTTAATCGAAATTCCTGTTTAACCAAAGATTATTTATATTTTATCCAAGACTGCATGAATTTTTATTTTAGCGCAAAAAATATATGGTTCACCAAAGCAGGGAAAAAATATTGAAAAAATATATAACTAATTTAACAATGGGAAAGTCATCACTTATTACCTGTTGCCATTTGGCCACATCATCCACAGAAACTTTCTTTCAAGGAAAATATTGGTATCCAACATGTTTTCTACTCCTATGAGGAGCTAAGTTAATGCTCAACAGTGAGTAAAATCCACTGGAACTCTCTTTGTTGCATTTTTCCTGTGTTCAAGAGTACGCTGCGATCTATGGAGGAAACGAGCAACTAAATGCTTAGAATAGGCTCCAATGTATACAGTATGCATGATGTTGCCATCTGGCAACAAGAAGTACTCTTGAAAATTTAACAAAAATTTGCGTTGCCAAACGGCAACACCATGCATTGTAGAGTTAAGCGTCGCAGTACTAATAGAAAGAAATAATGTTGCCACAAACTGATACACTTCCCATGTACTAGCACTGCATTTATCAGGAAATGTAAAATATGTACCAGCGCAAATGTAATTAAATAGTTAGCATCAAAATTTAATGCTGAAACCAAAAGATAGCAGACAGTGCACCATAATTTAAAGATCGATAGTTGTTGGCTTTTGCGGAAGAATCCAACTGTTGAGAGCAGAATGGCGATTTATTAAACGTAATCCACGGCCATCTCAATATTATACATCTGATAAAATGTAAATAAATCGGCAATCTCAGGGACGTGATAAATCATGATAAGTTATTTCACTTTTATGTATTCTGTGAACGGAATCGGTTTTAGCACCGTGCGCATCTCCAACAATTACAACCGTTCCGCGGCAATATGGAGATCGGCGATATATATATATATATATAGAGAGAGAGAGAGAGAGAGAGAGCTGACATAGAACATCACGTAATATTAACATTTTTGTAAAATTATGGATGGAAAGAAGATCCTGGTTGTTTAAATCATCGCAACGCATCGCAACACTTACATTCACATACACGACATCCAAATGAAAATCTATTAAAGTCAAGAAAAGTTAACTAACAAGTCCTATCAATACAAGGTCCTGGCGCTAGCTCAAGACAATTAACAACTGAAAATAATCGTTTTTTATCGACTCTGCTTTCTGGTTAGTTAAAATAGTACGTTGACTTTGGTGCTATCAAATGAGTCAAATAACAATATCATGTGCTGTTAATCTAGCATAGTTTTTGCATTTATAGTTCGTCTTAAATATAATTAATTCTCACTTAAATCATCTCTTATTCCCCGTAATGTTACAAACTGCTGTTGTTTTGGAAAACTGATTTCAACGAGAATCTTGTACTTGAAAGTAACTAAACCTCCAACCCTTTCTCCCCGCTCTAGAAGACTAAATACATAAGTCACTGTCTCTTTTTGTGCTTTGCTCGGTTAATCAGGAAATTTTACTTCACTCTTTTACCTCACTACTATAGGATAAAGCCTATTCCGAGACGAATTATTTCCTCAAAAATGTTTGGAAAAAGAAGTTTCCACGTCAGGTGCTCAAAAAGGTAATACCCTTCAGATTTTCGACAATTTTTTGGAATACCTCGTTCCGTTTTCAGGCAATAGAACCTGTGTCGGTGTGGCAGAACGGTACCGTTTATAGTGGTGGTTGCGGTATTCTAGAGAAGCAATTCTGCTCATAGCGTCATGAATTACGTCTGTTGTCATACGTCCTGAAATTATTCATCGGCCATTTCCGGTGCGGAGCGTGACCGGAAGTCAGTCAAAATGGCGAACGTTCTCTCACCGCACCCCTCTCCGAAAGTAATTAACACTAGGTTCCCAATGAGTTACGTGTCATACGAAACGTAATGAAGTTCTGCAAATTATATGACACGCAATTACGCGTCACATTTCTTAATGCGCCCATCACATCAATTGTGCTACCCGCAGTAATTAGTGATTATTAGCCCGGCGCACTGCGTTTTCCCTGTCAATGAAAAGCAATGGCAGCAACTGTCCCCGCGCGGAGTGAATACGCCTCATAACGCATGTCGCTACAGCAGACACACACACACAAAAAAAGTGGTTGCGTACCGCAATTCATCACCCGCCCGCCGATTCCTACGCGCAACCATTGTTAGAATGCGAGCGGAAAGTGAAGGTTCTAACACAGTATAACATATACAGCCACAACACTCCCACGGATTTTTGTTTTACGCTGCGTCAGCAGCGCTCCAAGCGGCCGCAAGCTACATTTCTGAATACGACATTGGATAATAATGTCACAACAGCTGTACCTGAAGGAAAAACGTCACAAAAAAGGCAATAAATCGACAAAAACAATCTGTCTGTTTTCCAATAGAGAACAACCCAATTCCACAATTGTTGCTATAGCTGAATCACAAACAGAAAGAATCATCAAAACATTGGCTTTTTAAGCTAAAGTAATTGCACTCAACAGAATACGCACGTTTAAGATGAGGACGAGTGAGGTGTAAACATGTGCGAATCATTATATTAGATTAATACTTGTTCCATAGATCATGAATACGACACTTCGTAATGATGTGGAACGTGTCAGGTTAATGAAGGGTGTCTGTACAAGGCGTTACATTACACAAAGTAATACATGACACAGTTTATTTATTTCTTTTTTTACATTTACTAATTTATATCTAAAAACTCATCCAATGAGTAGAAGGAGTTGTCATTCAGAAATTCTTTTAATTTATTTTTAAATGCTAGTTGGCTATCTGTCAGGATTCTGATGCTGCTTGGTAGGTTACCAAAGACTTTTATGGCAGCATGATTTACGCCTTTCTGTGCCAAACTCAGATTTAAAGGATATCAGCCTTTCTCTAGGAATCATAGAAGTGCATGTGTGTATGTGTATGCGTGTGGCACACTCTCACATATGACAACAAAGCAACCGACAGAATAGGAAACATTCTCAGAAAACAAGGCTTGAAAATAGCATACAGAACAGATAATACAGAGAAAACTAAAGACAACCAACACCAACACAGATAAACATAACACTTCTGACATCTACCAACTGACATGCCAGGATTGTAACTCAGTTTACATTGGACATATGTGCAGAAATTTCAAGCCTCCCACAAAAATTAACAAACGAAGAGAACTACCACATACAGAAAGCCATAATAGAAAGAAAAGAAATAATAAATGAATACACAGCCCTCTGCAACGTTACTATATTCTCTGTCCTCAAAGAACTAACACACACACACACACACACACACACACACTAAAACGAAAGTAGCATTATTCAAAAACTCTCGCCTCCACCACAGTCAGCTGTTCTTAACACTACTCCCAGAATTCAACTGCCCACCATCTTGTTTTCATAACATAAACATTTGAGTGAAGTGAAAGAGCCACAGTGCTAGTTCACAACGTGAAAACACCGCAAATTCACCAAAGTAAGTGACAAAAACTTGCTATAAACATATAGACATTTTGTGCATCTTCATGTTTTCGCGGCGCAATGACTGTTCAAAGAAGTTTCGGGCGTGCAGCCGCATAAAGTTTTCTTCTAATATTTCGGCTGAGAAACGTTCAGCCATCTTCAGAGACGAGTCGAAGACTGACGCTCCAGCGTCAGTAATCGACCATGCAGCCACAGACATAATTTACATATACGTGTACTTTCTTGCCGCCGAGTAACGTCTTTGGCGCCTTGTTGTATCTGTGGCCGCATGCGCAGTAGCGCGGCCCGCGCGTTTATAAGCACGAAGCGTGTGCTGGAGCGTCAGTCTTCGACTCGTTTCTGAAGATGACTGAACGTTTCTCGGCCAAAATATTAGAAGAAAACTTTATGCGGCTGCACGCCCGAAACTTCTTTGAACATATAGACGTTTTGTTATAGAACCAGTGTTAACAGTAAAATAAAACCAAAACACAAAAATGACGTCCAATATTTTCGTAAAAAATCCCGATATTTACAAGCTAACCATTCACGTTTTGGTTTGCAGATGACAAAATATCAAAAATACAATGTTTTGCGAGTTAAAGAACCACAGTCACAACTATATGTGGTATTAAGGTATGCCTAGTATACATAAAAAATTATAATAGTTTCACAATTATCTGTATTTTCTACACTTAATGTACAAAAAGTAGCAATCATTTCATTGTTCATTTGACAGGCAGTATAAAATAAATATCCCACAGATGATGCTGCAACACCAGCGAGACATGTTTGGGAGAAATTAAAAACAATTATGTTTGCTCGAGACGGACCATACCTAAAAAGCAAATTTATTCAAAATGATTAAGCTTATCTACAACAATTCCATGATTTACACAATCAAAGGCCTATGAAAGATCATAAAAAATGCCAATGAGTGATGTCCGGTTATTCAGAGCATTTAATATTTGATGGGTGAAGGCATATATAGCATTTTCTGCTTAAAAGCCTTTCTGAAAATCAAACTGACATTTGGTTACTACTTTGTATTTACAAATATGGGAGGCTACTCTTGAATACATTACATTCTCAAAAATTTTCGATAAAGTTGTCATAAGAGAGACTGGGCGGTAGTTTTTAATATCTGATGTATCCCCCTTTTTATGCACTGGTTTGACAATGGCATATTTCAGTCTATCAGGACATGTCAGAAAACTGCCTGTCATAATAAGAAAAGACACAATAGAAATTTATTATTCTCTTGTGTTAATATACTACTTACTTTCAGCGGAATAAGCTGCAAGTACACACATTCGTAAGTATTTGTTCTTGACGAATTTGTTCTTTATACCACCGAAACTGTAAAATTCGGTTTTTTACTTTAATTTCCGTATTATGTGTGTCTTTTGATATTTTACTAATCCTTGTATCGCAAAAATTATACTAACTATTTCGTTAATTATGAACAGACATCACTACTTCGGCGGCTTGCCCACCGCTAGGAGCGCTAGTGTCGTTTCAACTGTCAGTTGGTAACAACTCTTACAGCAGTGAGTGTCGTGCTGTATACGTTAGACTGTGGTACTAATAACAATGGTACTTTTGTAAGGTAATGCAGGTCGCTTTTCATGAGTATGCATAGAAACCGTGACCCGGTGGGCCGCACCAGAGACTCATTAAAGGAAATAGCTGCTTACTCTCAAGAAAGCTGTGGAGTAATTCGGTTAGTAAAACACTGTACTCGAGCGATGTAATCTCGATAAGTATATGTTTGCGGGCGCAGTACTAATTTTATGACACCGGGCTACCTGAATTCGTTTTATAGTTCGGCTCGCCCTGTTACGGAGGAGGGCTTTTTTACATAAATTATGGGTAGGCGGTATAATGTGGGCCGATCTCGTGAGTAGGGGGACCAAGCTCCTCCCAGCCTCTCCATATAGACGAGCGTCGCTCTTTTATGGACCCGCATGGCTAATACGATGCGGGGGGAATTTCATTGGCATTGGCCGGCCGCTAAGCCACGCCCACTAGTGGACCTTCCAGACTATAAGTCAGAAATGACATTTCGGGAGTAGTCGTTTTATCTGAGAAGAGATCTTTGGCTATCGCCATATCTCCGCGCCCACCCAACTTATCCTCTGTGACATGATCCTATTTCACAACGAACTAACTCAAACACGTGAGTGGAATAATCATGAGGTTTTTTTGTGATTTCAGATATCATCATCTTCTTGAAGGAAGGAAGGAAAATTTGTGTTTTATGTCCCGTCGACAACATGCTCATTAGAGACGGATCTTATTCTTCTTGTTGTGAATAACGTCAAGTGTTTTATTTTGTGTGTTTGTTTATAAATCATTCAAATCTTCAGTTTTATTCCGTTATTGGTGGAATTTTTCACACTTGAGATCGACTCCAGTCTACAGTTTTATTGCGACATTAGATTAGATTAATACTTGTTCCATTAATCATAAATAAGAGATTTCGCTATAATGTGGAACGTGTCAGTTTAATAAATGCTCTCAATTCACGACGCTCAATATTTTAAGGATCTTTTATTACCTTTTTTTAAAATTTCTTTAGCGAAATTATTAAGTTTTATCTAAAAATACATCTAAAGTGTAGGAGGAGTTGCTAGTCAGAAATTCTTTTAATTTCTTTTTAATTACTATTTGGCTATCTGTCAGTCTTTTTATGCTACTTAGTAAGTGACCGAAGACTTTGGTGGCAACATAATTCACCTCTTTCTCTACCAAAGTTAGAGTAAACCTTGAATAGTGAGTACCACCCTTTCTCCTAGTTTTACAGCTATGTATACTGCTATTACTTTTGAACTGGGTCGGATTGTTAATAAGAAATTTCGTAAGTGAATGTTTATATTGTGAAGCTATAGTGACGATCCCTAGATACTTAAATAAAAGCCTGCAGGATGATCTTGGGTGTGCTCCAGTAATCATTCTGATTACACGCTTTTGTGCAATGAATACTTTTTTACTCAATGTTGAATTGCCCCAGAATATGATCCCATATGAAAGCAGTGAATGAACGTAGCCATAGTAAGCTAATTTACTGAGATGTATATCACCAAATTTATCAATGACCCTGATAGCATAAGTTGCTGAACTCAAACTTTTCAGCAGATCTTCAATGTGTTTCTTACAATTCATTCCCTCACCAATACAAATACCAAAAACTTTAGAATACTCTACTTTAGCTACAGACTTCTGTTCTAAATCTATATTCATTAATGGTTTCGTGCCATTTACTGTATGTATATACTGGGTTTTATCAAAGCTTAATGAGAGTCCATTTGTAGAGAACCACGTAATAATTTTCTGAAAGACATCATTTACAATTTCGTCTGTTAATTCCTGTTTGCCAGGCGTGATAGCTACACTTGTATCGTCAGAAAAAGGAACTAGCTTAGCATCTACGTAAATATAGAATGGCAAGTCATTTATATATATTAAGAATAGAAAGGTCCCAAGACCTTGTGGGACTCCACTTCTGATAACTCCCCCGTTAGAGGAATTACGGTAATTGTATCTTTTGTATCATGTGGTCTGCTTATTTAAGCTTTCTGCACTCTTCCAGTTTAGTATGATTTAAACCTTTTGTGCACTTTCCCATTCATACCAGAATACGTAAGCTTGTCTAGAAAAATCCCATGATTTACACAATTAAAAGCCTTTGAGGGATAACAAAAAATCCCATCGCGAGATGTCCAGTTATTCAAAGCATTTAATGTTTCATCAGTGAAAGTATATACAGCATTTTTTTGTTTGTTGAAAAGCTTTTTTGAAAACCAATCTGACGTTTTGTTAGAACTTTATTTTTACTAATATGTAAAGCTACTCGAGACTACATAACTTTTTCAAAAAGTTTGGATAAAACTGTCAAAAGGGAGATTGGACAATAGTTGGTGACATCAAACGTGCCCCTTTTTTTTCTGCAGTGGTCGAACGATAACATATTTCAATCTATCGGGGAAAATACCCTGCTTTAAAGAGCTATTACATATGTGGCTAAGAATACTACTAGTCTCTTTGGAACGCTGGAAATGCCATCAATTCCATGTGGCCTTTTTTCTGTTGAGAGAATTTATACATTTCCTAATATCTGAAGGAGAGGTGTGTGTAATTTCAATTGTATCAAATTGTATAGGTACAGTCTCTTCCATTAACTGCCTTGCTACTTGTAATGAACATTTAGATCGTGCTTTCTCCATAATTTTTAAAAAGTAATCATTAAAAAATTTTCAACTTCTGACATTTTATTACTAAAATTTTCATTTGTTTTGATGGTAGTACCTTCTTCCTGTGCTCTTGGTTGCCCTGTCTCCCTTTTAATAGTATTTCAAATTGTTTTATTTTTATAATCAGAGGAATAATCGCTGGAGGCTGAGCGAAACTATTGTACAAGGAAGCATTGAGACAGAGCAGTCGCAATTGTTGCTTCCGTACGTGCAAGTTAGAAGTTGTACTTTTTACACATTGGTGTCAAGTACATGGCTTTGTTTTATTTGTAGTGAATTAGTAGTAATAGTGGTAGTAGTAGAAGATTTTGCAGAAGACATAAAATCATTAACAAAAGACGTATTTCGCGTGAAACGAAAACTTCAGTCTTTCTTAAAACAAGTATGTTTCGGCATATATTTATACTTAAATGAGAGAGAAATGCTAAAACATATTAAACTCAAAATCTCCTTGCATACATTTATTTATAGTAGCAAAAATTCGGCAAAACTTAACATTGTCCACGGTTTCTGCTTCCGTCCTTATGATTTCATCCCAGAACTCTGGTACTTTCTAAACACAGATGCCACAATTTACAACTGTTGGTTGTTATATCCGAATATTGTCAAAACATTTGGATACTGTTAATTTTGATGCATGTTGTATGCTGTCGGAGCTAAATTAAAAATTAAAGTATTCCAATACTGGCCGGCTTTCTGGAACCATGCAAACTTTTTACAGAATTTCTTTTTAATATAGTATGAATGGATTAAATACATAAAACCTTTGGTATATTGTCTGAATTTCATTAATAAAAGAATGCATTTCTTTATTCGCGGATGTACGAGGCGTGGTTTTTAAGTAAGAACCGTTCTGAAATTAAAAAAAGACGTGCTAAGATATCAGAAGCCAGTACCTTAACATTGGCGGCGCTAGACGAAAACTGGGCGTCGGCGACCTCATCTTTGCGAGGCCCCTTTCAGTTTTTCATTAATGAAGAAAATGTTATATGAGCTGAATTATACATCAATAATCATTATACTAAAATTCTATTAGTATAATATACGAGTATTATTGCAATGACGAAAATTACAATAAACAAACACAAATTAGAGAAACTTTTCAACTTTTCATCTCACCGAATTTGTTAAGATCACATCTTAATACTACCCGCTATTTCGGCTTCAGTTGACAGTACTGACAACGCAGATAGTTTTTCTTGGATCATTGTGCTTTTCAAGTTAGTCTTAATCAATTTTAACTTTGTGAAGCTTCTCTCGGTCGAAGCTGTGCTGACTGGAACTGAGCATGATTCTGATTGTTCTATAAACATTTGGATATACTTGTTCCAAAGCGTTTTCTAAAATGTACTGAAGAAATTATTCTGTAAGTATTTAACTAAAAATTGCATCACTGCAGCACTCATACGGAAATAAATACGGACAACTAAATAGCTGCAGGCCGGGAATGGCCGAGCGTACTAAGGCGTCATACCACGGTGAGGGAGATCGCTCTCGTCGGGGGTCTAACCCCACCCTCGGGTATGGATGTTGTGTTCGTCCATTGGTTAAGCTAATGTAACCTAGATGTAGGTCGTCGCTACATAATCTAGCAGTAGGAAAGCGCCGTTAAATATCAAATATTTAAAAAAAATCTAAAATTTTAACAATGTTTTGCGAGGCCCCCACATGCCGGCCGTAAGTAAGAAGCTGCATAAAACCTGGCGGCTAAAAACATATACAATTGCACAATATGCGATTATTTCACTGCAGTTCCTACAACAGTCACGCCAGATGTTAGTAACTAACATCAAAACATCTTAGACGTAAATTATAAGGAAAATTTATATTAAAAAAATTAAATATATTTTCGTATTATTTGATTTGTAATCGGGCGCTTGATAATGGCAAAAAGCTGAAACAACTGTAGCGTTATTTAATAAAGTGCAAGCAGTGATCTGAAACTTTCATTACAAATAGAAAATCTATTCACATAATAACCAAACCAGTAGAACAAACACAAAATTGTGTACTGTAATTGTAGTAATGAATTTGTTCTCTAAGAACCGACAGAAGCTCACACTGCTTGAGCACCATACTCCTGCAATATCATCCCATGGGTTTCGGTCGCCGTTGTGCCTAATTTGGAACAAAACTTGATGTTAACGCTTTGCTCTATTGCTCCATTTTCCGCTCCATGTTGTAATGACACGAGTTCTCACACTGACCCTGTTAACTGTGTCGCATCGTGTACCAACGCTTCACTACAGTGCTCAGTACGACAGGGGCCGCTTGTTGACATGCCCCTCACTGTGTTTGCGCGGGCACCTTAACCTCGCCAGCGTGCATCTAAAATATGGGACCATTCACCGAACTTTTCAGACGCATCTTGTATTACTGTGCAACACATAGTTCATGAGATATGTCATCATAAACTATCATATGCATGAAAAACCGGCTATCAAGCATCTGCTTTTAATTTATAACATTACTACTAATTTAATTCGTAACACATTGCGCAGATAGTTTCCCAATACTCTACTTTCCATACAGCGAAATGTATATTTTTGTAGAACACAGTGTTCACGGCCGGCCGCGGTGGCCGAGAAGACTGAGGCGCTCCAGTCACGGTCTGCACGGCCACTACTGTCGGGGGTTCGAATCCCCCCTCGGGCATGGATATTTGTGCCGTCCTAGTTCGCAAGTAGTTCATAAGTAGTTTGTAAGTTTAGGGACTGATGACCCCGTAGTTAAGTCCCATAGACTATACAAACATTTGAACAGTGTTCACGAGATGTAACGGCATAGCTGCATGAAAATTAAACTTCAGGCGGAATTCCCTACAAATATAGGTGAAATGGAGGGGACAGAGATTTATATATAACCGGAAGGTATGACTCTGATGTCTTAGGATAGAGCCGTTGCGTGCCTGCTCTTTCTTATGTTGTCCGCCATGTTGTAATTAGTCAATCGAATTTCCATCAGTTAGCACGTAAGATATAATTGCTTGATTACCTCATGTTCTGAAATTTACATCAACATGCGTTGCAACCACAGAGAATAGAAGGCCGTAGAGGTGGCTTCCCCGTGGCGAGGGACCGGCTGGCGTGTAATCAGCCGCCCCACCCTCTACCAACCACGCCTAGCGCGCCACAGATCTCTCTCTTGTTTCCTCTATTTCTGCTTGTTTACTCACTATCTTATCTCCCATTTCTAACGATTTTGCCTTATATTTGTTAGTTGACAAGTTAATTACATAAATGTGTCGATAAATCCGTACATGTTACAAAATAGGATCTAAGTTTGTGTTTGTGTATTTTCCACATTTCCTCCTAAATTACTGAACGGATTTCAATCAAACGTGGTGCGCATGTTCCTTACTGCCAGACAACAATCACCGTAGGGGTTAAATTCACGTACCTTCCAAGGGAGTCAGGGTGGGGATGAAAAAGTAGAGCAGACCGTGACGGGTGGGTAACCACAATTTATTCATACACTATTTGAGAACGAGCACACTTAGCGACTTGTAAGAAACTTTACACACAATTTCAAACATTCACG
Source organism: Locusta migratoria (assembly GCA_026315105.1). Classification (NCBI taxonomy): domain Eukaryota; kingdom Metazoa; phylum Arthropoda; class Insecta; order Orthoptera; family Acrididae; genus Locusta; species Locusta migratoria. Next base: position 457,272,414 of record CM048746.1, read on the forward strand.
AAAGCTTTTTGTGGCCGACAATCTCTACAGAATGATGAGAGGAAAAAGATTACGGCCGGTTTTCCGCTTTTCATGCACTAAAACTACGGAAATAAGCTACAAATTTTGAATTCTACACTTTTAACGGAACTCCGTAGTTATTTTACAGATATTATGCGCATATACTACTGAATGTACTTTAAAAAATATGTCAAAGTTTGACTCGCAGTTCAGGAGATGTTAAGTCATAAACAATGAGTTGCCTGAAAAACTGCCGCATTTTACGACGCGTGAGTAACCGGACCTAATTCATTCACTACTTCAGAATGGCAGCACTTAGTGAGGTACAATAAACATGGCTCGTACCTGAAAATCTTTAGGAAACGTTTTCTTGCTGACAACCCCTGAAAATCATGAAGTGAAAGACGTTGCTGTAATTCTGTCTGCATAATACAGAAAGATGTTTCTGAAATATTGTTCAATAAATGACCGTGCTCTGTCTGAATACGATTTTTCTATTTTAATTCCTTTAAGATATCTTCTAAACTAGCCACTTTCAGCTGCACTCTCTTCAAGTGTTATATTCAGTTAGGTTTTGTTGGGCTATTTCTAGTTTTTCTGTAGCTGTTTCCAAATGTTTTTGGAATTTTTGCAGGTATTAGCAGCGAAATCGGCGAGAGAACGCTTTTTACAACTCTTCTTCTTTTGAAGTGGAATGTGATGGTTGTACGTGTGATGGATGTCCCGCAAATATCGATGGAACAGTATGTTTCTCCAATTGTCTTCTAAATGGAGAACTTCTGTCAAAACCATCTTCTTTGAAATGGGCACTGAAAAGTCGGCTGTAGGTTTCCAGTTATCTCTCTTATTGCTCGAATTCATTTTTGTCACAGTTCTCAATGTCAAGGAAAACCGGGAAAAGAAATTGTTCTTTCCTCTAAACCGTTTTTTCCCCCTGTTGTTACATCCATACGCCACACACTGACACATATTGAAGCTGGCCAATGACGCACGATAATATCTGCATCAGATAGTCTTACGTTCTATCTGTAAACTGTAACTCGAACAGACACTAGACTGAAACGCACTAGACGGGTTACCGCTGCACGTAAAGCACTAAAAATGGAAGCGCAGCGGGAAATACGTTGTGGGCCCAGGGAGTGGGGCAGCTTCACACACCTCTCATGCCGGAACGAAGCTCTACTACCTTCTATGCCCTGTGGTTGTGACAGGATGGAATCGGAGCGGATTAGAAACGTATTTCCTTTTGGTTTCCTGGTAATACTTCATAGTAGCCATGCTGTAATTAGACAAGGAACAGTACATGAATATATTGACTGTCAGACATGTTCATCATCCAGGTAGTATAGACGTAATGAGCAGTGAGAGAGAGAGTGGGGCATAAGACGATGGACAGGAGTTGGACAGGCAGATGGGCGAACATAAGTATGGAGTAAATACTTACTCGTGACGGCCGATTGCTATGCTAGTAAAGTATATTATTAAATAGTAAGTATCACATGCACGTAAAACTTGTATTTCGAACTCTTCTCTTCTGTTCTACACTCTGCTTTTATTACCTACTAATTATTGTAAATATACTGTTTCTGCAGGTAGTCACCATGCAAAGAGGGAAAGTCTCATTACATTAATACCTGCTCTCGCTGCAGAATGCAGCCGTCTTTCGTTAACTGAAAATTTATGACAGGTAAAATAAAGTGAAAATCATTGTGCGAGTTTGATTTAATTTGTAATTAAATGATCCAGGTGAAATCAGGAACAAATCAAAATGAAAGGTTACTCGTATTTTACTGAATTTCGAATTTATAAGAAAGAAGACAGTAAAATCTAAGAATTAAACTTACTTTATTACATAAAACTACAGTCAAGATCGCTAATTCTTTTATTTAGATTACCGGTTTCGACAGGCTATCCTTGGACCTGTATTTAACATACATCATCACATGGGACGCTTAATAAAACTGCAGTTCTTCGCCAATACAATCACTGGCATGTCATAACGAAAATAAAATGATTTATGATATAAAACAACAGCCAGTGTCGCTCATTCTTTTTTTTATTTAGATAAGCTGTTTCGACAGTTTGTACTGCTGTCATCGAATCTCGCAGTACACCTTTACGAAACCAGTTGGCAAAATAAAAAAGAGTAAATGATACTGGCTGTTGTTTTATGTAATAACAGTTGATTAGATTGCCCCCAAAATTAAAATAAGAAACGTTTCCTTCATCTTGCCACTATATATTTTTGTTTGATTAAGCCCCATTATTTAGTGGCAAGATGTGGAAAACATTTTATTTTAATGTGCCAATAGCTTAAGGTCCTATAGGACCAAACAGCTATGGTTATCGTTCGATCCCACACACACACACACACGCGCACACACACACACACACACACACACACACACACACAAAATACTGCCCCAAGGAGGACTCGAACCTCCGATGGGGAGCAGACGGACACTTCGCAGCAAGGGGCCTTAGAGCTCACGGCCACTACCATGCGACAAAGATCTTATTTTGATTATGACATGCCAATGATATTTCTGGTAAAAACTTTTTATTAATTCCTATATGAAAAGAATTTTATATAAAATATAGATGCGATGATGGGAGTATATCCGGCCTCCCTCGTCGAAGGATCGAGTCCTTCCTTGGGCATGGGTGTGTGTGTTGTCCTTACGTTAGTTTAACTCGGTTTAAGTAACTTACGAGCATAGGAACTGGTGACCAGCCTAGTTTGGTCTCATAGAATTACAAACTATATTTTTTTTATATCGGCTCGAAATCGGTAATCTAAATAAAGGAATTAGCGACCTAAATAAAAGAATAAGATTGGATCGACCCAAGTCAAAACTACAACTAAATTAATATTTAGAACTAAAGGAATATACAAATTTCAGAGACTATGAACAAAATTCGTCGTTGACGCTTCCTAAAAACTAAATTATTTTCATAAGTTAGCGAATCAGTCGTGGCTTATGCCGAACGCTTCACTGTCTAGACCATCAGCGAAAGACTGACTGTTCTCTTTAAGCATATAACTTCCAAAACGTACGTTTTGAACAAAGAAAAAAATTGTTTGTATGAAATTCATTTTGTTTTTTCATATGAATTGCACGATTTTGCAGACCACCGTCATCAGATGAAAAACTAAAGTACTAATGCATCGTATTACACCAAGTTGAATGCAGAAATTGCTGAATATATTCCTTTTACGCTATTGAGAAAGTATGTATTACAAACACTAAAACAAAAAGAAATATATGTATGTTTGCAGCTTATTCTTCTGAAAGTAAGTAGAATATAAACATAATAGAAACATCAATTTTTATTAGGCCTATGGTCTGTTCTTACTAAGACAAAGAGTTTTTGGCACTAATCAGTTCCGTTTGCAGTCTAATGATTCGCACATTTTTAGGCTTCACTCATCTTTCTTATACGTGTATAAGAGATATACATATCAAGAGATATACATAATATGGAAATTAATGTAAAAATAGCCGAATTTAACTGATTCAGTGGTATAACGAAGAACTTTACTTAGTAATATGTGTATGTTTGCAGCTTATTCTTCTGAAAGCTTATTCTTTCTGAAAGACAAAGAGTTTTTGGCACTAATCAGTTCCGTTTGCAGTCTAATGATTCGCACATTTTTAGGCTTCACTGCCGCGGTGGAGTAACCAAGCGGTCTAAAGCTCCTCGCTGCGGAGTGCGCGGTTGCTCGCCGTGGAGGTTCGAGTCCTCCCTGGGGCATGGGTGTGTGTGTTGTCCTTAGTTTAGTTTACATAGGTTTAAGTAGTTTGTAAGCTACGGACTGATGACCACGCAGTTTGGTCCGATAGTTTTACAAACATTTGAACATTTTTTTTTTTTTAGGCTTCACTCATCTTCCTTATACGTGTATATTATTTTGGGTGTGATTACTTTAGCTTAAGAAGACAATTGCCCCGTTTCACCAAGCCTCGTTTATGACTTTGAATATCGTTTAATCTTTGACGATCGTTTAATTGTAATTTTTCCATTTCATCAACGTATGTTTACCGTAACGATCGTTGAACTCGTTGTCAAAACTGACGCGCCGATTTAGCGTCGTCAAACCGTTTGACGAGTCGTATATACAAGATAGGCTTACTGTAGCAGGAATATTCAGGGTTTTGTGTGTGTGTGTTTGTGTGTGTTTGTGTGTGTGTGTGTGTGTGTGTATAGATAACATAGATACTTCTTGCTTTTCATGTCTTCTGGCTGTGAAGATGGGAGATAATTTTGAAGCGAAAGTATTGTACATAGATTTGCTAGAAAATCTAGGGCCTGAACGCGTAATTTCTGAGGAAATTGATTATTTCTACACAAAGATTGATATAAAATTCATTACAAGGTACAGGTTGCCAAAGAAAGTAGCATTAAAACTTCTGGAACAAATTGAAAATAGACTAGAGTATCCAACTAACTGAAACAGTCCTTTAACCCCAGTACAACAGCTGCTTTAAACTCTGCGATTCTAGGCAACTGCATTTCTTCATATGGTAATAGCAGACTTAAATGGTGTTTCGGAGTCAACCATCTGCCGATATATCGAGAAGTTATCAGAAATTCTCTCAAGGAATTACGTCTTTCATTTTCGAAATAAGTCCCATCAACTAGCTTTTCTCATGGTCAAAATATTTAGAAGCTCTCTTCTTTATTTCATCGGTACCTTCCATTTTCTTAGCGTTATTTTAGCCCGGTTTCACCAAACTTACGAATCACAATTTTGGCTATACTGAAAAACCCGCTATTTACGTAGCGATATTCATTTGTTCAATCGAAAACGAGAGAAAAACAATGAAAACATACCATAAAACTCCGTAGTATCTATTTAATACACGATATTAGACGCTTTTTCGATCGGAGAATCCGTTAAAATAAACGCCTCGTCAATTCATTGAGACTGGCAATGATAAAACGCTGTAGCTTTCGACGGTACGTCAAAAATAAACGAGGGGTTGAATTTGACGTTTGTCTAACATATTTAGACGAAGTCTGGTGAAACCGGGCAAATGTCTTGAAGCTCCTTGCAGTTCGTGATTCAGCTGTAGCAACAATTGTGGAATTGGTTTCTTCTTTGTTGAAAACAGTTTGATTGCTTTTTCCGTTTTCTTACCACGTATGTGAGGTTTTTCCTTCAGCTACAGTTACAGTAGTTCATTTGGTATGTTAAATACTGTAGTTAATGCATACTATATTCATACTTTCCGCCCTCATCGACTTTCAAAAATGTTCAAATTTTTGTAAATCTGTCGGACAAAACTGCTTGGTCATCAGTCCGTAACTTACAAACTACTTAAACTATAAAGGTGAATAGATGGGGCATAACAGCTTTCAGATAATTACAAAACGACATGTTGACCATAGCTGTTTATTAATTCTCAATGCTACCGGTTTCGGTTTTGTACCATTGTCAAGCGTTAGCAGAGATTAGCTAATAGCTTAACATGTCGGAATATAAAAATACCACAAGTATTTGTTGTCATTGTTCAAGTTATTGTCACAGTAGCTGACTGCTATAGAATTCTATAGCAGTCAGCTACTGTGACAATAAATATAGTAGTCAGCTACTGTGACAATAACTTGAACAATGACAACGAATACTTGTGGTATAATTTTGTATTTTTATATTACGACATGTTAAGCTATTAGCTAATCTCTACTAACGCTTGACAATGGTACAAAACCGAAACCGGTAGCATTGAGAATTAATAAACAGCTATGGTCAACATGTCGTTTTGTAATTAAGGTAAACTAACCTAAGGACAACACACATACCCATGCCCTAGGGAGTACTCGAACCTCCGACGGCGAGCAACCGCGCGCTGCGCAGCGAGGAGCCTTAGACTGCTCGGCTACTCCACCGCGGCTCACCGACTTTAGTGGAATTGTAAAGAAGAAACATTGACGTACTTAAGTAGGAAAGCGACGTATTTCCGCTAAAGGGCAGGTTTTCTGGTGTTTCCCAACCTTTTTTTCCTATTTTTAACAGTAAATGAAATTAGTCAGTAAAAGCCTGTAGGTTACAAGATAATTGTAAATAAACTATGCTGTAATGTGCCGTTACGTACCTTGTCAGGGATCTCAGGAAACCTAAGAAAGACAAATTCAGAGATATTTTTAAGTTATTACTAATTTTATGACACTATATACGTTCCCTAACGTAAAAAGTGTCTTAAAATCAACATAAACGATACTATCCGCACTCATCCAATATCGTATTCTGAAATGTAGCTTGCCGGCCGCTTGAAGCGCTGCTGTCGCAGTGTATAACAAAAATCTAAGGGAGTATCGTGACTGTGTATGTTAGACTGTGAATAAACATAGTACCCCATTTGATTCAGAAATATATATTTTTCTTGCACCTTTATTCTTTATTCGAAGAGCAAAGAGAAGCAGCAATATCGATGTAAACACGAACGGAATGCAAACTCAGAATTGCACCAGCTAAGGCTCTATTTAGGTCACTTCTAAAATATTTCACAAAACTCGATCAAAACAACAAAGTTCGCATAAGCTACGTGCTGTGCTTGGCACTATTTGGAAAACAAAATGGCGTAAGTGACAGACTGTATTTTTAGGAGCTCTAATGCAGACAACATGTGTGCATAAACTACGTGCTGTGCTTGGCACTCTTTAGAAGACAAAATGGCGGAAGTGACAGACTGTATTTTTAGGAGTTCTAATGCAGGCAACATGTGTGCTGCGTCGATTATATTTATTTATTTATTCATTTATTAAATCAGACAAGATTAAGGCTTTCAGGATCTCTTCTTTCACCTAATCATGCGTTATACAATTTTACATTTCGAATATTACAGACGTTATTCTAAATCTAGAAAAATTAAAATTTTCAGACTGTACAGGTGACAAAAAGACAATTTATATTAGTATCTGGTCAATAACAAGCACAATAAGGAATGGTTTTAATTATGGCAGCTATCAGTAATGGCCATTGAGGAAGGCGTGGAAGAGGGTAAAAATATTAGTCTAATAATACACAAGTAAGGAGATATAACGAAAGAGCAGGTGGCGTGAAGTATGGTGAAAGAAAGAGGAGGAAGAGAAATAAGCAGTCAGAAATAAAGTTGTCTGTATATGTGAGTCTTGTGGAGAGTTTTAAGAGGATGACATTTGGAAGTGTTTCATCTTTTTTCTTAAACGTAGTAGAACATTGAATAGTGCGAAGATAGCAGGGGCGCTTGTTTTAGAGGCGAAAAGGAGTGACAGCGAAGGAGTTTGCAAAAGTTACATAAGTGGGTTATTGTGTTAACATTATGATGACACGAAAGAATTTTGTAAATTATGAGTCGAGCAACTGGGGTGATTGCTCACTTAGCAGTCCATGAAGAAGGCATTGCGTGTGGTAGTCCCGTAGTCTGCCTGGCCGTGGCCACCCTAACTGGGTGTTTGACGCACTGATTGTTAATGTTAGTCCCAGGTTTTTTGCCAATGTTACGACTGAAGACATATCCTCATTCATCCGGTGAGTCGCAGTATTTATATCTTTAGGTCTGGTACTTCCGTAGAGCTAGAGATCGTCTACATAGAAATGAAATTTACAGAAACTCAGAAATAATGAAGTATCATTGACATACAAGGAGCCGTCCGAGGTGGCCGAGCGGTCTGCGGCGCGCCAGTCACAGTCTGCACGGCCACTACGGTCGGGGGTTCGAATCTTCCCTCGGGCATGGATATTTGTGCCGTCCTTAGTCTTAGCTAATTCATAAGTAGTTTGTAAGTTTAGGGACTGATGACCCCGTAGTTTAGTCCCATTAGCTCCACAAACATTTGAACATTTGATTTGAACATACAAGGAGAACAAAAATGGATCTAAGACTAAATCTTGTGACACTCGAGAAACAAATTTTCTGAAGGAAAATTTTTCATTCCCACAAGCAACATATTTTTAAGTAGCTTTCATACCACTTCAGTGAACTATTCTAGAACCTTAGTTGTTGCATTTTATTCAACAATATTTCAAAATTCGCAGTATCAAAAGCTTTGCAGTCACCTAGTAGTGTCAATATAGCAGCTTTGCAGTTGTATATGGCAAATTGTAGGTCATCAGTTACCTTTATTGGTGCAGTGTTTGTGCTATTTGTCAAATAAGCTGCACAAGTGTTAAGTAATGTAGTCATGAACAACGTATTCAAAGGCTTTGGAAATGGCAGGCAGTATACTGACTGGCCGAAAATCACCAGGTGATTTCGGGTTTTCACTATAGGCATAGATCGGACTGTGTTACTTTTCCAAGAGGTAGGTAAGTTCCATTCACGAGAGAGAAACTGTACATATACGTTAAGACAGATAATAAGCTATCTGCAACTTTATTAATCATAGTTATTGTAATACCGTCGTTGCCTCTCACTTGAGAAGTGACAATAGATTCTCATTATTGCTTTCCTTGTTGTATTTATTGTTATATGCTGTAGGCGGAATCTGTCATCGTTAGTTATGTAGCTAGGGGATTCTTCAGAGGGATTGTCTATTTGCGCTTGGCAGGTGATTGGCGCGGAGAAGAGTTCATTCAGTTCGTCAAATGAGATCTGAATAACAGATTCTGATGTAGTTTTTCCGACACTCAGGCTACGAAAATTCTCCCATGGGTCGCTAGGGTAGTTTCGCTGCCTACAAAAGAACGAGCATTTATTATTCTGGCACTTCGAATGCATTGTTTTGTAACTTTCTGTATTCTTTGTAATGTTCGAGTTTCGGACTTGGCCTTGAATCGTGTATGAACAGCATTCCTACTGTTCATCATTGATGTATGTAATTCTTTTGTCAGCCATGGAACAGGGGTTTTTCTTACACGTATTGTACTTATCGGGGCTGTACAGGAACGGCTGATTTAAATTTCTCTCCATTATAGTTTTGGCAAGTATCATGAAACTGCTTGACGTTTTATAGCCTGTGATCAGTTTTCATGTGTACCGTATCAGACTTCCTTCCTGACCGTTCCCACACAATCCCAAAGTAATGGAAATATCAATTCTCATAAAAATCTTTAAATAGTTTTGAATGACGGGTCCTTGTGCAGTGTAAAATGGTCGAAATGTAATAGTTGGCTCATTAAAGTTCAAAATTTGTTATGTAATTCCGTAAAATGTTCTCAAAATTTCTTGAAAGTCATGCAATTGTTTGATAAACCGCAGATACGTTTCATGAATCAGTTGTAAAAATATCGATTCATGAAACTCGGAAATTACAAACAATAAATAAATAAATAAAGATAAAAATAATAAATAAAAAAAAAAATAAAATTCATTAGTCCATAATAACGGCACAAAATCTTTAATAATCTTTGATGTGATTTTCAAATATTTGGATCTCTTAACGGCTTAACTAATTGTTTTCAACAATCAGATACCTAAATTAAAATTTTATTTCACGTAACATATATTAATATACTATAGGCGTAAACATATAATTATAAGGACTGAACTTGTTTGTGACGTACATAATTAGTAAACTCTGTTTACAATAGCATTTATTCCCCAGCAGAAGAAGATGCTGTTCTCGTGGGTTTCGCCTTAGTTACCGCGCATGAAACATAAGAAAACAAACACACGTTTTTTGACATAATAACTATCATTAACATTAAAATTATCAACAACAATATAAATTAACGTTTGTTTACCTACGGAACTAAACTGTTGTAAAGCAGTGGCAAAGATTAAAAATTTCTTCCCACTACAGGAAATGCTTGTAATATAAGGGAGTAAGTTTATTCGTAAGTTCAGAAATTTTACCATCGATCGTGGGTTCTTTGGTTCTTTGATACCATGAGATTTCTGAGCAGCTGGCTGTTAGAGCGTCACGGTCTATTTGTTTCGCGTTTCTACGAGTAATATAACGTGATGTGACCTTTGATTTCAACCTTAGGAAACTTGGGATGGCTTCCTCTTGCCATCGGATACTAACGTTGGGTCATGGAAGTAGCATTTAATTACGCTTGGGAAACATGCGTAAGAATCTGGTTTGGCCTTACGCAAATGTCTATAAAGGGAACTTAGCTACTTTCCCGCGAGCATAGCTCCAGACGCCCATTTGGTCCCAATTTCCATCAAATATTATAACCAGCGACCATACTCTATTGTGTCTGCGATCCGAGTTCCAGAATAAACTACAAATATATCTCTTCTGTTCCTTATTAACAACAAAATACTACAAAGTCTTCCTTTTATTTAGAGTAGCCTACCCAGGGATTCTATCTTAATTTGTGAAAGTCCAACGTAATGGAGGAATACTATTAAATGAACAACAAAGCATGGTCACTGAAATTTGCCAGTTTAACTTGTGTGAATGATGTATTGAGTTTGCAGCATAGAAATGATCCACTGTATGTAACATTTATGATGAAGCATATGGTTTGAAAATGGACAGGATGGTCCGAAACTAGTCACCAAATAAATGGTTAATGCAACTTCAACAGAAATTGTGAAGAATAAAAAATTATATCTTAAACCTGACGATAATTGATCTTACTAACATTCGTAGTCTTATAACCTTTTTAGCGTGTTGACTCTCTCCAAGATTTTATTTTAATAAACACGCTCGTCTCTTTGTTGTTTAAAATATAACTGTAACTTAATATTTATTCATTACCTTATTATAATATAATCTTTCGCTAGCAGCATATTAAAGATATAATGTCATTAAACTTCATTATAATCGTATATCATTACTTAGGTTGTTTTTTTTACCTTCCTTTTTCCTGGAATAAACCTTATGTTCACCTAAAATGTATCATATTAAGTGTAAATTGCAATAGTTGTTCACTAATTACAGATTATTAAAGTCAATTGCGCTAAAACTGACTAAGAACTTTTACTTTGTCGATGCTTTTCGTTGCTATCATATCTATACGAGTGTGACTTAGTTCGTATGGTGAGTAGGTTCTAATATCAGAATGTTCGTATTGCTGGAGTTAAACAATCTTTCAAGGTTGATCTTCCATCACGACTTTCAACTGTTTTATTGATGTTTATCTCTTATATACATTGACACAATATCTTTATTTTATAATATGTGAACTTTATATACATATGTAAACTGCAATCCGACTTCTCTTTCATGAAAGAGTGAGCGACTGTGTTTGTCTGCTATGGATTTTAAAATGGCTTGCAGAATAGTGCTTTCGTCTGCTGTGGCTCCGTTGTGTAAGTTAACTAAGGCAAAGATACTTCTACCCTCGGATTTGCCGAATCAGTTTAGTTATGAATTTCGCGGTAATTAAGTATCTCACTCGGTACCTGTGAACCACATCTTCCCCTCGTTTCGTGTGTGAATATTACATTATCTGTCATTTCGTCATGTTGCTATCCATAGAGTAAATTCATTCTTAACGACTAGTCAGTCGGTTGAGATTTCTTTGCCTTGCATGTTCATTGTAGGGTGTTGGATTAAATTCCTTCCGCCCTTCAAGCTTGAATGTGTGATACTGTTGTTTGTGTAATCATTTCCTTTCCACACATATTTTATGTTTGTTTAAATGATAAACGGGCACCAGCAATTTCATGATAGGATGCGTACATGGTTGAATATTATGCACACTGAAAGACACAATTATTCTATTGAAACTTTACCCTTTGTGTACCTCTTAACTTTACCCTGCCCAATAGTGAGCGTTTCAACCGCGTATTACAGTTTGCACTTTTGTATAATGCTTTTACGGTGAAACGCGTTTGCCTACATAGCTCAGATCATATCTATCTGTGTTTACTGAATACTTTTACCTTATATACTCACACAGAAAGTGATGGAATGACTATATCTACCCTTCAGCCACTAAAGCCACTGCGAGTGCTCTAAAGATAGTTTTTACAGAACACAGCTAGGTATACGATTCAGATTAATCTAAACTTCGTATATGCAGACTAACAAGTATATCAAACCTGAAGTCAAACTGGGGAATATTTTATAAGAAAAGGCATCGCTCGGAAAAATAAATTTCTCCACGAGTGCTGCACTCATCGTTAAACAATGTTAAGCCCCGGCTTTAAACAAGTGAAATCATCACTCATGACGCAGGGGCGCTAAAAGTGACGACAGCAAAGAATGTATCGCTAAAGAGCTGGGTTGAGTGCAGAAGGCAGACGTGCCCATGCATTAAAGAGGACACGTGTGAATGAGGTCGAATTATATACCTCTACATACATCTACACACATCTACATATTTACTCTAAAAGTCACATTTAAATGCCTGGCAAAGGGTTTATCGCACAAGTTTCATAATGTTTCACTGTCACCAATTTTCTCCTCCAAATGTGTACATATTGTATTAGCATCTACTTACATAGAGAGACGTGATCACAATACTAAGGTAAAGGAAATCAGATCGAAAATGGAAAGATTTAGGTACTCCTGCATCTTAAAATTTATACAAAACCGTAGAAAGTGGCCGAATTTAGGCCAGTTTACAGTGGTAAGGTTAGGGCTTTCTGGTCCTCTGTTAGATTTAACCAAAGCCTTTAGTGAATGTAAGTTATAGTTTGTATAGTGCAAGAAAAATTTGTAATGATTTCATTACATAATATTAGTAAGATACATTAATCTTTGGTCCAGTATCACTTCCTAAATCACTGCATCTTTTTATCCAAGTTTGGTTCATATACTATTTCCTATGTAAGACTACCCACTTTGGGATAGAACCTATCTCCCATAGGAATGCAGTTAGTGGGCAAAATAGCATTTTCAACCCCCCACAGGTAGGCAACCATTCACGATCGGTATGTCAGGAAGTATTGGCAAGTCTTGTTGTGGGTTCATGTGAGGATGAGCAAAGCTAAGTGCTGAGAGGGAGTGGGGATATGGTGGATAGGTGTGTGTGAGAGAGAGGGGGGATACAGGGATAGAGAGTGTGAATAGGAGATGTCAAAATCAAATTAATTGTTTGTAAATATAAGGGACAATGCTACTAACGTCATTGGTACCTAGCCCTACATACTGCGTAAATTAACTTAATCGAACTGAAACTAACTGATGCCAAGGATAACACAAACACAAACACACACACACACACACACAAAAACACGCGCACGCACGCTCTAGAGTGGGGACTAGCACCTCTGGCGGGGGCGAATGTGCAATCTTTATCTTGACGCGGTCATTCCGGAAGTAGGAGATGGAATTGGGCTGGAGGAATGGTGTTTTGCAGGGTTACGAATGAGCAGGGAGAAAGTGAGGAAGAATGGGAAAGACAGCGCAGTTGACTGAGAAAGGGGGAGAGGATATAGAGAGCCGGAGTTCGAAGGATCAGTTTGACAGATATTGGTGCGAAGAAGATTTGGACAAGGTACTAGAGAGGAGGGATTGGTCGATGTAGGACATTCAGAGAGAGAGAAGAGGAAAGAGAGATGGGGTATTGCGAGGTAGAGTGTGCTGAGGAATAATAGTTAACAAATGATTCGCTGTGTTGCGTCATTTCCGATTTAATTAACATAAGACTTACGCAGTTAGCTCGCTGTCCGAGCAAATTCAAGCATCCTACCAGTCTTGCTCCCTTGTAGTAGCGTGCATTGTGGGCTATTAGAGCTATTACTGAAGCCTATATCTAAAGCAAACGAGAAATTAAGAACCAGTATTAAAAAAATTGCAATGATGCCAGTTTCGGTCATGAAGAATTAGCGGGTAGTGTGGAATATGTCTCGTTCGCTTCGTTCCAACAGTGGGAGAATAGAGCTTCGGACGCTCACTACCGCAGCCTTCGCATGGTGAGGGATAGGGAGGGGTGGGGTATTGCGGCTAACAGCGCGCCAAGGCTTTGGAATCGGTCGTCTCAACACAAGCACGAGCGATTACGAAATGTGCCGAACGGACACGACTCGCTCTTGGCGAACTCCGTATCAGCTTAAAGCACCAAAGAGCGTGTTTGTGTGTTTGTTACGTTTCACAACAGCTGTATTGGCGTTATTTACTTCATAGTGTGCGGTGTACTTTAACAGTTCTTAGTGCTAATTCTTCAAAATGGATGGGCAATGTGTAAGTAGTTATTTGGATTCTCCTTGCATAAATATGTCACTTTTATATAAAACATTTTTTTTTCGTTTCATCATAGTTGGCGCTGTAATAGACAAAACTAAAAATGTAGAAATTGTTAAAAAACGGTAATATCTCAAACAAATATCCATGAGATCAGGAAAATCAGACTATAGTTTTCCATGTTTCTGTTAATGCTATCTCGTGACATCTCCCACAACTGAATGCAACACAAACTATGGTCGTGCTTATCAGTTCGCGGCCAGACAGTTTGTTGTATTTCAATGATTCGGACTGTACCTACCTCTACGCAGTTGTTCCCCGATATTAACGATTGCAGAGAGAGAGTAGATATCATTTCCTGGTACTATGAGGCCCAAAGAAATGCTGAAGAAGCTCATCACAGGTGTGCTACACTTTCATTTTCGTCAATTACAGCGCCATTTATTATGAAACAAAAAAATGTTTCATTCGAAAGTTAAATATTTTTTCACGAATAATCCAAATCTGAAATAAAAAGTAGGCATTCCTATAAAAGATTTCAAAGTGGCCTCCCACCACCCATCACGGGTTTCGGTAGGGGATGGTTGGGGGGGGGTGTAGCGTCATTGGATGTCCCCTCAACGCTTTAACATTTTCCGGTAACCGTTTCTTCGTTTGCTGCTAATTTCTTGAGATATTTGGCACGGTAACTATCAATAACTCGGAAACAGCGCAAGATATCGATTTTTGTTCCTTAGCATTTTTTTATCGGTACAACCTTAGAAAGTGAGATAGTAGTGATAGCCCAAGTTACAAACCCAGCATACGCCACTGCTCCCTTGTTTGCTAAGCCATTCGCTCGCATTCGAACCTTACTACCGCCAGATTGTACAATTCTTGTGTCGCTCTCTTATTTGAGTTCGAGTAAAACAACCGAAGTAGGCGTTTGGCAATACCGGCACTAACAGCAATGCATTGAAAACGGCGCAACGTATGAATACATTCTCTTAATAATAACATCCCAGTAAAACTTACTATGTAACATCGTTTTATCACACTGTTTCTGACCACGCTATATGTGCCGTAGACATATGCGGACGAAGCTGTGGAAAAAAAAATCTACTTAAAAATGAAAGTATTAAATAAATAATAAATAACTGAAACTGATAGTACGAGGGGGAGATGGAAAATGTTTCCCCTATCGACGGTGCTCAGCGACGCGCATGAAAAGAAAAAAATCGAATGAGGCATTATTTTTCTACATAATTTCCAAGTACATTGAGACATTTGTTATACCGCTTTATAAGCTTCAAGAAGCCGCCCAGAAAAAAATTAAGGCGTTGTTTGGCATCAGCATTCCTTCCATAGCGCCTTCCGCCGACAGTCTTCTTCAAAGTTGAAAACAGATGGAAGTCACTTGGTGCGAGATCAGGACTTTATGGCGGATGGTTTAGGCGCTCCGAATCAAGAGTTGCAATATGGTTGGCGTTGCCGTCGCCGAGTGTGGACTCGCATTGTCATTCAACAGCAGAACGCCAGATCTGAGAAGGCCAGGCCGCTTTTCCCGAATCACCTCTTTCAGTTTCGACAGGGTGGCACAGTAACAAAACGCCTTGGACGTTCCAGAAAATGGTGGGTGCTTTTGAACTTCTTTCGAACATGTGATGGCGGATGTTTCCACTCCATGGATGCGGCCGATTCGGGCGTGTAATGGTGGACTCACTATTCATCCCCCATCACAATCCGAAACAGTCATTGCCATATTCATGATCGACATCTACCCATTGGTGTATCAGTGTCTTGCTCGTGCGCGTTCACCTGCTGTGTCGTCGTTCGTCCAAAGCCGTTCAACGCTTCTTCCGTATGCAACGCCCTGATTTCTTAAACGACGGCTTTTTGAAACATATAAAGCGGTTTGACAAATGTCTCAATCTACAATGTGAAACACAACTAGCTCTTTACTCGCACGAAGTGATGAGTGCTATCGACAAGGGTTCTCAAATTGATTCCGTATTTCCAGAAGGTTTTTTACACCGTACCTCACAGATGGATTTTAATCAAATTGCGTGGTTATGGTATATAGCCCCAGATTTGCTACTGGATAGGGGATTTCCTGTCAGAGAGAACACAGTTTGTAGTAATCGATGGTAAGGCGTCGACTAAAACAGAGGTGATATCTGGCGTTCCGCAGGCTAGTGTTATTCGTCCTCTGCTGTTCCTTATTTACATAAACGATTTAGGAAAAAAATCTAAGCAGCTCTCTTAGGTTGTTTGCAGATGAGCCGTCATTTACCGTCTAGAAAAATCATCTGAAGATCAAACCCAACTGCAGAACGATCTGAATTAGATATCACTATGGTGAAAAAATTGGTAATGGTGATGACGTCCATATGAGTACGAAAAAAAACCGTGAAACTTTAATACGTTGCTTGCAGTGGCCATTTGAACAGCAGCTGAATATTATGTATTTCACTGTAATGTTTTTAAAGGAAACGCCTTTTGCTACTGCAAATGGCTTATAAAAATAAAACCCTTCATGGGTGACTTATAAAAAAAAACCTTCATTTGCAGTAGCAGAGGGCGTTTCCTTTAAAAACATTACAGTGAAATACCGTTAAACTTTGTTTACAAGATAAATGAATCAAAACTGAAGACCGTAAACTCCACTAAATACCTAGGAATTACTATTACTTCAGACTTAAACGGGTAAGAACACAAGAGACTGCGTTTCATTGGCAGAACCCTTAAAAGATGCAACAGAACTAGTAAAGAGACTGCATACACTACGCTTGTCCATCATTTTTTGGAGTATTGCCGCCCAGTGTGGGATCTTTATCAGGTGGGTTTGATGGAGGACATCAAAAAAGTGCAAAGAGGAGCAGCTCGTTTTGTATTGTCACGCTACAGGGGAGACATCGTGACGGAAATGATACAGGATCTGGAATGGGAAACATTACAACAACGGCCCTTATCGCTGCGGCGTGGTATACTTACGAAACTCCAATCGCTAACATTTTTCTCCGAATGGGAAAATATATTGTTTACTGCCACTTGCATAGAAAAGATCATCAGAATAAAATACGAGAAATCAGAGCTCGAACGGAGAGATTCAGGTGTTCCTTCTTCCCGCGCTGTTCGAGAATAGAATGGAGATAAATAAATAAAGGTGGTACGATGAACCCTCTGCCAGACACTTAAATGTGATTTGCAGAGTATCCCATGTAGACTTACATGGAAATTAGGTAGCAAAATGAAGTCTTTAATGTCTCATTCTATTTTTTCCTTTCATACGCAACTCTGACCACAGTCGACAGGGGAAACTTGTTTTCCAACTCCTCCTCGTATTTGTGGTAAGGAATGAAGGGAATTTAAGAAATATCAGTGTTGTTAATTAACACTTTCAGGCTGAGGGGACATGGTCGATGTATGTAACTTACTCCTGACATTTCGTCTCCAGTTGCGAGGGGACATCTTGTGAGATCCTTCGACCACTGACACTGGGCTCGAGATGCTCTCGCATTTACAGAGCGCACGGAGGGGACTACCATTCCTCAGGTGATGCGACTTTGACGCTTTCTCTAGCTGGCGTCGACATTCTCGGTTAAGTGTAATCGATTGTCATTTTGTTGCCGTAGTGTCGACATCCATATTTTATGTAACTTTAAACATTCCTCTTTTCTATGATAATCTCTCTGGTGTTTATGAGTCTTTATTGCTTGTCTATATAATGCGCTCATGGAAATGCGCTGTATTGCTGGCTTATATCACGTTACCTTGGTAATATTGACTTGCGGTGAAGAGGAGCCTCATGACTTCTTGAAGCACGTCAGTCATATCCATCCAAAGATACAGTTTACCATGGAGAAAGAGAGGAATGTTCAAATTAATTTTGTAGATGTATCGGTAATTAAACGGTACGGGTAACTAGACCAGATGAAATACACAAATACCACACATAAGGAGCCAAATTATCATCCGTAACAAAAACAGTGGTGTCATGCAAACTTTGGAGGGCAGAGCCGACAATATCTGCGAGCCAGCTTACTTGCAGGACGAGTTAAATAACTTACGGCCGGTGTTCGAAAAAAAGCGGGATGAAAGGAGTACGCAATATAATTTTCACATAATTTTTGCCTGTCATAGAGCATTGAATATGTTTTGTTATAAAAACCAAAACTATAATTCTGCAGAAAACAAATTTATGTATATTTTGTACCATTTCACTAATCGATATAACATACTGTACTCATTTTCATATCTTTGCTGTAAACCAAAGACTTAGTTTTATCTTTGGTGTGTGTCTTGCACTCACAGTTGTTGCGTTTAAAGAGTCGAGGTGTGACCTTCGTGTAGAGAGGAGTCGGTGTGTGACCTTCGTGCAGGATAGTTGATGTAGAGTTGTAGTCGTGAAACTGTCGAGTTATTCTGTCTGTGTGTTAGACTCGAAGAGTAAAAATTCAGTTTTGAAGAGTCGCAGCCAAGTCTGCAGATTGAAATTTTTGTATAGAAATTAATCTGTCTCAATTAAGGTAAACTTGTACTTTTCTATTGTTATGTATGGTAGCCTGTATGTAGCCTATATTGTAGTTGGTGTTTGTCCTTTTGCTAATGAATACTGTTTAATTCAGCTCGCATTTATCATTTATCCCTGAGTCATTTTACCAGTTCCTCGTTCCTTTCACCAATTTGAATTGCTATCCGTTCTGATCATTGTTTCTTATGATAGTGTTGCATAATTATTGTGTTTGTAAATTTGTATGCTAATTAGAACAGTTCAGTGTAGGCATTTTGTGACGATCAGTTCATCTATTAATGAGAGCAGGAAGTAGTTTGTTCTTCATTGCATTTAAGATCATAGTTAGAGATTTTCTCAGTCTCAATGAAAGTTGAGATTATTAAGTTAGTTAATTTTAGTAACAGTTAAAGTGATTTGTCTGATCAGAAGAGCAGTAGATCACGTAAAGAGATGAGAAATATTTACAGTGTGTGATACTTGAAATCTTTACCAGATTTGTAGAACATCTTTTTTATTATATTGAATCTGTATGGTAATTGTTGTAGAGATAGGCACATTATCAAGTGCAGTGATCTTGATATCCAATTAATATCAAATATCCTTGTTTGGCATCCTGTTAATTCAAATAGCAAAATTATCACTGTAGTAGCACTTTCTGTTCCCCCTCGCAGTAGAATTATACATGTATAGTCTGGCTGCTGGTATATGGTGCACGCTAACAGTTCTGAACATTTCATTTGCTCACTTTGTTTCTCACACATGAGATTAATGTGTAGTCCAATTACGAGTTTAATTATGTTGACTTATTAACAACTGTACAATTTAAAGTGTTATCCGTTGCGCATCAAACTAAACCACATTTACGTAAGAACATTGCATCCCATGTTAGTTGCAATGTATTCTAACAGGGCAAAGGAAGGTACTAAGTCTCATTGCTTAGTCAAATTATTTTGTTACCAAAACCACAACAGAACATTTATTTGGGAATTTTAGCGGGGACGGTCTCTTAACAAAAACAGTGACACGCTCGCCCCACAAACACATACTAATTTCCATTTCAAACAAACACACACAACTTTTACGAATACCAGAAAGGAGATTGGTCGAACGCTCCATCATAAAAGAGAAGAATTCCGAACTGGTGAGACATAACGACGGCTTCCTGCAAAAGATTTCCTCCGTTTATTAGTAAAAATACGGATAGCTTTGGTTAAGTTTATGCCAGGCATGGAGTCGAAACGATACTTCAAAATATTGAAATGTTTGTAAAGCTATGGGACCAAATTGCAGTGCTCATCAGTCCCTAGACTTACAAACTACTTAAAGTAACTTATGCTAACACACACACACACACACACACACACACACACACAAACACCAAAGTCCGAGGACAGACTTGAACCTCCGATGGGGAAAAGACACGCACTCGGCAGGAAGGCACCTTCGAGAGCACGGACACTCCCGCTCGGCAAACGATTTTCAGACCCAGCAAAAAGATCAAAGAATATTTGAGGTCTACAAAAGACGCCCTCTACCCGCTAGCAACAGCTGGGGTATGTAAAATTCCATGCAGTTAAGCAGAGCCACCCAGGTGCAATGTCGTAAGCCTTTACGACGCTCTCGTCAACCATCGCCTCATAGTCGGCGGGCACTGTAAACAGCGATAGGCGAAATTTCCTTTTGAATAAGAGCAAACTATCAAGAAACCCGAATGCGCGAAGTTTATGAACAATACTTGAAGGCACTGTCTTAGATATTTGATGCACGTGAACAAATTTATTATAATTATGTTGCAATAGACGTATTAGGTGTGATTTATTTTTCCCTAAAAAAAAAGTTCTGAATGTGGGGGGCGGCCGGCCGCGGTGGCCGCGGGGACTGAGGCGCTCCAGTCATGGTCTGCACGGCCACTACGGTCGGGGGTTCGAATCCCCCCTCGGGCATGGATATTTGTGCCGTCCTTAGTATAAGGTGGTTGATAAGTAGTTTGTAAGTTTAGGGACTGATGACCCCGTAGTTAAGTCCCATAAGCTTAACAAACATTTGAACATTTTGTGGGTTGCGTCTTATACGCCGATGCGTCTTACATGCGAGCAAATACTGTAATCTTTCCCCCTTTCCCCGTCACAGTACTGTACCGGCCAACGTCGGTTACCCGAGACTACTGCCCCGCTGTGGTGTGGGCAGGGGGAAGGATGGAGTTGGGCAGCAGAGGACGGCTGCGTCCCCGCAGCGCGTGGCGCTTCGCAGTAAGGCAATTAGCAGGGCGCTCTTTCGGCCTTTTGAAGCCCCGCTTCCTGCGTCCCCGCGGCGTGGCGCGGCGCTGCTGGCTGCAGCCGCAGGGCCCGCGCCCGCCGCCGGTCTTGAACACGCGCCCCTCGCTGCTGCCGCCGCCGCCGCCGCTCGGATGACTCGACATCTCATTACGGCGCTCATTACGGCCGCGTGTCCGGCTGGTTAATGGCGGCGCTGCCCGCCCCGGCCGTGTTTAATGAATATTACCGGCCGTAAAACGGGCGCGTTTTAGCTATCAGGCGCAACAGCAGCGGCAGCGGTAGGGGGGCATCTAGCCAGCAGCGGCGGCCGCAGATGGCGCCGCCGGCGATAACGACCAGGCGCTGGACGCCTGCCGGCTGCCGGCGACTCCTCACCGCCGCGCCGAGCTGCTCGATACACCCACAATGTTATGCACGCCCTCCCCCAAGTCACCACGACAGCGATTCCGCCGAAATCGGCTTTGGTCTTCCGTGGCTTTCTCAGAAATACAGGGTGTTTCAAAAGGGACTTTACAACGTGATTCTTGAAACTTCCTGGCAGATTAAAATTGTGTTCCGGAACCGGGACTGGAACCTGGGACCTTTGCCGGAAGTAAAGTTTTGGGGCGGCATCGTGAGTCGTGTCGGGTTAGCACAGTCGGTAATGCGCTTCCCTGCAAAAGGCAAAGGTCCCAGGTTTGAGTCCCGGTTCTGGCACATAATTTTAATCTGCCAGGAAGTTTCATATCAGCGCACACTCCGCTGCAGAGTGAAAGTTTCATTCTGGAACCATCCCTTAGGCTGTGGCTAGGCCATGTCTCCACCATATTCTTTCTTCCAGGAGTGCTAGTCTTGCATGGTTCGCATGAGAGCTTCTGTGAAGTTTGGAAAGTAGGAGGCGAGGTACTGGCGGAAGTAAAGTTGTGAGGCGGTGTCGTGAGTCGTGTCGGGGTAGCTCAGTGGTAGAGCGCTTGCCCGCGAAAGGCAAAGGTTCCAGGTTCGAGTCCCGGTTTCGGCACACACTTTTAATCTGCCAGGAAGTTTCATATCAGCGCACACTCCGCTGGAGAGTGACAGTTTCATCCTGGAAACGTGATTCTTGATTCTTGAAGTTTTCCCGGTGGACATAATGTTCCATCATCTTTCGGGAGTGCACCCGGGACAGCGACAGTTCTTCGTCCGATATTGCGGCTGCAAACCTTAACAGCCATGGAAATGAGCGTATGGCTTTCTTGGCCGGATCTTCAAGGTATACACGCCTTCTTCAGTCCAACAAGTCTGCAGTTGCCGAACATTGTATTTCTACTGGCCATTCCATGAATTACAAAGAAATAAAGATTTTAACCACAGCTTCTACTTGCTGGGACTCAGTTCTAAAGGAAGCTGTACTCATACAACTGGAGGACAACTGTTAAATCGTGACGACGGATTTCATCTTGACAATGCATGGAAGCCAGTTATATCACGCCTTCATTCTGAAAGAATGCCTGCGTCTTCACTTCCGATTGATGTTACTGTGGTGTCGCACAAGTCTAAAGTGCGCACCACCTACTTTCGCCGCGCGCCACCATGCACGCACGGCGCGGCGTTCTTACGACGTCAGCCACGAGCGCCCTCTGCTACAACTCCGCTCGTGGCCACCACTGAACGACATTGTTCACTAGGGACTGAGAGAGGAAACAGTTAACATTTCGTAATCAGATAGGCACCAGTGAAGACTTGGCTATCGGATATGCACTAGGCAGGCCTCTAGCTCAACTATGTATCAGAATTCTGCAGTACTGAGCTATGTAAAAGTGAAGTATTACTAAGTCTCTAAGAAATATCGATCTCGTTCTAATTTACTCTAGTGTTTCTAGTTTCTGCTGTCCCACTGGCTGGTCACCTTCTACCTGCAAAGCGTGCATCCTTTATTCCTGTGTCGGTCTTTCTACTCGGCCACCGACACCTACAACGGAAACGAGACACAAAAGCGGCAACGAGGCTGGGACTCAAAAGTGGCGACGAGGAGTGATAGAAGAACCGTGAACCAGCCCGCATGCAGCAGGCAGACAGCAACAGTCGGAGCACGCAGAAATTGCTCCCGCCCACCCACTCTTATTATAAGATTTTTTGGGAAACTTATTTGGTTACGTGTTTTGTGGACTTTTTTTTTGTTGCAGATCGTCCTCTTTCACATTTTGTGTTTTGTTATACGTTACTTGTATGCGCGGCGCCTAATCGGTCAGCATGGCCATTACTCCGAACCCAAACTTAATGGAAATTATTCAGTTACAGACGGCGCAAATCACGCAACTACTTCAAGCAGTTAACAGCACAGGCAGCTAACCAACAACAACAGCCGTCGCTTCAGCCGACAACACCAGCTGCTGCACCGCTTCCTACGTTTCGCCAGTACAATGAACGAGAGGAAGAATGGAGTGACTACTTCGCTCAATTTCAAGAACTCATCGCGGCTAATCAAATTACAGGTCAGACGGTTAAGCATCTGTTAATAGTAGTGGTGGGCACTCAAACCTTCGTATTACTGCAGAACCTTTTCCCCCACACATCTCCTTATGATGTAGACTTTGATCAAATTGTAGAAGCACTGAATGCTCATTATGAGAGAAAAGTTCTCGTAGCTGCTGGCGGTACCCATTTTTCAGACTGAAAAAATCACCAGAACAGAGCCACACGCAATGGATTAAGGAATTGAAGGGCTTAACCCGCAAATGTAAATTTACTTGCTCTTGTGGACTTTCTTATAGTGACGTTATGTTGAGGGGTGCGATTACGCAGAACATTCAGGACCCCAGAATTAGGGCAGCAATTCTAAAACAGCCTGACCCTTCATTAGACAGTGTACTGCAGCTTATTGAAGCGCATGATACCTTTGACTTAGCAGATGTAGAAATGCAAAGCCACAGTGTAAATTCAGTGCTCCTTAATGGACGCTTTCCTAGCCGTAGTTCTCAGTCTAGCCCTAGTGATTCTTATTTTTATACCGGCCGTGCTGAACAGACAGTGAACAATAGCCAGTGTAAAAGTGCGACACAAAGGTCGCCCCGTAGTGTTAGACACAGTAATTTGAATAACGGGCGCCAATGCTCTTATCAGAAAAATGTTCGTAAATCTTGTCCCCAGTGTGTATCTCGCCACAAGCGTGCGCATTGCCCTAGTCGCAACGCAACCTGTTATCAATGTGGCAAATCGGGACATGTACAGTCTGTGTGTATGCAAATTAAAAACTCAAAGAATGGTACCGTTAGAAACAGTGCTTCGCTAAGTGCACGAACAGTTCATGCTGTCAATGTCATAGACGCTGTGGAATTTAACAGTGCTTTACTTGGTTCTCACTTGCAAGAAAGTTCTTCTGCGCTCACTGCAAAACTATGTAGTGAGCCAAGTGGCGAGCACCGTCGAGCGCGTAAAACTGTGCAACGGAAAAGGGTTCGGGACAAGCAAAGGGACTGTGTACAGTGTAATCCTGTAGTGAACCTAGTGCCTTCTGCAACTGCTCATTGTAATAGTGCCCAGTACTGTGCAGCTAGTGACAGCAGACTTGATGTAGCTACTCAAAAGTTTAGTGCAGTAGTTACTGAACCTGTAGTAGCCTCGCATTGTGGGGACGCCGATCCGGCGGTAGTGCCATCTAATGACAGTGTTGTTAATCCGCTGTGTGCCGCTTCTGCGCCGCTTCCTTCCGTATGCAGCCTGCGCATGCGCAAGCGCAGCAAACATGGTGTATCAGACATTGCCTACTTTCGCGCACCTATTGAGCGCCACAAGCAAATACTTTTTGTGACTCTTTGCATAGAAAATAAGACGGTGAAATTTCAGCTTGATACTGGTTCCGCTGTCACATTAATAAATAAAGATACTTATGAACTTCTGGGTTCGCCAAAATTGTCGCCGTCACAGCAAGTGTTAACAGCGTACACAGGACAAAATATTCCCATGCTGGGAACGTGTAGCCTGCCCGCCTCTTTTCAAGGTGTTACAAAAACAGTTATTTTTGTTGTTCTTCAGGCAACATCTACACAGAACATTTTTGGAATAGATGCATTTGACTTGTTTGGTTTATCAATTCAAAGAGATGTGCTTCAGATTTCGTCAGTAGTGCCTCAGGACAAAATAAATGCATTGTGTGAAAAATATAGTGACTTGTTTTCGCCGGAACTAGGTTGTGCAAAAGACTTCGTGGCACATGTAACGTTAAAAGAATCTGCAGTACCAAAATTTCGTAAAGCTAGACCAGTGCCTATCGCACTTCGTGATAATGTTGCTGCAGAACTTAAGCGTTGGCAAGATAGTGGGGTGATTTCTCCTGTTTCTGCGAGTCAGTGGGCCTCGCCTTTAGTAATTATAACAAAGCCGTCAGGAAAACTTCGTCTCTGTATGGACTTCAAATCAACAGTGAACAGTCAAACAATTGTAGACACTTATCCCCTGCCCAGACCTGAGGAACTGATGGACCAATTAGGACAGCCTCGTTTCTTTTCCAAGACTGATTTAGCAGAGGCATACATATAGATTCCGCTAGATGACGAGTCAAAACAGTTTTTCGTCATTAATACTCACATGGGCCTTTTTCAATTTCAACGCTTACCCTTTGGCAGATCTTCCGCCCCTGCTATATTTCAGCGCTTTGTGGAACAGCTGACAGTTTCTGTACCGTGCTGTTCGAACTATTAAGATGTTATTGTGGTCTCAGGACGCACAGTTGAAGAACATTTATCAAACCTGGAGTGCCTTTTCAATGTGTTGACTGCAGCAGGTCTACGTTGTAATAAAGCAAAGTGTTCGTTTTTTCAAACTGAAATAGAGTACCTAGGCCATGTGATTAATGTCCAAGGAATCCATCCCTTACAGTCACATCTTCAAGCGATCAAAGACTTGCCTCCTCTTAAGAATGTGCAGGAATTGCAAGCAGTAATGGGAAAGCTTAACTATTATTTCAGATTAATTCCCAATGCCTCTCAGATCGCAGCTCCATTGCATCGCTTACGTAGGAAGAATGTTCCTTTTGTATGGTCTAAAGATTGCCAAGTTGCCTTTGACAAATTAAAGTCTGCACTACTCAGTGATGCATGTTTGATTCCCTTTGACCCACAGAAGCTTGTAGTGTTAGCAGTTGATGCCTCGTCGTACGGTGTGGGTGCAGTTGTGTCACATCGTATTGGTTCTCACAATCGTCCTATTGCCTTTGCATCCAAGCTACTGACGCCGACGCAACAAAATTACAGTCAGATAGAAAAGGAGGCCTTAGCAATAATTTACGGCGTCACAAAGTTTCATCATTATCTCTATGGCAGAAAATTCTATTTGTTGACAGACCACAAGCCTATCACGTCGTTGTTCTCACCCACAAAGCCAATTCCGCCACGAACGGCACAAAAGCTTCAGAGATGGTCCTTAATACTGTCTAATTATCAGTATGAGATTTTGTACCGACCTACCACTAAACATGCCAACGCGGACACACTTTCCAGACTTCCGGTTGGCCAGGATGTGTCATTTGATTCTTCAGAAATGGCATGTTGCCAGGTAGACTCCAGTCGCAGATTTCCCTTTGAACTCTCGTCGGGTTGCACAGGAAACAGCTGTGGATGCAGACCTAAATGTGGTAGCACGTTTTATTCGCTCAGGGTGGGCTGCCAGAGCCAAAGACATTCAACGGCCTCTGGTTCGACGTTATTTTGCACAACGTCATGCCTTATCTTTAAGTCAGGGTGTTCTGTTGTTACATACCGACCAAACGAGAGTGATTGTTCCCCGTTCCCTGCAACGACAAGTGTTACGTCTCCTACATCAAGGACATTGGGGTATTATTAGGACAAAGCAACTGGCCAGACGTCGTTGTACCTGGGTTGGTATGGACGCTCAGATAAAGAGCATGACGTCACAGTGTACAGTTTGTGCGGAGCATCAGGCAGCTCCTCCGCAACGTTTCTAAGACTGGCCACGCCCCAAGGGACCATGGTAACGTTTTCATATTGACTTCGCCGGACCTTTCTGGAATACGCGCTGGTTAATTGTTGTAGACGCTTTCAGCAAGTTTCCTTTCGTGATTGCCATGAACTCAACGACGGCGTCTAGTACAATCAGTGCCTTGACATCAGTGTTTTGCATCGAAGGTTTGCCTGAAACTATCGTCAGTGACAATGGACCTCAGTTTGTTAGTGCGGAATTTCAACAGTTTTGTCGTTTGGATGGCATTCAGCACATAACCACCGCACCTTTTCACCCTCAGTCCAATGGTGAAGCAGAACGTTTCATTCGAACATGCGTCACACATGGAAAAGGTGCAAGCTCTTCAAATTTTCCTGTCTACGTATCGGTGCATGCCACGTGACGGCCCGTCTCCTGCCGAGCGACTACACGGCCGCCGTCACCGCACTCTTCTTCACCTGCTGCAGCCTCCCTCGCACCGAATCGGTTCGTATGGCGCTACGCGTTTTCAGATTTCTACGCAGGTGCTGTACAAGGTGTTTGCTGGGAAGAACCGTTGGTTGCCGGGCACCATTCACCGCGTGCTCGGTCGCAATATGTATGTTGTACGTTCTTCCACAGGGTCGGAGCTACGACGCCACGCAAACCAATTGCGCTTGCACAGGCCGCGCGAATCTGTCTCCGGTTACTTGATTCCAGACCCAGTTCACCGCCAAGGAGCACAGCCACATCGTTCGCCGACGGGTCCAGCGTCCCGTTGGACATCGACGCGACTCCGCCTCCGTCGCCGCCTCGGCTGCCAGCGTCAACGAGACGGACTCCGGGACCGTGCGTGCCCCCGCCGCCACGGCCACGCACCTCAGAAGAAGATGACCTGCTCCCTCTGGGCGGAGAGGTGCGCCCTTCCCCAGGTTTTGGTGGGTTTCCCGGGGGATCGCAAGGTGTATACCAGGGTCCGGACGGCGTCTCGATCCCAGCCTCAGCTACGACGCCCGTCCCACCAGTAACGCCCCCGCCCAGGCCCTCCTCCCAGTGCCGTGGCCGTGGCCCTCAGCCCTACGCCACGACGGCGCGGTGGTTTGGGGGGGAGAGGTGTGGTGTCGCACAAGTCCAAAGTGCGCGCCACCTACTTTCGCCGCGCGCCGCCATGCACGCACGACGTCAGCCACGAGCGCCCTCTGCTACAACTCCGCTTGTGGCCACCACTGAACGACATCGTTCACTTGGGACTGAGATAGGAACCAGTTAACACTTCGGAATCAGATAGGCACCAGTGAAGACTTGGCTATCGGATAGGCACTAGGCAGGCCTCTAGCTCAACTATGTATCAGCATTCTGCAGTACTGAGCTATGTGAAAGTTAAGTATTACTAAATCTCTAAGAAATATATATCACGTTCTAATTTACTCTAGTGTTTCTAGTTTCTGCTGTCCCACTGGCTGGTCACCTTCTACCTGCACAAGCGTGCATCCTTTATTCCTGTGTCGGTCTTTCTACTCGGCCACCGACACCTACGACGGAAACGAGACACAAAAGCAGCGACGAGGCTGGGACACAAAAGTTACCACTTTTAATGATTAATTATTCATTTGTAAGCACTGTGGATACGTAACAGCTCTGTTTATCTTTGCACTCAGCGCTCACATGTTTATGTTTGATGTATATATTCATCTATGAGTAGCGCAGCAGTTACGAATGTGATATCTTCGAGCATGTGCAGTCTAATCCTCAGTAGCTTTGCAACACGTGATTTACCGTATAAATAGGCACGCGCAGACGCTGAGAACTCAGTCACCCGGCAGCATACCCGTAAGTTGTTTTAAAATGTTTGTATAGCTTATGGGACTTAACTACGGGGTCATCAGTCCCTAAACTTAGAAACTACTTACGAACTAGCTAACACTAAGAACGGCACAAATATCCATGCCCCAGGGGGGATTCGAACCCCCGACCGTAGTGCCCGTGCAGACCGTGACTGGAGCGCCTCAGTCCCCTCGGCCACCGCGGCCGGCCCCGTAAGTTGTTTGAACATTCATTACGCCCGGAAAAGTTAAGGAGAACGAAATGTTTACGTCACGCAAGACGGAGCACCACCACACTGACTGATGTCCGAGATTTTCTCAATGACCGTATTTCAGATAAATGTATTGGCCGTCCAATTGCATGGCCTGCCCGTTCCCCAGAACTGATACCGCTAGACTTTTTATTCTGGGGCTTCATCAAAGACATGGCGTACGTACCTCCTTTGCGGGCACTCTACCGGAGCGCGGTTGCTCGCCGTGGAGGTTCGAGTCCTCCCTGGGCCATAGGTGTGTGTGTTTGTCCTAAGGTTAGTTTACCTAGGTTTAAGTAGTTTGTAAGCTACGGACTGATGACCACGCAGTTTGGTCCGATAGATTTACAAACATTTGAACTCTACCGGAACTTAGAGTAAGAATCTACGCCGCCTTTGAGCTAGTTACACCTGCAATGCTGATGCGAGTTTGGAAAGAAATCAGTTACGGAGTGGATGTTTGCAGTATAACCAACGGAAGTCACATCGAACGCTTTTAGTTTAAGGTAAAAACTTGATGTGTTATCCTTTGAAACCACATTAAAACCAGCTCTGTACCTCATTTTAATAAATTATTGTAAAATCCCTTTCGAAACACCCTGTATACTGCTCAAAACAGTTAAGTCATCAGGTGAGATTTCATACACAATATATACGAAAGAACTTTATGATATCACTAAGATGCTCTCAAAGAAAAAGCTTCCAGAGAAACCAACCAGTAAGGAACAAAAAAGGGGAGATACTAACTACACATGAAAAACAATTACGCAGGTGTAAGGAACACTTTAACTAACTTTCTAGATACGGACCTTGGTCGTGAAACAGAAGAAAGGGAACGAAATAGTATGAATTACCTCGAACAGAATGATCTATTGACCCAAGGTCAATATGGATTTAGAAAATATCGTTCATGCGAAACACAACTAGATCTTTATTCACACGAAGTGATGGGCGCGTTCGACAAGGGTTCGCAAATAGATTCCGTATTTCTTGATTTTCAGAAGGCTTTTGACACCGTACCTCACAAACGGCTTTTAATCAAATTGCGTGGTTATGGTATATCGCCCCAGATTTGCGACTGGATAGGGGATTTCCTGCCAGAGAGGACACAGTTTGTAGTAATAGATGGTAAGGCATCGATTAAAACAGAGGTGATATCCGGCGTTCCACAGGGTAGTGTTATTGGTCCTCTGCTCTTCTTTATTTACATAAACGATTTAGGAAAAAATTTAAGCAGCTCTCTTAGGTTGTTTGCAGATGAAACCGTCATTTATCGTCTAGTAAAATCATCTGAAGATCAAAACCAACTGCAGAACTATCTAAATGAGATATCACTATGGTGTAAAAAATTGCAATTGACTCTAAATGAGAAGTGTGAAGTCGTCCATGTGAATACGAAAATAAATCCGTTAAACTTTGTTTACAAGATAAAGCAATCAAAAGTGAAGGCCGTAAACGCCACAAAATACATTGGAAATACTGTTTCTTCAGACTTAAAGTAGAAAGAACACGTAGATAATGTCGTGGGAAAGACGAACCAGAGACTGCGTTTTACTGGCAGAATCCTTAAAACATTCAACAGAACTACAAAAGAAACTGCATACACTACGTTTGTCCGTTCACTTTTGGAGTACTGCTGCCCAGGGTAGAATCCTTATCAGGTGTGTTTGACGGAGGACATCAAAAGAGTCCAAAGTAGGGCAGTTCATTTTGTCACAATACAGGGGAGACAGCGCCCTGACAAATGATACAGGCTCTGGGATGGGAATCATTACAACAACGGCGCTTATTGCTAGGGCGTGGGCTACTTACAAAACTCCAATCGCCAACATTCTCCTCCGAATGCGAAAATATATTGTTGACTCCTACTTACATAGGTAGCAATGATCACCAGAATAAAATATGAGAAATCAGAGCTCGAACGGAGAGATTCAGGTGTTCTTTCTTCCCGCGCGCTATTCGAGAATGGAATGGGAGATAAAGAGTATAATGGTGGTTTGATGAACCCTTTGCCAGACACTTAAATGTGATTTGCAGAGTATCCCATGTAGATGTAGATTATGATATCACTAAAATGCTCTCAAAGAATAGCTCCCAGAGAAACCAAACATTAAGGAACAAAAAAGAGGAGATACTAACTACACATGAAAAACAATTACGCTGGTGGAAGGTACACTTTAAGTTCTAGCATCGTTTGGTACAGTAAACACTAGACAACATCAAGCCTCTCTGCAGCAACTATGTTATTGCCACAATCTCTATTGTCGTTGTTGTCTCCACTACGTAGAACTGACAGAAGGACGTCCAACCATTGCAATTCATTCTTCCGATGACAGTATTTCGGAACCTAGATATCTCAACTGATCTCTTAATTGTTTTGACCATTGTAGTACAGATAAGTCGTATAGCATGAATGACTGGTTCGTTCAACCGCCTATCCCTGTAGTATTCTTGAACATATTCTCAGATGCAATATAGTAAATTCCCTTGAGATGGTAAAGCTTCTGTCTATACATCAGCACGGCTTTAGGATGCTCAGCTCGCTCTTTTCTCTCATGACATCTTGCGCGCCATGGATGAAGGACAACAGGCAGACTCCGTATTTCTCGATTTTCGAAAGGCGTTCGACACGGTACTGCCTATGGAATATGTACCCAAATATGTGTTTGGCTCGAAAACTACCTAAGTAATAGAACTCAATACGTTGTCCTCGATGGCAAGTGTTCATCAAGACTTGGGTATCGTCAGGCGTTCCCCAGGGAAGGGTAATAGGACCGCTTTATTTTCTATCTATATAAATTAACTGCAGGCAGAGTGAGTTAAAATCTGCGGCTATTTGCTGATGATGCTGCGGTATACAGGAAGGTTCATCACTGAATAATTGTAGCAGGATGCAGGATGAGTTGGATCAAATTTCTAGGTGGTGTGAGGAATGATAGCTAGCTCTAAATGTCGAAAAATGTAAGGTGATGCAGATGAGTGGGAGAATCAATCCTGTAATGTTCGAATACAGCTTTAGTAGAGTAGCGTCAATTAAGCAGCTAGGCTTAACGCAGCGCAGTGATATGAAATGGAACGAATAAATAAGGATAGTGTTTGGGATCCTCACGAGATCGATTTCCAGGGAGATGTAAAAAGAATTCAGAGGTGGGCTACTATGTTTGTTATTGGTAGATGCGATCAATACCCGAGTGTTACTGAGCTGCTTTGGGAACGAAAATGGTGGGTAGGTGACGTTCTTTCCGAAAAATACTGTTGAAGAAAGTTGGAGGGCCGGAATTTGAAGCGGACTGCAGAAATATTGTACTGCCGCCAATTTACATTTCGCGTAAAGACCACGAGCAGCGAGATTAGGATCCATACAGATGCATACAAGCACTCATTTTTCCCTCGTTCTGTATGAGAGTGGAACAGGTAAGGAAGTAACAAGTGGTCATACCAGGTACCCTGAGCCACGGTGGATTGCGCAGTGTGTATGTTGATCTCTAAATCGAAAGATTTTTGCCTATCCTTCGCACTCGCATGCACATTTTTTTTCGCGAAGTCTGAGAACTGTGTGCTTAGTATCAATGTTGAGTGTAGGTGGCTGTAAAGGGAGCATCTGTAGTGTAGTGTCGTGTTCGTGTTGGAGATGATGGGAGAAAGTGAAATCCGGTGCCGGCATATAGCCTACTGCTCTAGAAAAGCAAAGCAAAGCCGAGCTTAACGTTTCCGTCCTACTGACGGATCACCACCAACAGTGCCTCATGCCCTCACTCACTAGACTGTCAAGAAGTTTGAAATTTGATCCAGTACATTGGCGCAAAAACTGGTGATAAGGAACTTTGTATCATCACGGCTCCTGTCCACTCTGCCGTAAGGCTAACGGAAAATTGGCAACAGGGCGTGGTGTAACCGAAAGGTTACTCATCGAATTATTGTCCAAGCAAAACGTTGCTCGCCGTTGCGTTCACATCGCAGAGATTGTGACATTCTTCACAGCGCCGCAGATACAACGTCCTGTAATCTGACCATACCTGCTCAAGTGGTTGTGATGGTGGTGGTTGGTGGTTTGTAACAGGAGGACCAAACTGCCTAGGCCATCAGTACCTCGGTGGGAAAAAGTGGGTAAGGGAAAGGATATGCAGTCAATGGAGAAAAGAAGGAAGAATGACTGCACTAGCTCGGGGCCCAATGATCGCAACGCATGTACGAAATAACCATGAGCCCAAATGTCTGTAAACCTATCGGATCAAACTATTATAGTCATCAATCCCTAGACTTACAAACTACTTAAACTAACTTACACTAAGGACAACACAAACACAGATGCTCGAGGGAGGACTGGAACCTCCGACGGCGAGTAATCGTGCGCTTCGCAGCAAGGCGCCTTCGAACCCTCGGCCACTCCACCGCGGCACCGTGAGCCCTCTGGGGGACCTATCAAGCCCCAACCATCACCCTACATTTCAATCACTGGCAAACAGTTATACATTAACGAAAACTACACTACTGATCATCCAAAATGCAAGACGGTGAAGAACAATAGATGAGAGGCAAATTTATTTGGCGACTAACACATCGTATAAAGATCCCGTGATTGGAAACACAGGTCGTATGTGGAGGTACGTACACAAGGAAACGAGTGTTCATTGTCACTACCATTGCTGGCTATAACCGCTTTGAAGTAAAAAGGATCTGCAAAGTTCTCTTGGGGCATAGCAGTCCATGCTGTTTCCATATATTGCCGTTGTAGCAGTGGGTGGTGCATCCCGGACCAGTCGTTCCAGATATGAAGTAAACGTTTTCATTAGATGAGAGATCGGGAGATCCAGGAGGCCAAAGTAGTAGTCCAATCCGATGGGCGACTAAGAACTCTTGAAAAGTCAGTGCCACGAGTGGTCGCACGTTATTAGAGTTGCTGTGTGACCATTGTCAAACTTGCAAAGTGTCTGAAATCACCGCAGAATCGGAATTCGTCGGTAAAAGCAATTTCGTGTCATGCTCATCCTGCCTGCATCACCATGATGGTCGAAGTACAGTCTAGAGACATCGTGATGGGACTATTGAACTTATGAAATGCCTTACTGGTCCTGCACAGAGTATCATGGATTCGCCTGTTCTTGGATTACGTACCTGAAGTGTGAAGATTCCGCTGCCCCCCTTACCTTCGGGGCTTGCCGAATTCACAGCACAATGCGCGACCAACGGGGCACTCAAAGTTCTAGAAATTTTCTTCTTCAAAGGGTTGGCATTTCCATCCCTATC
The DNA here is from genome assembly GCA_026315105.1 of Locusta migratoria. Lineage (NCBI taxonomy): Eukaryota > Metazoa > Arthropoda > Insecta > Orthoptera > Acrididae > Locusta > Locusta migratoria. Next base: position 457,306,408 of record CM048746.1, read on the forward strand.
CGTGAAAAAAATTATCAAAGAGTTTTCTCCGTTTCTAATGTCCCGAGATCGACGGGACGGTAAACCCTAATCTCTCTTGCTTTATTTCCTTGCTGCAGCACCAACTTTGGTAAAACATGGAGGCAGCTTCGACGCGTCCGGAGCCACTCTGATTTAATCCTCAGGAGTGTAGCAACGGCTATTATGATTTTTCAGTCATAAACATACAATTTTACAGTAGCCACATCAATAAATATACAAATATACACACACTGCATTTATATTACATGTGCCCAATACTTAAGAGTCTCCAAGGCGTTTGGAGGTGGCTTGCAGGAGCTCATTCTTGGTGCAGGTTGTAGGGCCCAAAAGACACGTAAGAGCTGATCGTAGTGTGTTCAAAGATTTCTACACCATACAGTTTTCATTGTGTCCAGATGGTAGTTCTTCAGCTTTTAGGATCCATCCGCGAAGATGAGGCCCTGCCTTCATTGGTGAAACGATGAGCTTCTCGGATATGGTGCTTTACGTCCGTGCAGTGTATGGGCACTGTTCTGTCCCTCTGTCATTCTCTCGTTGTTGGCGGCCACTTACCTGCGAACACCTGGTGGCGTTATTCCAGCCAGAAAGTAGAGCTTGTGGGTTGGGGTAGGTTTTAAGCAACCTGTGATCAACCAGAAGGCCGGCCGCGGTGGCAGAGGGGACTAAGGCGCTCAAGTCACGGTCTGCACGGCCACTACGGTCGGGGGTTTGAATCCCTCCTCGGGCATGGATATTTGTGCCGTCCTAGTTCGTAAGTAGTTCATAAGTAGTTTGTAAGTTTAGGGACTGATGAAGCCGTAGTTAAGTCCCATAGACTATACAAACATTTGAACATTTTTATCAACAAGAAGGTTTTATTCTATATGTAGATCACGATTACATTTCCTGTTTCGTAAACGAAAGGCACACACTTGTTCTTCGAAGGCTTTGGTCTGAGTGGGTTCCGACTATAGTAATTTCAAATGTTTGTAATCCGTGGGACCAAACTGCGTTGTTCATCAGTCCATAGTCTTACAAACTATTTAAACTAAGTTAAACTAACCTAACACACATATCCATGCCCGAGGGAGGATTCGAACGTCCGACCCGGGAGGCCGCGCGATCCACAACGTGGCGCTCCAGACCGCTCGACTATTCCCGCGCGTCTGTAGTAATTTGACAGTATTGCAATAAGTGCAGTTGTCAGATTTATTTCCAGTGTTTCAAAGCACAAGATCTGCGTAGCCAAGGGCCTGGTTTGTCTTAAAACTTTAAACATCGCTGCTATTGTGAGCTACCGTTACAACGTCAATTGATAAAATGGCAGCCCTCGGTCGCAAATTAAAAATTATTTGACCTGGTTTCGGCAATGACTAAGATTGCCTTCATCAGAAATTATAAAATAAAACGAGTCACATAATAAAATATACTACTCGGCTGTAAAGCTTACGCCACAATGTTTAAAAAGCAATTTTTATAAAATCCTAGCCACTATGGGCTGCACGCCTGCACTGAGGCTTCAGAGGCAGTCACCTTAGAAGTGAGATAAGTTTTTCTAAAATTCTTTGGCGTTTGTAGTAAGTCTCTAGTGGCAAACATTATGCTATTGTTATAAAATTTCACATACAGTTCGACGTGGAAATACAACAGAGAAGTCTGAAGCCGGCACGTAAGGTGCTTCTGCAAATTATTGTGATTCAAAAGTATTCCCGAAAGTTTATTTATTCTGGGGCACTGATATAGCGAGAACGAAATTGTGCCCTAACAGCTGGTCATGTTGCTTAAAAACACTGGAAGCAATTATATTCATTCTGTTTATTTTGGCAGAATAATGCCGTTATCATTGTCACATTTTGGTAAATCATCGGCATGTAGCTTCCAATAACAGACTGACATCTATAAAACTTCAGTGGTTTAAGACATTTCAGGAACAGCTTACGTTGAAAAATTTGTAATGATGAAAAACGGCATTATTAACTATTACGTCCAGTAGCAGGCCGTAGAATACACATTATGACGTAGTATATTTTTATCTGTCACTTTCCACTTCTTTCACCTCTGGCAGTATTGGTCATGTGAAAAATACCGAGTAGCACCGTGTTTCGGAACCCACGTTAAACTGTAGGTCCCCCTATAACTGGCTGGGTCAGTCAGTTCGAAGGTCGGAGGAAGGCAACGGCATACCACCTCCAAACAGGACCATGCCTAGTAAAGCACTATGGTGTTTAAACCAATCTTCGGATTGTTGACTGCTTTACCTTTTTTATGTACGTTAAGGCGTTACGAGCTATACATTATTTCCCGTAAGTCTTTAGAGTTCGATTACATAAATTCTAAACAAAGATTATAATACTTGTTATCTCACGTAATAAATATATTAAAATGGGTGTTTTTCCCTAGTAAGTTCAAATGCTTGTAAATCTGTGGGATTTAACTGCTACGGTTATCAGTTCATAAGCTTACAAACTACTTAAAACTAATTTAAACTAACCTAAGGACAAAACAAACACATACTCACACACAGACACACACACACACACACACACACACACACACACACACACACACACACACATATATATATATATATATATATATATATATATATATATATATATATATATATATATATACACCAATGCCCCAAGGAGGACTCGAATCTCCGACGGGGAGCTTCCTAGTAAGTCCAGAGAAAAGAAATTGATAACAGATAACACTGTAGTTTACGTACCGTATAAGGAAGCTACATAAAACAGCTCGTAGTACCGGCAGGGAGAGAACGGATAAACGCTAGGCAGGCTATTGAAATGCCCCCTTTAAAAACAGGCACGCGAACTGCAACTGAGTGTTCATTGTGGATGAGGATGATATCATCCACGCCACAATCCTATTTTTCGAAAAACCGCGTTACGGAAAATTACATTAGAATTTCTCATTATGTAATGAGTGCTTCATTATCAGAGCCTAACATCATTTTGCCACTCCCTATACGAGCGAGCGACAAACTGGAGCCCATCAACAGGCGAATCAAAACCAGCGCAGTGGCTGTAGGGGAGGCAACAAAGAGAAGCCCTGATGCAAGTGCCCTCATTTTTGTCGAGTTTCCCTGTGACCAGCTGGTGACTGCTGTATAGTATTCCCTGTATCTCTGGTGCTACGACTTAATGATGCAAAGTTAGATGTGCATCACTTATAAAAGGAACACTGTCAGCCGAGTTTCCCGATGAGTTGACTTCCTGCCTGAAAAAATCCAAGGTTTCTTTTTCATAATTATCATTGTGTTTTGTATTTTCTAGCTGAACCAGCTGCACAATTCTTAATCTGGTTTCCAAACGAATTTTTACATTAAAATATTATAAACATGTCTCAAACAGGTAGATAAGACGTATCAGTATTTTTTCAGTTTTATATTAAACTGAGCTCCTCATTATAGTCCTTACCAGCTTCATATGGCATTATTTCCGTCTTGAAAGCGAGCGACACGTGTAGCAAATTATAAGACAAGAAGCAGCGAAGAACTTCCGAAGGTTGTGAAACAAAACACTCTACAGTATTTTTCAAGCTGTGGGTCGCGACCCCCAGGGGGTTCGCAAAGCCTTGGTCGGGGGGGGGGGGGGGTCGCTCCCACAGGAATAAATAGTTGCACCATAGAATAAAAATGTTCAACTGCGTGGTTATTAGTGCGTAGCTTGCAAACTACATCAACCTCCGACGAGGGAGGCGTCGCGATCCGCAACGTGGCGCTCCAGACCGCTCGGCTACTTCGGCGCGGCGCACCATAGAACAACCACACCACTGCACATCTGAATACTACGGATTCAGTAATACAGAAACATAGATACAAGTGAAATTATTGTATTTCTAAAGTATGTAATTTATTATGTAAAATTAATTCCGAATTCAATAGACTATAGATTGTTTTATAATAAATACTGACTGTTAACGATGAATAAACTCAAAGCCTGAAAACTTTCAGGAAACAGTAGATAGTTAAAATGAGAAGTGTCTATGCAGTCGGATCTTTCTTAATGAGCGTAATTCGCTTCTGACTCGTGCCCTAAATGCGAAACACTCGTGGAAAATCTATATTTATTTCAGTAATCAAGTAAAAGGAGGTATAATGCCTTCTATTCCGAAAAATACACAAGAACTATGTCTAACAATCTACAAGAAAGTTGTATCCACGTAAAGAAAATTAAATTCGTAGCCTTTGAGATTCCAAAATAGTTTTTTTTAGGTTACGTAATAATTACGGGTGTAGAGTTCTCCAGAATATTTATTCTTGGAAGGGGTCGCCGCAATATTTTTACTTACAATAGGGTCGCACATTCGCAAATGTTGAAAAACATTGCAATTGAGACCCCCCCCCCCCCAAAAAAAATCGAATTGTCTAACGGGGGTAGTAAAAGTAGCACGTGTTGGACGTGTTAGAGGGGAACATTTTTTTTCTTTTTTGTTACCAGATTACGTTCCTGTTGGGAAAAGTGATAGTTGGACGTGAGTCGTATACACTACAAAACTGTGACTCACATGTATGTTGTTCTGTGTGGAAATGGAACGACATTGTTTTTACTGACAAATCCCGAATCCGTCAGCAACAGCATATTCGTCGGACTAGACTCTGCCGACACCACATTGAGAGACTGTTCAATTGTTGCCTTAAGAAACGCGATACTTCTCCTGCATCCAGTGTTATACAATCTCTGACAATGAAGTTCGCTTAATAGTTCTGTAACATTAACGTAGATGAACTACGAACTTATAGCTACCTCACTGCCTTTAAAACAGTCACCTCCCACTGACTATGCACAGCTGAGTTCTGCGATACATGTCCTGGGAACTTTGCACGAAGTCTTCTTTTCGTATTGTGTTCAAAACCTGCATTACGTTTCGTTGATTGTCAAGAATTTCGTCGAATCTTCTTTCTTTCAAAGTGAGTTTGAGCGGAGTCTAGAGGATTGAGATCCGGTGAGTGTCGTGGATGTTCAAGTTGCACGACAACGCTCGCCCACCCACAGCCAATATCGTCAAACAGTTCCTGGCAAAAATAGTAAGTGGTACACTTGCACTTCCACCTTACTCGCCGTATCTATTCCCTGGACTCAAACTCGCTTTAAAAGGAAAGAGATTTGCCGATATTCCTGACATCCAACAAAACATGACGAGGAGTTAGAACACCGTCCCAAAGGAAGACTTCGTGCAAAGTTTCCAGGACATGTATTGCAGGACTCAGCGGTGCATGGTTAAGGAAAGTGACTATTTCGATGGACAGTAAGAGTTGATCTAAGTCATCAGCAAAGTAGGGAAAGCTGAAAGGTGGAAAGAGTATATAGAGAGGCTCTACGAAGGAAATGAACTTAGAGGCAATATTATAGGAAGGGGAGAAGAAGTAGATGAGAATGATATAGGAAATACTATACTAAGAGATAAATTTGACAGAGCACCGAAAGACCTAAGTCGAAACAAGGCCCCTGGAGTAGATGACATTCCCTCACAGGTACTGAAGTCTCTGGGAGAGCCAGCCATGACAAAACTGTTTCACCTGGTGCGTAAGATGTATGAGAGACGAAGTAGCCTCAAATTAAAAAAGTGATAATCCCCATTCCAAAGAAAGCAGGTGCAAACAAGTGTGAAAAGTACAGAACCATCAGTTTAATAAGTCATGGTTGTAAAATATTAACAAGAATTATTTACAGAAGGATGGAACAGCTGGTAGAAGCCGACCTCGGAGAAGATCAGTTTGGGTTCAGGAGAAATGTAGGAACACGAGAGGCAATACATCACCACTTATCTTGGAAGATAGGCTAAGGAAAGGCAAACCTACGTTTCTAGCTTTTGTAGATTTGGAGAAGGCTTTTGACAATGTTGATTGGAATAAACTCTTTCAAGTTCTGAAGCAAGCAGGAGTAAAATATAGGGAGCGTAAAGTTATTTACAACTTGTGTAAAGACCAGACAGCGGTTGTCAGAGTTGAAGGGAATGAAAGGGGTGCTGTAGTTGGGAAGGGAGTAAGACAGGACTGTAGCCTTTCTCCACTGTTATTCAATTTGTACACTGAGCAAGCTATGAAGGAAAGCAAGGAGAAATTTGGAGAAGGAATTAAAGTTCAGGGTGAAGAATGAAAAACATTGCGTTTTGCCGACGACGTAGTAATTCTGTCAGAGACAGCAAAGGACCTGGAAGAGCAGTTGAAGGGAATGGACAGTGTGCTGGAAGATTCATATAAGATGAACATTAACAAGAGCAAAACAAGGGTAATGGTGTCCAGTCTAAGAAAATCAGGTGATGCCGAAGGAATTAGATTAGGTAACGAAACAATAAAGGAGGTAGATGAGTTTTGTTACTTGGACAGTAAAATCAAATGATGGTCGCAGTACAGAGGATATAAAATGTAAAATGGCAGTGGTCAGAAAAGCGTTCTCGAAAAAGAGAAATTTGTTAACGTCGAATATTGATTTAAGCCTAAGGAAGTCCTTTCTGAAGGCATTTTTGTGGAGTGTTGCCTTGTATGGGAGTGAAACATGGACGATAAACATTGCGGACAGGTTGAGAATAGAGGCTTTTGAAATGTGGTGCGAAAGAAGATTGCTCGAGATTAGGTGGGTGGATCGCGTAACTAATGAGGAAGTACTGAACAGAATTGGGGAGAAAAGGAATTTGTGGCATACCTTGACTAAAAGAAGGGATCGATTAGTAGGACACATTCTTGGCCATCAAGGAATCGTGAATTTAGCATTGGAGGGACGTGTTTGGGGTAAAAACCGCAGAGGAAAACCAAGAGAGGGATACAGTAAGAAGATTCAGACAGATGTAGGTTGTCGTTCTAATGTGGAGTTGAAGAGGCTTGCTGAGGATAGAGAATTGTGGAAAGCTGCATCAAACCCAGTCTCCGGACTAAAGACCACAACAACAACAATGTTACAGGACTCATCACCGACTTTTATTGTCAGAGATTTATTTCTTGATGATATTCGATTATTCTCCCGCCCTCCACTGACTCTAGTACTGACCGATTTAAAGATTTTAAAATGCTGTCACATTTTAGGCATTAAGATATATAATATTATGTCAAATCTAAAAATATAAGACAAGTATTACAATTAGAAACTGGGAACCTGAGGCGCTTAAATATTCCAAATTCATTCTTCTGTCATTCGACAATGATAACACTTAGCTACTTTAAACCAGTAGTTTCAAACTATTACGAAACTTTTTCTCGCTGAGACCTAGCACAAAAGGATGAAACGGAAAAAAATAATAATAAAAAAAAATAATAATCCGTTACTACATTAGCGCTCTTCATAAGTCAAAAGTCAGTATAAGCTATTTTATAATTTATTAATGTTTAATTACTAATTCTATTCGCTGCACACTGTACTGCCAGTATTTACATATACCACAGAATGCAGCTGCAAAATTGAATCAATGTTTGACATGTAGTTCAAGAGATACGACGGGGAAACTTCAATACGCATGAAAAAATAGCTTTTGCCTGAAATTCATCCATCAATCTTTAAACCCATGTTCAATCCATTACTTAACTTCTTCTTGATTGCGTGCTTGAACTGATACATTTGTAAGGTAGTCAGACATTTAAAGCAGTTCTATGCATGGGAATTCGATTCGTTATGCAATCGGGGACATGAGTAGTTGGATAAGAATACAAAGTCACTCATTCAGGTATTACGTTTAAACGCTGTTATTTATGTAGCCACACGGAAATACAATCAATAGGTACTAATGTGTAACCAATGGGCTTAGGAGAACAATATACAGGATCTCAACGTCCACCGGTCGCTAGTTCCTGAATGAACAGCCAGATGCCTGATGTTTAGAGCGTTGCATAGAGTCCTGTGAAGTTGCCACCCGTTTTTATAAAAGTGTACATTTTTTCAGAGTTTAGGCAGATATGCAATAGTTATGGAGTACTCTGCACAAAAATCAATTAGTTCTCCACAAATTCACGAAAAAATTACAAAAAATTTTAGTTTTTTCAAAATAATTACTTTTCTTTTCTCGTCAACATAGTTTTGATCGCAGCACGAAATTGCTCCCAAAGAGTTATACAGGAAATCCTAATGACATTTTTGTGTTCAGGTTTTACTTTAAGAGATAAATGCAATAATGTGGAATTCATTTTCGGGCTACTGTGAAATTGGAACTATCTTTTCGGAGAAATATTCATTGTTTTTGGTGTTCTGTGTAGATACTCTATATTCTATACTTCTTTGTACAAAAGATGACTAGTTCTGCATAATTGCTCGAAATAAAAAATGTTGTTGTTGTGGTCTTCAGTCCGCAGACTGGTTTGATGCAGTACTCCACGCTACCCTGTCCTGTGCAAGTCTTTTCATCTGAGAATATGCGGCAACCTACATCCTTTTGAATCTGCTTACTGTATTCGTCTCTTGGTCTCCCTCTACGATTTTTACCCCACACAATTCCTTCTAATGCTAAGTTCAGATTTCCTTGATGTCTCAGAAAGTGTCCCACCAATCTATCCCTTCTCTTAGTTAGGATATGCCAGAGACACCTTTTCTTCCTAATTCGGCTAAGCACCTCCTCATTAGTTATGTGCTCTACCCATCTAATTTTCATCATTCGTCTGTAGCACCACATTTTAAAAGCTTCTATCATCTTTTTGTCTGAACTCCTTATCGTCCACGTTTCACTTTCATACAATGCCACACTCCAGACAAATGCTTTCAGAAAGGACTTCCTAACATTTAAATTAATATTGGATGATAATAAGTTTTGCTTCTTTAGAAACGCTTTTCTTCCCATAGTCATACTGAATTTTATATCTTCTATACTTCGGCCATCAGAAGTTATTTTGCTACCCAAATAACAAAACTCATCTACTTTTTTTATTGTGTCATTACCTAATCTAATTCCTTCAGCATCGACTGATTTTCTGACATTACATTCCATTACCTTCGTTTTACTCTTGTTAATATTCATCTTATATCTTCCTTTCAAGACACTGTCCATTACATTCAATAGCTCTTCCAGATCCTTTGCAGTCTCTGACAAAATTGCTATGTCATCCGCAAACCGCAAAGTTTTTATTTCTTCTCGCTGAACTTTAATTCCCTCTCCAAGTTTCTCCTTGCATTCCTTCACTGCTTGTTCAATGTGCAGATTGAACAACATTGGGGAATGGCTATAACCCTCACTTACTCCCTTCCCAACCTCTGCGTCCCACTCTTGCTCTTCTACTCTAATAACTACTGTCTGGTTTTTGTATAGGTTGAATATAGCTCTTCGCTCCCTATTTTTTACCCCTGCTACCTTAAGAATTTGAAAGAGTGTACTCCAATCAACATTGTCAAAAGCTTTCTCCAAATCTACAAACCCGAAGAAACGTATGTTTGCCTTTCCTTAGCCTATCTTCCAAGATAAGTCGTAATGTGAGTATTGCCTGTCGTGTTCCTACATTTCTCCTAAATCCTAACTGATCTTCCCCGAGGTCGGATTCCACAAGTTTTTCCATTCGCCTGCAAATAATTCCTGTTAGTATTTTGCAGCCTTGACTTATTAAACTTATAGTTCTGTAATTTCACACTTGTCTGCACTTGCTTTCTTTGTAATTGGAATTGCAATATTCTTATTGAAGTTGGACGGTATTTCTCCTATCTCATACATCTTGCATACTAAGTGGAACAATTTTTTCATGACTGGCTCTCCTAATGGTATCAGCAGTCCATACGAAATATCCTCTACTCTACGGGCCTTGTTTCGACTCAAATCCTTCAGCGCTCTGTCAAATTCTTCTCGCAGTATCATATCTTCTAAATCATCTTCCTCCACTTCGTCTTCCATTTCTAGAATACTGCCTTCAACTTTATTTCCTTTGTATAGACCCTCTATATATTCCTTCCACAGTAATTATTATTAAGTCATAGTATATTATTATTTTATTAATATTATTGTATTATTATGTATTTTTTTAAGTAATGAAATCCATCCCGAATTTCAATTTCGGCACCTTATGCACCAGTATGTCAAGTATCCAATCCACGTTTGTCAAAATAGTAATTTATCCAGAGAGGTGCTTCACACTCTGATAATCGTCTCTACAAATTATTATTCTTATTTCACACTGTTATATTTTCCACCCTTCTTTCTCATCCGGCCTTTGGACGGACAATGGCGAAGATAAACATTATATATATATATTTTTAATTTTTTTCCAAATCTAAAGGCAAATTTTATCTCCCAATGTAGCAACTTGGCTAATAGTTAGTATGGTAAGTTTCGATACAGGGTACAATACCTGCATTCATATTTGTTTCTAGGCGCACATTCTTTTGCGAGCTGACTGAACATCCTACGCCATACTCGGCGTTTTTTGGATTGATCACTTGGAATGACATTTGGTAAGTGCTCTACCAATAAATCATAGAAGATTCTCATCAGAGTGTCTTCCTTTCCTATCTTCTCTCCTTGTTACAATTTTTTCACAAATTCTCGTAACAGACCTAAATGACAATTTGCTCATAGAAGGTACACAACATGAAAAAAAAGTTTTGTGCCATTTGACAGATTTACACATAGATCCAACTGAGGTTAGCAGCGTGTCAAAGAGGTCTACTATGCCCATTCATGAATTGTAATCAACAATACATCGCGGCTTCACTACATTTATAGCCAGTATTCCTGATCGTCTTCCCCAATGCGTGGATTTCTGTAGTGTTGCAGGCAGACAATATTATGATTTCTCTCTTGTCGCATCACTGTGTCAGTTTACGCAGACTCGACTTCTCCTCGTTTCAATTTCTTTAACTTCGGAAAGTTGCGCCTATTGATACATACAGTGCCGCATGCTGCTGACCTGTAGTTGTGAAGCCAGAGGAAGAAGTATGGGTTTGAAAGTATATCAATTGCCGACATACGGGGTATGTCAGCGTTAGCAATATTGTTTCATTAGTATTGCCACTATGTGGCCATATTTCCTCAAAATATGGAATTCATTGTCTGTTGTGCATGTGTATACAATGATTTCCAAGACGTAAACAGTTTGACATTCGCATAACACTAATGCCTTTGTTCCAGATCTAATTCATTTTAAAGTAATGAATGGTTAAAAACAGAAGCGAACTTTGAACAGGAATAAAATTCCACTGGTGCAGAGTTTATTTTTTATTTATTTTTTTAATATGGAGTAATCGCGGTACGCTTAAGAACTCTATCTACTACATTCCCAATTTCAAACAAACTGTCGTCTCCACGATTGCCAGTGTTGTATCTAAAATGCAACGTTCTCAAAAGTAATATTAAAATGTCGCGGGACAAAACTTTGATGAAAATTGGAGTGCATCTCTGGACCAGTATTCAATTATAGAAGCGAAATAGCAATGAAGAAATACAGTTACTTAAATCCAATATCTTTCCATGTAAACTGTCAAGAATGGACTGATTCTGACGTGTTTGCCATCGTGAACGCGTAAAATTGCTTCGTTTCAAGTGCTATGAATTTCATCGGATTTTCATATAAAAGAAGCATGATAAAATGATAGAATACTTGACTCAGGCGCTAATTGGCAATTACATCCTGACGATGAGACACCAAATGCATGTAGTACCGACCTGAAGGCATGTCTTTGCCTATCTAACTTGTTACTAGGGCGTGACGTTTTCCAGATCGTTTCGCATTCACTTCAGAATCTGAAGAAGAACTAGTAAGCTTTACTGCGTGAAGTAGGTGGAGGCACATTGCTACAAAACGTAGCTGAAAAATCATCGTCACCACTAAGGTCGTTAAAGATGTCACAGTCATTCCTCGTGAGTTTCTCCAGTATCTTTTTGTGAGTGTAGCCACGTGTGATGTTCCATTGGAACATATGAAGGCACTTTTGCATGAGGAACACATTTTCTCAAAGATTTAAAATTTTGAACGTGATCGTATGAATGACGTAAGATCGTTAAACATAGATTATAATATAGGACAATGTATCAACGTGTGATGCATTCGCTGGAAAACAGCGGAACAAAACGCCACTCTTATGGTCTAGCCTTTTTGAAAAAGACAGACTGATTCATTATCTATTTATTTCGAGTATCACTGTATCCATTGACTTGATATGGCATGGACGTTCCGGAATAATATGTTTGGAGTAATTATGGGCCAATACGAGCTGTACGTTTTTGAAATATTTTCGAAATCCGAAAAAAACCACAAGAATCGAACTGGAACGGACCGTTATCATACTGTCATGATCAAGCACATACTGTATACTAAGCCCTTAGTATAATTGAAAAATCAATTTATTCATAATATTTTATTTGTGTAAATTGAATATTTCTATCAGGCTCCAAAGTCGTATCGCAGAGTACAGAAATTATTCAAAAGACCACTCTAAAACTCCTTACGAACAGACAGAAAGGTAAACGAGATCACAGGAGGTGAATGCACAAGAATGTGGTTAGAGATAAGGGGTGCTAACTTCAGTGGCAGTTATCTCAAAACTTGTGACATGCGCAAAAAATTGTCATTAGGAAATTCTGTAGAAATTTTTTAAAATTTTATCGCCATTTCATGTAGAACTATTTAAAATTTGTGCAGAGAACTCTAGAACTATTGCATATCTGCCTATAACTCTGAAAAATGTACATTTTCCAGAAAAAGGGTGCCAACTTCACAGTAGCGTGAAAATGGAATCCCCATTATTGCAGTTACCTCATAAAGTATAATCTGCACAGAAAAATATCATTAGGATTTTCTGTAGAACTGTAATCAGAACTATGTTTGCGCTAATAATTATTTTGAAAGAACTAATGTTTGTTGTAGTTTTTCCTAATTTTTCGCGAAACTGTTCAGAACTATTTAAATTTTCAACAGAGAACTCCAGAACCATTGCGTATCTGTCTACAACTCGGGAAAAATTGTACATTTTTAGAACAATGGGTGCCAACTTCACTGGACTGTTGGATAACCATGTCACGCACTTCGGACGAGCTGAGGCTTTCAGAAACGACTTCTTTACACTTACATTAATATTCTATGTTAACAATTTTTTTTCTTCCCATTGCCATTCTGTGTTTTATATCCTCTGCACTGCGACCATCAAATGTTATTTACGGCCAAAGTAATAAACCTCATCTACCACTTTTATTGTTTCGTTGGCTAATCTATTTCCTTCGGCATTCAAGGTACATTGTGGAAATGAATTTGCCTCCTGCACTGAATCAAATCTTTTTAAGATATTTATTCATTAGGTCTTATACAACTCTCATATTCTCTGGGACGGCTTATTCATCCTGTTCAAAATGATTCACCATAACGTTTCGAACAATGGACCGAAAGTCTTTGCAGTTTTCGATGTGAAAACCGCGCGGAATTTAATGTGGCAACCCACCGGACATTTGAGTTTTGCATTTCCGCCATCGAGGGCGCTCCCTGCTGGTAGCGTGGTCGGTCTTCCAATTACGATCATCACCAGGTCCCCAGCCAGGATTATTTTTTGGGAGGGGGTGGGGGAATCGGAAACTAATTTTACCTAGTGTGACGTCTGTTACCGTAATAAAAGTCGAGATTCGATTAAATCTTTTAATAGATCTGACAGCTCGACAAGAATTAGTTTGCCGTTTTCATTTGTTTTAAATGAGCCATTAGGTGTTTACAACTAAAATTTCCGCAAAAGAAGTCGATACACATGCATTTAATTAGGAAAGTAAATACCTCCATAAATTTAATGAAAATAATAGAAGGTTACAAAGTCAAGACGTTGGGGGAATAGAGCGAAAATGTTTTCATAACGTTGAAATTCACATTAATACTGTATGTCCATTCAGCCAAGAGCATGTAATATTTGAAGCGTGTTCTAGTGTTTGGAAAGAAAATCTCCGTCTCGTCATTCTGGTTAACAGTTTTCTATTTCTTCTCCGATCTCTCGCACTCACATTTTACATGACTTAATTTATGAACGTGGGAAATCACTGCTATATGTGTGACTTCAGTAATGAATTTTGAGACAAGGTTTCAAAACGTAAGACATTCATTATAATGTATGGGAGAAAGTTCTGTCAATTCACTGTGGAAAATGTCAAAGTAAAGGATGTCTACGCAAATACACAATGAAACGGTTCACCATGTTCTCTACTTTACAAGAGCCTTTAGCCCCAACCTCCCCCCATCCCCCTGTTGCAGGCCTGATCATGATGCATCACAGAACTCGTACAACGTGTTCCTCAACAACCAATCAGTCTAATATGGACGGTAAAGTATTTAGGATTATACACAGAGCGGAGAAAAACTGTGTCACGAAATGTTAACCCTGGATAGCTGATGCCAGTAGGAACCAAAATTACTAATATTGTGTACATCGAAAACACACAATCTTTTAAACTACGGAGGGGACTGAGGCGCTTCAGTCACGGTCTGCACGGCCACTACGGTCGGGGGTTCGAATCCCCCCTCGGGCATGGATATTTGTGCTGTCCTAGTTCGTAAGTATTTCATAAGTAGTTTGTAAGTTTAGGGACTGATGACCCCGTAGTTAAGTCCCATAAGCTGTACAAACATTTGAACATTTTTTTTAACTACGAAAACTTGGTGTCAGGTACTTCGATTGGCTGCGAGGTTGCCCTGTTGCCGAATGCTCTGCACAACGCATGACTGCGAATGCTTTGTCTCTCTCTCGTCCAATCGGAGTGCGTGGCGCCAAGATTCCGTAGTTTAAAAATGGCAAATGGTACACTTTAGACCTACGCAACGTTAGTAATTTTGATTCCTACTGGCATCAGCAATCGAAGGTCAAAATTTCGTGACAACTTTATAACAAACTAGATGAAAACTCGGCGTTGTCCGGGTATTTATTTATTCTAGCCTTGAGTTAGTACTTCTCCTATCCCTTCCCTGTTTCTCTCTCTGTCTGTCTCTCTCTCTCTCTCTCTGTGTCAGTCTCCTTTTTTTTTCTTTTTAAAAACATGTTATATTTATGGGAAAAGGCTGTCTTGCATAAAATTGTAAGTGCAGTATCCAAACAAACAAAGAAAGATAGTAATCAAAATATAAATGACGTATAAAATTCGTAGGATCTCATATTTATTGAGTTATACATTGTACAATGCATACTTTTTCAGGTATATATTCATTTGCGTAAGTGCTGTATGTCTGTAAAATCTCTTACGAATACAACAGTAGTAAAGAAGTAACACTACAGGGTGATTCTTACAGTAAAGAAGACAGCTACCAATGCCAGTTTTTGTCGAAATAGAAAAAAGAACTAACAGATTAAAACTTGGTGTGTGATGCGGCGGTTTTCTATGAACGTTACTGTTTATGTGCTCATATTGCATGGACTACGCGTCGTACTGTGATACAATTTCGTAGGCACATTCAGCTACATGCGTATATACTGTCTGTAAAATGTCCTGCGCCTACAATCTGTAGTGTAGAAATTATAAATTGTAACGTGACACCGAATACCGTAGTTTTAGTCCATGAACATCGGAAAAGCAGTAAGCCAGACACTTTTTTCCTTTCATCATTTTACTGTGGTTGTCAGCGAGAAACATATAATAAAGGTTTGAAATTATACTTAAAGTTTGTTGCAAGTCGCTAAGTACTCTCATTGTCATACAGTGTATGAATAAATTCTCCTCGCATTATGTGGCATTCCTGCGATTCCTATTGTTTGTGACGTCATATTTCCTCAACCATGTGTCGTATATGATTCTTACCCTGCACCAACTGTTGGGACGCGGTAAGGAATACGTGTATCAAATATGGTTGAAATCGGTTCAATGGTTTAGAAGTAAATGTGCAACATTGTCGCGTGATGCAGCAGTTTTTCTCGCATCTCATTGTTTATGACGTCATAACTCGTGAACTGTGTCTTGTACTATGATAAAATTTCAAACGTACTTTCAGTGGCATGTGTGTCTACTGTCTGTAACGTTTCTCGCGAATGCAATTAATAGTGTTCGAGTAATAAATTGTAACGTCGTGTCAAATGCCGTAATTTTACTGCATGAACGCCAAAAAAGTAGTAAGCGACAAACTTTTTTCCTTTCATCATTTTGCTAGGGTTGTCAGTGAGAAAAAGTTTCCTAAACGTTTGAAATTATGTTTAAAGTTTGTTGCAAATCTCAAATAGTGGACTGATAAAATCGCACTATCACGAGCCGCAAGACGGAGAAGTTTTCATTGTTTTTGGCGTCATATCGCCTGAAGTATCGACTCTGTCAGAAAATCCTCTCTTACCTTACGTCTTCTACCTATAAATTACATTCCTGCGAAATGTTAGCTTTATAGGTGAAGTATCTTCCGAGATTTCGTGTTTAGTCAGTGAGTGAGTGAATGAGTGGCCTTTTGCTTTTATATAGAGGTATGTAATTTATTTAGGACTAGCTTATATGCCCGTGCTCGCAACGGTTGTTGAAGGAGGGCCTGTGTGTATCATGACTTTTTAGGGTTCAGAACTCAGTCAGTAAAAATAGCATCCTTGTTGGATGGCTCTGTCAATAAACTCAGTTGTCCTATCCAAGATGTCAAATGTAAGTAAAAGTCATTGTCCGAAACGATGTATCTTCATAAAGATGTCAGATGTCAGTAAAAGTCATTGTCCGAATCAACATAAAGTTTTTGATACAAAAGGTGAAACGTGCCAAAATAAGCAAAGAAATGTCGTTAATTATTTAATACACAAAGCGAAATCAGTAAAATTATGTTCAGTTTTTGTTGGTATTCGTAGACATAAGATTGATTAATTCTGTCACAGACGTTCGCTTTATTAGTTCTTTGGTGCACTACAGCGACTCTATCGCTTGTACTAGGCAATCCATACTTCAAGCATAACCTACATCTACAACATTTTCCCTGAGTTCACTTTTATGAAACGAAGTTGCTCCATGCATATCCGTGAAGTAGTTTAGGAGATTAGTTATTCCTGATAGATGAAAATTTACTGAAAACACGATTGCGATTTATCTTTTTTCCGTGACCTGATTCTGATGAAATCATACCTACATGTTGCCCTTAATCTTAGCTCAAATTTCCTGTGAAAACCGCATGAAAATGTGTCAGTAGTTTTTTTTAAATATCTTAATGAATATGATGTAGCTTACATCATACATCAGTTATATTCACCATTTAAAACATTTATTTCATGATCATTTCTCTAGACAATGGGCTGAGGCATAGAAAGCTGAAATATAATAAGTATTTCCTTAATGAAGTAGAAATATCACTGAAAACAATTATTATTCTTACGGTTGGCTCTCTTTCCGTTAGATGCGCTACTCTCGCTCCAAGCATGAGACTTAAGCTTCCATAGCAATTGTACATATACGTTAGAGTGTGATATCAGTGTGTGAATATATGGATTAAACACGGCGAGGATTGTATCAGTTTTATATTCATTGCATTGAATCATATTTTGTAGAACAGAGCAACCAAGAAAACGATTTTCAGAAATATGGTAAATTTGAAAAGTCAAAGCGTAAGTAGTATTTTCAAAGCGTAATCATCCGATCGTTGGCCCGAACTTCATACCACCACCCGCAGCGCTATCTATTAGTTTATTGACACATTACGCCGTTCTTTCCAAGCATGAAATATACCTAAAACTTCAAATTACGATATCTTTTACTCTCCTGATCTGATTTTGATGAAATGAAGTCTATATGTTGCCCTAGGATATTCTCTATTTATCTGTGACTTTTTTACCCACATAAATGAAAATGTTCAAATGTTTGTATAGCTTATGGGACTTAATTACGGGGTCATCAGTCCCTTAACTAACAAACTACTTATGAACTAACTAATACTAGGGACAGCACAAATATTCATGCCCGAGGGGGGATTCGAATCCCCGACCGTAGTCGCTGTGCAGATCGTGAATGGAGTGCCTCAGTCCCCCTTTTTTTCTGCTCTATTGGTAGTTCTGTTCATTGCGGACGCTGATCGTATTTGTTCGTTTATGTTTGGAGTGTTCTTGGCTCAGCTTTTTTTTAATTTTTATTTTATTTTATTTTATTTTATTTATTTATTTTTTTTTTATTGCAGAGGGCGTTGAGCCCCCTGACCGGGCGCGCTGAGCCACGGCGCCCGGCATGTCCCCTCGGCTACCGCGGCCGGCCCCACATGAATGTTCATTTAGTACTTTTCGAGATTACTCTTTATAAATACATGCGATTGACCCTCACATTTCCTGTGGAAAACCCCTAAAAATTCGTCTGTTAGTTTTGGAGATGAAAGATGAAGATAGACATGACGGTTGTCGATGAAAAACGTTAAATTGTGATGTTCTTCTTTCCGTGATCCGATTTTTATGAAACTGAGTCTGTATGTTGTCCCAAAGTACTCTGAAGTTACCTGTGAAAACCCCATGCGAAGTGGTTTTGGAGAAGTGGTTTTTAATAGGTGAACAGAGAGACACGTCGGTCTATGAAAACACTTCATGATTCTATTTTGATGAAATCATGCCTAGATCGTGACCCAATCTTCGCTCATGTTTCCTGTGAAAACTGCATGAAAATTCGTCCAGTAGTTTTGGAGATTGAAGCGAACAGCGACAATTGTAAAATTTTGCATGAATGTATTGATTTGTATAAGTGCTGTATGTCGCTAAAATCTGTTGCTAACACGGTTAGTAGTAATCGATTAAAACGTGATGCTTGATGGGGCGGTTCTCCTGAACGTTACTCTTTACTCCTCATATCTCGTGAACTACGTGTCGTACTCTGATATAATTTCGAAGGTACATTCATCTGTGTATATGTATACTGACTGTAAAATTTCCTGCGGCTACTATTTGCAGTGTACATATCATAAATTGTAACGTAATACCGAATGCCATAGTTTTACTCCACAAACAGCGGAAAAGTAGTAAGCGAGAAACTATTTTCCTTTCATCACTTTGCTATGGTTGTCAGCCAGGAAAAGTTTAATAAAGGTTTGAAATTATGTTTAAAGTTTGTTGCAAGTCGCTAAGTACTCTCATTCTCATATAGTGTGTTCATAAAGTTTCGTCACATTATGTGGCAGTTTTTTACAACTCTTATAGTTTATGATGTTATATCTCCGGAACCATATGTCGTATGTGGTTCGTACTCTTACAGCAATTGTTATCTCACATAAGGTATATGTGTGCCAAATTTGGTTGAAATCGGTTCAGTGGTTTAGGAGGAAATGTGCAGCATTGTTGTTTGACGCAGCAGTTTTTCGCGCATCTTATTCCTTATTGAGTCATATCTCCTTGCGTATGTGTCGGAGGTGATTCTTACCCCGAAAGCGACTGTTGCTTGATATTAAGGAGCATGTGTACCAAGTTTGGTTCAAATCGGTTCAGTAGTTTAGGAGGAGATGTGGAACATACATACATACGTAGATACATACACACATACAGCCTATTTTATAAGATGTAAGCCGGCCGCGGCAGCCGAGAGGTATGCGGCGTGTCAGTCACGGTCTGCACTGACGCTGCGGTCGAGGGTTCGAAATCCCTCTCGGGCATGGATGTTTGTGTCGTCTTTGTAAAGTAGTTTGTAAATTTAGGGACTGATGACCCCGTAGTTAAGTCCCGTAAGCTCTACAAACATTCGAACATTTTTTATAAGATGTAAGATTAACCACAGAATAAAAAACTGGTAAGTATTTAACACAACCGTTACCATCTACAAACATTTGGAAACTACTACATCTATCCTCTGCACCTGGGATCCTGTATTATCGTGTATCCTTGTAGCGAGCGTTCTGGAGCGCCAGGTTGCGGATCGCGCTGCCTCCCATGTCGGAGGTTCGAATCCTCCTTCGGGCATGGATGATTGTGTTGTCTTTAGTATAAGTTATTTCATGAGTAGTTTGTAAGTATAGGGATTGGTGACTCCGCAGCTTAACAAACATTTGAATTACCACCCTATCCTACTTCTACTAACGCCTGGCTCACTCCTACATGAAGTCTACAATTTCTGGAAGTCTTAGGCACACACTCTGCCTTACCTCCAAGTTTGCCTGACTGCACATATTGTGACAACTCATCAATTTGTCACAAATATTGCTTTTCTAGCAGCATCTTTGCTCACAAAAAATATCACTGTCACTACCTAACAATGGAATCCGTCCGAGATATATCGTTCCTTTCATCAAGGTAAACTGCTCTCCAGTTCATCCCATCCTGCCTGATCTCCCCTCCTCAGTAATTAACGCTCGCTTCTTACTGTTCCAAATGACCACACTTTTCCAGCCATATAGGATTATTGTCTTCTTCTATAATAAGTAATGCGAACTGAACTTCACGCAGTACATGCGAATGGACGGCGCAATGCACCACGAGTGTTAGAAGCGTGCATTGCTATTAACACGCGAATGAAACAATCTTGGCCCTAAAGTTTCCAATGTTCAAATGTTTGTATAGTCTATGGGACTTAACTACGGGGTCATCAGTCCCTAAACTTACAAACTACTTATGAACTAAGACTAAAGACGGCACAAATATCCATGCCCGAGGGGGGATTCGAACCCCCGACCGTAGTGGCAGTGCACACCGTGACTGACGCGCCGCAGTCCCCTCGGCCACCGCGGCCGGCTTCAAATGTCTTTAGCCTTAAAGTTACACTGAATATTACACAGGTGCAAAAATTGCTTAATGTCTTTATAGTACCAGTTATTTGTATTCGCATTTAAACGAGACTTCCCTCTCCATACAAAAATATGCACTGAGCAATACTTGGATCTATAATTAATTATTAAATTCGTGAATGAGCGGAAAAGGGGGAAAAACAAATATTATGAGTTGAAACAGGAGGTGCCTTTTAAATATTATCACAAAAATTGAGGAAAAACATTTACTACGATACCCAGCACGTAAATATAGCACGTAAATATAGTAAAATACACTATTTGCTAACAAACTAAAATGAGGAAGCAATACCACGGTAGCTGAATGTCTAACCCGCGAGAAAGAAACTTCGTTTTCTTGTTTAGATAGAAAAAGTAAAAAAGCAAGTTTAACATGCAGTTGACTTTAACTAAAGGAACTATGCTAGAGACAGAGCAGAAATAATTTTTTTATATTTTTTTTACGTTTCCTAATTTCATCGTCGGTGACACATTAGCATACCAATATATGCGGCGGCTGTTGTCACAGTTGTAGCAGCTTACAACATGGCCAGTCTGTGCTTATAAACCAGCATGGTCGTCATCAAAGTTATGATTTAAACCTGTTGTACGCTGAAATAAGGATACGAAAAACCCTACTCAAAGTTATTTAAATTAATAAAGGACGACACTGTATGTCCATAGCAAGCAAAAATGTGTTTGTTAACTCATTTCATTGATAAGAAAGAAAATGTCGAAATTAACGCTAACAAATTAAGTAGTTTGCTTCTGAGTTTAGTGATTTTTCAGTTACTTGTGTAACCAGTCTTTTACCAGAGGAACATTTCCCGAATGGTTGAAATAAGAATGAAGATAAAGAAATTCCATCAAGTGTGCGTCCAATTTTTTTTTCTTTTTTCTTTTTACAACTGTTTCAAAAATTTTAGAAAATATAATGTACAATCGTCTTCTCAAACATCAGACCACTAATAAAATATTAGCCATATTAGAACAAGTTGAGTGTAAAATTCTTTGGACTAATACTCATATGTATGAAGCCGTACTTTGCCATCTGATCAATCTGCCTCTGTACCATACGTTCCCGAGGAATACATCTAGAATCGAAGGGTGCGTTCTACCTTTCGCCCATATGTGGGTTATTTGGTACTTCACCTAGCAATATCACTCAAAAGCATAATTTGGAGAACATTCTGGAATCTTACTAGAACAGGATCCGCTGGTTGTGATGTGAATTTTTTGTGATCAGTAGCTTGATTTACCGTAACAAGAGATACAGGTTACATTGTTAAGCTTTTCGTACCTCTGCACATTTTTCGTGTTGCTGGATGTGATTATAAGCATACTAGGATTCTTCTTCTGTTTACAGACCCTATTACCCTTCGGTGGCACGTGAAGATGACCATTACGAGTTGTCTACTGGTGTCGTGAGGTACCTTATACTGCCTCTGCAGTGTTATCGATGTGTGCTGATGCAGCTGTAATGGTTGACATTATTACATTAAATACTTAATACTTTGTGTTCTACAATTTTAATCTAACTTGGTCTGCTACTATGGATATATTCTATAAAGTGAGAGTTGTGTATACGATATACAGGGTGTTTCACTAAGTGTGTTTGTCTCTGTAACTTATAAAATAATAGGTGACGGGAAATTTTAATGCGGTAGGTCAACACAAGAAATGTTACCATTTCTGCGGAGCTATGAACATAGTTTATTGTATCATTTTCCAAAGAGTTACAGCACAAAGATATAATTTTTTAAATGGAACAATAGTTTTTTCTATCATGCATTGGATTCGTTGAAACCAGCTGCGTCCAAATCAATTTAAACTACATTCCTATCACAGTTAGTTTGGGAGCTACAACCCTTCAAAGTTTAGGTGGCGGAGGCTACGACAGCGTAGCTAACTGGCTAGTGGTCATGAGACAGTGGGCCGTGCCCCAAGGGATAGCCACTCGGCCAGTCAGCTACGCTATCGGAGCCTCCGCCCCGTAAACTTTGAAGGGTTGTAGCTCGCAAACTAGCTGTGATAGGAATGTAGTCTAAATTGATTTGGACGCAGCTGGTTTAAACGAATCCAATGCACGATAGAAAAAACTATTGTTTCATTAAAAAATATCTCTTTGTGCTGTAACTCTTTGAAAAATGATACAATAAACTATGTTCATAGCTCCACAGAAAGTGTAACATTTCTTGTGTTGACCTGTAGCATTAAAATTTCCCGTCACCTATTATTTTATAAGTTACAGAGGCAAACACACTTAGTGAAACAACCTATATGTAATAAGAGTTGTGGGTTTTTATCGGAGCGGCTCCGGTCACGAAAATCAACACAGTGTCCAAAAGTGTTGGGCGCTGAAAACAGAATAAGAGCGAGTTTCATTCATCATCATCCTCAGTGGCAAATATGTTTTGATAACATGTTTCGAGCACTTCAATCATCTTCAGATCTAGATGTTGCGTCCGTAACCCGTCTCACGGGGTGTTCAGCCTCAATCTTCCTTCCTTATTTTGCAACCCGTCACATCTGAAATGGTTCAAAGCCTCCTTCACAACGAGATCGAAATAACAAAACTCATCTCCTAGTTTTATTGTCTCGTTACTTATTACAATTCCTTCAGCATCACCTTCCACTGCATTCCATTATCCCTATATATCTACATCTACATACATACTCCGCAATTCACCGTAAGGTGCGTGGCGGAGGGTACACTGTACCACTACTAGGCATTTCCTTTCCTAAAGCTTATTGAAGGGGAGAATTTCGAAATACACGTTTTAAGATGTGACTGCACAGATGTAACGTACAGTAGCGACTATGGAAATCACTTTCCAACAATTTTTTAAACTTCTACTGTATCGATGATATGTGCTCAGAAAGATAACAACTACGATTTTTTTCGGGATGGTTTTCACCGCTGCACGTATAAAGAAATAAGTGACACAATTTGACCTACACTACAACATATTTGAAGTGTCTCTGAATCGGCGAGTGGTAGTTGGGTGGAATAGGTGCAGTGGAACGACCTTGTCTGTATAAGTTCGTAACCGACCGTTGTACCTCCTAACCAATGTATACAAATACTGAACTAGTAGTGCAGTTTAGACGACCACGAGTATACTCAAAGTAAATTGCCCGAAGATATTTACCTGTTACAGGTCCTTGTCGTGTTTATTACGGTCGAAAAATTCATATAGCCCCGCAGTCTTTCTCATTAATGATTTAATTAATTCCAATTAACGTTTATTACTTTGCGGCGTCTTGTTTATTGGGGTTGCTATACCGACCACAGATAATCTGTGTTCTTGTCTCATCTCAGATGCTTATCACTCTTCGACCATAGATACTGGTAGTCTGGGCATGACAGTGCTTAAGTGGCACCAGGCACCAACATATCTACAGCCAGACCATTGTTTTGCCAACAGTCACTTGGTCTTATGTTTAAACCACGCGATGTGTATAACCGCTCTGCTGTTTGCCCGGTTTGTTAGTATCTATGTTAGTAGTTATAAAAAATATGTTCAAATGTTTGTAAATCGATCGGACTGAACTGCTTGGTCATTAGTCCGTAGATTACAAACTACTTAAACTAAGGTACACTAACCCAACGACAACACAAACACCCATGCCCGGGGGGGGGGGCGGGGGGGGGAGGGACTCGAACTCACGACGGCGAACGGCCGCGCGCACCGCAGCACGGCGCCCCAGTACCCACTGATAACCCGCCGCGGCTAGAAATTATCGTTTTATGTGTAGGCCTACACATTCCTAGGTTGCCTTGTACTCGTTGTAAAAGAACTAAGTATTTTATATTTAGGGGGTAATTTAAATATTTTGCCCTTGTAATGTAGTCACTTGTAATAACCACTACGGTAGGGGGTTCGAATTCCCCCTCGGGCATGGATATTTGTGTCGTCCTTAGGATAAGCTAGTTGATAAGTAGTTTGTAAGTTTAGGGACTGGTGACCCCGTAGTTAAGTCCCATAAAACATTTGAACTTGTGATAACCGTGAACAACAGCGAAGTTGCCCATTTATCACGCCAAAGATATTGACAACATGTACTTAACATCTGCCGTCAAACCATTCGATTCCGCATCTTAAAAACCACTGTCTTGTCCACAAAATGAAAAAGCATGTATATATTCTACACTTCAGTCAAACCTTTGAAAATTACAATGTGGTCAAATTCCCATCACTTTGGATTAATAATTTATGACTGACCAACCTACGTATGTTGCCACTCACAACCAAAGAGAATATTGTTTTAGGAGACATCGGAAACTTCCGAAATTGCGCTTTTGATGTAAATCCTTCTTACTATTAAACATCGCTTTACGTGGAGAACATAGCAATAAAAGTGATTTGATTTCCATATTATTATTATGTTTCCCCATAATGATGCTAACACAATGAATGAATTACTATTGAAATATTTTATTATACCATACACACAACGCTTTTACTAGTGTTGACTGGAGCTACTAAAGTCTCTGGGAGTGCCAGCCATGACAAAACTATTTCACCTGGTGTGTAAGATGTATGAGACAGGCAATATAGCCTCAGACTTTAAGAATAATCCCCTTTCCAAAGAAATCAGGTGCAGACAAGTGTGAAAATTACAGAATCATCAGTTTGATAAGTCACGGTTGCAAAATTTTAACACGAATTATCTACAGGAGAATGGAAAAGCAAGTAAAACTGACCTCAGTTTCGATTCGGAATGAACGTAGGAACCCGGGAGGCAATACTCACTTTACAAAATAGAAGATAGATGAAGGAATGGCAAACCTACATTTTTAGCTTTTGTAGATTTGGAGAAAGCTTTTGACAATGTTGACTGGAATATACTCATTCAAATTCTGAAGTCGGTAGGGGTAAAATACAGGGAAAGGAGAGTTATTTACAACTTGCACAACAGCCAGACCACATTTATTAGACTCGAAGGGCATCAGAGGGAAGCATTAGTTGGGAAGGGAGTAAGACAGGGTTTTAGCTTTTCTCCGATGTTATTCAAGTTGTACATCGAGCAGATGGTGAAGGAAAGCAAGGAAAAATTTGGAATAGGGATTAACGTTCGGGTGAAGAAATAAAAAACATTGCGTTATGCTGATGACATTGTAATTCTGTCGGAGACAGCAAAGGACCTAGAAGAGCAGTTGAATGGAATGGACAGTGTGTTGAAGAGACCGTATAAAATGAACAAGAGGAAAACAAGGGTATGGGAATGCAGTCTTAGAAAATCAGGCGATGCTGAAGGAATTAAATTAGGTAACGAATCAATAAAGGTGGTAGATGAGTTTTGTTACTTGGGCAGTAAAATAACATATGATGGTCGCAGTACAGAGGATATAAAATACAGAGTAGCAGTGAGAAGAAAAGCATTTTTGAAAAAGAGGAATTTGCGAACATCGAATATTAATTTAAGTGTAAGGAAGTCTCCTATGATGGCGTTTGTTTGGAGTGTTGCCTTGTACGGGAGTGAAACATGGAGATAAACACTGCGGACAGGAAGAGAATAGAGGCTTTTGAATTGTGGTGCTACAGACGAATGACGAGTGCTTGGGTAGATCGCGTAACTAATGAAGAGGTACTGAATAGAATTGGTGAGAAATCGAATTTTTGGTATGCCTTGACTAAAAGAAGGAATTGATTGGTTGGACACATACTTAGATGTTGAGGAATCGTAAATTTAGCATATAGTAATCAGATTCAAATGAATGTGGGGTGCCGTTCTTATGAGGAGATGAAAAGGCTTGCTCAGGATAGAGTAGGGTGGAGAGCTGCATCAAACCAGTCTCCGGACTGAATAGCATAACAACATAACAACGACAGTGTCTTGAAAGGAAGATATAAGATGAACATTAACAAAACGAGGGTAATGGAGTGTAGAGTCAGAAAATCAGGCGATGCTGAAAGATTTCGATTAGGTAATGAGACGATAAAAGTAGTAGATGAGTTTTATTATTTGCGTAGAAAGATAGCTTCTGATGGCCGAAGTAAAAAAGATGTAAAATGCAGGATGCTATGGGGAGAAAAGCGTTTCTGAAGAAGCGAAATTTGTTGACATCCAATATTAGTTTAAAGGTTAGGAAGTCCTTTCTGAAAGCATTTGTGGAGTATAGCCTTGTATGGAGTGAAACGCGGACGATAAGGAGTACAGACAAAAAGATGAAAGAAGCTTTCGAAATATGGTGCTATAGACGAATGATGAAGATTAGATGGATAGATCACGTAACTCATGAGGAAGTGGTCAACAGAATTGAGGAGAAAAAGAGTTCTGGCATATCTTGACTAAGAGAAGTATAGGTTGGTGAGAGACATTTTGAGACGCCAAGGAACCGTCAACTTAGCATAAGAAGGAACTGTTTGGGGTAAAAATCGTAGAGGGACCAAGGGACGAATACAGTAAGCAGATTCAAAAGGATGTCGGTTTCCTTTCGTATTCTAATATGAAGAGGCTTGCACAGGACTGGGTAACGTGGAAAGCTGCATCATACCAGCCTGCGCGCTGAAGACCACAACAACAACATACACAACGCTTCATAGCTTTACATAATTGGTGAACATTTTCTAATAATAATATCATTTAATCACTTGATATCTCAAAGCAAACAGCTCTCAGTTTTAACTGAACTCCAGTTTGTTTTACAGTGAAACATACTTTACATACTTTACAAGCGAGACACATACTTCGCTATCTTCTGTCCTCGGCTGTGCATTGTGCTGCCACCTTCTGCCAGGTAGTGCATATCAGCGACGTCTGTAGTTAATAGACATCGTGAGAGGACAGATTGGGGCGTTCCGCGGTGCTCAGGGACTTCGAACGTGGTCCGGTGATTGGGTGTCACATGCGTCAGAAGTCTCTGTGCGAGATTTCCATAATCCTAAACATCCCTAGGTCGACTCTTTCTGATGCTGTAGTGAAGTGGAGACGTGATGGGACACGAAAGCGTACAGGCCGATCTCGTCTGCTGACTGACAGAGACTGCCGGTAGTTGAAGAAAGTCCTACAGTGTAATAGACAAGAATCTATACAGCCATCACACAGGAATTCCAAGCTGCACCAAGATCCACTCCAAGTACTACGCGGGAGGTGCGGAAACTTGGATCTCATGGTCGAGCGGCTGCTCATAAGCCACACATCACGCAGGTCAGTGCCAAACGGCGTCTCGCTTGGTGTAAGGACCGTAAACATTGAATGATTGGACAGTGGGAAAACGTTGTGTGGAGTGAAAAATCAAGGTACACAATGTGGCGATCCGATGGCAGGGTGTGGGTGTGACGAATGCCCCGTGAACTTCACCTGCCAGCGTTTGTAGCGTCAACAATAAACTTCGGAGGCGGTGGTGTTACAGTGTGGTCGTATTTTTCATGGAGGGGTCTTGATCTCCTTTTTGGTTTGCGTGGCACTATCACAACAGAGGCCTACATTGATGTTTCAGCCACCTTCTTGCTTGTCTCCATGAAAGTTTACAGTTTTCTAATTTTCACAGACGGACGAGGAGTCCTAGAGAGCATCGAGGAGCTGAGTGGCAGAGAAAGGGGAAGGTTGAGATGAGTAGAGAGAGAGGGATAGGAGATAAACAGAGAGAGGGGGGAGAGGAGGCATGGGCAGAGAGAGAAGGTAGGTGGACAGAGGGGAAAAGGAAGAAAAAATGGACTAACTTAAGACTGCAATAAATGAGTGCCGAGTGGCCGAGTGGCCGAGCGGTCTAAGGCACCTTGCTATGAACCGCGCGGTACTCGCCGTCGGAGGTTCGAGTCCTCCCTCGGGCATGGGCTCTGTGTGTGTGTTGTCCTTACGTTAGTTTAACTTAGTTTAAGTATAATTGTGCAGGATTCCGCGTCTGTAGTCCATAAAAGTTTTTCTGGGTGTTGTACCACTTCGTAATGTAAAATGGCTATTACTTTAATAACCGACGTTTCGGCCAACGTTAGTTCAAGTAGTTTGTAAGCATAGGGACTAATAACCAAAGATGTTAAGACCCTTAGATTTGCAAAAATTTGAATAAATAAGTGTCCAGGCCACGCCTGGTTTTCAGCTTGTGTAATTTAAAATTAGATGATCGTAATGTAGTAGGTTGTGGAACTAGATGGAATTGTACTGACTTTTTTTTTTCTTTTTTACTTTAGTGTCAGTAAAATTTTAATGATAAAACAAAGCCCTTGTTTCGTTCAGTGGTCGACTTTTAGTTTCCACACTGTTGTCGATATTCGCAAAAATATCAGTATTACTGTATTTATTAATCAGCAAGTGTGTTTCGGGGAATGAGCCATTTCTTATGCAAAAAAGGAAAACTTCCAATAATTCTTCAGAGGAAGCAGAATATTTTTAATACTCTTAGGTCTTTTATGTAACACAAAGAAACTAATTAAAGATATGTACGATGTTCAATTTCTTTCGGCTTCTCCATGTCAACCTTCATTGTTGAAGAGCAATTCGGGGATGGCGATTGCATCTTTCAATACAATCGAGAACTGCTAATGATTTACAGCAGGTGACGGTGTAGTTGCACCATAATAACATCACTGTAATGAACTGCCCTGCACAGAGTTCTGACTTGAATTCTCTATAACACCTTTCGAACGCTGCGGTGGAGTGGCCGAGCGTTCTAAGGCGCCTTGTTGCGAAGCGCGCGATTGTTCAGAGGTTTCGAGTCCTCCCTCGGGCATGGGTGTGTGTGTTATGCTTAGATCAGTTTAAGTAGTTTGTTGGCCTAGGGACTAATGACCGAAGACGTTAAGTCCCGTAGATGTACAAACATTTACCTTTTACCTTTGCGATGCTTTGGAACGCCGGCTTCGTGTCAGGCATCACCGACCTACTTTGATACCGCTCGTCAGTGCAGCAGTCTGTGAAGAATGGGCTGCGATTACCCAAGAAACATTCCAGCGCCTGATTGAACATATCCCTGCGAGAGTGAAAACTGTCATCAAGGGTGGGCCAACTCCATATTGGATTCCAGCATGTAGCGTCCATAACCCGTCTCACGGGGCGTTCAGCCTCAATCTTCCTTCCTTGTTTTGCAACCCGTCTCATCTGAATTCGTTTAAAGCCTCTTTTACAACAAGATCGAAATAACAAAACTAATCTACTACTTTTATTGTCTCGTTACCTAATACAATTCCTTCAGCATTACCTTCCTCTGCATCCATTATCCCTTTAAAAATCTATTGAAGGAAAGGATTTCGGAATACACGTTTAAAGATGTCATTGCACTAATGTAATGTACAGTATCGACTATGGAAATTACGTTCCAACATTTTTTAAAACTTCTACTGTATCGATGATATGTGCTCAGAAAGATAACAACTACGATTTTTTTTCAGGTTGGTTTTCACCACTGCACGTATAAAGAAATGCGTGACACATTTTGACCTAGAGTACAACACATTTCGAAGTGTCTCTGAATTGGCGAGTGGTAGCTGGGTGGAATAAGTGCAGTGGAACCACCTTGTATGTTTTAGTTCCTAACCTCCTTTGTCAGTATCACGAACTTGTAAGTCATTTTCAGCCAAGTGTCCGGATAGTTTTGACGACATAGCGTAATTCTAGTATAGTTAACGCAGACGAAACTGGCCGCGTACGCAATTACCAGATCTTAATCCTGCCGATATTTTTCATTATCACAACTAATATCGTGGAATCATTAGTGACCCCAAAAATTATTGGTATTTCCATTTACTTGGATTCAATTTTTTTGGTAACTGTCTTTTAAATATTCATTTCAATTTGTTTACAACTACTTTAATCTAAATATGAGGTTTAAGAAAGCCAGACATTCATACAAAACATGTTTATTTTAATGTTTACATTTGTTCAATTCTCAATGCATAAGTAAATTTAAAGTAACAAATTCTCCAATTTAGTGGTAACTCTTCTTTTTTGCTTCATCTGCCTCGTTGATTAAGGCCCAACTTAATTGATTAAAGGGGAAATGTAATTTTTAACCCTTTAATGCATAGTGTAGCTGATCAGCTACATACCTAATTTTTGTCATTATCTCTCAAACTGATCAACATTTTATCAAAAATTCATTTATAGCTGCTTATGTACGTAGTGTTACATATGCAAGAAGCACGTCCCAGAAATTATAAGCCGCAGAGTGCTACTAGGGCTACTGAATCACTTCGACAGTTGGCTGCTTTGAGTTACTCGTAACATGAGCGTATGTTTATTTTAGTTACCTCCTTTGTTATGAAAATGTAGTCAATCACATATTACCGTTGCATTAAGAGTTATTTTATGAAAAGATCAGCGGCACAATAATGACATTTACTGCACTGGGTTCGTCATGGAAGCACTAAATGTTGAAATGTTTGTAGAGCTTATGGGTCTTAACTACGGGGTCATCAGTCCCTAAACTTACAAACTACTTATGAACTAGCTTATAATAAAGACGGAACACACATCCATGCCCGAGGGGGGATTCGAATCCCCGACCGCAGCGGCCGTGCAGACCGTGACTGGCACGCCGCAGACCGCTCGGCCACTGCGGCCGGCATGGAAGCACTATACAGGGCGAATCACCAAACACTTTCACCGCAAATATTGCGGAAACGGAAGATGCAATTGATGTGCGGGTTTCACAGAATGGATTGGTAGTCGGGGGTTGTATTTTTAGCAAACAAACAGATTGCAATATTACTTAGAAAGTGTATTTTTTATGCAAACATATAATTTTTCAAATGGAACAATGGTTGTTTCAATCATGCACTGGAACTTTTGACACCAGCTGTGTACAAAGAATTTTGAATGACATTTTTATCACGTTTAGTTTGGCAACTAGAACGTTTCAAAGTTTTGGAGGCGGAGGCTACAACAGCTTAGCTGACTGGCTGGTGGTAATGAGACAGTGAGCCGTGCCCCAGGGGCTAGCTACTCGGTCAGTTAGCTACGCCATCGCAGCCTCCGCCCCCGGAACTTTGAACTGTTGTAGCTGCCAAATGAGATGGATTCTTATTTCCAATAATTTTGGAAGCACAACTACTGTGGTGTGTGCCGGTGCGTTGTTGTGATGGAAAAGGACTTTTTTGTGGGACAACTCCCGGCGTTTTTCTTGCAGCTCGGTTTTCAAACGGTCCAATAACGTTAAATAATATGCAGCAGTAATAGTTTTACCCTGTTCAAGATAGTCGGTGAGGATTATCCCTTGCTAATTCCAAAAGAGCGTCGCCATAACCTTTCTGGCCGAAGGACCGGTCTTCGCTTTCTTGGTGCAGATACTCCATTGGTAACCCATTGTTTAGATTGTAGGGGTGTAGTAATATATCTATGTTTGATCCACAGTGACGAGACGACGTTTGAAGTCCTGCGGATTATCCGTAAACTGCTTCAAAACTTCACACGATTCCGTTTTTGGTCAAGCGTGAGTAATCGCGGCACCCATCTGGCGGATAGCTTTCTAATGTGCAAATGTTTAGCAAAATATTATCTACCTGTTCATTCGAGATGCCCACAGCACTAGCAATCACATGCAACTTAACTCTTCTGCCATCGATCACCATATCATGGATTTTATCAATGATTTCTGGAGTCGTAACCTCCACAGGGCGTCCAGCACGTTCGGCGTCACTTTTTCCCTTATGGCCATTCCGAAAATTTCGAAACCAGTTATAAACTGTTCTAATCGAAGATGCAGAGTCACTATAGTGTTTCTCAAGCTTGTCTTTCGTCTCTTGAGGCGTTTTGCCTTTCATAAAGTAATGTTTAAACACCACAGGAAATTATTTTTCGTCCATTCTTTGACAATTACTGAACTTCCTTGATTCACACGAATACCAAACTCAAAGAAATAGTCAAATTTTTATTGATGTGGTTCAACAGCCGTAAGATATTTGAGGAAATTCATACTGCAAACCATCAGCTGTTTATTATTTTTCAAACTTCTACCGGTTTCGGTTGTAAACCATCTTCACGGAAGACTATTACATTAAAATACAGAAACAGAATTGTACAGAATCTGAAGAAAAAAACAGAATATAACCGAGTAGTTTCATATAGTAAGTACTTACGAACTAGACAGACTGATTAAACAGGTGCATTATATGCCTCCTTGTGCATACTGGCATGCATGTCATACAATAAAAATAAAGAAGACGTCATTAGGCATCAAGTCTTCATTAAAAACATAAAAGCAATGCCAGGCTGTATGATGATGAACCAAGGTCTATTACAAGATAACCTAACACAACTATTGAACACATCAGTCAATGAGATAAAATTAGCGGTGATCAAAGTATACATGGTGTGAAAATGATATATCTTAAGCAATCATCATAGGTTATATCTTTGACAAGGTGACATGTTACAGAAAGCAGTAAGTAAACATTACGAAAGTAACAGGATGGATTATGAAAGCAATAAAAATATGTAACAACAACAATTATCTGTCAAAGTGTAAAAGTAAGTCAACAAAGTATACATCAAAGACCTAATGTTAGTAAATAAAGCAAACCTAACCCAATAACAGGATCGTAAAATTGCAATTAGTTTAAGTAGGCCAGAGGCTACTAATGAGCATAGTGGATAATACAATATGTCAACATTATAATACGTATGGGTACATCTTTCAATGAACAAGATCTGACATATTATGAACAAGAACAAAGTAACATTAAATGAAGTGAACATGTAAACCTTAGGCTACGTAACATAATAGCTAAAGCATAAAAGCGACAGGGTGTCACAATTACATAGTTCAGGGTGTACGCAAAGACATAGACCAATATAGCTGAAACTTAGTGTGCGTTCTTTCCAAAGATGCTACTACCTAGGCATCATGTCGATTCGCGCTGGTGGTGCCATATCTCGGACTTTGCACAGAATATTCAAACGCCCTTCGTACAATAAGGATCGGCCACAGGATCGGATAACGCGAGGCTACGCCCGTATGCAAGTTACACAGGCAAGCTTTCCAGCAGTGCCTGATATATATATGTTCATATGTTTGTAAAGTCCATGGGACTTAACTACGGGGTCATCCGTCCCTAAAGATACAAACTACTTATGAACTAACTAAGGACGGTACAAATATCCATGCCCGAGGGGGGATTCGAACCACCGACAGTAGTGGCCGTGCAGACCGTGACTGGAGCGCCTCAGTCTCCTTCCAGCAGCAAGTGCCTGATGTATATATGTTCATATGTTTGTAAAGTCTATGGGACTTAACTACGGGGTCATCAGTCTCTAAACTTACAAACTACTTATGAACTAACTAAGACTAAGGACGGTACAAATATCCATGCCCCAGGGGGATTCAAAAAATGTTCAAATGTTTGTTAAGCTTATGGGACTTAACTACGGGGTCATCAGTCCCTAAACTTACAAACTACTTATGAACTACTTATGAACTACTTACGAACTAGGACGGCACAAATATCCATGCCCGAGGGGGATTCGAACCCCCGACAGTAGTGGCCGTGCAGACTGTGACTGGAGCGCCTCAGTCTCCTCGGCCACCGTGGCCGGCCAAGTGCCTGAGCTAGCGCAGTGTGCAGGCGCCTCCACACCACCGGGCTACCCGCGGCGTCGGACAGAGTTGTGTCTACGGCGGTACAGAAATAGCTGCTGGTCTGCCGCCGTGTCCACATCAACAACAGCAGCAGCAGCAGCAGCAGAGGCTTGCAGCAGCAGCAGCAGAGGCAGCAGCACAACAGCGGCTGCGGCCGGGGCGGCGCGGCTGCCGGGGCACGCTGGAGTAGCCTACACGAGACACTAGTAATGATATGTTGAAGAAGGCGCGCACAAAGGAAGGATTGAATGGCGCGCACAATGGTTCCGCCCGAGGCTCGCTCCGAGGACCCATTGTGCCGCTGGAGCGTGCTTGACCCGCACTCTTTTATCCGTCAGATGAAACAATGGTCGGCCGGCGGTGGCCGCCCGCGGGCTGCGGGGAGGCGGCTCGAGGGCTGCGCCGCCCCCGCCTGCCGCCCCCGCCCGCTGCCCCCGCCTGCCGCCCCCGCCGCCCCCGGCCGGTCCTTGTGCCGGCGCGACGCCGCGGCTCCGCTCCGCCGGACCGCCTCACGGCCACTGCTGAGCGCAGCTCTTAATCCCATCTGCCGACCCCCGGCACCGGCAAAGCCGATAAGGCTTTCCGATTTCCGGAAATTTCATCTCCTTCTGCGTTTTCTGTTTCGAGGCGACCGCGACGGTATGGTGGAGAGTACAACGGAAAGGAGGGCCATTTTTCAACTCTTCGTTCACTGAGTTACTTACTTCTTGGGTTGGTCTATTTGTCTACTACTGTTTTCAGATTCGAATTTATTTATTTATTTATTTTTTAGTTTTAAAACCTCCACCGGGGACAGGCTAGCAGCGGCCTCGGCGCCTCTCTACAGCTGACTCTCATTGCCGAGGAGAATAAAATATGAACATAGAGTATGATCAGAGAGAAGATCAGTTTGGATTTTGGAGAAATGTAGGAACACGGAGGCAATTCTCACATTACGATCTATCTTAGAAGATAGGCTAAGAAAAGGCAAATCTACGTTTCTAGCATTTGTAGAAGTGAAGAAATCATTTGACAATGTGGACTGGAGTACACTCCTACAAATTCTGCAGGTACCAGGGGTAAAATATAGTGAGCGAAGAGCTATATTAGACTTGTACAAAAACCAGACAGCGGTTATTAGAGTCGAAGGGCATGAAAGGGACGCAGAGCTTGGGAAGGGAGTAAGACAGGGTTGTACCCTTTCCCCAATGTTGTTCAATCTATACAGTGAACATGCAGTGGAGGAATGCAAGGAGAAATTTCGAGAGGGAATTAAAGTACAGGGAGAAGAAATAAAAACAGATTAAAATTGTGTGCCACAACCGGGACTCGAACATGGGACCTCTGCCTTTCGTGGGCAAGCGCTCTGCCAGGGCTACCAAGGTCCTAGGTTCGAGTCCCGGTTCCGGCATACAATTTTAATCTGCCAGGAAGTTCCATATCAGCGCACACTCCGCTGCAGAGTGGAAGTTTCATTCTTTAAATATTTTCGGTTTGTCGTAGTAATTCTGTCACAGACCGCAAAGGATCTGGAAGAGAAATTGAATGGAATGGACAGTGTATTGAAAAGAGGGTAGAAGATGAACATCAACTAGAGTAAAACAATGTAGCGTCACATAATTTCGCGAGGCTGAAGTAACTTCAAAGTAACTTCTTATGGCCGAAGGAAAGAAGATATAAAAGGCAGAGTGGCATTTCTGAAGAAGCGAAATTTGTTAACACCCAATATTAGTTTAAATGTTAGGAAGTTCTTTCTGAAAGCATTTGTCTCTGTAGTATAGTACTGTAAGGGAGTGAAGCCGGCCGCGGTGGCCGAGGGGACTGAGGCGCTCCAGTCACGGTCTGCACGGCCACTACGGTCGGGGGTTCGAATCCCCCCTCGGGCATGGATATTTGTGACGTCCTTAGTATAAGGTAGTTGTTAAGTAGTTTGTAAGTTTAGGGACTGATGACCCTGTAGTTACGTCCCATAAGCTTAACAAACATTTGAACATTTGAAGGGAGTGAAACGTGGACATTAAGGACAAAAAGATGAGAGAAGCTTTTTAAATTTCGTGCTACAGACGAATGATGAAGATTACCTGGGTACTTCAAGTGACTGATGAAGAGGTGCTCAACAGAATTACGGAGAAAAGGAGTTACTTGTATATCCTAAGAAAAAGGATCGTTTGGTGGAACACATTCTAAGACATCAAGGAATCGTCAACTTAGCATTACAAGGAAGTGTGTGGGGTAAAAATCGTAAAGGGAGACTGAGGGACGAAAACAGTTAGCAGATTCGTTCAGCTCGACGATTTCTTAAGTTTGGCGGTGTTGCCTAGCGGCATATACGTTTTATGGTAAGTTATTATTTTAGTTTAATTTGAGTGTTTGTAGTTGAGTCGTCGGTATAAAGTGCCCTATGTTATGTTATGTTTTCTCGGTTTACTGAACTTCATAATGGGATAATGTCGTCCAGAAACATGCCGCTCTGACATATAAATGTTGTTACTGACAGGAGGTGCCTCATTTTCAATAACAATTAGTTAACAGATGATACAAAACAAATAATGGAGACAAAATTGGTGAATGTGAACTTTAAAAACGGAGCACAGAAAAGATTTTGCTTAAAATGTTCGTCAAGGTGGCTAAAAAACATCGAACGTTAGAACAACACCTAGACGGTGATGAAAAACAGAGACATTGTTTAAAAACACACTAAACACAGGTTCTGCCGATAATGGCGGCTGCAGTCACTAAAAATTCCAGATCACAATCTCACAACACTGACACCAACGGTTAAAATTGCACAACAGGAGAACAGGAAGGGAAAAGAGGTGCGGAAGGGCGGGAGGAGAGGTTGGAATGGGGTGGGAGGGATGGGGAATAAGAATTACAGGGGAGAGGGGTAGGAATGGGTAGAGCAAGCATGAGAGGGGGGAAAGAGGGTGCAGGGAAATGTTGGTAGGAGGGATAGTCATCGGGACGGAGGGCGTCATCCTGGAGAGGCGGATGGTTAAATTTCCCCTCGGAAAGGATGTGGAAAGGTGTAGGACTGGAGGGATGCATTGGTAGAAGCGCGGCAGAGGCCCGAGATTTAAGAGGAGAGGAGGCACCAGGGTATGACGGGATTCTCTTCGAGATACCTGTAGAATGCGGATGTTTGAGAAATTTCAGGAGGAGCGGGAAATGGATGAGATAATAAAGGATCCGAGTGGGCGAGGGGCGGTGGCTGCGGTAAGAGAGGCGGAGGGCGTGGCGCTACAAGATTTGAAGGCACTTATAACAGGTGGGGCAGGCCGATATCCCGGCAGGATGGAAGCTGCAGAGGACAGGACGCATTAAGGAAAGGTATGTGTAAAGGATTGTGGAGGGGTTAAGTATCCATGACCCGCCGGAGAGGAGATTGAGCACGTTCGGCTGGGAGAGGGCTTTTTCACGGGGTCCAGGAGAGGCAGTGGTCAAGGGTGAGGCCAAGGTATATGAGGGTGGAAGTCTGAGGGACGGCCATGGAGTATAAGGTACAGGTCGTGGTGGCGGAAGGAGCAGGTGGTACGACCTATGATGAATGGCTGAGATTTGTTGGTGTTGATGGAAAGCAGCCACTAGTTGCACCAAGTGGAGAATTTGGAAAGTTGAGACTGGAGTAAGTGCTGGAAGCGGGCAAGGGAGGGGGTGAGGACTAGGAAGGCGGTGTAGTAAGCATACCGAAGGAGATGGACGGGACGCTGGGGCTGCAGCATGTCTGCCTAGTAGATGAGGAAATGCCTCACAATCTTATTTCTTTAAACCTTTACATGTTTAAATTAAAATCGTCCCGTTACCTTCGTGACGAAATGAACTAGTATTCAAAAATCTTACTGGTATGAAGTCAGGTATGAAAGTTGAAATCGGCTAATAATTAGGCAATTCTGCAGCGAGGAAGCAATGTGTAACGACGTTTAAAACCTCGTTTCTCAATGACAACAGAAAGACAACACACACTGAGGAAGCAAGGACATAGTGCAATCACGCGACCAAAGCTGAACACCAACAGCAATATCGATAATAAATATCAGTTTTCAGCGGGTGAATTGGTATTAATTTTGCGCCACTGTTTTTGGACAAGTGAGAGAGCAGGATTTCATGCAGAATTTAAGCAAAAAAACTCCATCCCTATCTTACAGGTTATCCGCTAGTTTTATTTCAATCGCACAATCCCAGTAGCTGGAAATGCATGCCAAATATTCCGTTTTGTTGTATTCCATCGGGTGACCTGTATCCAAACAGTGATCCGCAATAGCAGACTTATTAGTTTCTTACAAACGTGTGTGACGTTTATGCTCAATACATCGATCTTCGAGAGTCCTAATTGTTTGACCACTATATGACGTGCCACAGCTGTATGGGATGCAGTATACACTGACCTTGTGCAAACCCAAATCATTCTTAACGGACCCTAACAGCGCCTTAACTTTATAAGGTGGTCGAAACACACATTTCGCGTCATATTTACGTAAAATACGACCAATCTTGATAGAAATGCTGCCAACGTATGATAGAAGGGTCATTGCATTGGGTGCCACCTCTGTGCTAAAATCACTAGCTCGCTGTAAATTTGGTTGATAGCACAACGCTGTTTTAATCTCTTCTTCACTATAACCATTCTAGTGAAAAGTGACCTTCAGATGGGACAACTCGGTAGACAAACTTTCTGTGTCTGAGGTGACTTGCCCCCTGTACACTAAGGTATGTAGAATCACTTCACGCTGAACTGCAGATACAAATCTGTGTGAGTTGGCTTCCTACCAGCAGAATTAATTAAGGAATCACATTGAACTATGTATGTAGTAGAATGTAGCGTGTGGTTGCTAGAATTCTCGTTGCAGAGACTGCATAGGTCGCCGAAAGCGGAGAGGAGGGGCCACGTTCATCAACGAGTGATCAGCAGCCGCCCTGACGTGCAGAGATTTGTCAGAGCTGGTCCGAGACGCGAGCACCACAGTTGTGCTCAATAGGATTGTGGTCCGGTGACCTCAGAGGTCGACGAGAGCTCTCGAGCTCATGGAGTGATCATTGAACCGCTGCTGTACGTCTGTGGGGAGATGGGGTGGGGCATTGTTTGCAGGCACGGGGCGTGGTAGTTTGTCTGGGCATTGTTTGCCTGTGAGGGACCATTACGTATTTACTTATTGCTGCATTTCAGTTCGAAGCCTCCCGTGTCGTTATTTGAACAATTAATGACTTATGCAATACGTAATACGAACATAACAAAATGGTAAACAGAAATTATACATCTCGCTCAATTGGTACTTGAAGATACAGAACAAGTAAACATGAAAGTGTAAGTATAAGAACAGAAAAATGGATGCTGATCTATCGTAGAAGTTAAGAACTTATGACTGTCCTGACAATGAACATATTGAACTTCGGAAAAACATATAGTGTGGCCACGTAGTTTAGTTGCAACTCGAAATTTACTGTAATCAGTTTTATTAAAAGAATCCACTTACAACACACTTACATAAGAAATCTTATAACAACATTAATAAAAAACAGTGATTCCAACATAGATAAAAACAGCTGGTACAAATTATACTGCACTTTATAAAGGTTATTAAAGCTTTGAGCCGTGCGCACTGGGGCGCCGTGCTGCGGTGCGCGGCCGTTCGCCTTCGGGGATTACAGTTCCCCCTCGGGCATGGGTGTTTGTGTTGTCTTTAGGTTTGTTTAACTTAGTTTAAGTAGTTTGCAAGCTGTGGTCTAATAACCCAGTAGTTGAGTCCGATATTTTACAAACAATGAACATTTTTGAAAGCTTTGTCTTTTTCTACCCAATTTGTTGTCCATCGATGACCTCGTGGAATACTAGATGTGTCCCTTTTATCATTGTCATTAGTGTACAATTCACTACTCTTGCTTTACTTTCATCCACAGTAATCCCATGTATAATGCGACGAATGTTTCAGTGTGCCTGAAGGAATTTGTTGGACTTCCAATTCCAAAATTATAACATTTTGTCAAATGCAGCGGAATGGCAAAGCGCACTGAGGCGCAA
Source organism: Locusta migratoria (assembly GCA_026315105.1). Classification (NCBI taxonomy): domain Eukaryota; kingdom Metazoa; phylum Arthropoda; class Insecta; order Orthoptera; family Acrididae; genus Locusta; species Locusta migratoria. The sequence goes on from CM048746.1 coordinate 457,346,485, forward strand.
TGCTCCGATTCGCGAGGCCGCTCCCCGTCGGAAGTTCGAATCGCCACTCGGAAATGGATGTTTGTGCTGTCTTTAGTAGAAGGTAGTTTCTAAGTAGTTTGTAAGTTTAGGGATTGATGACCCCGCAGTTAAGTCCTATAAGCTTCATAAACATTTGAACATTTTCACATTCGTCAAAGAGCAAACAACCAAACGCGATAACTGAATGAGAAACCTTTCTCTCTATAAAATATCTAGTTGTTAACAAGCCATATGAGTGAAATTACCCTAGTGAGAGAAACGTGAGGAATAATCCCCAGGCAGTGAACAACATAACGCCGGCCGCGGTGGCCGAGGGGACTGAGGCGCTCCAGTCACGGTCTGCACGGTCACTACGGTCGGGGGTTCGAATCCCCCCTCGGGCCTGGATATTTGTGTCGTCTTTAGTCTTAGCTAGTTCATAAGTAATTTATAAACTTAGGGACTGATGACCCCGTAGTTAAGTCCCATAAATTCTACAAACATGTGAACATTTTTTGAACAACATAACAGTATACACGCAGGACCGTTTCCAGCTGGTCTCTTCTGTCATTCGTCGGTATATGAACAGGTTCTGTCACATACGATGGCATTTTACCACTTCGTCTTGTATATTCTATCTCAATTTCCTGAGACGACCGTTTCGTATTACGTTGTATGTTCTCGCAGTGGATGTATTGAAGGAATGTACCCTAGGAAAGAGGTTGTTTGCGGTTATCTTGAGCTAGAGCCGGCAACAAGAATGCGATCGATTGCCATAAATTGTTCGAATTATGCAGAATTCCGTAATGCGTTTCTGAATGCCTGTTGGTTGGATAGTATTCAGAATAGAGTAAAACACAGTATCATTATGTTGCAAAGTTGTGAACAATCCGAATTCTCGAGTACATCTGAGTATTTTGAACAGATGCTTCGAAAAAATCAGTATCTCACAAACCCATATAGTCCATCAGAACTTCTTAGAATTTGTATGACAAAATTACCCAAACATGTGCGACACATTATTATTGCCAGTAAATGCAATGATAATTTGGAAGGCTTCACTAGTTTGCTACAGGAATTAGAGCTTGACTCCGATAACCAATTAACCAATAAGAAACAACGGGGCCATGGGTACGACAACTTTGAAGAAAATTCAGATTTTCCCAACAAATATAGTTACAAGGCAAATTTTAATAGGAAAAGACAGAATAATGGGAGTTTTAAATATGAAAATCAGTACTCATCCTACAATACTCCACATTGGAATTCAAACAACGCCTATCGCAACAGAACACTGTTTATTATACCAACAATGGAATGCAGTACAGAGGTAATAGGAGGCCACAACCATACCACTGGCATAACAACAATGGTTCTCGTAACAGAGAGGGGTTTAACAACAATTACACTCAACAACATACGAGGGGATCGTAAAAATTACGGGAATGAAGATACCTTTTTCCGCAACAGGCAACAATATTGCAACAATCAAAATGAGTACAGGAGGAATACACACTTTGATAATTCCAGTCCTCAAAACTCGCGGCAAGATAATACAAGAAATCGCCGATACAATGACTCACAATTTGAGCGCAGAAATGACAGGGATCAATCACATTCACACAGACAGGATGACGTTGATATCATTGACATACGATCCCCAGATCCTCGTCACAATCCACCACAAGACCTGAAAGGGCAAAAGTGACTAGCACAATCTGTAATGAATGAGCTACAAAAGAACAGGGAAGACAATACTGAGAAGGTGATACATTTTGTACAGAAAGAAAACAATATAACAGCATCATAAGAAGACTTAGAGAGTATTAGGGAGACATATGACACTTTGAAAATGGAGCTTAAGGACATGCAGCAAAATTATGATGTAGTCAAGATAGAAAAGGAAACATTTATTACATAGAATCAACAGTTAAAACATCGAATATCACAAATAGGAAATGAGATCACAGTTATTCAGGAAGACATACAATACATTAAAAATGACACTCACTCACTTGCAAAAAGTAAGAATAGAAGGTGATATTACAGGTATGAGTCTGGACGTTAAGCAACAAATGTACTTAGAATTTGACTGCTAAGGCAATACCATTTCCATGGATTGCCTTATTGTACCACTATTGACAGCAGAAATTATCCTTGGAGTAAATTTTCTGAAAAATAAAATGCCATTCTTAATTTTAACGAAGCAAAAGTAGGGTAAGGTGGTACAAATTCGATATAGGTACAAATCCGATCAACATAAGTTTTCGCGCCATTTGTCTGTCTCGTAGTGTCGCGTTGTAGAGTAGCAGGTTTCTACAGCTCCTCCTGTCTTTTCCAAGAATACACCGCTTTGCGGTAAGGAGATATAATTTTTTCCCTTTAAAGAAGAAAGTGAAGCTACTTAGTCTAACGCGCTCTTATAAATCATCTAGTTAGAGGTGATTGGTTTCGCTGCCAAAAATGCAATGTTTGGTACCACGAAGAATGCATTGGTGCGTGACAGAAAAAGTGCTTTTTATGTGGAAGATGCCCGTAATCAAAATTATACGAGGAAGTGATCATAATTGTAGCTATTGTGGTACATTTTCGATCGATGTTTCTCAATTCCGTAACCTTTTTTTGTGTTTATACCAACATTTGTAACTGTATAATATTTGTGTTACATATTCATTAAACATCCAAGAACAAGTGCTATAGTTAAAATGATTCCTTTTCATAATTTATTTCCAGTTATAATAACATTTGTCCGAAATGATCGAAATTGTACCACCTGACCCTATGCTTAGAGAAAGAAGGTAAATTTGTTTCGCTGAGGTTTGATGATTGGATTTTCAAACAGGAAGAAGAATTCAACTGCTTGTATCTTTTACCAGATCACTTAACATAATATTCAGCACAGTTCTCCCAGGTTAAAATAAACTTAGATGACAGAGATGAGAAGATAGGTATACAGGCTGTAATTAGACAGAAGGTGAATGAGGCACAGAATTGTAATGTAACTGATAGGGCAGATTTGACATTTTACGAAATGTACTGGAACCATTAAAGGCTTTCAGTATAAGTTTGATGTGGAAGACTACAAGTTCTGTGTAAGACCATATGCCATTCCAGCATGTCATAGGGAACAGGTAAAGAAAGAGATAGAGGCTATGTTAAAAGAGGGTGTCATTGAAAAAGTGCGAAGCACATACAATAGTCCATTACACATAGTAGAGAAACCGAATTGAGATATTAGATTGGTTCTAGACTCGAGACAGATCAATACCATTATTTTACCTGAAACTGTCAGACCATAAACCTTAGAAGAACTGCTTCTAAATTTTCGTAATGCCAATGTACTTTCTTCTATCGATCTGAAATCAAGTTTCTGGCTGATAGAATTACATCATCAGTGTAGGCAGTATACTGCATTTTTAGCTTTTGGAGTCTGTTACCAATTCAAAAAACTTTTCTTTCGTCTTAATATATTATCTGCAGCTTTCATTCGTAATTTAAACAACATTTTACCTGAGCATTTAAAATGTCACATCACCTCTTATGTAGATGACATACTAATTGCAGAAGAAATTGCAAATCTAAACGGAGTATTACGTGTCTCCCGAGGTCCGTACACTTCGGACGCTCAGACAGGAGTCTCTAGAGCTATGTACACTTCGGACGCTCAAACCGAAGTCTCCCGAGGTCCGTACACTTCGGACGCTCAGACAGGAGTCTCTTGAGGTCCGTACTCTTCGGACGCTCACACAGACGTTTTCGAGCTCCGTACACTTCGGATGCTCATACCGGAGTCTTCCGACGTCCGTACACTTCGGACGCTCAGACTGGAGTTTTTTTGCCTCCTCGCGCTCTTCCGTAGCTCACGCAAGTGCCGGGCGGCCACAATCACACGCAAAAAGATGCACCAATCTCTGCTAACGGCTAATCGTCCAACCAATCGGATGGCGTAGCGCCGTTGACAAATTGTTTAGCTGTCATTCTAAAATAATTTACCGAATCAGGACGCGTTCTCTGCGGCTGTCAAGAGGCTCCGCCCACGCCACCAAAGCTCCCCGCGGATTTCACCGTTCCCAGAGTAAATGCCCTGCAAGGAATTTCAGCCCGCTCCTAGCTACGGTCACACGTTAAAAATGTTAACGTTGTGCTATATATACAGCCGCTGGAGCCAAACCCCTGGGCTGCCAGACGGGCAGAAAGCTTTCCTCTCAATCTAACCATTTGTCACACTATGTACAAACACTGCTGCTTTCAAGGAAGTTTTTTAGATAATGCCTACGGGCAATACGTCTCCATAAACAGCCTGAGGCCCAGAGCACTCTACTATTGTTTGTATCCGGAAAATTCCTCTCTTGCGAAACGGCGGAATGACTAAAAAGGCCCACCGTAAACCGCGGTCCAGCATTGCATAAAGCGTCCCGCACACTAAAAAATTCTGCCAGGTATACTCCGCCCCCGTAGCGTCGGCGCCGGCCGAGCAGGAGGGAGAGAGCTTCTCTGCTCAGCGCGGCCTGACCGTACCCAACACGTAAAACCACTTTTTAGCAGCCAAGCTGCGTCAATAAGCATTACATTAAAATCTACATTAAAATCCCGAAATTTTCATATAAACATAGAATATACTACAATCCCAGGAGCCCATCACGCCTGATGTGTCCCCAAAGGCACAGAAATCAAAATAAAGAAAGATCTACAGAGAAAAACGTTACATATTTCAATAATTAGCGTAAAGAGAAAGATACAGCAACACAAGTTTAGTATGAAAAATAGACTAATTACAACACCCATCTCACAATTGGAAACACTTTCAACACCCAGGTTATGTGCCTTGACAGGTAAGAATACTAAATGGCAGTGGGATGAACAGGCTCGAATGGAATTTGATAGTCTGATGAAGGCGTTTATCAATGCTCGTATATTAGCACCCCTGTCTTAACATGTGATTTTTGTCAACTGATTCTTCAAAGGTTGGCTTAGGTGCACATTTGTTCCAGGAATTTGAAGAAGATGGAGTAGTGGTACAAAGGAGTATTGTTTTCGCAAGTCGTGTTCTCACAAAATCTGAGAAGAACTACTCTATTACAGAGTTAGAGGCCCTAGCCATCGTATAGGCATTCCAAAAATTTAGGTTGTTCCTCTATGGCAAACATACAAAGATGTTTACAGACCACTGTGCACTAGAATTTCTAATGTCCACCTTAACTAACCCACGAACGATTACGTCATTGGGCACTGTTATTGCAAGAGTATATTTCACAATTGTCTACATTCTGGGTGCTCAAAATATTGTGGCAGATGCAGTCTCACGTGCTCCTATAGGATTGACTCAAAGCCAGAAAGGCAAGAGTAAGGCCACAAATTTCAGCTTATTATATATTCAAAAAGTAACCTTAGAAAAGTTTGTTACAGCTTGACTTAAAGATATTGGAGCAGAGCAGTACAGGGATCCAACTTGGAAGGATATTAAAGAGAAATGGGAGGATCAAAACAACATAGCCATCAGACATTTCTATTTGGTCAGGAGAAATATACTATTTAAAAAATCTTTGTATGACAACTCTCTGTGGGTAGTTTGTATTCCAGATGAGATGGTCAATTAACTTATCTGGTACATACACCTTAGTGATGGTCACTATGGGTCAAGAAAATGTTTCAACCAGTTAAAAGTCACCTGCTATTTCAATAACATGTATAAGAGAATTCGTACTGTACTTGCCAGATGTAAAATCTTTCAGATGGCGAAATCACCTACAATTACGCACAAGGCACCACTGTTTCCAATTATTCCAGTTAAATTAAAACAACTAGCGGCAGTAGATTTTCTGGGTCCACTTGTTCGATCCAAAGCAGGATATGCATATGTATTTGTAGCAGTGGAGCTTACCTCAAAATTTTTATCATTGACACTACTACTACAGGCTAGGCTGCATCAAAAACAGTTTCAGATGCATTTGTAAAACACTTTCTGAGGGATGTGGGTCATATTGACAAAGTAATTTCAGATAATGGACCATAATTCCGTTCAAAAGTGTGGTTAAGAACACTGCAGATTCACAAGATTAAACCAGTTTTTATATCTCTGTATTCTCCATGATGTAACCCTTTTGACAGACTGATGAAAGAGTTCAATAAAGTATGTAGATTGTATTGCCATGCTAAACATCAGACATGGGATCAATATATTAGCATTTTTCAAAACACAAGATTCTACATCGTTGGCACCTCTTTTAGTTCTGAAGAACCAAAATCCCCCTAATTTGATTAAGGATTATGATTCCATTCCCACAGTTCGTAAATTAAAATATGCAGAAAAAGTGAATATGTCATTAAAGACTATTCAGCTTGCAACAGAGAAAAGGAAGAAGGCACAACATGCTAATGTCGATCTTAAGAAACTATCTTATAAATTATCTAGGAAAGATAATAATTTGAGTAATAAGTTTTTTCTGTTACATAAAGGACCTTTTCGAGTTCGCAAAGTAGTTCATGATAACTCAGTAGAGGTTGAAGCACTACGCACACGTAAAAGTAAAGGTCTCCATCATACATCTCATATTAAACCGTTTATGGGGAAAAATTGTGACGAAATGAGAATAGTGCGTATATCTGATGCAACAATTATGTCGATGCATTCCTCTCGCTACTTGATCGAAAACGATAGTTTAATTTTAGAACTAAATACACAGAGTAATTCTGATGTAAAGAAGACATTATCTGCAGTATAGTCAAGTGTTGCAGTAAGTAACAATAGTGAATCTCATGTGACGCTGCAATGTGATCAGTTTGATTCTGAAACGCCATACAGTACCGACGAAGACAATTTTTCGCCCTAGCTACACAGCAGCAGGTCGGGTAGAAGCTTAACACATTTATGGCCCTGGGGCGGTCCTGTCAGGAGCCTACAGGAAACTCATAAGCAGACAACAACAAGCATGTCCCGTCTTAAAAGGCACCTGCCGATGAGTCAACACGGCACCGAAACTTTTCTAGCAATTAATAAAATATTTGTCGCTTGTCACCTAGAATTATTGAACAATAAATCTCACACTGACACGATTTTATACTTTAATGAGTTAAGAATTAAACTGTGTTACATAATCTGATTCGACATGCACATATGAATAAAGGTTTATGGACAGACGAGTTTGTAGCAACGAAGTTACTCACTAGCCTTCGAAAACATACTTATTTCGCTCCTAATGATATGTCATTATCGATAGGTCCGATGGAGTGAGAAGCGAGAACTGGGGCAGGCGGCCACCAGCACATCATTAGCAAGCGCACCGAGCGTCTGGAATCTAATTATTTATCCATTAGTGGACTGAGGGGTCCTCTAACAGAAATTCGAATGTCTTGAATACAAACAAATCTAGAACTGATGACATGTTTTCTTACTGTAAAAAGAATGCAGTCGCTAATTATACTGGTAATGTTATTTCCATTTCATATTTATTTAGTTTTAGTACGATTTTGTAATAGGTAATTTTATGATTGTTTTAACATTTTAGAGAAATGTAGGTGCTGTGCCACGGCAGAGAATAATATATGAGTATTATGATTTAGGATTTAATGAACATTTTTGTGCTTGTATATAAATCTTGATGTTTATTTTTTAAACAGAATAAGAAGGAAAAGTGATGTGTCTTTTATAGCCAATTTTGTCAGAACAGAATGTAATAAACAGCAAGAAAGACAAAAAAATGTAAAAGAGACCGAATGTAAGTCAAAGGAAATGAGGTTGACACGCCCACTTTAAATTATGACATAATCATTGACAGGATGAAAAACATAGCGAAATGATGTAAGGTTATATATTTTTTTTCTTAAATATGCAAATAGAAAAGGTATGTATCATATTTCAGTATGATTTTATGTTGTTTTGTGGGAAATGTAAAGCTGATAATAATATTGATATTTTGAAGGGAAGATGTTATTCAGGTTTTGTATAAATTTTAGGTACCTGCAGTTAAAAGGAAGAAAAATAGACATGAGATAATACTTGAGAAAAGGAATATAACTGAAGAGGCTTAAGCAAGAAAAAGAGGCGGTGATATCAGCTAGCTATGGAACAAAATTGTTGAAGAATAAAGAAAGGTAAAATAATGGACATGCATGATATAAAGACAGTATGTACGGGAGAAGGAAGGGTAACAGGTTTTATTTTTTTGGTTTGACCGATCACACTCTTGAACAAACGACATGACTTGGCAGATGACCTTGTGCACAGTTCCCCATTTTCCTTGTGCATCCTATTGTGTAATACTTATGTATTGAGGTTTAGCTTTCATGAAGGGTTAAGAATATGGGGCCCCACAATAGAGATAAGTTCCCTACAATGGAAATAAGTCCCATACACTAGACATAAGTCTCCCATATTAGAGATAAGGTCCCACACTATAGCATAAGTTCCCCGAACGACAATTATTTTATGTAAAAATATACACAAATATTTCTCTTTGTACCATGTTGTAACATTTGTATTACATTTTGATTTTTTTATCGATTCTTATGTTTTGTATAATTAATACTACATCTTTATGGAACATTTTTCATTGGTGAATTGTCGCACACTATACTGTTTGTAATTTTATTGTACAATCTATATCTGTATAATCTTTTCCACTGCAAATTTCAGGTTGGATATTGTAAATTTATGACTAGTATGCTAATTTCTCTGTTGTATATATACATATATTTCATGAACTCTGGGAGAAAGCCAGGGAGTAAAGCACAAAGAGGATTACACCTGAGAAACCATACCACAATATGGAGATGACTTGAAGGATGACCTACTTCTAGCTATTAGCAGCTCAAGTCCCTTTGCTGCTGGTTTTGCTGCTAGATCCAAGGAGTATCTATTGCCCTGGAGCAGTGCCACAAGCTTGGGCAAAAGTATGGAAACTCCGCCTATACCAGATGTCAAATGGTACTCAGCTGACACTGGCTGACTGTATCATCATTATCACCATGTATCTGCAAACGACATGGTACTCAGCTGAGCACATTCCAGTAGCTGAGAGTACCAACTATTTTTCTACAGGAATATCAACGTATCAACGGAGGAGTGGTCAGCAAAGAACTTTCCATGCTACATCTGACGACGATAATAACACTGAGTCGTATAATGAAAAACGGTCTTCTAATGAATGACATGTGTCGTATAACCATGGGTTCTCAGTGCTGAACATTCACCAATGGATTCGTTGCCCATTCCGATAACTACTAAATCCATTATTACACTCAACAGAAACGTTGATTTAGGAATGGACATCGTGCATTGGTGCTATCAAAAGGAAAAAAAAATCTGTGATTTCCCTAAACAGTAGTGTGTGTATCTTAGTGACAAACTAAAACCTCCCTGTGAAAGCTACATGTTCTCCAACTTTCCAGGAAATTTGTAAAAATTAAAAAAAGGGCATTTACAAAAATGTAACATATGTAAATTCATATGTTTTTACCTTTTATGTAGTAGATGTAATATTAGGGCTGATTTTGTTATTATTCAAACTTTTTACTATTTTGCAAAACATTGATTCATGTCTAGCTACACAACGTTTATTTCTGTACATTTTTTACATTTGAAAATTTTTTGATGTAGTTCTTCATTTTGTCAGTAGGACATTTGCTATTGCACTTATTTTGCTTTGTTTCTCATGTTTTGTGACAAATTTTGAAGTATTTTCTTTGCCATTGCCAAACAAAATCCTATCAAATTCTTGATAGGGAGAAAGGGGATGATGTAAGATACCTGATATGGGAAGGTACACATTTCATATTCAAATGTACTGCGAATTTGAGACCATTGTCAAGCTAGTCAGGCATGGGTCGTTTATGTTTGCTTGCAGGCTTATTTTTCGATCGCATTTCTATCGATATTTGAGACGGTGATAGTATTATTGCCGGGAAGTAGGGTTGTGATTATTCAGAGTACAGACTTTTCTAGGCGCACGGATGAGATTGCAGAAGCGTGGGGACCGTGGTTGTGTGCGGTTGTCGTTCCGGCAGGATAGCCGAGGAGATGAGATTTTGAGACTTGAATGCTGAGCCAAGCTGTTTATTTAAGATATGGAGACGAAAGGAATAGATGACGTTAGAGAAAAGATCTTTTGAAGTTTTTATAAGGTAACGATTTTCATGAAATTCTTGGCATGTTTCTATGGCACAATTTCACACCGTTAGGCTGAATTGATGGTAGCAGTAACGGTCGGGAAAGATCTTTCTGTTAGCTTGTGGTCTCACGATTAATGCTAGGGACCCCTTTTTGTGTTAGGAAAAGTTTATATTGTAATAGTTTAGTTTTGAGATTGCGTTTTTTATGAAATAGGAATTTCATGGGTAGTGTTCTTGAAATATGGTATTGTTGTAACATTGTTTGTGTAAAACGTGTTAAATTTATTAACAGAAAAGAAATGTTTACCTTTGTTTAAAAATAATTTTGTAGGAAGATGAAATATCTGAGTTATATTTATCTCTGAAAGATTTTAAAATCCAAAACATGACATTGTTAGTAATTTTGAGGAAGTTACATCAGTTACAAAATAAACCAGATATTTCATTTTTAATAATTAGTTCGAGTTTCTTAAACAGATTACCAGTTTATCCCTCCTCACATTTTTATTAAAAGTGCCATAGATGTTTTCTTTAGTTAGTTTTCCAGTAGTTAGTACAGCAGGAAGCAGTTTGGTGTTGCGCAAATTTATGTTCAAAATGTTCAAATGTTTGTAAATCTATCGGACCAAACTGCGTGGTCATCAGTCCGTAGCTTACAAACTACTTAAACCTAGGTAAACTAACCTAAGGACAACACACACACCCATGCCCCAGGGAGGACTCGAACCTCCACGGCGAGCAACCGCGCGCTCCGCAGCGAGGCGCCTTAGACCGCTCGGCTACTCCACCGCGGTGCAAATTTATGCAGTGTGGCTAAAATCATAATAATAAATAAAAAAACCTCCAGCGTAATAAGTGAAAGTGAGAAAGAATCAGTTTTTGTCAAGCTCACAGTTCAGTACGATTTACAGATTGCAAGGTAGGACAATTCATACAGTCTTCAGGTTAACAAGTGTGAGCATTGAGTCAGATTCCATTGATAAATATTGTGTTCGTTACATTCCGTTAAGGATTGTTAGTTCGGTCAGAAACAAGTTTGTAAGGCCAGAATGATTAGCACAGTGATTTTTAGTATCAGTAATTTTCAGATAGTTAACTTTGTTATAATATTTTCATACAGAAACAATTAGCAGTTTGTGTTTCATTATAATAAACATTACGCAGTCAGATAGGTTTTGCAATACCTTTACATTCACATAGAATACAGTTAAAAATACGCAGTCAGATTAATATAACGTTGTGCAAAGGCAGAACAAGTTGAAACACATTCAGTTTCATTTCATTCAAGTAGCGTCAGTCAGTTACATTTCTTAGATCATTTGGAAAAAAACACATAACTTTCGTAGCAGACGTAAATTTTGTAAGAGACAAGGACAAGCAAGAAATTTTCAATACTTTTAGGTGAGCGTCAAATTATTTACAGACGAATGTAAAAATTGGTAGAATCTGACCTCGGGGAAGATCACTTTGGATTTAGGAGAGGAAGACATGAGGGAATACTCACGTTACTACTCATCTTAGAAGACAGATTAATGAAAGGCGAACCTACGTTTTTAGCATTTGTAGATTTGCAGAAAGCTCTTGACTATTTCAAATTATATATGTAGCAGGGGTAAAATATAGGGAACGAAAAGTTATATACATCTTGTACACTGACCTGACAGCAGTTATAAGAGACGAAGGGCATGCAAGGGACACAATGGTTGGAAAGGGAGGAAGACAGCGTTGTAGTCTTTCCCCAATGTTATTCAATCTATATAGTGAGCAAGGTGTGAAGAAACGCAAGAAGAAAATTGGAGAATGAATTCAGGGAGAAGAAATAAAAGTTTTGAAGTTTCCCGATGACATTGCAATGCCCGATTCACACGTTAGGCAACGCCGCGTTAGCTTCAAGTGGGGTCACGTGACGTCAATACATTCTGCCAGGCTTTCAAGAGGCGTCGCTCACACGGTGGGCAACGTCACGTCAGCGTCAGTTTGCCTGCCGGTCAGTTCGCTTCGAAAGAACAGTTCGACGTTCACTTTGAAGGTCATGTGGCCGATCAAATGCTTACGGTTAGCTTTTACGGATTTGTTTGGTTAGTGGATGATAACATAGCTGATTTTCATTCACAGATGTGTTCTTCGCATTTGAAATATATTTCATTACTAAGCTTTGGTTTATACCTTTATTAGAAAATAAACGACGATTTATTAATTGAGCTTGTTCAACACCGTGTGGTTCTCTATGATATGAGCACCAAAAATATTTCAGAGTGTGTTATTATAGTAGAAACGAGTTTATGCAAGACAAACTGTAGCAATATAGGTCTACATATTACCACTACTTACTGTTGTCTTGAATCAATATTTATGGCATGTTGAACAATATAGCTTTTTGCAAAACCGACCCTAGTTAGGGCCTTAAACTTACAACTGACTAAGCGAAAATTTTTACAGATCAATTTTTGATAGTGTATAATATTTATTGTGTGCCGTATTAAAAATAGATGAGTTGTTCTATAGCAGAGGTCGGCAAGTAATCTCAGATGAGGTCCGGATACGTTTCAAAATTTTTATCTAGGTCCAGATGTAAAACCGCATCTTTCTTATTAATTTTTTATTTTAATTTTCACTCAAAAAATAATATGAAATACAATAGATGTAAAATAATAATATATAAACAATCCAATAAAACTTATATAATTTTCTATTTATTTTTACTTTCACTCACAAAAAGTACGAAATACATTATAAACACTTTTTTATTTTAATTTTCACTAAAAAAGTTTGAAATACAATGAAATGTGAGTATATGTATTAAAAAATACATGGGAAAAAATACATTTGCGGTCTTGAGCAGGTTCTTAAAGTTGTGGTTAGGTGCTGAGCAGCTTATGTGAATAGTGTCTTCGAAGTGATCGGTCGTTAGTCTTGGGCGAAAATTATTCACTAAGAAATTAATCTTTTAAATGAAATGTCACAAATATATGTGGAGCCAAACATAGCAGCCAGGAAGATCACCAATGTTTTGCAATTTTCATATTTTTCCGGGACATGTTGACTCCTAAATTCTTCAGTGGATACACTTTGATACGTTTGCAAGGAAATTGTATTATCTCTATTTGGAGTCAAGGTTTTGAAAGGTGGAACAACTTCGCAGCCACGACCGTCCATTCTCCTGTAGGAGAAACCTCAAAAGGTGATTTTAAGAATCGTGACAAGTCGTATATTGCTTAGAATATTACTGCAAATTTCTTCTTAAGATCTGCCAAGAAATTTGATAATAAGGATTGTCTATTTGTGGATTGATGTGATTCTTCAGTTTCTCGCGGCGTATTTGATAATCAAAATATCCACATGGTATGGATAAACTCCTTGACTTCCTTATACAACTGAACTCCATACACCCCAACATCAAATTCACTATGGAGACTGAAACGGAAGGTAAATTGCCGTTCCTTGACGTCTTGGTCAAGAGAAGAGCTGATGGCACCCTGGGTCATAGTGTATATCGGAAGACAACGCACACTGATCTGTATTTACACGCAGACAGCTGTCACCACCCTTCACAGAGGAATGGGGTACTTAAAACTCTAGTACATAGGGCGCGCACTATCTCCGGCACAGAAAGTCTACCCCAGGAATTGGAACACCTGAGAACTGTATTTCGAAAAAATGGGTACTCAGAGTGGCAGATTCAGCGGGCTCTCCGCCCAACCACTACAACACAACCTGTGGAAACGGATGAAAACACGAGGGAGGATGTAGGCACTGCGTTCGTTCCATATACCGGAGCACTCTCGGGAAAGATCGCCCGCATTTTGAAAAAACACCAGGTTGGAACTGTTTTTTGTCCTCCGAATAAAATTCGTGCACTGCTGGGGAGCGCTAAAGATGATCTCGGTTTAAGGAAGGCCGGCGTGTACCAGATTCCGTGTCAGTGTGGAAAGTCATATATTGGACAGACGATGCGTACCGTCGAGGATCGATGCGTTGAACACCAGAGGCACACACGATTGATGTATCCGAGCAAGTCGGCGGTCGCTGAACATTGTTTGTCGGAGAATCACGCCATGGAGTATGAACACACTAGGATTCTGGTACAGACGTCGAGATACTGGGACTGCGTCGTTAGACAGGCCAGTGAAATTCGCACAACTGACGACCTCATAAACCGTGACTGTGGCTATAATCTTAGCAAAGCTTGGGAACCAGCGATTGGGTTAATTAAGAGTGAATCTAGCAAACGTAAAGAAGTGACGACCACGGCGGACGGAGCCCTCACACCGCCGTCATCTCAGACGCCGTCGCATTCGGTTCCACTGCGCGGCCACAGCGCGGGGCGCGGACCGCGGAGGGGTCGCTCCGCGGGCCGAGGGTATTTAAAAGGCCCGCTACCGGGCTAGAACCCAGTTCCCTTCGAGCAGCCGTAGCGTGCGGATCTCCGTGCCGGCGCGTTTCCAGGAGCGCAGTCCGTCAGTTCACCTGATGATGGCGACATGTATGATCGCCGAAATATTGTGCCCATTGGACACTATAGACCGGCAGTACACCCGTGGATATTTTGATTACTTGTGGATTATTTTTATATTAAAAATTGTTGCGAAATAAAGAAATTCTTGACTTGAAACATCTCTTTCAACGAATCAGTTTGCGACGGAATGATGATACATTTTGAACCAATTCACATATTAATTTCCCATTTCTTTGTAGCTCGGTATTGTTGTCTACAGAACAATTCTTTTTCTAATAATTAGATTATGTAACTTACACTTTGAAAATAGTTTTGGCGGTTTTGTTCCTGGCTTCCGCGGTCCGGACCTGGACCGCAGTTCACCAATTTCCAACCACTGTGCTATAGCATTCGTCAAAACAGGAGGAAAAAAGCCGCATAGAACATGGTAAAGCTGAATCACCAGACATAGCTAAAACCACCATCAGTTTTTTTCCTTCTTTTGTGGACCAATTGCTTGGCTTATATTTGTGACTCCTTTTCTTGATCCTCCGGCTTATCAAATATAGTTAACTGAAAAATATTCTCTACGTTTAATTTTTTTTAAGGAAACGTTGTCTTTGAATTCTCTGTACAGTGTGTGAAATTCGCCTTCACACATTATCTTCATTAGCATTTTCTTAACCCTATTCGCAAATTTCTGCTCTCTTTTCCGGTTGTGAAAGGCAACTGCAGCTATGATTAATTCTTCAACACTAAATGTATTGTTTACTTTCTCCTTTCTGAAAACATACCACAGCTACTGCGTGTTTTGAACTGCTATGGCAAACGGTGTTTTATTTTTTACTTCTCTTGGCGAACCGTCCGTTGGGAATGCACTTGAATTTTTGACGATGTGTGACGTCATTGATGTTGACCTGACGTTGCCCACAGCGTGAATCCAGACTAAATTTATCAGCAGAGGAACTGGAAGAGCGAACGAACGGAATGGATAGTGTCTTGAGAGAGTTAGTTGAAAATTAACAAGAGCAAAACAAGGCAACTGAATGTAGACTAAGAAAATCAGGCGATGTTGAAGGAATTAGATTAGATAACAATAAAAATAGTCAATGAGTTTTGTTATTTGGGTAGCAAAATAACTTCTGATGGCCGAAGGAAAGGAAATATAAAATGCACTGTGGGGTGGGAATGTTGGGAAGTCCTTTCTGAAAGCCTTGTATGGAATGAAACATTTTACGGGAGTGAAACTTTGACGACAAGGAGCTCAGACAAAATGATGGTAGAAGCATTTGAAATGGGGTTCTACAGACAAAGCTGAAGATTACATGGGTAACTAATAACGAAGTGCCGAACACAACTGGGAAGAAAAGAAATCTTTGGCATATCTCGACTAAGAGAAGGCATTGATTGGGTGACACATTCTATATCATGGTCTCGTCAGTTTAGCATTGGAGGGAAGTGTGTGGGGTAAAAATTGCAGAGGGAGACCGAGGGACGAATACAGTAAGCAGATTCAAAAGGATTTATCTTCTTATTCAGAGATGAAGAGGCTTGCACAGGACAGGGTAGCGTGGGGAGCTGCATCAAACCAATGTATGTACTATAATGAATTTAGCCTTAGGGAACCTATTTGGATGGTCAAGTAAACATCCGGATACCATCTATGTTTATGAATGTAACAGTGGAAGCTCTACCTATGTACAACTACTGATATATTTATAATTACTGCAATATATTACGAAAATACTTTGTCATTCCATTAACTTTGCTGTCTGAATCATTATGTCAAATTACTCGCGTTTGTAAGACTTTTGTAATAGTAATGACTTGTAGTATTGTGCAATCGTTCATGTTATCATAGGGATTTACCTTCTAACATTTCCTGAGATTGTTTGATATAGCCTGTTTGTGGTAGAACTTTGCGGTTGTGTTAATAATAACAACATCCAATAATGTAAAAAAACTGACACTGCTCTAATCGTAATTTGCATACACATATAATCTTAGTTTTTGTTTGTTATTCAAACATTGCTAAACATAATTTTAATTTATGTTGAATAATCTGCTATACCCATTATTTGTGAAAAATTTCACTTACTTTTACGGAACTTGCATCAAGAATCATTATTGTACAAACTTTTTTCTAGAACACTCTCGAAACCAAGATTATCTTATATGCGTGGACAGAAGTCATGGAGTAAGTCAGGTTTTGTTTTTATTTGTATATTTCAACATCATGTGTCTTTGTGAACAGTCACCAATGCAATAACAATTAATATGTTAAACAATTTTTGGGTAGTTCCTTCGAGGTCCATTTTTCTTTGATTTCCTCATTATGGACACCCTCGAGACATTGTTCCCATATATTAGTACCTGCCATTATTCTTTCATATCTGTAACCTCAACCTTATGAATAAGATAACGTGTATCCATCCACCTTTCACTACCATACAACAAAGGTGGTCGAAAGATAGAGCGGTGTACGTCTTGGTACTGACTTCCTTCATTGATCATATGTTGAAAACAGTAACTGGCAGGGCGGGATTAAAATAGCTGAAAACAAAATATGCAGTCTCGAATAAGCAGATGGCGTAGTTGTAATGGCAGATTCGACTGAAAGTTTGCAATCTAATATTTCAGAGGTGTAAGGGTTTTGATATCTCCAAAATTAAAATAATGTCTGTGGGAAAGAAATTTAAACAGATAGAGTGCCAAATAGGAGGAACAAAGTTACAACAGGTAGACAGTTTTAAATACCTAGGATGTATTTTCTCACAAGAGGCAACATAGTGAAAGAATTAGAATAAAAGCGTAGCAAAGCTAATGTAGTGAGTGCTCAGCTAAGAAACACACATTTTCAATAATATACCAGCAACCATAAAAATTAAGCTACAAATAAGGATCAGCTAAGAGGAGCGTGAAAGACTTACTACTGGCCAACTCCGTCTGCTCCATTGACTAATTTCTGAATACCAAATGATGTATTCAAATGTATTTCAAAATGTAAAAAATGCATATACTAACATGATAAACATCCAGGAGGATCTCCTACATTTGGATCTGTGGAAAGAACACCTAATCTAATCTTATCTTGAGATCACTGATGTCAATTACAAGTGTTTTTGAGACCGACACGAGTGTTAAAAATAGTTTGTAATGCTATGTGCCCTAATTGCAGTGATTATCGAATGGTCACTAAACTTGCAAACTACTTAATGTAACTTATGCAAGAACAACACACAAACTCATGCTCGAGGTAGGATTCTGACTTTCGACAGGGAACGGCCGCGCAATTCGCAGTAAGGCGCGTTAGAACGTTGAAGAGTAAACAAGGGATTACTTGGCAATATTCAAGTATCCAACGACAAAATTTCAATCGTGTCCTTGTTTGAAGGTGTTGAGTGATAGAAAGAGAATGCGTCCATACGTAATAGCCAACATAGTCTTGTATGTCAAACATCGTTACGTGCAGAAATTCTACATATTGTTGTTGCAGGACTAACGAATAAATAATGTCTTCTACTTCATCCACAGTTTGTTTATTTACAAGTTCAGATGAAATATAACTACTGGGCACTGACCAGAGTCAATCAGCGCACTGAATACGTGAGTAAACAGTATGGGTTGTATAACAACAGCTGTATCAATGTACCCGAAAAAAGGGAAACATGGAAACGTAATACAAGGAATTCTTATACTACCACCTCCTGAAATATTTACTGTTCCTTCTGAAATACTCTTTATACTGCTCGTTTCTCCATCCACCACTCCGCTTGCCCTTCGCGTGCGGTATTTATTCAGACACCACTTGAAATGGCAACGTGTCAGTTTGCCGAAATGCCGTGGACAAATTATGAAGGGTCCCGGCCCGACACTCGAGAACTGTGTGACTTACAGTGGGATGCTTGTTGATGTCGATGTGGTCTTCAGTCCAGAGACTGGTTAGATACAGCTCTCCACCCTACTGTACCCTGAGCAAGCCTCTTCATCTCACCATAAGATCAGCAACAGAAATCCATTTGAATCTGCTTACTGTATTCGTCTCTTAGTCCACCTTTGCGATTTTTACCCCACACACTTCCCTACAATACTAAATTTACGATTCCTTGATGTCTAAGAACTACCAATCGATCCCTTGTTTCAGTCGAGGTACGGGAGAAATTCCTTTTCCCCTAATTCTGATCAGTACCTTCTCATTAGTTATCCGATCTACCCACCTAATCTTCAGCATTCTTCTGTAGCACCACATTTCAAATGCATCTACCCTCTTCCTGTCCACACTGTTTGTCGTCCACGTTTCACTCTCGTACAAGGCAACACTACACACAAATGCCTTCAGAAACGACTTCCTTACACTTCATTTAATATTCGATGCTAATAATTTTTTTTTTTTCAAAAACACTTTTCTCCCCATTACCTTTTTGCATTTTATATTCTCTGCATTGCGACCATCAATGTTATTTTACTGCCCAACTAAAAACATTCATCTACCCAAATGTACGGTTTCGTTACCGAATCTAATTTCTTCAGTATCGCCTGATTTTCTTAGACTGCATTCAATTACTCTTGCTTTGCTCTAGTTAATGTTCCTTTCAACATACTGCCCATTCCGTTATATTGGTCTTTCAGGTCCTTTGCTGTCTCTGTAATCGGTAAAACGCAATGTTTTTATTACTTCACCCTGAACTTTAATTCCTCCTTCACTTTTCTCATTGCTTTCCTTCACAGCTTTCTCAATGTACAAACTGAATGACATTGTAGAAAGGCTACAACGCTCAACGCTGTCTTACTGTCTTCCCAACAAATGCTTCCCTTTCATGTCCTTCGACTCTTACAGCTGCAATATGGTTTTTGTACAAGAAGTAAATAACCTTCCGTTCCTTACATTTTACCCCTGCTCATTTCAAAATTTGAAACTGTATACCACCCAAATTCTCAAAAGCGTTCTCCAAATCTACAAAAGCTAAAAATTAAGGTCTGCCTTTTCTGAATCTAAGTCATAAGATGATTAGTGCCTCCCGTGTTCGTACATTTCTCTTAAATCAAAATTTATCTTCCCCGAGAACTGATTCCACCAGTTTTTCCATACCTCTGTAAATAAATCGTGTTAGTATTTTGCAAGCATGACTTATTAAACTGTAATCTTTAATTATCACATTTGCCTGCACTTGTTTTCTATGGAATTGGAATTATTATATTTCTCTTGAAGTCGGGTGCTATTTTTCCTGTCTCATATGTCTTGCCTAACAGGTGAAACAATTTCTTAATTTCTGGCTGTACTAAAGATATCAGCAGTTAATGCGGAATATCATCTACTCCAGGGGTCTTGTTTTGACTCAAAACTTTTAGTGCTCTGTGAAATTATTCGCGCGCTTCCGTGTCTCCTATGTCATCTTCCTTCTCTTCCTCTTACATTTCTAAAATACTGCCTTCAAGTGCATTTCCTTTGCAGAGGCCTTCTATATATTCCTTACACCTTTCAGCTTTCCCTTGTTTGCTGAGTACTGTACTTGGTTTTCATATAAGCTCTTAATATACAGCTGCTTTTCTTGTATGCTACGGTCTTGCATTTCTCTTCTAGCCACTCATGCTTAGCCATTCTGCACTTCCAGTCATCCTCGTTTTTCAGCCGCCTTTACTCCTTTGGCCTGCTTCACTTGGTGCATTTTTATATGTTCTCCTTTCATCAAGTTCAGTATTTCCTGTCTTAGCCAGGTATTTCTATTAGGCCTTGTCCTTCTACCTATATGATCCTCTGCGGCCTTCACTATTTTATATTTCAAAGATCACCCTTTCTTCTTCTACTGAATTACTTTCCCCGTTTCGGTCAGTTCAAAATGTTCAAATGTTTATAAATCTGTCGGACCCAAAGTGCGTGGTCATCAGTCCGTAGCTTACAAATTACTTAAAGTAAGGTAAATAAACCTAAGGACAACACACACACCCATGCCCCAGGGAGGACTCGAACCTCCGCAGCGAGGCGCCTTAGACCGCTCGGCTACTTCACCGCGGCCTTGGTCAGTCCTTGCCTAGTGTTCCCTCTGAAAATCTCAACTACCTGTGATTCCTTCAGTTTTTCCATGTCCCTTCTCCGTAATTTTCTACCTTTTTGTAGTCTCTTGAGTTCTAGTCTAAAGTTCAAGAACAATAATTGGGTAATTAGACATTTCGTCATTGAGGAGTACGACTGGAATCATTAAAAAAATATTTATTTCATCATTGAAGCAAAAGCCACAGTTACTATCTTTATTACCAAAGCATGTCTATTTTCGACAGTCTAAGCTGTCATTTTTAAATGTTACGTATTTTGTATTACAAAGAAACCAGAAAAAACTCGGGAAACACCAAACTGGTTTCAATATTTTGATACAGTGGCTAAATAGGTATACATTTTTACACTGAAAATAAATTATTAAACTTAATCGGTCACTTCAACACTACACGTGTGACATTTTTCTCAATCATAAAAAAGACTGTTTCAATGAATAACATTGTTTTTAACAGACGTGTGATTGAAACATGAATATGTAATAAGTGGCATATTTTGACAGTGCACTGATAAGCTGTTTTTATCCCCAAGTCCATTTAAAGAAAATCCAATATTTATTATACACGAAATAACTTTTAGGAACGTAAATAATATTGATATTTATTACCATGGAGTTCCCAATAAAGAAATGCACTTCAGTGGTATAAAGAAGAGTTAAGAAATTTCTGTGTAGTGCAGAAACAACGTATGTGAAACATTGTGCCAGAGATCAAAGTAAATTCACCCGTCAGCAGATAGTCACTAGCGATAGTCCTTCATTCAAAGATTTTATATCACTCATATTTATTGTAACACATTAAAGGTATGTTGGAAAACAGAGATAAGGAATCTTATATATTACAGCTTTTTACATGTCACCCACCAATCACAGTGTTTCACTAACTGATCTAGTCCGCATCTTCCGCATGTGAAGAAATAATATCAGTCAATTTTTTACTGGATGCCTATTGGCCAGTCGAACAGTTGCTTGAGTGTACATTTCTAGTTTTTCATGTCATTTTCCTCCTTCTTGTAAATGGGGATTCTTTCTTCTGGATAAGCTTTCTTGTTAAGAAGAGAAGCGGCTTTGGACGTTTTTTTGCAAAACTGAAGGTATTCTCAACTAATCATTTGATGAATGAGCTGACAACTACTCGTCCCTTCATTTTATTGCCGTAACGAAACTCCTAGTATGTGGATATCTTGAAAGTTTCCTTGTATTTCCTAGGAATTCCTCGGCCAGAACATTCATGAGACGTTGTCGTCTTCTTGTATAGAAAGGTTGCCACCAATCTTTGAATGAAAGACTATCGCTAGTGACTATCTGCTGACGAGTGAATTTACTTTGATCACTGGCACAAGTGTTTCACATACGTTGTTTCTGCACTACACAGAAATTTCTTAATTCTTCTTCACGACCTTCAGATGTAATGGTCGTAAATGATTTCTGTGCTAAACGATGTCTTCTGGTGTGCCGTCTACGAATCCGCATCTAACTCAAAACCGCTAAAAAAGTGGTTTCTGAAATAACCGATTAGATTATCGTGGAACATGTGATGCCCTTTACTTTGACCTCAGTTCTTTTGAGTACGAAGTTTGACCTCTAAGTAAAGGACATCACCTGGTAATTTGAAGATTTATTTTCATTATAAAAATGTGTACATGTTAAGCCACTGTAATAAAAAAATACAAATACTTTGATGTATACCGAGTTTGTGTTTTTCATTGTAATACAAAACATGCAACATTAGAAAATGACAACTTAGACTGTTGAAACCAGTCATTTTTTGGTAATAAAGACAGTAACTGTAGCTTTTGCTTCAATGACGAAGTAGATATTTTATTCAGTCATTCATCCGTTTTCTGTTATATTAGCAGGTTCTTTGCCTGTCCATTTTCTACGATCCATTGCTTTCTTCTTAAGGCTGCTGTATGTTGTACTCTCCATCAAATCATCCTGTATCTGAAATCTCCTCGCTTCCTTTTCCCTTCTACATAATCTTCTATACTGTTTTTATCAGTCCGTCATTATTTCTTAATATATGCCCCATTCAGTTTCTTTTTCTTCTTTGTATTACATCTAGTAACTGTCTTTTCTCTCCCACTCTTCTCAGTATTCTTCATTTTTTTACTCTGTACATTATTCTCTCCATCCTCTGCCATGTCCACACCTCAAAAGCCTACAGCCTTCTTTGTCTTTCTTCCTCAAAGTACATGTTTCAGCGCCATACAGAAGACCACTCCATACAAAACATTTTATGAGACTTTCCCTCAGTTCTCTGTCCAGACTGCTGCAGAAAATTCAACTTTTCTTATAAAATGCATATTTTGCCATTGCTATCCTTTTTTTAAATTTCTGTACCGCACTTCAAGTCGGTGTCTATCCTGCTTCCAAGATATTTAAAATATTGCACCTATTCTAATAATATTTCTCCATTTAGCATAATTTTTATTTCTTTATTTTCTCCTACTGGAAAAACTTTTGTTTTCTTTGTGTTAATTTTCATTCCATAATTTCTTCCGTTAGCTTCAATGGTGTTCACTATCTCCTGTAATTCTTTTTCCACTATGGTTAGAAGTACCATATCATTAGCAAATCTCAAACAACGTACTCTTCTTCCTCCAATTTCTACTCCTTTTATAACGAAGCATCTTAGGATTTATTTCTATCTGCTTGCATTACGGAAAACCCGATACCACTGTTGCATAATCATAGATATGAATGTAATTAGTCCATTATCATTTTATTTTCCAATACTTTTGTTGTTCTTTTTTCTAACCTGACTAGCTGAAGTTATTTTCTGTTATTTGAAGTCGCAGAAGTTTAATTAGCAAATAGTAATTAGTTCGTGCCAGAGAAATTTTTTTCTCATAATATTAAAGTAGGTATTATTATGTTTCACAAGTAATGTTAGGAAAGTTATGCTCTCATTCATTTCTGTATAATTACCGTTAATTATGAAAGTATTGTTGATAAAAGCTATTTCATTAAATACTTAAAATGAAACACTATTATTGTAACTGAAAATTGTATACCGATCTTCTTAGTATTATTTACGGTATCTTTTACTGTAGCCAGTTGCATGTAATAGTTTACTTTTCCATTATAATTAATGTAATGAACTCAGTTAACAATATGCAATTTAGAGTATCATTGTAAGATATAAATAGAATGGATTCGCGCGATGTAATTGAGTATTGGTTCGTCCGTGATCTGAGGCACAATCCTCACCGGTAGAGAATCTAATTTGAACAGCATGTTAAAAGTTGTTCAATGTTGGGCGTGCAAAAAGTGTACCTAGCGTGATTAATCCATATTTGTGCCACACTGTACACCTCAGGCTAGTGTATTCCACACACGAACTGTGTAAATTAGTATTATTGATGTGTGAAATGTACATACCTGGTCCTACTGATTGTAATTAATGAGATTTGTACGCTGACCATAAAGGGGAACAGCCGGGCATTTATGAATAATTAAAAGTGTCAAAGAACTGCAGTTCTGTGTGTTGCCTACATTATTTGTAGTGGATTTGTTTTGCCCCTTGAAATTTCAGCCAGCCGCTACCGAAAGCAACGATCTAGTAGAACAGCAAGAAACAACGTTCTACGACCAGGTGTGTCACACTTTATCATCTAATGAGCATTGAATCAATCATATTTTCTAAATAGACGTTGAAAAGAGAACGTGACAGACAGCATCCTTGCCTTACTCCTTTTCCTAGTCCGATCGAGTTTGTACTTTCTCCTCTCAATTTAACTGAGGCGTTTTGATTAAGATACAATGAGTTTATAAGTTTTCTGGTTTTCCAGTCCACTCTCTTTTCCCTCAATAGGTGCCAGGTTGTCCCAAGCTTTGTTGTCAAATGCAAAATTTTATAAATAACCAATAATTTATGGTAAGAGTCTGCATCTGCTCCTGGATATGTCTTACAACTTAAAAACTGGTTTCTAGATTTACGTCTTACGATTACAAAGTCAACCTGGTACCATCCAGCGTCTTCTGGTGTATTACGTCACTTCTTTATTTTCTCCCATTGCCAACACTTTCATTTTCCTTGTGTTAATTTTCATTCCATAATTTTTCCCGTTTACTTCTATGGTGTCCACTTTTCCCGTGTGACTAGAAGGACCGTGTCATCAACAAATCTTAAACACCTTACTCTTCTTCTTCCAATTTTTATTCCTTTGTCTGCTAATTAGCATTGGTCACTCATATTTTCTAAGTAGAGGTTGAAAAGAGTAGGTGATACTCAGCATACTTGCCTTTCTACTTTTCCTAGCCCGATCCAATTTGTACTTTCTGCTCTCACTTTAACTGAAGCTTTTTTATTAATATAAAATTAGTTCATAAGTCTCCTGGTTTTCTAGTCCACTCTCTTTCTCTTTATAAAGTCGCCAGCTTGTCTCAAGCGAAATTGTCAAACGCAAAATTTTATATATAACCAATAATTTATGGTGAGAGACCCGCTCGGTTAGCCGTGTGGTCTAACGCACCGCTTCCCAAGACCAGGAGGCGCACCGGCCGTGGTTCGAATCCGCCCGGCGGATTAACGAAGAGGGTCGAAGTGCCGGCCAGTCTGGATGTGGTTTTTAGACGGTTTTCCACATCCCCCCCCCCCCCAGGTTAATACTGGGCTGATCCCTAATTCTCGCCTCATTTACAAGATTCGCAAACATTCTGTAACACTTTACACTATCACACCTATAACACTATACGCAGAAATTTGGCGTACACATTTCCTCCTGGGGGGCATGTGGTGGTGCCAGGAAGGGCATCCGGATACCCCATAAATATTAACAAACCCCGAGTCCGAATTTAACAAGGACGACCCTGCATGTGCGGAAACATTGCCAAAGAGGAAAAAAAGAAATTATGGTCAGAGTCTATATCTGCTCCTGGATATGTCTTACAGCTTAAAACATGGTTTCTAAAACTATGTCTTCCCATTACAAAGTCAATCTGGTACCTTCTAGCCGCGGTGGAGTAGCCGAGCGGTCTAAAGCATCTCGCTGCGGAGCGCGCGGTTGCTCGCGGTGGAGGTTCGAGTTCTCCCTGGGGCATGGGTGTGTGTGTTTGTCCGTAGGTTAATTTACCTTAAGTAGTTTGTAAGCTACGGACTGATGACCAAGCAGTTTGGTCCGATAGATTTACAAACATTTGAACATTTGAATTTTGGTACCTTCTAGTGTCTTTTGTGTGGTCTATTACGCCATTGTATATTGTATTCGCTGCAATTCGAGAAGAGAGCAGTGCGCTGAAAAAAAATAAAAAAAAATAATAAAAAAAAATACGAATAGTTGTTTCGTCGACAGCGTGGTCATTAGAGACGGATCTCAAGGATTTTTGGATAGGTCTGGGAAGGAAATCGGCCGTGCCCTTTCTAAGGAACCATCCCACCATTTGCCTGGACTGACTTAATGAAATGATGGAAAACCCAAATCTGGGATGGCCGGAGGTGGATTTGAACCACCATCCTCCCGAATGCGAGTCCAGTGTGTTTGTTACCACTGAGCCACATCGCTCGGTATCGCTGGAAGCAGATGTGTTTCCGCAGCACCTGCATCGCACCGGATTACACGGCTGCCGGCCGGCGGCCTGATGAATCTGAACTCTGCCCGCCGGTATCTCACACGCCGGATAACGCCCTAAAAACCATACTGCGAGCCGCCACCGGCTCAGTTGTTCGACGAAACGTTAAAATGCTTCCATAGCGTTCGAGTGTTACATGAAAGGCATTCCAAAATAACCGAACGCAAATGTCCACCGTTTCTGGCAGACCGGAGTAAAAAGCGGCGGCAAAAAAAATAAAAAAAAAGGACGAAAGGATACAGTAGGGGTGGACGGGGGGTAGGAGGGAGTGGGCATCAGGGGAGAGGAAAGTCGGGAAAAAACAAAGGTACGCGTGTACACGGAGCTGAGCTGAGCGGAGCGGAGCGAGTGATCGGGATTGATCAGATGGGGCCCGCGCGTGTAGCATTTATTACCTGTAGCGGAGCGCCGCTGCAGATAGCGGCAGCAAGCCGCTACAATAACTGCGTATCTCACTCAGCGGCCGTGACGTCATTGGTCGGCGCGTAGTTTACGACTTGAGAACGGGTCGCGGCTTTTTTGTTGCTTTCTCTGTTGGCATTTTTTTTGGCGACTGTGTGCGTGCGTGTGCGTGTTTTGTTTTGGCAAGTGGAGAGTTGTGTGTGCCCGCGCGCGCGGGGGTGGGAGGGGGAGGGCGCAGGAGGAGGAGGAGCAGTCGGTGGTGGAAAAGCGATATCACCCCGGTATCGAACATTCGAGCAGTGGCAGTTTTTTTTTCGGGCGCGCCTCTCTCTTCTCTCTGTCTCTCTCTCTCTCTCTCTCTGTCGCTCCTTTTTTTTCGTTTTTTTGTTTAGCAAACCAGCCATCGTAAGCGGGCGACTGTCGATATATATACACCGATGTCATTGCACAATGGCCACATAAATGTATCTATGTACGCGCGAGCTTGTGTGTGCGCTCGCGGGCGGTGGCGTGTGTTATTTTTTTTTTTGGGGGGGGGAGTGGGGGAGAGGGGAGAGGGAGGGGGTGAGGAGGGAGAGACGACTGAGAGGGGACGGCCGCGGGGAGTTGTGGGTGGCGTGAGGTGTGCGCGCGCGCCAAAGGGGGAGAGGTATGCGTGTTCGGTCTGAATCCTCTTCTGTTTTCCATATCTCATCCTAGCCTGTCTTTTTTAATAGCAGTAACTCATCATTCAATATCGGAGCTCGCTCTCTAAGCCCTGTTAGAGCTAAAATGCCAAAAATATAGATAAAACACACACACACACACACACACACACACACACACACAGACAGTCGGAATTTTTCTTTTTTGTTTTTGTTTTTGTGTGTGTGTTTTTTTTTTCCCGGAGAGGAGCCCCCGTTTGGGGACGTCGCGGGGGACGGGTGGGGTTCCGCGCCCACCGCCGGTTGAAGAGCGCGCACGCGAAAGAGGGCTGAAGAGTGGAAGGAGGAGCGGGAGGATAGGAGGGTGACGCGGCAGAGTTTGGCGCGAGAGCATAGCAAATGAGTGGGGGCGGGAGAGAGAGGCGGGGAAGAAATGTGTGCGCGAGGTAGCGCGGCCCGGCCCGGCCTGTTTGAAACATTATCTGGGCGCGCGTGATGTAGCTCCCGGCGCGGTCGCCAGTCCAGTCGATACAAATTAGACAGCCGCGGATCGGCCCGGCGCGCGCGTCTTCTTCACCGCCGCTGGACCGCCCGCGCCACCCCCTCTCTCGTAATGGACACCATTAAAAATATTCATTCTCCCCCTCGCCACCCCCTCGGCGCGTCTCTCGCGCGCCGCGAGCGGCGGCCAGAGGCATTTTTATCGCGGCAAGCCATTCGCCTGCGTGATAGCGCTCCCCCCAAGATAAACCGGCGGCCGCGCCGGACAAAACGCGTTTTCTATTTTCGATTTGGCGCCGGGGCCGGCGGGTCTAGCGGCAAAAGGTTTTTATTTTGCCGCGATAACCGGAGGCGTGTGCGTGCTCCTCGTCGCGGGTCACCGAGCCCCAGTACTACCAACCCCCTCCTACCAACCTCCCACCCCCTGTGTTGTGTTGCCTGTTTTTGGGACGCCACCCCCACCCCGCGTAGTTCTCGCTTGCCGGGCTACTGTACGAGTGGTGGAAACGGCAGCAACGTTTAGGTGGTTTAGTAAAGGCGCTTTAAGACGGGGATTTAGAAGAGGCAAAGGAACAAGAGACGCAGTTCAAATGTTTGTAAATCTATCGGACCAAACTGCGTGGTCATCAGTCCGTAGCTTACAAACAAACTAAGGACAAACACACACACACACACACACACACACACACACAAAAGCCCCAGGGAGGACTCGAACCTCCGACGGCGAGCAACCGCGCGCTCCGCAGCGAGGTGCCTTGGACCGCTCAGCTACTCCACCGCGGCAGACGCAGTTGGCCTGCTACGAATCCTACGAGAATGGTAGAAAAAATTATGCTGTTTTTATTGACCTGGAAAACAGATTTCGACAGAGTTAAGTTGAACACACTGATGAATATGTTGGAGAAGAAGGGTATAGAATGGAAGCACATAATCTATATTTAGGGAAGAAAGTAAGAGTAAGGATTGGAAATAAAATGTTGGAAAGAAGCAATATTGGAAGGGCCGTTAGATAACGTTACTTCCAGGGTGGCGGCTGGTGCTTCAGATGACTGGGGGTTCATTTCTTTCGGTGCCAGATCTTAATAGTAGCGCCGTCACCCCCATTCCCTTCCCTCCGCGACCCTCTGAGATATATTTTCGTTACAAGATCTACAGAATGTTTTAGCTTGTTCGCGCTTGCTTCAACTCGAGCTGAGGTATCAAGCCTACCAAGCATATTTGCTTCACACTTTGTAACAGGCTTAAAGCTGAGTGATTTGTTTCTAAGAAGAAAAGCCCCCACCCCGCGTAGCTCTCGCTCGCCATGCTACTGTACGAGTGGTGGCAACGGCAGCAACGTTTAGAGGGTTTAGTAAAGGAGCGTTAAGACGGGGGTTTGGAAGAGGCAAAGGAACAAGAGACGCAGTTGGCCTGCTACGAATGGTAGAAAAAATTATGCTGTTTTTATTGAGCTGTAAAAAAGCGTTCGACGGAGTTAAGTGGAACAAACGGATATGTTGAAGAAGAAGGGTGTAGAATGGACGGACAAACGACTGACGCAGAATATATATTTAGGAAAGAAAGTAAGAGTAAGGACTGGAAAACAAAATGTTGGAAGGAAGCAATATTGGAAGGGCCGAGAATCAGTCGACGGCAGTTGAATGTTGACTCCAGAAGTGTGTTGGAAGTGCAGTGAAATCGAGTAAGACGATAGGTGTTCAAAATAGCCGCAGAATCCGCCACGCTGGACTCTGGAATACTTTCTGAAGTATGTTGACGAGACGCAGTTGGCCTGCTACTAATCGCACGAGAATAGTATAAAAAATTATGCTGTTTTTATTGAGCTGGAAAAAAGCTTTCGACAAAGTGGAACAAACTGACGGATATGTTGATGAAGAAAGGTGTAGAAAGGAAGGATAAACGACTGATGCAAACTCTATATTTAGGGAAGAAAGTAAGAGTAAGAATTGAAAATAAAATGTTGGAAGGAAGCAATATTGGAAGGGCTGTTAGACAACGTTGTTTGCAGTGGCGGCTGGTGCTTCAGATAAGTGGGGGTTCACTTCTTTCAGTGCCAAATCTTAATAGTGGCGCCCCCCCTCGCCCCAACCTCTCCACTCCCCATTGAGATATATTTTCGTTATAAGATCTGCAGAATGTCTTAGCTTGTTTGCGCTTGCTTCAACTCGAGCTAAGGCGTCGGCCTACCAAGTTTCTTTGCTTCGCACTTTGTACCAAGCTTAAAGCTGAGTAATTTGTTTCTAAGAAGGAAAAGCCACCACCCCACGTAGCTCTCGCTCGCCGTGCTACTGTACGAGTGGTGGCAGCGGAAGCAGCGTTTAGAGGGTGTAGTAAATGGACGTTAAGACGGCGATTTAGAAGAGGCAAAGGAACAAGAGACGCAGTTGGCCTGCAATGAATGGTAGAAAAATTATGCTGTTTTCATTGAGCTGTAAAAAAGCTTTAGACAGAGTTAAGTGGAACAAACTGATGGATATGTTGAAGAAGAAGGGTGTAGAAAGGAAGGACAAACGACTGATGCAGAATATGTATCTAGGGAAGAAAATAAGAGTAAGGAATGGAAGTAAAATGTTGGAAGGAAGCAATATTGGAAGGGCCGAGAATCAGTCGACGGCAGTTGAATCTTGATGCCAGAAGTGTGTTGGAAGTGCAGTGAAATCGAGTAAGACGATAGGTGTTCAAAATAGCCGCAGAATCCGCCACGCTGCACTCTGGAATACTTCCTGACGTATGTTGAAGAGGCAGAGGAACAAGAGATGCAGTTGGCCTGCTACGAATCATACGAGAATTGTAGAAAAAATTATGCTGTTTTGAGCTGGAAAAAAGCTTTCTACAAAGTGGAACAAATTGACGGATATGGTGATGAAGAAAGGTGTAGAAAGGAAGGATAAACGACTGATGCAAACTCTATATTTAGGGAAGAAAGTAAGAGTAAGAATTGAAAATAAAATGTTGGAAGGAAGCAATATTGGAAGGGCTGTTAGACAACGTTGTTTGCAGTGGCGGCTGGTGCTTCAGATGAGTGGGGGTTCACTTCTTTCAGTGCCAAATCTTAATAGTGGTGCCCCCCCCCCCCTCGCCCCAACCTCTCCACTCCCCATTGAGATATATTTTCGTTATAAGATCTGCAGAATGTCTTAGCTTGTTTGCGCTTGCATAAACTCGAGCTGAGGCGTCGGCCTATCAAGCTTCTTTGCTTCGCACTTTGTAACAAGCTTAAAGCTGAGTAATTTGTTTCTAAGAGGGAAAACGCCCACCCCGCGTAGCTCTCGCTCGCCGTGCTACTGTATGAGTGGTGGCAACGGCATCAGCGTTTACCGGATTTAGTAAATCCGCGTTAAGACGGGGATTTAGAAGAGGCAAAGGAACAAGAGACGCAGTTGGCTTGGAACGAATGGTACAAAAATTTTGCTGTTTTCATTGAGCTGTAAAAAAGCTTTCGACAGAGTTAAGTGGAACAAACGGATATGTTGAAGAAGAAGGGTGTAGAAAGGAAGAACAAACGACTGATGCAGAATATATATATTTAGCATGAACCACAGACGTTGCCGAGGTGGGGTGGCTTGCGTGCCTCAACGATACAGATAGCCTTACTGTAGGTGCAACCACAGCGGAGGGGTATCTGTGGAGAGGCAAGACAAACTTGTGGTTCCTGAAGAGGGGCAGCAGCTTTTTCAGTAGTTACAAGGGCAACAGTCTGGATGATTGAGCTGGCCTTGTAACATCAGCTAATGTGGCCATGCCACACAGTTACTGCGAACGGCTGAAAGCAAGGGGAAACTACAGCCGTTACTTTTCCCGAGGACATGAAGCTCTGCTGTATGATCATATGATGATGGCATCCTCTTGGGTAAAATATTCCGGAGGTAAATATAGTCCCCCATTCGGATCTCCGGGCGGGGACTACTCAGAAGGATGTTGTCATCAGGAAAGACAATACTGGCATTCTGCGGATCGGAGCGTGGAATGTTAGATCCCTTAATCGAGTAGGGAAGTTAGAAAATTTAAAAAGAGAAATGGATAGGTTGAAGTTAGAAATAGTGGGGATTAGTGAAATTCCGTGGAAAGAGGAACAGGATTTCTGGTCAGGAGAGTACAGGATTATAAATACAAAATCAGTTGGGGGTATTACAGGAGTAGGTTTGATAATTAATAAGAAGATAAGATTGCGGGTAAACTACTATGAGCAACACAGTGATCGCATTATCGTAGTCAAGATAGATACGAAGCCACACTGACAACAGTAGTACAGGTTTATATGCCAACTAAGTCTGCTGATGATGAGGAGATGGAAGAAATATATGAGCTAAAGAAGTTATTCAGACTATTGAGGGAGAGGAAAACTTAATTGTTATGGGAGACTGGAATTCGGTTGTAGGACAAGGAAGTGTAGGGAAGATAGTAGGTGATTATGGTCTTGGCAAAAGAAATGAAAGAGGAAGCCGCCTTGTAGAATTTTGCGCGGAACATAATTTAGTTATAATAAATACCTGGTTTAAGAATCACGAAAGAAGGTTGTATACGCGGAAGAGACCAGGAGACACTGGCAGATACCAGATAGATTTTATAATGGTAAGACATAGATTTCCGAACCATGTTTTAAACTGTAAGACATACCCAGGGGCAGATATAAACTCTGACCATAACTTATCGGTAATGAATTGTAGGCTGAAACTGAAAAAAACTGCAGAAAGGTAGGAAAATAAGGAGATGGGACCTGGATAACTGAAGGAACCTGAAGTTCTTGAGAATTTCAGAGGTTGCTTTAGGCAACAATTGACAGAAACGGGGGAAATAAAACAGTAGATGAGGAATGGGTAGCATTGAGAGATGAAATAGTGAAGGCAGCAGAGGATAAAATAGGTAGGAAGGCAAGACCTACAAGAAATCCTTCGATATCAAAGCACATACTGGATTTGATCTAGGAGAAAATTTAAAAATGCAGTAAATGAAACAGGCAGATTGGAGTACAGAAGACTATGAAATGAATATGCCAGGAAGTGCAAAATGGCTATGCAGGAATGGCTAGAAGGCAAATGCAAGGATGTAGAAGAAATTATAAATAGGGGAAAAATAGATACAGCTTACAGGAAAATAAAAAAGATATTTGGAGATAAGAAAAACAGCTCTATGAATATCAAGAACACAGATGGAAAACCAGTTCTCAGCAAAGAAGGGAAAGCTGAAAGGTGGAAAGAGTATATAGAGAAGCTCTACGAAGGAAATGAACTTAGAGACAATGTTGTAGGAAGGGAGGAAGAAATAGATGAGGATGAAATAGAAGATACTATACTGAGGGATGAATTTGACAGAGCATTGAAAGACCTACTCGAAACAAGTTCCCTGGAGTAGATGACATTCCCTCAGAGCTACTGAAGTGTCTGGTAGAACCAGCCATGACAAAACTGTTTCACCTGGTATGTGAGATGTATGAGACAAGCGAAGTACCTTCAGACTTTAAGAAGAATGTAATTATTCCCAATCAAAAAAAAAAAAAAAAAAAAAAAAAAAAAAAAAAAATGCAGGCACAGACAGGTGTGAAAATTATAGAACCATCAGTTTAATAGGTCATGGTTGCAAATTATTAACACGAATTATTTACAGAAGGATGGAAAAGCTGGTAGATGCCGACCTCGGGGAGGATCAGTTTGGGTTCAGGAGAAATGTAGGAACACGGGAGGCAATACTCACTTTACGGCTTATCCTAGAAGATAGATTAAGGAAAGGCAAACCCACATTCAATATTAATTTAAGTGTAAGGAAATCTTTTCTGAAGGCATTTTTATGGATTACTGCCTTGTACGGGACGACAAACAGTGCGGAAAGGAAGAGAATAGAGACTTTTGAAATGTGGTGCTACAGAAGACTACTGAAGAATAGGTGGGTAGATCGCGTGACTAAAGAAGAGGTACTGAACAAAATTGGTGAGAAAAGGACTTTTGGCATACCTTGACTAAAAGATAGGATCGCTTGGATGTAGGACACATTCTTAGACATCGAGGAATCGTAAAGTTAGTATTGGAGAGAAGCGTGTGGGGTAAAAATCGCAGAGGGAGACCAAGAGACGCTTATAGTAAGCAGTTTCCAATGGATGTAGGTTGCCGTTCTTATGAGGAGATAAAAAGGCTTGCTCAGGATAGAGTAGGGTGGAGAGCTGCATCAAACCAGTCTCCGAACTGAAGACCTTAACAACAACAATTGGTCTGTAAAAGATACTGAACGTTGTTCAATTCTCGTTGATAATGGACACCAGGAACATATGAATGTGAACATGAGCACTAAACCACAGTAAGTAACTGATTACACTGTTAAGTGATTGTAAACAAATGAATCTGTTACGATGAAGAGACAAGCTACCTTGAGGTCACGTGACACTGTAAGCAGCACCGCTTCCTAACCTTATGTATGCGCAAGGGCTGCTCTCCCCCACATGTTTTGCAAATACATGTAAGTACCAATAATTAAAACAGCTGCAGTATCTGTCGGTGTAGTTCAGGTAATAGGGTTTTGGTTTTACAACTATAGGGTCCGTGGATCGAATTCCACCGTGGCAGTTTTTTTTCGTTGTGTTAGAATGCTTACACAATTTTAATATGTAATGGTAATTTTTACGAAAAATGCACGTATTTTCGTTTAAGCATAATTTTCTATATTTTATAAAATGTTTTTAATAATGATGGTTTTAATCAAAAATCATAACAAGTTAATTTTATTACAGTATTGGCCTCAATATTAGTTGAATATTGTTGTCTTTGATTATTGAGTTTCTGAAGAGCTACTACGCTGTTTTTGGAAAGTCATCTCCATAGCTGGTAATGGTTTTCCAAACAGCTAACCTACTTGAAAAATCGTTTTAGGTGACGACCAGGTGTTCAGCTCGTCCACATACACGTAAACAAAAACTGACACAACAATTTAAATTACAGATCACAAAATGTTTTATATAACTGAATTTTAAAAAGTGTAAATTTGTTTACATCCTCTATGAAATTACTCCTCGCACACCAGTTCGACTGGTTGGTTGGTTTATGTTTTCTTTTTTAAATTTAAATCGTCGATATTGACAACCTTTTATAAAATGTAGAAAATTACGAATAAAAAAAAGCGCATTATTCATAAAAATTACTACTAGGTTTCAAAATGGTGTAACTATTCGAGAACAACGAAAAAAAAAAAAAAAACTGTCACTGCAGGATTCGAACCACCCACTGACACTGTGCTTGTCAGGCCTACCAGCTAAGCTACACCGACAGATGCTGCAACTTTTTCATTTATTGGTACTTACATATCGATTTTCTCGAGGATTTATTAGAGTTGCGTCAAATGTCTTTGCCTGACTATCATTTAAGTTCTGAATTTCACCTACCATGAATATATATATATATATATATATATATATATATATATATATATATATATATATATATATATGGTAGGTGAAATTCAGAATCGTACAAGGAGACCACATAGGTATCAGATTATATATATATATATATATATATATATATATATATATATATATATATATATATATATATATATATGGTCTCCTTGTAAGATTTCCTGCTGACATGATGTCAATGGCAGAACGTTGAAAACTGCAAATAATATGCTAAATCATCTGAATGAGGCATATGTTTAAATTGGTATGAGGATTATCATAGCGAAAAGAAAGAGTGTCGTGATTGACAAAAGAAGGAAACTGTCAAATGTTAAGATAGATCATGTACCCAGAAATCAAGTCAAAATTTTTAAATGTCTTTGTAGTACGATCACTGAAGACCTGAGACGTCATCAGAAAGTGAAAACCTGCATTGTTACAGCAAAGGAGGCATTAAACAGAAAGATAACTACGTGGCAAACTGGATAAAGACCTGAGGAAAATGCTTGGCAGGTGTTTTGTTGTGAGTGTAGCATTGTATGGGGCAGAAACATGGACATTTAGACGAGAGGGTGTAAAAAAGGCAAGAAGCATTTGAGATATGTCGAGGAGACTGGAGAGGAGAAACGGGTGTTGGAAAAGGTTGGTGAGAAGCGTACTGTAGGTACATGGCTTGTCTTTGACATTGCCTGTCACAAAAGCGAGTTTCTTGCAACCATGAAGGGATTTTGTACGAGGCGAGGCCTTACTAAAACAATTTCTAAAATAAACTAGCATCCATGTCAAAATTTAGTCATTCCATGGACGTCCTGTCCCCCCCCCCCTCCCCAACACACCGCCAGTAATCGCTGTTGCAACAGTGTTCTAACCTATTTTGTGTAGAAAGAAGTTGCGAACTAGTGAAGTCCGCGCCTCAGGAAGGTATTATGCCAAATTTTCTCTGCCTTTCTGAATATATATATATTTTTCCTCTATTTTCGCGAATTTGAGAATTCTGTTATTAAGTCTGTTTTTCCTAATCCTTATATCCATTTTGATGCCCGTTATGACCTCGACGTAAACATAATACATTTTCTTTGATGATATTGGTATTACGGACAGTAGGCAGCGGTCTAAGTCATGTTTCCATGTCCAGTGTCCAGTTTCCAGTGTCCCCTACTGCTTGCAACATTGTATTCGTATTGCGGGTAGCTTACGAGTCTTGCCTTGCTCGTCACACGTCGTTGCAAATGTAATTAATCACCCAGTAAATACGAGGACAGGTCGATCACTTCGTCAGCCATAAAATTTTACACACGGCGTCAACATCTTCGGTCCGCAGAACAGATTTCGATGACATTTGAATCCTATGTAATTATGGTAGCTCAGCCATCAGCAGCAGTTAATCGGGTGTGACTACACGTCACTGGTGCAGAGCACCACAACATATGATTGGGTAATGATACGCTTTTTAACCTTCACTTATATGTAGTAATATGTAGCTCTTACTACATTAAGTAACCCTGTACCTTCTATGTTTACTTACAGTGTAGTTTGTCTGAAGATGGCAAAAGCTAGTTGCCGAAACCTGTCATTTTAAGTAAACATATTGCTATCTTAGACTGTTACATTAATTAATCTCACCCACAGCTGACTCTCTGACTTCAGTTGACTCTATGAAAAACTAAGCGGATGTCTCCCATTACGTGAAACATCATTTGTAAGTGTGACCGATTCCATTACAATGGCTACGCTTACTTACTCTCTCAGTTAATATTTACCACTTTTCTGTATTTAAAAAAATCTGTACTTTGTAAGTCTATCCTGGGAGGATAGCAGAGGTGCGCGGCAGGTCACGAGTGTTGCCACGTAGAAATATATTCTGCAGTTTGAGAAGTAGAGTCCTATTCTGGTAGCCGGGAAAGAATCAAGGAGCATCTGGTCCGTGCCTTCTTTTTATAAAGCCGTAAGTCTGGAGAACGACAAAAAGTGTTTTGACAGCTGGAGCGAGGTAAACGCCACGATCCGTTAACACAGAAAGCGCTACCCCGGCAGAGAAAAATAAGGGCTTTCGCGCGCGAGAGAGCAGTATCTCTAGGAAGGGATTTCAGAGGAGCGAGTTGAAAACACGGAATTCTTGGCTCGAATGTTCTTTATATATCTGTAGTGTCTGTTCCGAAAGACTAAACACAACGTATATATAATTAAGGCGAAGACTGCAATCTAGCCTTACTTCAGTACGAATGAACTCTGGCACAGAGTAAAATATGTGACTCTGAGCCCGAACTCTTCAGAAATGCCACGAATAATGGGTGACAATGGGCAGGAAAACTGCATTAGTAGTTTGTGCTTAGGGTGTTTGCTTGAGTTTGGCTGGAGGAGTAAACAGATAGTCCGCACGGCTGTGTTGATCACTGTGTCAAAAATCAAGTGTTTGTTAAGCTTAAGGGACTTTACTGCAGGGTCATCAGTCCCTGAACTTACAAACTACTTATGAACTACCTTATACTAAAGGCGACACAAACATCCATGCCCGAGGGGGGATTCGAACCCCCGACCGTAGCGGGCGTGCAGACTGTGACTGGCACGTCGCAGGCCGCTCGGCCACTGCGGCCGGCTGATCACCGTGTCAGCAGAGGCGTTGTGTTCAGCGCAACTGCCTAGTAAACACGAGGACTCGGGTTCGAATTCCGGCCAGCCACAAATTTTTGCTTGTTATAATTTAAATTTGTAGGCATCGTCGTTCGGTGACAGTCTTTTTAAGAACCTTCTGGGTGTACTCTCACCACATCTCACAAAATAAATAAAAATCGAAGAATGTTTTGGTAAAATAAAACTGCAGCAGGTGTTGAGTACTTGAAACTTCCTGGCAGATTAACATTGCGAGCCGGAACCGGGATTCGAACCTGGAACCTTGGCCTTTCGCGGGTATGCGCTCTACCGTCTGAGCTATCCCTGCAGGCTTCATGGTCCGCCCTCAACTTTACCTCTGCCAGTACCTCGCCTCCTAATTTCCAAACTTCACAGTTCTTCTGCGAACCTTGCAGGACTAGCATTCCTGGAAGAAAGGATATGATGGAGGCATGGCATAGCCACAGCCTAAGGGATGTTTCCAGAATGAATTTTTCGCTCTGCAGCGGAGTGAGCTCAGATAGATCTATGCTTTGCAATCGTTGGTTCAGTTTGTTCTTTGTTGTTCGTTCAATATTTGGCTCAGCTTTTTTATTACAGAGGCCGTTTAAACTCCTGACCGGGCGCGCTGAGCGCTGAGCCTTTTGAGCTATCCCGGGACGCTTCACAATCCTTCCACATAACTTTACTTCTGCCAGTCTTTGCCTCCTGCTTTCCAAACTTCACATGAAATTCTGAAAACCTTGAAAAATGCAGAACTAGCACTCCTGGGAGAAAGTATATGATGGAGACATGGCTTAGCCACAGCCTAAGGGATGTTTCCAGATGAGGAATGCTAGTCCTGAAAGGTTCACAGGAGAACTTCTGTGAAGTTTGGAAAGTAGCAAGCGAACTACTGGCTGTCAGCCAAGCGTACCGAATCACCAGCAGAAGAAATTTTTTTGTTACCAACGTATAGTTTTAATACGAATTTGACAATAAATCTAATATATAAGAGTTAATGTATATTTGTCTTTTTGTTCGTATTTTATGCACGGCCATACCGCACATCTGATTGACATAAAACTATGTCAAATATTCCTTCGTATGGTGCATGGCGGAGGGTGTTTTACAATTAGTTAATTCGTTTCTTACGTCTTCGTGCTGAAATGGCTGAACGGATACGAAAGAAATTTGAAACAGAGATAGCTTATACTCTACATTAATACATGGGCTACCTTCCGCAAGCCGTCGTACGGTGCATAGCTGAGGGCAACTTACAATGGGTTAATACATTTGTTTATCTTCACGCTGAAACAGCTGGACAGATTTGACCGAAACGTGGAATGAAGTTAGCTTATATCCCGAATTACTACACGCCCTAAGTTTCGTTAGCTTCCATAGGTTCATGGCTGAGGGTACATTACAAGAAAAATACAAATTGTTTGACTGGTTACCACGAAAGTCAGCACATACGCGTATGTTTTCATGAAGGAGAGGTTCGAGTGCTTCCACGGTCATGGATGTTTGTGTTGTCTTTACCTATGTGTGTGTGTGTGTGTGTGTGTGTGTGTGCGCGCGCGTGTGTGTGTGTGTGTGTGTGTGCGTATGTTTTTAAATTAGTCTCAAAAATCTCATAAGAACATGTTCACCCTTCTTCTCAACCTTGTGCCCCCCTCCACCTCCAGCCCCCCCACTGCTCCTGCGTATTCAACCATGTAGTAACGGGTTCACTCAGCTCAGATGTAAGAAGAGGATTACTGTCAAAAGGTGTTGTTGTCTTTTTTTTTTCACGGTAATGCTCGACCTCAGACAGCGAATGTGGTCATACAACTCTTACGGGAATTTCACTGAGACGTGTTTGATCATCCTTCGTACAGACCGGACCTTGCTCCAAGCGACTTCCATCTCTTCTTACACCTGAATGTGTCTATGGTGGTCAACACTTCAACGATGATGACCAGCTGAAAGTAGATGTTACACACGTTTGAATACACAGGCGGCAACATTTTATCCTTTCTTCTAGGAGTGCTAGTCCTGCAAGGTTCCTAGGAGAACTTTTGTCAAGTTTGCAAAGTAGGAGACGGAGTATTAGGAGAAGGAAAGTTGTGAGGATGGACGTTGAAGCCTGCAGGGATAGCTCAATGATAGAGGGCTTGCCCGTAAAAGGCAAAGGTCCGGACAACCAGAATGACAAGAACTAATCTTACGAATCGTATATGGTTTTAGCCGTATTAAACCGTATTTTTAATCTTTATACGTATTTACATACAGAGCAATACCAGTATTGTTGACAACGAGTTGCAGCTCTCCCGCTTGACAACATGGCCTGGTTAAAAGCGAAATATGTAAACATTGCTCTGAATCATGCACGCTTTCGAATACTCCTAGCTGGATTCAGGCTGTTCTTAGGCTCTGCGCGTTCTTGACGAGCTGTACATACACCAATCCCTTTAAATAGGCCTTAGCAATAAATACAACGAATTGAGCGAGTCACCAGGGTTCCTTCAGTATCAAGGATGGCAAGGAACTGTCTTCCAATAGAAAATGCTACTAGTAGAATAAGGTACAGTATCGAGATATGGGTATTCTGATGTTCAAATCGGTTACTCCAAACTCCTGGATGCTTATTCCCATATTGCACCGACGATTCAAAAGGCAGTGATGAATTTCTACTTGCTGGTCAGCGGGGGCAGATGCCATATTATGTATGGTAAAAATGGTTCAGAATTTGTATTTGCAACGTGTTCAGCATAGTCCGCCGGTACTCTCATGGCGGCGCAGCTCTCTAGGAGGTGGACGCGGCCTTTCCTAGAAGAATCTTGCATCTGATTTACAGAGGCACCAACACTCAGTTTTCTGTCTTATCTAGCGGTGAAAATGACGCTTGCGGTTGATTACGTCGATTAGGTATGACTACTGACCAGCTTCGAGTTGTGGATTTCTTCATACAGAATATTCACATGGTAACTATTTTATTCAGATATTGGTTACGTTTATAATTTTTGTCTGATACAGACCGACATTTTGCTGTGTAAACTCTTTACTTATGTTTTACATGGCGTTTATTTAGACCGAAGCACCGTGGGGCTACCATATTAGTGAAAAAGTCATTTCGCTGCCCTCTAATATGGTGTGTGATCACCTCGGACGCCCAGTACAGTTGCACACCTGCGTGGCATGGACAGCTCTTGAGGGATGTTCGGCCATTCTTCCATGAGTGCAATATCCAGCTTTGCAACCGTTGTGGCAAGAGCTAGTGCATCCCAGACATGCTCGATCGAGTTTAAGTCCGGGGAACAAGCTGGCCACTCCATTCGTTCAATTCATTCACCTTCAAGCATATTGTCCACCAGTGCAGCTCTGTGGGGACGAGCGTTATCGCCCACCAGAAGGAACCCATTTCTTATGGCAACAACGTAGGGCACAAGAAAAGGCCGAAGGGTCACGTCTGTGTACCTCTGTGTACCTCTTGAAGCGCCACTCTGAACGACATAGAGGCCCGTACGTCAGCCAGTACTGACCTCTGGCCACCATGATATGGTGATATCCTGTTTTGATTCCACGTTCTCTCCAGATGAGGGAACGACGATTTTCCGGCTGAACATAAAATTTTGATTTAGTAAGGTTAACAGGTGGGGTTTAACAGGTTTAAGATAATTGCAAAATGACAAGGTGACTATAGCTGTTTATGTTTTAACTCAGTTCTATCAGTTTCGGTTAGTGAACCATTTTCAGGCGCTAGCAGAGTTTAGCCAATAGCTTATGTTAAGCTATTGGCTAAACTCTGCTAGCGCTTGAAAATAGTTCACTAACCGAAACCGATAGCAATGAGTTAGAAAAATAGCTATCCTCAACGTTTCATTTTGCAATTACAAAATTTTGACACATGTGTTAACAGAACTCCATGCCATATGTGACGACTCCATTTCCGATGTTACTCCGCCCAGTTTCTGCTGGCTAAACGGTGTCGTGTTTTTAATGGTACACCCAACATGGGCCTCATTCCCGAAGTCGATTTCGGATTCTTGTGTTGATATTGCGCGTGCTTTTTCTGCTTGCATTGCAGCTGAGTTGCATTCGACCTCCTGTCTCGACGGGATGTTAACTGGAGGCAACGGTCATCTCTTGCTAACGATATCCGTCGACCACCTTTGCCTTCTTTTAAAGGTTCCTGTTGTCTGAAATCGCGTCCAGTTCCTAGGCATTGCACTTTGGGACACTCCAATAGCTGCAGCCATCTTACTCTGTGCCGATTCCAACCCTGCTAAGGCTCTCCATGCTATAGTTTTGGGTAAGTCACTTTGTTGTTGTATTGCAATACCTGCTTTCTTCACTATCTGAACCCAACTGCGTTGGTAAACACCGATCCTTCTGCAGCAACTTTCTGTTATTACCAGTATATCGGTTGCCGTAATGTTGTTGTTTCCACTCCGTAGAACCGACAGAAATCGCGTCGAACCAGTTTGGTTCATCCTGCCGATTACAGTACTTCAAAAACTATATATTTCAACTGATAACCTAATTGTTTTGACCTGTGTACTTACTTACTCAGAAGTAATGGGAAGGCGTACTACAAAATAATTAAGGAAGTACAAGAGACGTATTTGCTTAGTATCTAGGTTTTGATCAACTCTGCCTGGCAGGTAAGGCGCCCTTCTGCGGACTACGCGGATGATCCCTGGCGGAGTTTTGACTCCTCCCGCTGATATGTGTAGGTGTTTATGTAGTTTGTATGTCTAGGGACTGATGTCCACTGCAGTTTGGACCCATAGCTACACAAACATTTCAACGTTTTGAGATCAACTCTTATAACAGCTCGTATTAAGAATGCGGCACAAGAAAAGAAATTTTGGCTAATATTACGAACCAATCAAAGGACTGGCACATACGTTTGCTTTTCCGGAGTAGCACGCATCAGAAAGGAACGCGAAAATAAAGCATACAGTTTACTGAAATCGACACGACGCAATACTAAGAACTTTTGGAGGAAACTCATCGTTATCGAGTATTGCGGCAAGAAATCATGATGCATTATATTTTTAAAGGCGAAGGATACAATGAGCATAACCTTCATGTTTGACGCTACTTTTCCCTTCTCGGAGATACAAGATGCTTCTACTGGAGTAATTGAGCCTTTGTGCTGAACATCATATGCGAAAGTTCACATTTATTTACCAGTTATATACCGTTTCAGGAGTTTTACGTCGTTGCTGAGTTCGTCTAACGACCTCCAAACAACTTACTTTAAAAGCTATTATCATTCATTATTTTTGAACATATTTATCCGAAAGTAGTTCATTTCGTAAGACAATTTATATACCAATTTAATCAGCGATATCTTTGGTAGTGATTTGGTATAGAAAAAAATATCCGTTAATCACAATTAACAGTGATTTACCTAGCACACGACGGGTTTGGGCCTTGTATTCGCGTTCATATAGTTATATATTCAATTGCATTGGTTGTTATTTGCTTTTAAATTTGCAACTAGTTGCTTTTATGGATGTTTTTTATATCTTCATAACAAGGAACGAAGTTTAGGGTTTAACGTCCCATCGACATTATAGTCCAAGCATTCTGAGACGGCGTAATATTAAATTAGCTAAAATTATTACCTGAAAACAAAAAAATACGAAAGTATAGGAAACTAAATTTAAATAGATTTTTTTTTCATGAAACTCGAGTCAAGATAGCGAACACTGCTGAAAAAACTGTTTTTGTAAATAAATAGAAAACGATAACTCCGATGGTAAAATGTTAAATGTCCTTTGAAAGACACCTTTCCAACATTTTCCAGGAGTGATTTAGGGGAATCACGGGAAACCTAAATCTACATGGCCGGGGGCATGTCTGAATCGCCGTCCTTCCGAATACGAGTCCAGTGTGTTAGCAGTGGGCCACCTCGCTCGGCTAACTAGTTTCGAGCCACTGCAGGCTCATAATCATTGACAATGTTACAGGTTAATTGTAATGCCAAGTTTAGCAAAGTACTGTCATTTGTGCGTATTGCAAAGAGCCCAATATACAGCAATGGAATGGATTTACAACGATTAAAACCACAAACCACTACTACAGCTGGTACACTTGATATAATTTCCTGTAACATCTCCACTGATGATTCACAGTGGTTTGGAAACTATTTGAGAAAGAATAATAATAAAAAAACATCAATAAAAGAAACTATTTGCACTAAAGTTGCAGTTCGCACTCCAGGATGATATATAGAAATTCATTGTCTTGTTTCCACATTCAGTGTTCGGCTCCACTATTTAAGCAAGAAAGCAAATTTTGTGACGACGGTTAACTGAGGAAGAAGGAAGCTTAGGGTTCAACGTCCCGTCGGACGACTCACAAACACAAATGACACAAGGTATGTCCACCAAGTAAGTTTCGTTTGGTTATATAAAACAAACGTATATAGACATAGAAAAAATATTTATCAAAGCAAGACTTATGAGTCTCGAGGGAGTTTTGCGAGCGTCATATGAATAAAATTCTTTTATCGCTTTTATTTTCTAGAACATTACCGGTTTCGGGACAGCTGCCCATCTTAAGATCGAAATTATAAACTTACATAGTAACCTGTCCTGTGATGAACGAATGTTCACAGTCGTTATTGTACAAAAATCTATAACTGTTAAACTACTTTTCTACATAGCTTCAGAAGAAATTTTGTAGGCACTTGTCAA
Source organism: Locusta migratoria (assembly GCA_026315105.1). Taxonomy (NCBI): domain Eukaryota; kingdom Metazoa; phylum Arthropoda; class Insecta; order Orthoptera; family Acrididae; genus Locusta; species Locusta migratoria. The sequence continues at coordinate 457,390,857 of CM048746.1, forward strand.
AGTGTGGCACAAGTTTTGTATGTCTCCTTCATAGAAGGTTGCCGCCTGTGCAAGGGCTCGGCTAACTAGTTTCGAGCCACTGCAGGCTCATAATCATTGACAATGTTACAGGTTAATTGTAATGCCAAGTTTAGCAAAGTACTGTCATTTGTGCGTATTGCAAAGAGCCCAATATACAGCAATGGAATGGATTTACAACGATTAAAACCACAAACCACTACTACAGCTGGTACACTTGATATAATTTCCTGTAACATCTCCACTGATGATTCACAGTGGTTTGGAAACTATTTGAGAAAGAATAATAATAAAAAAACATCAATAAAAGAAACTATTTGCACTAAAGTTGCAGTTCGCACTCCAGGATGATATATAGAAATTCATTGTCTTGTTTCCACATTCAGTGTTCGGCTCCACTATTTAAGCAAGAAAGCAAATTTTGTGACGACGGTTAACTGAGGAAGAAGGAAGCTTAGGGTTCAACGTCCCGTCGGACGACTCACAAACACAAATGACACAAGGTATGTCCACCAAGTAAGTTTCGTTTGGTTATATAAAACAAACGTATATAGACATAGAAAAAATATTTATCAAAGCAAGACTTATGAGTCTCGAGGGAGTTTTGCGAGCGTCATATGAATAGAATTCTTTTATCGCTTTTATTTTCTAGAACATTACCGGTTTCGGGACAGCTGCCCATCTTAAGATCGAAATTATAAACTTACATAGTAACCTGTCCTGTGATGAACGAATGTTCACAGTCGTTATTGTACAAAAATCTATAACTGTTAAACTACTTTTCTACATAGCTTCAGAAGAAATTTTGTAGGCACTTGTCAAAGTGTGGCACAAGTTTTGTATGTCTCCTTCATAGAAGGTTGCCGCCTGTGCAAGGGCAGATTCAGGAAAGAGAGAGAGAGAGAGAGAGAGAGAGAGAGGGTGAGGAAGGGAAAGAATCTAAGCATTAGAATAATCAACTTTTACTTACGGGCAGCATGTAATTGTGTTTTTAAAAATGCAAAATCCCTGTAATTAACATAACGTAATTTGACTTATTGTGTTATGCTTCCATTTAATTGCTCCTTGCTCTTTTTTCACAGTAATTTACGTAAAAAATAAATAAAAGTTGTTTATTATTTCATGATTGTTAGAGAGATAAATGAGCTATGGTGTATGTTTTACTCATACGTAAATAAAGGATTTAACTGTGTGAAGAAAAAAAAAACTGTATTTCAAGGGCTGCGTTCAGACTAGCGCGTTGAGGCGTTTTCGGTAAACGGTTCATCTCCCTGGAGTCTTTTCCTAGACTCTAAGAGAGAGTACTGCCACCTATTACAAATAATTTTATTTGAAGCTACACGTTTCGATTTTCTAGTTATTGGAGCAAATTAGAAGTTTCAACGGCATTTTTACACACATCAGATACAAAGGATTTTCATGGTAGTAGAAATTCTTCTTGAAACACAGTGAAGCGTAATTTTCAGAATGAAGTTTTCACTCTGTAGCGGACTGTGCGCTGATATGTAACTTCTAGGCAGATTGAAATTGTGAGCTGGAACCTGGATTCGAACCTGCGCCTTTTTATTTATTTATTTTTTAAATATTGAGATAGATCTATGCTTTGCAATCGTTGGTTCAGTTTGTTCTTTGTTGTTCGTTCAATATTTGGCTCAGCTTTTTTATTACAGAGGCCGTTTAAACTCCTGACCGGGCGCGCTGAGCCACGGCGCCCGGCAACCTTTTGAGCTATACCGGGACGCTTCACAATCCTTCCACATAACTTTACTTCTGCCAGTCTTTGCCTCCTGCTTTCCAAACTTCACATGAAATTCTGAAAACCTTGCAAAATGCAGAACTAGCACTCCTGGGAGAAAGTATATGATGGAGACATGGCTTAGCCACAGCCTAAGGGATGTTTCCAGATGAGGAATGCTAGTCCTGAAAGGTTCACAGGAGAACTTCTGTGAAGTTTGGAAAGTAGCAAGCGAACTACTGGCTGTCAGCCAAGCGTACCGAATCACCAGCAGAAGAAATTTTTTTGTTACCAACGTATAGTTTTAATGCGAATTTGACAATAAATCTAATATATAAGAGTTAATGTATATTTGTTTTTTTGTTCGTATTTTATGCACGGCCATACGGCACATCTGATTGACATAAAACTATGTCAAATATTCCTTCGTATGGTGCATGGCGGAGGGTGTTTTACAATTAGTTAATTCGTTTCTTACGTCTTCGTGCTGAAATGGCTGAACGGATACGAAAGAAATTTGAAACAGAGATAGCTTATACTCTACATTAATACATGGGCTACCTTCCGCAAGCCGTCGTACGGTGCATAGCTGAGGGCAACTTACAAAGGGTTAATACATTTGTTTATCTTCACGCTGAAACAGCTGGACAGATTTGACCGAAACGTGGAATGAAGTTAGCTTATATCCCGAATTACTACACGCCCTAAGTTTCGTTAGCTTCCATAGGTTCATGGCCGAGGGTACGTTACAAGAAAAATACAAATTGTTTGACTGGTTACCACGAAAGTCAGCACATACGCGTATGTTTTCATGAAGGAGAGGTTCGAGTGCTTCCACTGGCATGGATGTTTGTGTTGTCTTTATATATATATATATATATATATATATATATATATATATATATATATATATATACCTGTGTCTGTGTGTGTGTGTGTGTGTGTGTGCGTGTGTGCGCGCGCGTGTGTGTGTGTGTGTGTGTGCGTATGTTTTTAAATTAGTCTCAAAAATCTCATAAGAACATGTTCACCCTTCTTCTCAACCTTGTGCCCCCCTCCACCTCCAGCCCCCCCACTGCTCCTGCGTATTCAACCATGTAGTAACGGGTTCACTCAGCTCAGATATAAGAAGAGGATTACTGTCAAAAGGTGATATTGTCTTTTTTTTTTTTTTTTTTTTTTTTTTTTTTTTTTTTTTTTTTCACGGTAATGCTCGACCTCAGACAGCGAATGTGGTCATACAACTCTTACGGGAATTTCACTGAGACGTGTTTGATCATCCTTCGTACAGACCGGACCTTGCTCCAAGCGACTTCCATCTCTTCTTACACCTGAATGTGTTCAAATTCAAATGTTTGTAAATCTATCGGACCAAACTGCGTGGTCATCAGTCCGTAGCTTACAAACTACTTAAACCTAGGTAAACTAACCTAAGGACAAAGACACACACCCATGCCCCAGGGAGGACTCGAACCTCCACGGCGAGCAACCGCGCGCTTCGCAGCGAGGCGCTATAGACCACTCGGCTACTCCACCGCGGCCTGAATGTGTCTATGGTGGTCAACACTTCAACGATGATGACCAGCTGAAAGTAGATGTTACACACGTTTGAATACACAGGCGGCAACATTTTATGAATAAGGCATACAATAACTTGTGCCACGATATGAAAAGTGCCTACAAAATTTCGGTAGCTATGTTGAAAAGTAGCTTAACAGTTATAGAATTTTGTACAATAAATATATTTATCTGTACACGTTTGTTTTATATAATCAAACGAAATTTCCTTTGTGGACTTACCTAGGAGTGGTGAAGCGTCACGTCTTGAAAAACTGATAGAAAATCTTTTTCTACATCCTATAAATGACCAGTCACAGAATCCAAATGCGTCCGTTTTGTATAAAATTTACTCAGTATTTTAGCTTTTTCCGTGATTTCATCAGTTACTGCGCTTGGTTTCCCCAGATGTCAGTTACAATTTCTTTATGACCTTCCTTTAAATTCTTGATCTATTCTCAATTCCTTATTTTAGTCACGTGTAACTGAAATGAAACGAAATAATAAGAAGAACCGTAGTACTGGATATAATTCATTCTTCTTTGTTTGAAGTGGATCTAGGCGTATGTCTGTGTATCGGAGGTATAGGACACTATGTAACGTTTACTAAGTTTTAGAGGAGAGGAGTTTGAAGATATTGTACAGGTTCTCCCTTAAATATCTTGCCTATTAACAGTATCACCGTAACGAAATTTGGTCAGTTTACACGTTTAACATGAAGTGTCATGCTGCTTCACATATAATTGCCTTTTTTCCATTTTGTACCAGTTTTTCAGATATATAATGGGCATCGTGTTGTATACCTCTCATAAACAAGTTGCATTTTGTGAGACAGAGGTCTTGGTATTTAATGGATAGTTTTACGAAATAACATTAATTTCATTGTAAGAATATATTACATGAACAGAAAATTACTCACATTGTGGTACAACTTGCTGTACGAACATAAATAGCACATTTGGTTCTCACATCTATGTCTTCTTCTGGATTGTCTGTTACGTTTGTATTACGTGTATATTCTGGTTTGTTATAAAATACACGACGACCTGAAGGGATATATGGCAGCAGTGCCTTAAATCATACTTCTGTAGCGAAATAGGTCTTGGGACACCTGAGAGTTGGTTCAAGTTTGCCGGAAATGTAAGTCCATGTCTGCTGACCTAACGTCATCTGTTGTCACCATCAAAAGATGTTTTGAAGTACAGAATTGCCATGTTCTCCTGTTTCACTTGTAACTGCACACACTTTGGTAACAAAAAATGGCCTTTTCCTCATATCCATTTTCTCCTGATCAAGGGGAAGCGTTTCAGAGTCTTTTATGGCATAACGTGAATTAAAACTTTTGAAATCTTGAAGTTTCATATTATGAACAATGTACTTGCTGGAAGTGTGTCTTGCCAATTGTTGCCAGTCCCACGATGTTAAAATACTTATATTATTCCATTTCTTACGTTTCCTCTCTGTCAACTCATGAACATGGATATGGCCTTTTAATAGGAACTTCTGAGTTAGGCGTCTTAATTTGTGGATACTTATGCAGTAACTAGCACTTGTCCGTCCGAAGTGTGATTTCTTCAACATTACTTTCAGATATGACACTATCTGCCCACTTAAAAATTGCACTTTCCTTTCCGCCTCGCTCTCCTTTTGACTCTTCCCACATCACACAGTGATCTGAGGAGTCGGATGCATAATACAAGGTAAATTTTAATATCCAAAGTTTCCTTTTACAGAACCTAATACCGCAGTGTGCAGACGTACACAGCGCTGTGTCCAGATAGTGTAGTATACCTCTAAGGTCAAGTGGGCTTGATGTTATTTCACTGCACCGTAACTCCGCCAATATTCACGTAGGACAGAGTCTGGTACACCTCTGAGTAGAGGACAAAAGACCCATATGAATGTACCAATAATCTCGTTTTGTACAAAAATGGACATAGCGTCCTATACCTCCGACCCACAGATGTATACTGACGACACCGTACCTCACCAACGACTTTTAATCAAATTGCGTGGTTATGGTATATCGCCCCAAGTTTGCGACTGGATAGGCGATTTCCTGTCAGAGATGACTCAGTTTGTAGTAATCGATGGTAAGGCATCGACTAAAACAGAGGTGATATCGGGCGTTCCTCAGGGATGTGTTATTGGTCCTCTACTGTTTCTTATTTACATAAACAATTTATATACCTAAGCGATTTGGGAGAAAATCTAAGCAGATCTCTTAGGTTGTTTGCAGATGACGCCGTCATTTACCGTCTAGTAAAATCATCTAAAGATCAAAACCAGCTGCAGAACGATCTAAATAAGATATCACTATGGTGTATAAATTGGCAATTGACTCTAAATAATGAGAAGTCGTCGACATGAGAATGAAAAGAAATCCGTTAAACTTCGTTTACAAAATAATTCAATCAAAAGTGAAGGCCGTAAACTCCACTAAATAACTAGGAATTACTATTACTTCAGACTTAAACTGGAAAGAACACATAGATAATTTTGTATGAAAGGTGAACCAGAGACTGCGTTTTATTGGCAGAACCCTTACAAGATGCAACAGAACTACTAAAGAGACTGCATACACTATGCTTGTCCGTCCTTTTTTGGAGTACTGCTGCCCAGTGTGGGATCCTTATCAGGTGGGTAAGAGTCCGAAGAAGGGCAGCCCGTTTTGTATTGTCACGATACAGGGGAGACAGCGTTACGCAAATGATACAGGATCTGGGATGGGAATCTACAACAACGGCGCTTATCGCTGCGGCGTGGGCTACTTACGAAACTCCAATCGCCAACATTTTCCTCCGAATGCGAAAATATATTGTCGACTGCCACTTACATAGGTAGAAAAGATCATCAGAATAAAATACGAGAAATCAGATCTCGAACGGATAGATTCAGGTGTTCATTCTTCCCGCGCGCTATTCAAGAATAGAATGGGAGATAAATAGTATAAAGGTGGTTCGATAAACCCCCTGCCAGGCACTTAAATGTGATTCGCTGAGTATCCCATGTAGATGTAGAATACGGTTCCTACGTCGATGTAATGTACTCTGTAATGTTCTATCTCGATTGAGGTGACAAATTTATGTATTCTGCACACTTTTAACTAGAGGGTGACCGATACATGATTTGTGTCTGAAACCGAAACCATTAATTAAGTTAATTAAGTTAAAATTTCTGTATATTTACCTTACACCACAAATGACTAGATATTCCACATTTTTCAAGATCCCCTACCTGTACTAAGCCTTATCGAGTGTGTGTATAGCTAATCAGAAGTCTGTAGAAAATGGCATTGGAGTGGAACTGGTTTAGACAAATCGACAATACTTTTATTAAAGTACTTCCAAATTCGATTCTCTTCTCCTCGTTGTAACATTTTCTACCTAAAAAATAATAATTAAAGGAAGTTAGACAGTAAGTAAAATGAACTCAATACAGCGGAGTCTCGATATTTCGAATCTCGGATTACGATTTCCCATAAATACGAGCGTCATGAATCAAAACAACAACTGCGGGTAGATTCTGTCTTCACAGAAAAAGGCACTACACCATTATAAAACGAAGTAAAGACTAAAACCTTTAGGCCGCCAATGTGAATGTTCAGAAATTTTGTTTTAAAAAAGGTCGAATTTTTTTTCACAAGTGTATACTTTTCAAGATAGATTTTCTTTTCACGCGTAAATTTCGATAGTTCGAAGTGATCCCGGCCCCGTTCACCTCGAATTCTCGAATTAATGACACTACGGTATAGCTACCACAAATTCCACATTCCTTCATATCTTCTTCTTGGAAGATACTCTTTAGGTACACAACAGACATGCAAAATAGATACAATGAAATGACAGAGCGTCAGCATGACTACTAAATACAAAATAGAAAGTAATCATTTGCCACCTTCAGTTCCGTTTTTTACAGTCAGAAGACAACTTCACATATTTCCTTTTGGGCATTCCTGAGCACATAGCAGCTTCAATCAGTGCTGCAGAAAGTATTTCGAAATGTGAAGTCACAGTTCTAACAGTATGATTGTTGTTAGTATAAATTTTCGCAAACAGTACAGGACAAGGTGTGTACCACATATTCAATGTTTCCTAAATACTTATTAATTATTTAAAATAAGCTTTTCACTTTCAAGAAAAGTAATTAATCAAACTTTACAGCATAACAACATGATAACCCATTCCATTACGTACAATACTATTAAGTTACACTCCTGACCATTAAAATTGCTACACCACGAAGATGACGTGCTACAGACGCGAAAAATTAACCGACAGGAAGACGATGCTGTGATATGCAAATGATTAGCTTTTCAGAGCATGCACACAAGGTTGGCGCCGGTGGCAACACCTAACAACGTTCTGACGTGAGGAAAGTTTCCAACCGATTTCTCATACACAAACAGCAGTTGATCACCGTTGCCTGATGAAACCTTGTTGTGATACCTCGTGTAAGGACGAGAAATGTGTACCATCACGTTTCCGACTCTGATACAGGTCGAATTGTATCCCATCGCTATTGCGGTTTATCGTATCGCGACATTGCTACTCGCATTGGTCGCGATTCAATGACTGTTAGCAGAATATGGAATCGGTGGGTTCAGGAGGACAATACGGAACGCCGTGCTGGATCCCAACGGCACTAGCAGTGGAGACGACAGGCATTTTATCAGCATGGCTATTACGGATCGTGCAGCCACGTAAGATCCCTGAGTCAACAGATGGGGATGTTTGCAAGACAACAACCATCTGCACGAACAATTCGACGACGTTTGCAGCAGCATGGACTATCAGTTCGGAGACCGTGGCTGCGGTTACCCTTGACGCTGCAGCACAGACTGGAGCGCCTGCGATGGTGTACGCAACAAAGAACCTGGGTGCACCAATGGCAAAACGGCATTTTTTCGGATGAATCCAGGTTCTTCTTACAGCATCATGATCGTCGCATCCGTGTTTTGCGACATCGCGGTGAACGCACATTGTTATTCGTTATCGCCATACTGGCGTATCACCCGGCGCGATGGTAAGGGTGCCATTGGTTACACGTCTCGGTCACCTCTCGTTCGCATAGACGGCACTTTGAACAGTGGCCTTTACATTTCAGATATGTTACGTCCCGTGGCTCTACCGTTCATTCGATTCCTGCGAAACCCTACATTTCAGAAGAATAATGAACGGTTGCATGTTGTAGGTCCTGTACGGGCCTTTCTGGATACGGAAAATGTTCGATTGCTGCCCTGGCCAGCGCATTCTCCAGATCTCTCACCAACTGAAAACTTCTGGTCAATGGTGGCCGAGAAATTGACTCGTCACAATACGCAAGTCACTACTCTGGATGAACTGTGGTATCGTGTTGAAGCTGCATGGGCATCTATACCTGTACACGCCATCCAAGCTCTGTTTGACTCAATGCCCAAGTGTATCAAGGCCGTTATTACGACCACAGGTAGTTTTTCTGGGTACTGGTTTCTCAGGATCTATGCACCCTAAATGCGTGAAAATGTAATCACATGTTAGTTTTAGTAAAATATATTTGTCCTATGAATAGCCGTCTATCATCGGCGTTTCATCTTGGTGTAGCAATTTTAATGAGCAGAAGTGTAAAATGTTACTAACGAAGTATATCACTATACGATACTATTGCTTTATATTGTGTTTAACAACAAATTACCCACACTTTTTACGTGGGAGGATTGACTCCTAGCAGTTAAACGGCGCACAGTCAACTGAGGTGCAACGTTATTGCTGACTGAATCCATCCAGGACGCGTGCGGACTTAATGAATGAGTTTAAGAAAGCTAATTTCTGCAAAGCCGAAGATTCGGCTGATTTCTGGCCAAAACCGAAACTGCGGCCGAAACTGGCCGTAATCGAAACCGAATATTCGCTTGGTCCTTCGTTGATATTCCGTAATATTCACAGAATATATGACATCAACTGCGATTGGGCAAAGCTGAAAATGTGTACCCAGCCAGGATTCGAACCCGGGTCTCCTGCTTTCTAGGCAGTTGCGTTGACCCCTACACCACTTTTTTTTTCTTTTTTTTTTCTTTAGGGCCTCCTTCTTCCCCTTCAGCCCCACCTTACGCTCTCCAAAATCGCCTTCTTTGGCGTCGGCTTCATATGCCTTTCAAACGAAAATATCCGTTTCTTCGCAGTTCGTATTTGAAGTACCGTTCTTGGTACTTTAAATTTTTATTTTACATACTTGTGTTTTAACTGAAAGAAATATGCCTTTTTGCATTTTAAGACAAACGTAAAATTCCTTATCCGAATACCTTGCTTTATTAAATAGTTTACTTGAATAATACGAAACTAATGATGTTTTTCAAAAGGAAAGAAAAGGAAAATAATTAAGAAAAATTATCTTCGTCACTTTACCTCTTCTTTCTTCTTCGGCAGAAATGCTTTTTCGGGGTTCTGTTGAGGCCTTCACGGCTACCGTAGCGGCCCCGGGGCACACGAAGTCCTCACCGTACTTCACCCTCAACAGCACTCCCCTACTTTGGCATTCTACCTTGTTCTGTCTATTTCATGATGTGTACATATTAACCTATACCTTGTTTCTGAAACAAAATTTTCAACATGTTTCCAAAATTCTTTTTATGGTCTTTTTTCTTGTATATTTTGAAGTATTCTTCTTTTATATATTCTCGATATTCTGGTACATTGTCGGTTCCTTTTTTGTTGACTACATAATTTACAAAATTTCCGAATAGCCATAATATTACGTTGTTCTTTTGTGATGGGAAAGAAACATCTTCTGGGAAGAGTAAATTGTTTATTGTTAATTCCCTTCCATCGCTCCGTTTGATGAAAGCGACTTGAAATATAACGTCTTTCCATATATTTTTGTATCCGTTACAAATGAAGCGATGGCTTAATGAGTCCAAATGTTTGCATTTTGGGCATTCGTTGGTCGCGCTTAGTCCTATTGAATAAAGTTTTTCGTTCGTACTAACGAGATTATTTATAACTCTATACCATGATGCTTGCACATCTGTTGTCAGCATTCGGTTATTTATATTCGCCCAAATTTTCCCCCAGTTTTTGTTAGGGTATTTCAGCTCCATCTTATTTTGGTTATCGGTTGATTTCAACTTATCTACTATATATTTGCTTGTTCTCTTGTGTTTATCCCTTAGAATACATGTCAAGTAGCTTAGCTCTACGTAAAAAGACTGAATGTGCTTCAGTTTGTAGCTTATTTTACTAACATCTACTGGTGGCTGCAGGCTGCCAGGTTTCAGAAGGTTGAACAGAGCAGCAGTTATGCTGTTCGGTTGCGTCTCTATAAGGTTGAGTGTCCTTTTAATGAAGAGGGCCGTGCTTTTTGTCCGAATGTCTGTCAGCCCGAGGCCTCCTTTTTCTGGTCTCATGGTGGTTGTTCCTACCGCTACTCTGAATATATGCCCTTTGCATACATATCTGCAGATAGTGCTCATTATAGTTCTCGCAGTTGCAGGAGGTGTAGGTAAAATCTGAGCGACGTATGCCGCTTTTGATAGAACTGCGCAATTTATTAGCTTAATTCTCTGCTTTATATTTTAGTCTCTTGTTTCGTCCATTATTGAGCTGCCTCTTATTTTTCCTAGGACCTGTTTCCAATTTGCGGCCGTTGTTCTTAACGGGCAACTGTAGAACGTTCCTAGGGTCTTGTGGTGTTCTACTGTGTGTGCCCACGGTAGCTGACCACTGGGGACACAGTGATCACCGCACCTGCAAGGACTACCTAAGCACGCCTCCCGTCAGATACAAATTCCCAGCTTCGCCCTGCCCACAGTACTCAAAATCGTAGTTATGAAACTAGGGCGGTCGTCACTGTGTCCTCAGTGGTGTAGGGGTCAGCGCGACTGCCTAGAAAGCAGGAGACCCCGGTTCGAATCCCGGCTGGGTACACATTTTCAGCTTTGCCCAATCGCAGTTGATGTCATACATTCTGTGAATATTAAGGAATTTCCTTGATTATAAAATGTCTAAGGGTGGCTTTTTGCAGAGACGACAACACTGAACACTTAATAAATTAGTAATAAATTAAATTAACAAACGCCTTCAAGTGTTCAGCGAAAGGATGACAACACTTAATCCAGTCGTCATCTCGTTTTATTTCAATGCAGTTCTCCTGACACCTTTACACAACAATCTTCATTCCACTTTCTTCATTCACTTTCATGACGATTATCCTTTCAAATTTGATTAAATAAATAGTACTTCTTTGTGTTTTGGCCTCCTTTTCCTCAGTTGCAGTTATACAATTTGTATAGGTTATGACACCGTCTTATGGAACTGTAAATTAGTCTACTTCAGACCAGACGTGTTTCGCTTTATTCTAAAGCATCTTCAGTGGTCAGCTATACAAGAAATGGTTTGTATTACATTATTTGTTTGATTTTTTACTAAATTCGATCGGTAACAGTTCTCATGCAATTGGACTGTTTTGATTCTGATGAAATTAGTAATAAATTAAATAAATTATTAATATTAGTAGTCCATTTTATTCAGAATCAAAACTATCCAATTGCATGAGAACTGTTACCGATCGAACTTAGCAAAAAATCAAACAAGAAATGTAATACAAACCATTTCTTGTACAGCTGACCACTGAAGATGCTTTAGAATAATGCGAGACGGGTCTGGTCTGAAGTAGACTAATTTACAGTTGCATAAGACGGCCCCATAGCCTATACAGATTAATATCTTCAGTATCTAGAGAATGATGGAAGTTCTTTCTTATTTTGCGTTCTCTTCCTTTTACTAATGATTGTTTGCTTCTTGTCCTTACTTTCTCATCCTAACATCTTTTAATACCTCCCGATTTTCTTCTCCTCCTTTTCTACCCGTTGTTTATTTTTTCCTCCCCTTTCTTTCTTCTTTATCTTCATCTGTGACACTTTTTAATATTTTTCAAGGGAAGTTATGTTTCGTTTGTATTTTCAAAAATTATATTTTCTTCTGTCTATACAACTTTACTGAAAAAAATGCAGTGTTGTATGTTATAGAGCAAATTTTTAGTCCATCTATCTGAATGGAACACATCCTTTATTACATGAATTACGAGAGAAAAATATATGTTGCATAACTAGGTTTCACATTGCAGGTGAAACTCAGAAGCGAATAATGATCGTTGAGCAAGGTCACACTGTATAGTCAATTTATAAACAACTGAATTTCTCAAAATTACTTACTGTGTCTGGTAAATTTAACTATTGCCTCACACCTTAAAATAGTTTTCATTGTTAACCCGGTGTATTTATTATAAAACAATCTTTTGACCCCCGCAGATCTCTCTCTTTTCTTATATAATGCTATGTTAGCGTGCTATCATTGCACTGAGTCTTCAAAACTGTGAGACTTTTTGTTTCATTTGGCGTGGGGTAAAAAGGGGTGGCAAGTATTAGAATCTTTCTACTGAGCCAGAGTTTAGCTGACGATGAGAATTCTCCCCCCCCCCCCCCCGCCCCCAGCAGGCCGTCCTGGATCCGTCCCTGACTGAGAACTGATGATCAACGAGGAATCGCGTAATTTTAATATAAACTTCATTTCCATTTCTTAGGCATATGTTTTGCATTTCGAAACGCTAGTATTCAGGCATCCTCCTGGCTGGTTGTTGTATGGTGCAAGTACTTCCTTCTGTGGTGGTGGCTCCCCCCCCCCCAAAAAAATTCAAATGTTCAAATGTTTGTTAAGCTTATGGGACTTAACTACGGGGTCATCAGTCCCTAAACTTACAAACTACTTATGAACTACTTACGAACTAGGACGGCACAAATATCCATGCCCGAGGGGGAATTAGAACCCCCGACCGTAGTGGCCGTGCTGACTGTGACTGGAGCACCTCAGTCATCTCGGCCACCGCGGCCGCCCCCCCCCCCTCCCCCCCCCCCCCTCCGGGGGTCGTGACCCACAGGTTCAAAAACACTGCTCTAGAGAAATCATTACTGGCGAAAAAATAAATAAAAAACTCTTCTTGATTGTTGGGTCTGCAGTGTAATAAATGTCGATGAAGGACATTGTAATGAAAGTTCCATATCACTGCTTTATTATATAACGCTACAGCTGTTTCAGCTTTTTGCCATTATCAAGCGCCTGCGTATATAAGTATTACACCAATCAATTTCCTTTCTATTTCAAGTGAAATACTACGAAAATATATGTAAACATTTGTTATGATTTTTTTCTTATAACTTACGTCTACGATGTTTTGACGTTAGTTGCTAACATGTGTCGTGACTATTGTAAAATCTGCAGTGAAGTAATGTATTTCGGAGTTGTATACGTTTTTTGTTTTCAGGTTTTTTGCAGCGTGTTACGCTATGATGTTAAATTATATAAAAAAAAAAACTTTTTATGTTTTCTGTAATTAGCAACAGTTCTACCAAAGACGTTTCACAAACATATGGTAATCGAATTTGATATCAGAGACTTTTAATGTTTTTACATTGGTAAGTTTTTTTAGATATCTAGTTAATTTTATTGACTTTATCGATGAAAAAGGCTGAGAAGCAAAGATGTGCTAAATGACCAGAGACAGCTAAAACGAAATATTCCTCTCAGATACTGGGATAGTGTTATCAAAGAATCCATTGAAATAAAGTTCACGCAAAATCTTATCAATCGTGACAAGGGATATCAGCTTAGTTCCGCCTGGAATCCAGTACTTGATCTCCTATAGACACAACGGAGGCAACAGGCCACCTGTGGGAGCAATAATTCTGCATGTGACAGAATAAATAAGTCAGCACAAATAACACAGGCTGAACAAATGGTGCTGAATCAGACAATCGATCAAGCACCAGAAGACGGTCACGTAGAGATAAAACGCCATTTTCAACACCAGGAACCAGAAAGCGAAGCGGCAGGCGCTGCTAGCGGGCGCGGACCTCATAGGGAGCACTTGACTCGGCCGGCTACGGTAACAGAACAGTATAGTGAACAAGAAATCGTAGATGACGGCAATCAGCAGATTGCACGCCCAGTATCACTTGGAGTTGGAACGGAACGTAACTTGACGAAATTATTAACTGACAAGAGCCAAAAAGCACACACTCAGCACGCGGAACAGCCACACCTAGTGAATGGCAGTATTGCGGCTAGTGGCCGACGCGGACGTCGGATGGAGCGCCTCCCACAGCGCCGACCAATGGCAGAACGCCTAGGCACCGCAGACAGGTATAAATACTGGACGCGTTCCATACTGGATCCAGCGCAGAGGTTTTTTCCGCAGAGGTTTTTTTCCCTTGGCGCTTTTTTTCCTCTGCCCTTAGATACATTTACCCTTCGTATACCTTGCGACCACTACTATCTCCAGATGCACCATTAATGGGCGATCGTGCCCACACGTACGGATAACATCGCGGCTTCCATACCCCGTGATCCACCTTAGCAAAACTAACAAATACGGAGGTGACTGTAGAACTATTGAGTTGGTCACCACGTTGGTGTGGGCGTGGAGGGGCCCCATCCTTACACTGGATTCAGTTCCGCTTGGGCAGCAAACGGGCGGCTCGGTGCTGTGTCTACGTTAAGAGGTTTGGCAATAATAGCAACGGGTGGCCACTTATTGAGGTAGTTACTTTATATACTGACAAATAATTATTGAATTTAACGCTATCTGACTCTCTTACTAACAAAAGTTATATAAGCAAAGTTCTGTATTAAATCCAGCCGATACCGTTCTCAATTGTTGTTGTTATTGTGGTCTTCAGTTCGGAGACTGGTTTGATGCAGCTCTCCACAATACCCTATCCTGAGCAAGCCTCTTCATCTCCACATAAGAACGGCAACCTACATCTGTCTGAATCTGCTTACTGTATCCATCTCTTGGTCTTCCTCTGCGGTTTTTAATCCATACACTTCCCTACAACGCTAAATTCACAATTCCTTCATGTCTAAGAATGTGCCCTACCAACTTATCCCTTGTTTTAGTCAAGGTATGCCAGAAATTTATTTTCTCCCCAATTCTGTTCAGTACCTCCTCATCAGTTACGCGATGCACCCACCTAATCTTCAGCATTCTTCTGTAGCACCACATTTCAAAAGCCTCTATCCTCTTCCTGTCCGCACTGTTTATCGTCCATGTTTCATTCCCATACAAGGCAACACTCCATACAAATGCCTTCGGAAAGGACTTCTTTAGGCTTAAATCATTATTCGATGTTAACAAATTTCTCTTTTTCAAGAACGCTTTTCTATCCATTGCCATTCTGCATTTTATATCCTCTGTACTGCGACCATCATTTGTTATTTTACTGCCCAAGTAACAAAACTCATCTACTTCCTTTATTGCTTCGTTACCTAATTTAATTCCTTCAGCATCACCTGATTTTCTTGGACTGCACTCCATTACCCTAGTTTTGTTCTTGTTGATGTTGATCTTATATGCACCTTTCAGCGCACTGTCCATTCCGTTCAGTTGTTCTTCCAGGTCCTTTTCTGTATCTGACAGAATTACTATGTCGTCAGCAAAACGCAATGTTTTTAATTCTTCCTCCTGAACTTTAATTCTTTCAACAAATTTCTCCTTGGTTTCCTTTATAGCTTGCTCAATGTATAAATTGAACAACATTGGAGAAAGGCTACAACCACTGCATCCCTTTCATGCCCTTCAACTATGACAACCGCTGTCTGGTTTTTGTACAAGTTGTAAATAACCTTACGCTCCCTATATTTTACTCCTGCTTGCTTCAGAACTTGAAAGAGTTTATTCCAATCAACATTGTCAAAGGCCTTCTCCAAATCTACAAAAGCTAGAAATGTAGGTTTGCCTTTTCTTAATCTATCTTCTAGGATAAGCCGTAAAGTGAGTATTGCCTCCCGAGTTCCTACATTTCTCCTGAACCCAAACTGATCTTCCTCGAGGCCGGCTTCTACAGGCTTTTCCATCTTTCTGTAAATAATTCGTGTTCCTTCAATTTATCCAGGTCCCATCTCATTATTTTCCTACCTTTTTGTAGTTTCTTCAGTTTCAGTCTACAGTTCATAACCAACAAGTTATGGTCAGAGTAACAATGAAATAAATGAAGCAGATATTCAATTCTGGACAGGGACACCTCGTTTCGCAGTACTTCACATTCGTCAATTCAATTAGTTCATGAGACTGAATTTCTACAATGCACTCATCACTAACCTATAAATCCATGTAATACTAAACTTGATCCCACCTTTAATTTCCAAAAGAAATTAAAAGAAATAATCAATGAAACTAATTAAATTAACCTCATCTAAAATATTAAGAATAATAAGTAATAAATTCTCCTCAACTATCACAAACCACAGAAACGAAGAATGTGGGTATTATTGCGAAGTGTGCAATGATGTTACGAAACTTAAGGAAACCCTATCCCAGGTAGCGGTATTAGAATTGACAACGTCGGTATATGAACTATTAGTTTATTTTATTTTCAACCCCTTTTTCTTTACACTAATCGTGCTCAAAAATAGTTGTTATAAGTTAATTAAATGGAGTCTCCCTGAGTGGAAATCTATATTAATAATAAAAGAAAAACAAACCCAAAAATTCATTAAAGTAGTAAATAAATGTATTAACACTTATCTTGCACTGATAGATTCCATACCTCATCAGGTGCCAGCTTCAGTTTCTCCATCTACCACCCGATCCTCTCGCTTGGCTACCAGACGCGATCCTTCCCCGACCGATTCCAGACTGGTACTCCTTCTTACTCAGAGCCAAAACCACTGCCTACCGGCCGCCATAGATAATCCTACTTCACCGAAACAAAGATAGCGTATAAGTTGTTGCCAACCTATATAGCGTAAACTTAGAATTCGAAATTTCCATTCAGTAGTCCCCTTACTCGGTAGCGAGCGGATCACCGCTGCTGGCTGATAGGTTGCTGCCGAGTGCGCGCGGAAGAACAAATTAATGTCGTTTTATTGAGTTGCTGTTCTCACAGCGACGAAGAAACTTGGTCGTCACAGTTTGCGCGCACAATAGGCAGGAACGAGACGTAGCGGACGAGAAACGCTTCTTACAATAAGAAGCCGGTATCGACCCCGATCTCGCACATGCAGCAGCACGTGTTTGAGGCGGAGTTGGACGCACAGCACAATGATGACGAACCGACCAGCATGGCGTGGACGGCAGGAGGTTGACGTGTCGACCAACGAAAATATCGACCAGCTCAGATGGAAATGAAGATACGGATCTTAGACGATGGAAACGTACTGGAGGTGCTCGCCGCTAACATGTTCGACCTAGAGTACTTGAAATAGTCGTTCAAGAAATACATTGTACAAGAATCGGAAGGGACACTTCCGATGAAGTACAAGAAGAAGAAGAAGCCAAAAATAGTCAAGGCACTCCTGAGGCGGTTACCTTGGCTATTCAATTAAGACATGGTCCGTGCCATGGTTTCGCTGATGTAGCAGTGAAGCTGCACAATCGAACCAATAGGACCAAGCCTCCACTGTACATCTTGACGGTCCATCTCGCCAAGCACATGTGGAGGACAGAAGCAACACCGGACCTCATCTACGACGTGCACGACCTCCTTGGCATCGAGGTGAAGATAGAACCACTCCCAGCGGGGTTCGACATGAAGTCGCTGTGCTTCAAATGCCAGGAGGTCGGACACGTCGCGAGATACTGCAAGAACGGGGAGGTATGTGTAAGGTGCGCTGGCGAGCACGCTAGTCGCGCTTGCACTACCTCCAAAGCAGACAAACCAAAGTGTGTACGCTGCGGCGGGCACCACATAGCCAGCTGGCGAAGCTGTTCGGTCTTCTCAAGCCGCGGCCAGCCCGGTCGTGAAGTGGGATTGGTCAGCGCGAAGGCAACGATCAACAAAGCGGCGGAGGCTACCGGCGAGACGACGGGTGAGCTTAGTGACACGCTAGGCAAGCGTCGTGCTGACGTCACAGTCACAACTCCCAAACAAACTCGACTGTGGACACGACCGGGTGCTATCGATCTTTGCAGCTGAAATTGTCTCCGGATGTGATGCTGTGTGTTTCTTAACCGGAGATTCGGACGCTACGCGCCCTCACGTACTATAAAAAAATGTCTTGTTTAACCTACACCTAACCTAAGAGATTTCTACTTGTTTTTTCCAGCCGGCCGCGGTGGCCGCGGGGACTGAGGCGCTCCAGTCACGGTCTGCTACTACGGTCGGGGGTTCAAATCCCCCCTCGGGCATGGATATTTGTGCCGTCCTTAGTCTTAGGTAGTTCATAAGTAGTATGTAAGCTTAGGGACTGATGACCCCCTAGTTAAGTCCCATAAGTTCTACAAACATTTGAACATTTTTGTTCTTTCCATGTCAACAGAAGCCATCTTGATTTGCCGCATATCTCTCAGTTTTCGTTTTATAACTCGCAGTAAGGTGTTTCAGGCTAAAAGCGCATCAAATATGTATAACAATACGGTATCCGGATCAGTTTGTTATAACTAAATGTAAATGAAAACATATTAACAAAAAAACACCTACTAAGGTCTAAAATAGACGATTATGGCATGTAAGTGCCATTCCGTAGTGGGTAGAATGCCGGACGCCGTGGCTCAGCGCGCCCGGTCTGAGGGCTGAACGCCCTTTGTAATAAAAAGAAGCTGAGCCAACAACACACCGAACAAAAACGATCAGCGTCCGCAACGAAGAGAACAACCGATAGGAGGGAAAAAAAGGTAGAACAGTAGATCACCAATTTGGAGGTAAGGGTTCAAATCTCTCCCACCGAAAAACTTTTTTTTTTTCCTTTTATTGTTGTATCACATTGTAGTAGTTACTTATTCATAACATGTTGTGGGATTTTGTTATTCATATAATAGTAGTATGTTACAAAGTACTCGATGTTAATTGTAACAAAATGCTGTTTCAGGAATAGGTGTCATAGATTTGAAAATTTGTGTATGACTAAACAAAGGAGAATGAAACTGCTGCAAGTGATAAGACTAGCAATGATATTTCTGTTTTTCCTTCACGAAAAATATTTGACCTTTGTTCCAAATATGTTACGATTTCCGAGAAAATGGCAAGTGAAAAACGTACGGGGAACGCTTAAATTGCTGGTAGGCCTAAATGAAATAAGAATCAGTGACATTCACTCTATTCGCTAGTCAGAAATATTTGGCTGTTTATTTTCTAATATCTCGTAATATTGCTTGTTTGCCCCCAGTATTTCGCTGCTTAGTTTCGAATACGTGTAGATTTTCGAGAATGTGGTTTTATTGATATTGCTTACTTGTCACCAATATTTGGGAATTTATTTGGGAATATGTCACGACTATAGGGTATGTAGTTAACATTGATCCTAAGAGGATAACTTTAATTTCTTTTCCAAATGTATACAGCATACTCAAAACATTATCGTCTGCTGGCATATGTTTGTCAGCATTATGGCGTACTCACTGGATGACAGCTAGCGAGTTCTCATTGGCCGGAGACAATTTCTGCGTGTCGAAATAAGGACTCTTGTCGACAGATCGATGTATCGCATTCAGCTCCTGATGACGTCAGGCCGAGATTTGCCTAGCGTGTCATTAAGCTCACCCGCGAGACGACTGCGGCCTCTGCACCCGCGCGGCCAGCGGCCCCTTCCACTGGTGGCAGTTGGTGGGAGGGGGGGAAGGGGGGGGGCAGCTGGCACCGCGGCGCGACGCGGAGGCAATCAGCAGCGGCGCGCCGAAAGGAAAAGTCGTCGCAGTGGCAGCAGGCGGCGCGCACCAACACAACCTAGAGACAAGGCCACACAACAGGCCGTGCCTACGTCACACTTAGAGGCCGCGGCAACACCACCTAGAGACAAGGCCTTACAACAGGCCGTGCCTACGTCACACTTAGAGGCCGCGGCCGCCACCTCCCTGGCTGTTGGCTGGGGCACGCACACCGCCGCGCAGCGACCGGCCAGTCAGATGGCGACCGCGGTCTCTAAGTGTGACGTAGCCACGGCCTGTTGTGAGGCCTTGTCTCTAGGTGGTTTTGCCGCGGCCTGTAAGTGTGACGTAGGCACGGCCTGTTGTGAGGCCTTGTGTCCAGGTGGTGTCGCGCGGACGATTGCGGTGCAGGAATTGCATGGGGCGTCGACATCGACAACGATCTGCAGGAAGCTGAGAGCCGCTTTAGAGCGGTGCTCAACGCGTGTCTTACCTTGCGGGAGGCATACCACCGTCAACTGCAAGTGGAGACACCGGCCAGCCCAGCCCAACAAGAAGACAATGGGATACAATCGGAAGAGATTGGGCCCTCTGCGAAGACAACCAGACACCAGTGCATGATGATAGAAGAATTCTTAGAGAGGAGGAACAATCTGTACACTCCCCAAGAGTACGAAGAACTGAAGAAGAAATTCCTTGAACAAAAGGAAAAGGGAATCTGGCCTCACTGGAAGGTATTTCAAATGCCCTACTGGAAGGAGTGGGGAGAATATGACCTTCATGAAGAATACGGAGACCCACCCAGAGATGATACGGTCTAATGAATCAAGGAAACGGTCACCACGGATACAACCAAGGAAGACCGTGTATGCCGCGGTGGAGTAGCCGAGCGGTCTAAAGCGTCTCGCTGCGGAGCGCGCGGTTGCTCACCGTGGAGGTTCGAGTCCTCCCTGGGGCATGGGTGTTTGTCCTTAGGTTAGTTTACCTAGGTTTAAGTAGTTTGTAAGCTACGGACTGATGACCACGCTGTTTGGTCCGATAGATTTACAAACATTTGAACATTTTTTGAAGACCGTCTGAAGACAACACATAAGGTGATCAACCATCAACAGCTCTGGCCCAGGTTTCCGTGGTTCAAATGTTCGTGTAGGTTATAGGACTTAACTACGGGGCCATCAGTCTCTAAACTTATAAACTGCTTACGAACTAACTAACACTAAGGACGGCACAAATATCCATGCCTGAGGAGGGATTCGAACCCCGACCGTAGTGGCCGTGCAGACCGTGACTGGAGCGCCTCAGTCCAATCAGCTACCGCGGCCGGTTTCCGTGTTCCCTGTTGGCTGTAAGGTGAATACCGGAGCTGTCCCCATACCCACGGAATGTTCCCAATTTGCAAAAATCATCACCCCCCTGACAGTTAAGCAAACAAAATGAATATGACTAATAAAGAAACAAAATAAACCTTATCCCATCCTCAGGCCGATAAAGAGCCCACGGCATGCTCTGAGAAGACCACCTTCCCCTTAAGGGTAGAGAATGAAAAGTGGAAAAAAAATAGTAAAACAAAGTGGATTCAGCATCAGGAAGCACCTGATGGAGGTCGCGAGTAACGCGATCGAAAAATCGTGCTAGTATGGCGCGGGTTACCGGCAGAAACCCGATTCTCCAAGATGACAACACCTCGCCGGAAAAGTGTGTACAGTGATGTGGAGCTTTCATTAAAAATAACAAAAAAAGTTGTACACGTAGAAAGACGACGTCGATTATGAACCGATCGCGGCAGAAGCTACTTGGGGACTAGTAGCAGTACCGTTAGCGGATTCAACGTTGTCCGCAAACAGACAGTTACTGACAGCTGTCAGAGTGCCCTTCAATAGGGATCGTAGGCTCAGAGTGACGTCAACGTGTCAGCGAAAAAGGGGACATGGCACGGAGATGCACTCGTACGTCCTACAGCCAACAGAGCCTGTTTGAAGGGGGTGAAAGTGTGGCCTTATGAGCGGCGGGGTGGTCTTTTCGGAGATCTGGCACACGAGATGGGCGTGCTGTGTCAGTTGTGCTACGGTGCTGGTTATAAGGGTCACATGAACATTCGCACACCCCTAGACTACGTCCAGGCTGCACACACTCCCGCCAAGATCGTCATATTGTGGTGACAGCAGTGCCACACCGTACAGCTATCACAGCACGGAAGCGTCAGTAGTTTTGATAACCGTTTACTAACAGTGGGGCTACAGGTACATAGGCCTCTTCCACTTGCGCCACAACTTGGAAGACCAACACTCCTGTATTTGAGCAGTTTTTGGCCCACTGTATGTTATGGCGCACCACTCCCATGAACCACAGACATTGCCGAGGTGGGGTGGCTTGCGTGCCTCAACGATACAGATAGCCGTACCGTAGGTGCAACCACAGTGGAGGGGTATCTGTGGAGAGGCCAGACAAACGTGTGGTTCCTGAAGAGGGGCAGCAGCCTTTTCAGTAGTTACAGGGGCAACAGTCTGGATGATTGACTGAGCTGGCCTTGTAACATCAGCTAATGTGGCTTTGCCACACAGCTACTGCGAACGGCTGAAAGCAAGGGGAAACTACAGCCGTTATTTTTCCCGAGGACATGCAGCTCTACTGTATGAACATATGATGATGGCATCCTCTCGGGTAAAATATTCCGGAGGTAAAATAGTCCCCCATTCGGATCTCCGGGCGGGGACTACTCAGGAGGATGTGATCATCAGGAAAGACAATACTGGCATTCTACGGGTCGGAGCGTGGAATGTTAGATCCCTTAATCGAGTAGGAAAATTAGAAAATTTAAAAAGGGAAATGGATAGGTTGAAGTTAGATATAGTGGGGATTAGTGAAGTTCGGTGGCAGGATGAACAGGATTTCTGGTCAGGTGAGTACAGGATTATAAATACAAAATCAGTTGGGGGTATCACAGGAGTAGGATTGATAATGAATAAGAAAATAGGAATGCGGGTAAACTACTATGACCAGCACAGCGATCGCATTATCATTGTCAAGATAGATACGAAGCCAACACCGACAACAGTAGTACAGGTTTATATGCCAACTAGCTCTGCCGATGATGAGGAGATCGAAGAAATATATGAGGAGCTAAAGGAAATTATTCAGACAATTAAGGGAGAGGAAAACTTAATTGTTATGGGAGACTGGAATTCGGTAGTAGGACAAGGAAGGGAAGAAGGGAAGATAGTGGGTGAATATGGTCTGGGCAAAAGGAATGAAAGAGGAAGCCGCCTGGTAGAATTTTGCACGGAACATAATTTAGTTATAACAAACACCTGGTTTAAGAATCACAAAAGAAGGTTGTATACGTGGAAGAGACCAGGAGACACCGGGAGATACCAGATAGATTTTATAATGGTAAGACATAGATTTCGGAACCAGGTTTTGAAGTGTAGGACATACCCAGGGGCAGACTAGACTCTGACCATAACCTGTTGGTTATGAACTGTAGGCTGAAACTGAAGAAACTACAGAAAGGTAGGAAAATAAGGAGATGGGACCTAGATAAATTGAAGGAAACTGAAGTTCTTAAGAATTTCAGAGGGAGCTTCAGGCAACAATTGACAGAAACAGGGGAAAATAAAACAGTTGAGGAGGAATGGGTAAAATTGAGAGATGAAATAGTGAAGGCAGCAGAGGACAAAATAGGTAGGAAGGCAAGACCTACAAAGAATCCTTGGATATCACAGGAGATACTAAATTTAATCGATGAAAGGAGAAAGTATAAAAATGCAGTAAATGAAACAGGCAAAATGGAGTACAGACGACTAAGAAATGAGATTGACAGGAAGTGCAAAATGGCTAAGCAGGAATGGCTAGAAGGCAAATGCAAGGATGTAGAAGAATGTATAAATAGGGGAAAAATAGATACAGCCTACAGGAAAATAAAAGAAACATTTGGCGATAAGAAAAACAGCTCTATGAATATCAAGGACACTGATGGGAAACCAGTTCTCAGCAAAGAAGGGAAAGCTGAAAGGTGGAAAGAGTATATAGAGGGGCTCTACAAAGGAAATGAACTTCGAGACACTATTGTAGGAAGGGAAGAGGATGTAGATGATGATGAAATAGGAGATACTATACTGAGAGATGAATTTGACAGAGCACTGAATGATCTAAGTCGAAACAAGACCCCTGGAGTAGATGATATCCCGTCAGAGCTACTGAAGTCTCTGGGAGAACCAGCCATGACAAAATTGTTTCACATTGTCTGTAAGATGTATGAGACAGGTGAAGTACCCTCAGACTTTAAGAAAAATGTTATAATCCCCATTCCAAAGAAAGCGGGTGCAGACAGGTGTGAAAACTACAGAACCATCAGTTTAATAAGTCATGGTTGCAAAATATTAACACGAATTATATACAGAAGGATGGAAAAGCTGGTAGAAGCCGACCTCGGGGAAGATCAGTTTGGGTTCAGGAGAAATGTAGGAACACGGGAGGCAATACTCACTTTACGGCTTATCCTAGAAGATAGATTAAGAAAAAGCAAACCAACATTTCTAGCTTTTGTAGATTTGGAGAAGGCTTTTGACAATGTTGATTGGAATAAACTCTTTAAAGTTCTGAAGCATGCAGGAGTAAAATATAGGGAACGTAAGGTTATTTACAACTTGTACAAAAACCAGACAGCGGTTGTCAGAGTTGAAGGGCATGAAAGGGATGCATTGGTTGGAAAGGGAGTAAGGCAGGGTTGTAGCCTTTCCCCAATGTTGTTCAATTTGTACATTGAGCAAGCTATAAAGGAAAGCAAGGAGAAATTTGGAGAAGGAATTAAAGTTCAGGGTGAAGAATTAAAAACATTGCGTTTTGCCGACGATATAGTAATTCTGTCAGATACAGCAAAGGACCTGGAAGAGCAATTGAACGGAATGGACAGTGTGCTGAAAGGTGCATATAAGATGAACATTAACAAGAGT
Source organism: Locusta migratoria (assembly GCA_026315105.1). Classification (NCBI taxonomy): domain Eukaryota; kingdom Metazoa; phylum Arthropoda; class Insecta; order Orthoptera; family Acrididae; genus Locusta; species Locusta migratoria. Next base: position 457,415,730 of record CM048746.1, read on the forward strand.
AAAACAAGGGTAATGGAGTGCAGTGTAAGAAAATCAGGTGATGCTGAAGGAATTAGATTGGGTAACGAAACAATAAAGGAGGTAGATGAGTTTTGTTACTTGGGCAGTAAAATAACAAATGATGGTCGCAGTACAGATGATATAAAATGCAGAATGGCAATGGGTAGAAAGGCGTTTTTGAAAAAGAGAAATTTGTTAACATCGAATATTGATTCAAGCCTAAGAAAGTCCTTTCTGAAGGCATTTGTATGGAGTGTTGCCTTGTATGGGAGTGAAACATGGACGATAAGCAGTGTGGACAGAAAGAGGATAGAGGCTTTTGAAATGTGGTGCTACAGAAGAATGCTGAAGATTAGGTGGGTGGATCGTGTAACTAATGAGGAGGTGCTGAACCGAATTGGGGAGAAAAGAAATTTCTGGCATACCTTGACTAAAAGAAGGGATCGCTTGGTAGGACACATTCTTAGACATCAGGGAATCGTAAATTTAGCATTGGAGGGAAGTGTGTGGGGTAAAAATCGCAGAGGGAGACCAAGAGACGCGTATAGTAAGCAGATTCAAATAGATGTGGGTTGTCGTTCTTATGAGGAGATGAAAAGGCTTGCTCAAGATAGAGTAGGGTGGAGAGCTGCATCAAACCAGTCTCTGGACTGAAGACCACAACAACAACAACATGTTATGGCGGTAACACTAAAAGTGGGCCTTTGCAACCGCCTTTTGACAGCTGAAAATTTAAATGAAAATAACGGCTTACCCATGAACTGTCCGCCAATCTTATTTTCATATTTACGAGTTAACATTTCATATTCATTGAATTTCACGGGGAGACCAAGACAGCAAGTTCCACTGGTTGTTAAAGCGAGGCGCCGTGGGTTGAGAGAGAGAGAGAGAGAGAGAGAGAGCAAGAGCGCCCGGTCTGTATGAGACAGAGAGTATGCCTTCCTAGAAGGCGTCCATTCAGTATAAGCCTTCCTAGAAGGCGTCCATTCAATTCTAAGGCCGAGGCCGGTGGCTGGCGGTCACCGCTCCCCGAGGTGTCAGTACCTGCAGATGGCCGCCCCAGGTAAAGGCGACGCCGCGCAAACACCTCCCGTCAGACAGGGGTCAGTGACCAGCGCGGAGGAATACACAGTGAGTGGAGCCGTGTAGGCGTCTTGCTTGGGAATACTCCTCATTTGGCGGTGCCGAGCGGCAGCACGGTTTTTCAAAAGCTGGCTTGGCCCCCTGTCCGCGCATTGGAGGAGGATTAGCGCCTAAAGTGCGATTGGCTCGTGTTATTTGGTGAGCAGCGCTCCAGAGGGGACTTCGTGTTTTAAAGCCGACCCGTACGGTTGCCTTGACTTAGAGGCTTGCATGTGTTAGTTTAAGTTCGTGTTGGGAAGCCGACTAGGGTGGTCGATTTAACTTAGGTGTTTTAGTGTCTCTTCACACTGCGGTTATTTTTGTCACCTATTGTGATCTGTGAACTTAAGAGTTCAGGATTCATTTTTCAGACATTGTCTGAAACTTGTGTCCGTCGACCTAAGCGTCATAGACGTGAATAGGCTAAGTCAATTTACATCAGCTGCACGGAGGCGCTGATAAAGTAATCAAGAGCTCTGGTATCAATTGCACACTCGACAGACGTGTGTCTAGTACACATGGTCTGAGTTGGCGAGACATAGCCGAGCCTGTGGTTTCGTTGGACGACACTGTGAGCAGACCGTGAACACAGAGGCTGAGAACAGGGCACACGCTTCTACCTCGAGAAGTGTTTTTCTTTCGATCGCGCTGCGTTTTTAAAGCACTGCAACGCCTCTATCGTCGCCGTTCCAGCTCCAGCAACGCCGGCGTCAGCAGCATCGTGTTGCGTATCGCTTGCAAATGCTTATCTGGGCAGGAGTTAGAATTCTTCCTTTTTAATGGTGTTCTTGAATATCAGTTTAGGTGGAAAGCGCTCGTAATTGTAGCACGCTCCCTTGGTCTCCTTCGTGCCGTGAGTGATTTGTTACTGTTCGAAGTTACCGCTATCGTAGGAACTGGCCAGTCATTTATGAATGTAATTTTTGTATCGATTCCTGTCCTTTAATTTGATATGGTTGACATTTTTAAATTCATGAGTATAGAGTTGACCTTTTTTATGTAAATTAATGGATCTCCTCCTATCACTTGTTCTTGGTGAAATAAATTAGGGGCATTTTTAATTCAACCCTGCATCTGATTTGTAGTTACATTCCCCTATAGGCCTATAGATTTTTGGTGGGCGCTAAAAACCAATCCATCCTCGTCCTTGTGCTTCCCATCTCCAACACATCTCTACCTTTCAGAGCACCCAACCTGACCCTCCTTTAGTTTTACACCCGTTTGCATTACACGAAAATTGAATAATCGAATTTGTCGAGGAGAAAATTCTCTACAACTTTACTCCATGTTTTTTCATATCTCGTATCGTTTCAGACATATTTGAAAATAACGACGATTTGACACCATCACTTGATTTTACGTAAGCCAGGCGTTCGGAGATGTCACGTGACATTCCTCGCCCAGAACTCTTTCTTTCCTTTCTGTATTTTCTTATTTTCTTATTATATTTTAGGCGTTGCCATTTGAAAGCAATGGCACACTAAAGAATTAACAAAAACACGTCGTTCTAAATACGATAAATTATAATCTAGTGTCTAAAATACTGAAACGATACTGTAGTATCATTCCATTAAATCCTTGTATACTACAGTGTACGTTACTTTCATCTCATTATCATTTCGTAAAAGTGTGCTTGGCCTTTAGTGCCACTGTAATGGGGGATGTACTCGGTGGAGACAAGAATGCTTTATTATTTATTAAAATTGTTATTGCAGGATAAATAAGTGTGCGCCGCTCACATAAGGAGCCTTGCTCCACAGTACCCAACTCCTCTTATACCCTATGTGATTGTGTGTGTGAGGGTCTGTAAGTGTGCATGAAGCCGCGGCTGGGAAGGCAGAGATGCACTCGGTAGGTTTTGCCAACTTTAGTTCTGGGGTGTGGCAGAGAGGTTTCCTTGGGGATGAGATGGTCAAGCGACTGCGACTTGCGAGTTCCTTCAGAATTCGGAGGTTGGCAGAAGGTCCCGTTAGATCACAAGCCAATGAGGGCGCGGCTACTCGCGAACTGGAACGGGAGGATCGGTTAGGACGGGGAGCGGCCACGAGAGGGAGAACGTTTCCGGCTGTCGTAGAGGATGTGAGTATGGTGGCCTCCGTGGAAAAGTATCAGGAACTGTGTTGGTTGTGTTAATTCTATCTTTATTTCAGCGGGCAAATGATTTTGTATGATGGGAATGTTGTGCGTAGCTACGTGGGTGCAGTATGAGAGAGTAAAGAATGTACGGTATGAATGTAAGGTTACTATCCTTGTCTCAATCCATTGGTCATACATTTAGTGAATGAATATTTTGTATTTTTGGCTTTAAAATGATGATAGGGAGATGTACAGTGAATTTAATAAACTTGTGTAAATAGTTCAACATTTCGTCTCTAGTTGTTTTTATGAAATTCTGAGTCCCATGTATGATTAATTAATGATTAAAAAGAGAGTGAGAATATTTAATGGGGAATTACGAGAATATAAATGGGGGAATTTCATCTAGTAAGGGAACTGCCACCGGTATGCTATCAGTTGCTGCAGTCTCTTGTGTGTAAAAAGTCGTTATCCGTTGCAATACAATTTTATCAGGGCAATAACATCTGCTTTAACGCCGTAAATAATCACTGAGGAAGGCGGCAACTGGTAGGAAGCGGAGGGTGGTTAACTTACAATACCATATTAGTATTTAATAATTGCCATCAATATTACCAGAATTTTGGAACAGTTTCGTAATTTTCCGCCATAATTTAGCGTGCAGCACCTTACATTGTGATGCACGTGCGCCACGTATCATTTTCTTTTCTCCTTGGCTCCTAAAAAGGTTTCGGGTACCCATATTGCTGCGAGAGACCACGAGCACCAACTGCCGGCGTGGCGCAGGGGATAGCGTTACGGACTGCGGAGCAGAAGGTCGCCGGTTCAATCCCGCCCACCGGCAAAAATTTATTTCTTTGTAATTGACAATTCCAGTAGGTTCTACATCTTTCTTATGCTCACTTGTAAATTCTACTTGTTTTTTATGTTAACTGTTCTTCTAATTTCTGGTAAATTCTGTCTATGTATAAATAGCAGAGCACTCTGCCTGAGAGGCAGTCAGTGCTGCGTGTATGTTGAGTTCGTAATAAACGTGCTTTCAGTATAAGTGCTGTGTTTTGTTGCCTTCGAAGTCAAGCCTTCTTCCATTGCAACCTGACATTGTTTGGTGGAGGCGCCGGGTACACTGTGCAACAGGTGCATCACCGTGGCTCCGATTAGGCAACGTAAAAGCCGTCGCTTACACGGACTGGAACCGGAATACAAGGGATACACCGAGGACATCCTTCCAAAAGTCCGTATTATCAGAAGAACGATGGAGACGAAACCAGCAACAAGCCAGCTGCACATCAGACACCCGTCGGTGTTCTCTGGAGATGCTGGACAGGACCCCAACAAATGGCTAAAAGGGTTCGACCGAGTCGCCAAGTACAGGTGGGATCATACGATGAGCTTGGCCAATGTTTACTTCCACCTGGATGGAACAGCCCAGCAATGGTTCGAAAACAACGAAGACAAATTGAATGACTGGGAGGCGTTCCAGGAGGAACTTAAGAAGACGTTTGGAGACCGCCAGCGACAAATCCGCTCGGCGGAAGAACAACTGAAGAACCGGGCCCAACGACATGGTGAGCCGACACAATCATACATACAGAGTGTTTTGGCCCTGTGTAACGTAGTCAATCCGAACATGACTGAAGCGGACAAAATCACGCACCTGATGAAGGGAATTGCAGACGATATGTACCAAGCTCTTCTGATAAAAGACGTCGCTACGACAGAAGAGTTCATCAAATGGTGCCAGCGTATTGAAGAGATGCAACAAAGGCGCGTTGGACGCAAGAAGTATGACAGATTCCCAAATGTAGTCCCTATGGCCGTTGTGGAAGACCAGCAGGACTTGGCTTCTCGCATACGACAAATCGTGAGAGAAGAATTACAACAGTGCATGGCAGCCGGGACTATTAGACCGAGCGAGCATAAGATTATGGCCATGGATGTGAGCCCTGTAAGTCACGAGGTAGCCGACGCCGCTGAGGACGAGGTATTTCAAACATTAGCTCCTGTCTGCCTCGTCAATCGCAGCCGACGTGAAGAATGGCATCGCCCTGCTATGACTTATGCTGCAGCCGCCAAACGGCAGCCCATGAACCGACCGACGCGACCACAGCCAACCCCCCCCCCCCCCCCCGGTAACTATGTCGCCCCGCAGAAGAACAGACGTCTGGAGGACAGAAGACAACACACCACTGTGTTTCCACTGTGGACGCCCTGGACATGTCGTACGCTACCGCAGAGAGAGGAGGCGAGTATTCGATGATTATTTTGCCGCAAGACGTCGGCCGTCGGAGCAGTTCAGTCCCAGGCAGTCACTTGCTGATGAGTTCAGTCGACATATGGGAAGAAGCCCATCGCCGTACCCTAGACGAGGTCGCTCCCCGACGCGCCGCAGCCGTTCACCGTCGCCGTACAGAGGTACCAGCCGCTCCCCTAGCCGCCGCGCCCAGGAAAACTAAGCGAGGCGACCATCTACGGAGGTGAGGCCGCCGCAGATGAAAATCCTCCATGGACGACAGTCGCTAAGATGTCGGGAAATCTCGTCATAATGGAGGGCCTACCTGTCCGGGTACTTGTTGATTCAGGAGCCTCTTTTTCTGTGTTATCGGATAATTACCGCCGCATACTTAGGAAGACAGTGTTCTGTGACACGAAAGCAACTGTGCTGAAGGTCGCGAATGGAAAGTACGTCCATCCAGCAGGAACTTGTGTCGCAAGAATAACCATCAACAACAGGACGCAGCCGTTTGAATTTGTCGTGTTAACAGAATGTAGTCACGATGTCATCCTCGGATGGGACTTCCTTCAGGCATCGCAAGCTATCATTGACTGTGGAAGATCTGAGCTGCAAAGTGAAGAAGTTGTTCCGCCAGATACACGTAATACAGAATTTTCTGGGAAGTTATTCGTCGTTGACAATGTGACGATACCGCCGTTGACAACGAGAAGAGTTTCAGTCACAAACACCGATGACTGGTTAAACTGTGAAGTTCTTGTTGATAGTAAAAAGTTTATCAGGCTCACAAAAGAAATTTATATACTAGCGGCTATCATAAGCATTACCGGTGGTCAAGGAGAGATTTTGATCTCAAATTGTCACGAGCAGTCACAACTTATCCCCAAGGGAATGTGTATCGGGACAGTTGAACCAATCCAGGACGGTGAGCTCAGCGTCATCAATGAAGACCCATGCCCTGCTATTAGTACAGACAACACGCTGGAGGAAACAAACGTGGAACTGCCAACAGGGTCTGGACTGACCAAGGAACAACGCCAGCGGGGAGTTAGGTATACTACGCCAATTTTCGGGTGCATTCACACCTCAGCAGGGGAAAAGTCAGACGAAACGGCCCACGATAAAGCACCGTATCAATACTGGGGATCATCCGCCAATTAGCCAGCGTTCGTATATAGTGTCGCCAGCTGAAAGACGGATAATTCGGGAGGAAGTGGAGAAGATGTTGCGAGATGACATTATTCAACCTTCGGAGAGTCCTTGGTCGTCTCCGTTGGTCCTTGTAAAGAAGAAGGATGGCACGTGGCGATTCTGTGTCAACTATCGGGGACTGAACAGTATTACAAAGAAAGATGTCTACCCATTGCCGCGTATTGATGACACCTTAGACTGCTTGAAAGGAGCTACATACTTCTTAACTATGGACATGCAGACAGGTTACTGGCAAATCGAGGTTGACGAAGCTGACAGGGAGAAGACGGCTTTTATTACACCTGACGGCCTCTATGAATTTAAAGTAATGCCATTTGGATTATGTAATGCTCCAGCCACATTCGAACGCATGATGGACAACTTGCTTCGACACCTTAAGTGGACGGCGTGTCTCTGCTATTTAGATGACATTGTCGTTTTCTCGAAAACATTTGAAGAACATCTGAGTCGCCTGTCAACTGTGTTGAAGTGTGTTCAGGCAGCAGGTCTCCGCCTCAATCCGAAGAAGTGCCTCTTCGTCGCCAAAGAGATAAAAATCCTGGGACACCTAGTCAACGGAGATGGTGTCCGTCCTGATCCAGATAAAGTAAGGGCAGTCACAGAATTCCCAACTCCTCAGCACATTCGTGATGTGAGAAGTTTTCTCGGGCTGTGCTCATACTACCGACATTTTACAAAAGGATTTTGTAACAAGGCACGTCCATTACAAGAACTTCTGCAGGGAGACGCCAAATTTTACTGGGATGAGACAAAAGAAAGAGCTTTCCGAGCACTTAAGGAGGCTCTAACTTCCGCACCAGTACTAGCCTTGTACGACGAGAATGCAGAAACGGAACTTCACACAGACGCCAGTGGCTATGGGATTGGTGCAGTGCTTGTACAAGTTCAGGAAGGTGCCGAAAAAGTGATAGCCTATGCTTCAAGAGTACTCTCAAAGTCTGAGATAAACTACAACTGAAAAATAATGTCTCGCGGTTATCTGGGCTATCAACAAGTTCCGGCCGTATTTATTCGGCAAACCATTCACCGTCGTGACAGACCACCATTCTTTGTGTTGGCTGACTAGCTTGAAGGATCCATCAGGTCGACTAGCAAGATGGGCACTAAGACTCCAAGAGTACGATGTCACAGTGGTATTCAAGAATGGGCGCAAACACAAGGATGCCGACTGCCTTTCGAGGAATCCATTAGTGGAACACAACAGCATTAATGAAATTTCAGCTCTCACTGAATTTGATGACGTTACAGCTGAACAGAGGGAGGATCCAACACTATTAAAAATGATAGAGGCCTTGGAGAAAGGAGAACCGACCAATGGAGAGTTCCAACTTATAAACGGAACATTGTACAAGAGCAACTACTATCCACTGGGCCCTAAATGGCTGCTTGTTGTTCCAGCTCATCTTCAGCCAGCTATTCTCAAATATTTCCATGATGCTCCAATATCCGGTCATCTGGGATTCTTTAAGACCCCAGAATCAGACGCAGGTATTACTGGAAAGGTCTCTACCGATCTGACAAGCACTATGAGAGTCACTGTAAAGAGTGCCAGCGACGGAAGCATGTGCCGCAATTACCTCCAGGACATCTCGTACCGATTCCGCCGGTAGCAGCTCCATTCCACCGAGTTGGGATTGATCTTTTAGGGAGGTTCCCGAAGTCGATAACCGGTAACCGTTGGATAATAGTCTGCACTGACTACCTCACACGCTACGCTGTCACCAAACCTGTGCCGACTGCAGAAGCTCCAGAGATCGCAAAATTCCTTGTAGAAGACATTAGTTTGAAGCATGGTGCACCGCGTGTCATGATATCTGATCGTGGAAAAGTATTCCAGTCAAAACTAGTATCAGAGGTAATGTCACGGTGCATCATTGTGCACAGAATGACAACTGCATACCATCCTCAGACAAATGGTCTTACGGAACGTTTTAACAAAACGTTAGCCGACATGCTGTCGATGTACGTCGATGTTGAGCAGAAGGATTGGGATACAATTCTGCCAGTCGTGACATTTGCTTACAATACCGCAAGACAAGACACCACAGGCTTCACTCCATATTTCCTGCTCCATGGCCGTGAAACTTAACACGACAATGGATACACTGTTCCCGTTCCAACCGGACGACACTCAGGATGATTATGTTAAACAGCTCATCACCAGGGTCGAAGAAGCAAGACAGCTGGCTCGCATACGGACACTGGACGCCCAGGAGAAGGACCGTCAGCGGTATAACGACTAGCACCGACCTGTTGTGTACAGCCCGGGAGATCTGGTATGGATTTTTACCTCTGTACGGAATGTTGGACAGTCAGAAAAGTTATTGAAGCGATACTTTGGTCCGTATCGTGTCATACGCCGCCTGTCAGACGTCACATACGAAGTTGAGGATTATGAGCCGTCGTCGAAACGTCAAAAACGAAAAGACATTGTTCACGTCCTGCGCATGAAGCCTTACTACGATCCTGAAGAGCAGGTAGACGACAATGGCTTCTTGTTCAAGGACTTCCTGATGAAGCCTCGACAGGAACGTCTGTCGTCGATAATCGCGGAGAAGGGAAGGATTCTCTTGAACCGTCATACAGAGGACCCATGACACGGTCGAGATCCAGGACATTGCAGCTGGCTCCACAGGGATCGTAACAGCGGGTCGCTGTTTCTCCAGGAGAGGGAGCAATGCCGCGAGAGACCACGAACACCAACTGCCGGCGTGGCGCAGGGGATAGCGTCACGGACTGTGGAGCAGAAGGTAGCCGGTTCAATTCCGCCCACCGGCAAAAACTTATTTCTTTGTAATTGACAATTCCAGTAGGTTCTACATCTTTCTTATGCTCACTTGTAAATTCTACTTGTTTCTTATGTTAACTGTTCTTCTAATTTCTGGTAAATTCTGTCTGTGTATAAATAGCAGAGCACTCTGCCTGAGAGGAAGTCAGTGCTGCGTGTATGTTGAGTTCGTAACAAACGTGCTTTCAGTAATAAGTGCTGTGTTTAGTTGCCTTCGAAGTCAAGCCTACTTCCATTGCAACGTGACAATATTAATGAAATAACACTATATTCTGTTATGTTTAGAGCTGTGCATATGTGAGAGAGCTTCATCTAAAATGTGCGTTTGTTCAATTTCGTGAACATGCCGTGAATACGGATACTGTAATAATGAATATTCTGAGCAACGTGCTGATACTGGTAGTTGAATTCCTAGATTTCTGTAGCAACTGTCGTTCCTTAATGAAACGGAAGTTCTTGCTTCCTTTTTTCTCAACAATTATTCACTACAAATGGAATATGTTGCAAGTCATTAATAGAATCAGTGCGTGTACTAAAAGGTTTCTTGTTAGTATGAATGCTATGGACGCTTATAACGTAGATTGCATTTCCTTTTCTGTATTTCAGAAATGACTTTGTTCATGTTACTTCGTTCTGCGCTAAAATAAAAAGCAAATATTATATTCAAACCGTAAGTACGTTTTCTTTTACAGCTAAAATAACAACCGCAATTAGTGTGCTAACAGTGAATTGCACATAACTAATAGTTTATATGCAAATTTACGTCATTTACATTTATAACAGTAACTCCCCAGTTTATGTACATGTGAAAAAGAAGTTTTTGTTTGCAGTTATTTGGAATGTATATCATGGTTCGTTCACAAAACGGAACAATTGCTCTTTTCAAAGAAAGCGCTGTTATCTTTCAACAGCTTGGTATCTTGCACACTACAGCTGTGTTCAATTAACAAGAGTGTGCGAAAACCTTTTAGGAATCAAAATGAAAAAAGTGACATTTTTTTAAAAATATTTTTTTGCTATTCAGGTAGATCGATGCGTTTGTTCGTGTTCGTTCTGGGTTGTTCGTTGAGAATTTTGCTCAGTTTTTTATTACAGATCGCGTTGAGCCCTCTTTATTTTTCTCTCTGTTCATTGGTTATCGGTTTTGATCGGTCCTTTGTGGACATTGCTTTTTGTTTTATTTTGATCGTTTCGTCGTTGACTCAGTTTTTTCGTTACATTCCGAGCACGCTGAGCTACCACGTCCGAAACTCTCTGAGAGAGCACGTTAAGCCACTGAGCCCAGAAAGTTTCGAACCACTGTGTAACATGTCCGTGCACCACAAACTAATTCCCCCATTACGCTACACCGAATAGCTGCGAAAGTAATCCCTAATTCTCGTACCATCTATGGCAGGTGTTACTAGCTAACGTGGCACTTTTAGACATTTGTTGTTGTTGTGGTCTTCAGTCCAGAGACTGGTTTGATGCAGCTCTCCACCCTACTCTATCCTGAGCAAGCCTTTTCATCTCCTCATAAGAACGACAACCCACATCCACTTGAATCTGCTTACTATACGCGTCTCTTGGTCTCCCTCTGCGATTTTTACCCCACACACTTCCCTCCAACGATAAATTCACAATTCCTTGATGTCTAAGAATGTTTCCTACCAACCTATCCCTTCTTTTAGTCAAGGTATGCCAGAAATTTATTTTCTCCCCAATTCTGTTCAGTACCTCCTCATCGGTTACGCGATGCACCCACCTAATCTTCAGCATTCTTCTGTAGCACCACATTTCAAAAGCCTCTATCCTCTTTCTGTCCACACTGCTTATCGTCCATGTTTCACTCCCATACAAGGCAACACTCCATACAAATGCCTTCAGAAAGGACTTCCTTAGGCTTAAATCAATATTCGATGTTAACAAATTTCTCTTTTTCAAAAACGCCTTTCTACCCATTGCCATTCTGCATTTTATATCATCTGTACTGCGACCATCATTTGTTATTTTACTGCCCAAGTAACAAAACTCATCTACCTCCTTTATTGTTTCGTTACCTAATCTAATTCCTTCAGCATCACCTGATTTTCTTACACTGCACTCCATTACCCTAGTTTTACTCTTGTTAATGTTCATCTTATATGCACCTTTCAGCACACTGTCCATTCCATTCAATTGCTCTTCCAGGTCCTTTGCTGTATCTGACAGAATTACTATGTCGTCGGCAAAACGCAATGTTTTTAATTCTTCACCCTGAACTTTAATTCCTTCTCCAAATTTCTCCTTGCTTTCCTTTATAGCTTGCTCAATGTACAAATTGAACAACATTGGGGAAAGGCTACAACCCTGTCTTACTCCCTTTCCAACCACTGCATCCCTTTCATGCCCTTCAACTCTGACAACCGCTGTCTGGTTTTTGTACAAGTTGTAAATAACCTTACGTTCCCTATATTTTACTCCTGCTTGCTTCAGAACTTGAAAGAGTTTATTCCAATCAACATTGTCAAAAGCCTTCTCCAAATCTACAAAAGCTAGAAATGTTGGTTTGTCTTTTCTTAATCTATCTTCTAGGATAAGCCGTAAAGTGAGTATTGCCTCCCGTGTTCCTACATTTCTCCTGAACCCAAACTGATCTTCCCCGAGGTCGGCTTCTACCAGCTTTTCCATCCTTCTGTATATAATTCGTGTTAATATTTTGCAACCATGACTTATTAAACTGATGGTTCTGTAGTTTTCACACCTGTCTGCACCTGCTTTCTTAGGGATGGGGATTATAACATTTTTCTTAAAGTCTGAGGGTATTTCACCTGTCTCATACATCCTAGACACCAGTTCAAACAGTTTTATCATGGCTGGCTCTCCCAGAGACTTCAGTAGCTCTGACGGGATATCATCTACTCCAGGGGCCTTGTTTCGACTTAGATCTTTCAGTGCTCTGTCAAATTCATCTCTCAGTATAGTATCTCCTATTTCATCATCATCTACATCCTCTTCCCTTCCTACAATAGTGTCTCGAAGTTCATTTCCTTTGTAGAGCCCCTCTATATACTCTTTCCACCTTTCAGCTTTCCCTTCTTTGCTGAGAACTGGTTTTCCATCAGTGTCCTTGATATTCATAGAGCTGTTTTTCTTATCGCCAAATGTTTCTTTTATTTTCCGGTAGGCTGTATCTATTTTTCCCCTATTTATACATTCTTCTACAGATCTGCATTTGGCTTCTAGCCATTCCTGCTTAGCCATTTTGCACTTCCTGTCAATCTCATTTCTTAGTCGTCTGTACTCCATTTTGCCTGTTTCATTTACTGCATTTTTATACTTTCTCCTTTCATCGATTAAATTTAGTATCTCCTGTGATATCCAAGGATTCTTTGTAGGTCTTGCCTTCCTACCTATTTTGTCCTCTGCTGTCTTCACTATTTCATCTCTCAGTTTTACCCATTCCTCCTCAACTGTTTTATTTTCCCCTGTATCTGTCAATTGTTGCCTGAAGCTCCCTCTGAAATTCTTAAGAACTTCAGGTTCCTTCAATTTATCTAGGTCCCATCTCCTTATTTTCCTACCTTTCTGTAGTTTCTTCAGTTTCAGCCTACAGTTCATAACCAACAAGTTATGGTCAGAGTCTATGTCTGCTCCTGGGTATGTCCTACACTTCAAAACATGGTTCCGAAATCTATGTCTTACCATTATAAAATCTATCTGGTATCTCCCGGTGTCTCCTGGTCTCTTCCACGTATACAACCTTCTTTTGTGATTGTTAAACCAGGTGTTTGTTATAACTAAATTATGTTCTGTGCAAAATTCTACCAAGCGGCTTCCTCTTTCATTCCTTTTGCCCAGACCATATTCACCCACTATCTTCCCTTCCCTTCCTTGTCCTACTACCGAATTCCAGTCTCCCATAACAATTAAGTTTTCCTCTCCCTTAATTGTCTGAATAATTTCCTTTAGCTCCTCATATATTTCTTCGATCTCCTCATCATCGGCAGAGCTAGTTGGCATATAAACCTGTACTACTGTTGTCGGTGTTGGCTTCGTATCTATCTTGACAATGATAATGCGATCGCTGTGCTGGTCATAGTAGTTTACCCGCATTCCTATTTTCTTATTCATTATCAATCCTACTCCTGTGATACCCCCAACTGATTTTGTATTTATAATCCTGTACTCACCTGACCAGAAATCCTGTTCATCCTGCCACCGAACTTCACTAATCCCCACTATATCTAACTTCAACCTATCCATTTCCCTTTTTAAATTTTCTAATTTTCCTACTCGATTAAGGGATCTAACATTCCACGCTCCGACCCGTAGAATGCCAGTATTGTCTTTCCTGATGATCACATCCTCCTGAGTAGTCCCCGCCCGGAGATCCGAATGGGGGACTATTTTACCTCCGGAATATTTTACCCGAGAGGATGCCATCATCATATGTTCATACAGTAGAGCTGCATGTCCTCGGGAAAAATAGCGGCTGTAGTTTCCCCTTGCTTTCAGCCGTTCGCAGTAGCTGTGTGGCAAAGCCACATTAGCTGATGTTACAAGGCCAGCTCAGTCAATCATCCAGACTGTTGCCCCTGTAACTACTGAAAAGGCTGCTGCCCCTCTTCAGGAACCACACGTTTGTCTGGCCTCTCCACAGATACCCCTCCGCTGTGGTTGCACCTACGGTACGGCTATCTGTATCGTTGAGGCACGCAAGCCACCCCACCTCGGCAATGTCTGTGGTTCATGGGAGGTTTAGACATTTAATTATAATTAATTGTCCTAAGAACGACGTGTTTTTGACAATTTTCAGTGCGCCACTGCTTTGAAAAAAAGAAAAAAATGTTTGTAGAGTCTATGGGACTTAACTACGGGGTCATCAGTCCCTAAACTTACAAACTACTTATGTACTAACTAAGACTAAGGACGGCACAATATCCATGCCCGAGGGGGGATTCGAACCCCCGACCGTAGTGGCCGTGCAAACCGTGACTGAAGCGCCTCAGTCCCCTCGGCCACCGCGGCCGGCTGCTTTGAAATGACAACACTTGAGTTATAATAAGAAAATCATCAAATACACAAAGCATTATGGCGTATGCAAAAGAGACTGTCGGCCATCGTTTCAGGCGAGGGATATCACTTGACTGGTTTCCGAACGCCATAAGTACGCTACGTTCCTTCCAGGCTATAGTCGTTCGTAACCAGCACAGGAAAAGAAAATAAGAACAAATTATTAAACCAAGCCAGCTGATAATATTTTAACGAAAAATAATAATGAAAAAGTGGGAGAGATATTGAAATAATAATTTAAAGAGGTTAAAATTAAAAACAAGAGTATGAACTTCAAAGCTACACTCAAATATCAAATAATTTTGACTGTTTGTTAAAATACGGTCAGGAAGAATATTACGTGTTGGGTACATAGATATTATCACGATAGTAGAGTCGTAATCGAATCGTCCTTAATTTTTTATTATTTATATTCTTATTATTTTCGTCCGAAATGTTTCCAAAAAATCATAAAACAACAGGCAAATTTAAAGTGGCTTTAAAACACGACAGTGCGATTTTTTAAAAATTTCTCCTGTCTCCCTTATTGTCTGCCTGTTGATCCCGTATATTTCGGGATTGATCGCTGTTATACCTGAAACTCTTGAAGTAACTATCGATACTTGAAATTCTCTCAACGAGATATCCTGAATAACTTTTCTTATAATACGATACTATTCCCGATTACTGTTCGTGCTTCTACGGCCTTTGGAATACGTGGGGCTGTAAAGAAATGCTCATTGGTTTCTTGGTCTATACTGGCAACTCAAGGATGCGATCGCGTCGTACCTTTCAGCAGTTAACGTTTTTATACCACAACAACACACGGAAGTAATGAATCGGGAAAACGGATTATAGAGAATAAACAGAAGCGTATCATTAGTTATTTCTCAGTTGCCTCATTCAACATTTCGCAACGCTTCGATAGAAACGGTACTGATGGATTGCTTGTCAGCTATTAAAAACAGAGGAAAGTTAGCACAAAATGTTTCGATTTCGTATATTTTCTTTGTTTTCGCGTAATACCTACTGTGAAGTGTTCGTATTTTCATTTGGTCTAAAGTGAATCGGTTTTCATTATGTGCTCTCGCAGTGAAAACGAAGATTAAAGACAGTTTATTTCTATTACTGAAAAATTATTGAACAGCTTAAATCCATCCGTGAAAAATGTGTCAGAGATGTTTTATTTTCTTCTGTCAATGGCTTAGATAGTTTTATAACAAAAATCGATTTATCAAATGCAAACCCAATAGATTTTGGCACACTGTTTTTGGATTTGCCCCACAAATCGTATTAATGCCATTGCTCTCTTAGAAACGTACTATAAGGTTGTAGAGCTACCACAAAATATGATATATGAGTAAAAATAACCAAATTATGTGCGATTGTTTTAATGTTTACATCCCTATTGTTATTTATGCCAAGAAAATATGTTTAGTTGTGCAGTTGAAATCTCCCTTATAATAATGATAAAATTTTCGTCGTTTACCTTAAACCCAGAATCAAAACTTGGTGTACTGGGACGGAGTTGCGACCCACTACTCTCCCATAACAACTTTGTTTTGCAGGAGATGAAATTATAAATTAATAACATATGTATTAATGAATACGATTTATTGCATGTATGTGTTAGTATTTCTTTTTCATGATATGATACTTAAAAGTGTTTCGTGTTTGTTCTGTTTGTTTCATGGTCGATGGAAGTACTGTAGTGAATAGGAGCAGCGTCGCCGCAGCACCGACCGGCATCACAGAACTGGCCATCATATGAAGTTAGCCGACGGTCACGGCGCAGCGGACGTCTGCATCTTCTTTATTGCGGCAAGTCGATCGTCCTCTAAGAAAAAATATATTCATTGAAATGCTATTAAAATCTTAAACATGGCTGCAGTTCAGCAACGGTGGAACACGATCCAAAAGTAAACATAATTTCAGCCAACCAGCTGCAAGAAACCATTTTCTTGCAACTGGTTGGATGAAATTTTGTTCACTTTTGAAATGCTATTGTATCACGTTTCGTTCAATTCATGTTAATGTTTGATTGGATCACTAGCAAATGTTATAGGCTTGTTATTTAATTTGTTCCAATAAATACGAAATATTTTAAAAGAAAGAACAGTTCGAAAATAATATTATAAAGAATTATCAAGTATAAAATATTTTATTATTTAAAGTGGGACATGAGCATTTTTCATGATGTTTTACGTTTTTCCACAACCAAGAAGATAATAGTGATGGTTTGAAAAGTTTATGGCATGTTATCAGATTTCAATATGCATTTAATGATAGTGAAATTCTGAAAGATATTTTAATCTAACAAACTGTGAATCTCAATCAAACATCAATTTCTTAATCGCTTGGATGACTTTGAAAGTGAATTTACAGGTTTGGTTTTTTCTCCAGCTGATGCAAGGACCTGTTCTTTCAACTAAATTGACTTAGAGACGACTATATTCGGAAAGAAGTTTAACGGCACGGTTTATGTGATGGGTTGAGTTGCTAGGTGATATAGTTAGAAATAGTTACTTAGCTACTGACTACAAGATCTATAAACAAGTAAAAGACTGAGCTAGATTTATGACGAATTCATGATGTTAGGAGATTATCTAGGAACTTTAACGTCCATCACCGCCCTTTCCCTTTGTCCTACCGCTTTGGTCACCATAACCCACAACATCGACGTACACGACCCGACTGGTGCCGTCAGAAGATCACTTGGAATGACGAGCCGTGGCATTTTGCGATGAAAGCAGATAGAGCCTGCAAGCAGGTAATGGTCGTTTGCGCGTACGACGTAAGCCTGGCGAGCATTGTCTTGTAGAATATCATAATCAGCTCTTGCATTGTTAGAACATGTATTTAGAATGGTATTCCAACATGGTTCGCCGGCCGCGGTGGCCGAGGGGACTGAGGCGCGTCAGTCACGGCCTGCACGGCCACTACGGTCGGGGGTTCGAATCCCCCCTCGGGCATGAATATTTGTGCCGTCCTTAGTAGTAGCTAGTTCATAAGTAGTTTGTAAGTTTAGGGATTTATGTCCCCGTAAGTAAGTCCCATAAGCTCTACAAACAGTTTTGAACAACATGGTTCGATGCCAAAACCCAAGTATGTGCTTTCCATTTGCGCAGTAGAGATGCCGGAGTTGAGCTCGACGTTAGTGGCGGGGTAAGAAGCTAGAGCACTATCCAACACCTTAATACCTTGGGGTTACACTTGACAGAACGCTTTCCTTCAATCTACACTGCTAAAATACCAAGACCAAAGTTTGTTCCAGGAATAACATCATCCACAGGCTGACAAACTATGAAAGAGGAGCTCAGCCAACAGAACTGAGAACGTCAGCACTTGCTCTACGTGTCTCAGCACAGAATATGCAGCACGAGTATGAGATGCATCAGCGCACGCTTAGCAGGTCGATGTAAATGTAAACGAGATTATGCGCATTGTTACAGGCTGTCTCAGACCCACACCAACAGGTAATATATAACTCATTGCTGGAATTGCCCCAACCAGGATCAGAAGGCATGTGAAAGCAGACGGTGAGAGAACAAAGAACAAGAAAGATTATGGACACCCATTGAATGGGCACGTCACTCAGGTTCGGAGGCTTACGCCTAGAAACTGCTTCATTGCAAGAACCAAGATCTTTGACGGTTCGCAGGAAAATAACAGAGTCTGTAAATGGGAGAATGAACAACCGCACTGCTGATAATGCCAAAAGAGGAACTGGCACCTGTAAACAACTTATATACAGTCTGGAGAATACTAAACAGGTTGAGGGTTAGTGTACCCAAATGTAACACTAATGTATGCAGCTTGGGTCTGGTGATTAACGATGACGATGCTCTTTGTGAATGCGGAGAAGTTCAGGACGAGGCACATCTGCTTATGTGCCGACCAGTGTTGCCAGATGGCAGAGAGAGAAAATACCTACAGTCTCACAAAAATGTACCTACGTTTTCCCTCCTTTCTCCCTACCACCTCATCAATGCCCCTACATCAGGGTCGTAGGCAGGATTTGGGTCTGGGAGGGGCTGAATCCCGGAGTCCGGCCAGCAGAGGTTAACCAGTTGATTAATGTGACATGTTACAATTTTGAAAAACTATAAAATAAATATTTGGCATCATGCTTCACTTGTTAGATATGTTTTTCCAGTGACTGATCGTTACTGATTCATGGAGTCAAGTGTAGATTATGCCGCGAATTTCAAGTTCTCTGTTACAAGAGGATTACTGATTTATCGATTGGACAAGAACCTGTCAACTATAGAGAGGAACAGCATTAATTAGTTTCCCCAAATAGGCCGCTGTTACACGAGGATAACTGATTTATTGACCAGGCAAGGATACATCGAGACACTATCAACCGTAGAGTAGGAACAGCAGTAATTATTTAGTTCACGGTCAGCACAAGAAAGAAAGTATGTCACTCTACATGATTCGATTTTCAAAGAGTAATGCTATGTAGTCAACGAATATCTAGCGCTGTGTACATCATAACGTTGGCTGTCGCAAATGTTATAGCGTTTTCTTGTCAGCATCTTCTCATTTACGAGTACTAACTAGTATATCGTCCTGACGTAAATAAATAAGTCTAGTCACGCTAATGAAAAGTCTTTCGTTCTTTGAAACAATGAATTTTCTTTGTGCTGACATTTTCTAACACCATTTCCAAACCGACTCTTCATTCCACTGATATACATTGAATCATATTTCGCAACAATTTTAAAATGTCTGAAACGAAGTTTTCAAATTAATATTGATTACTATGAATAGAAAACAACTATGCCGTCTAAAATATTATGGGTACTTCAAACTTTGCCATAATTGGTCGGCTTCATTCCCGCGTGCTGACAACCGTTCTATAGTCAATATTACCCGATAGGCCTGTGTCGGCGATTGTAAAATTTTACCACAGTACCTACACGTGGGGACTTTTGGATGAAAATTCCCCCCATGATTTTAATGCTTAAAAGTACCTACTTGTAGGGAAAATTCCCTACGTTTGGCAACACTGGTGCCGACTATTGCCGGAGCCCTGCAGCTTCAGTGATCTGCTACAATCCAATGACAGAGCCGTGACGGTGGCTAACTACTGGCAAATCAAAATTTGATCTGGACACGGAAATGAATGAACAATTAATTCCTCTCACTGGGGAGTTATCAAAAATGATGTCCCACAAGGTTCCGTCTTGGGTCCTTTGCTGTTCTTAATTGATATTAATGACTTACGTTTCTATATTCAAGAAGATGCTAAGCTAGTTCTTTTTGCTGACGATAAAAGTATACCTATCACGCCTGACAAACAGGAATTAACTGATGAAATTGCAAATGATGTCTCTTAGAAAATTATTAAGTGGTTCTATACAAATGGACTCTCATTAAACTTTGATAAAACCCAGTATAGACAGTTTCATACAGTAAATGACATGACACCATTAATAAATTTAGACTTTGAACGTAAATCTGTAGCTACGATAGAACATTCAAAATTATTACGTGTTTGCATTGACGAGAGATTGAATTGGAAGAAACACATTGAAGATCTGCTGAAACGTTTGAGTTCAGCTACGTATGCTATAAGGGTCACTGCAAAATTTGGAGACATACATCTCAGTAAATTAGGTTACTATACCTATTATCATTCACTGTTTTCTTATGGCATCATATTCTGGGGCTGTTCAACATTGAGTAAAAAAAGTATTCATTGGACAAAAGAGTGTAATCAGCATAATTTCTGGAGCTCACACAAGAGCATCGAGCAGACATTTATTTAAGGATCTAGGACCATGGTTGTAGTTTCACAATATATGTATTCACTTATGAAATCTTTTATTTACAGTTCAACCCAATTCAAATGTAATAGCAGTTATCATAGTTATAACACTAGGAAAAAGGGTAATCTTCGCTATTCAAGGTTAAATGTAACTGTGGAACAGAAATAAGTCAATTACGCTGCTACAAAAGTTTTTGGTCACTTAACAAGTAGCATTAAAAGTCTGACAGAAAGCCAACTGGTATTTAAAAAGAAATTAAAGTAATTTCTGAATGGCAACTGCTTCTACATTTTAGACGGATTTTTAGATAAAACTAAAAAAAAAAAGTAAATATCCTTAAAAATATTGCCATGTATAGACACCATTTACTAAACTGACACGTTCCACATCATTACCAAATGTCGTATACAGGGTGTCCCAGCTATCTTGTCCACGCAAAATATCTCTGGAACAATAACAGCTACTGGAAAACGACTTTCACCGGTATCAATGTACGGCTGGGGCCCATGAATGTACATATTTGGAAACATTCTAAAACGAAAGCAAATGTGGTTTTTAACACAAACTTACGATTTTTTTTAATTGGACACCCTATATTTTTTCTTCAGCAATCCATGGCATGACAAATCACATAAACAATGGCGTTGATTGTATCGCAATATTCCAATTACATCCCGAGATATTGCGACATGAAGTTGACGCTTGGAATACGCGCAACGCGCGGCTAGCGCACGTCCTGAGCAGCATGGTTTTCTCGCCTGAATCTCAGGACTTGCGCTAGCCGCGCGTATTCCAAGCGTCAAATTCGCGTTGCAATATCTCGGGATGTAACTGGAATACTGCGATACCATGAACGCCATTGTTTATGTGATTTGTCATGGTATGGATTGCTGAAGAAAAAATATAGGGTGTCCATTTAAAAAAAAAGTTTGTGTTAAAGAACACATTTTCTTTCGTTTTAGAATGTTTCCAAATATGTACATTCATGGGCCCCAGCCGTACATTGATACCGGTGAAAGTCGTTTTCCAATAGCTGTTATTGTTCCAGAGATATTTTGGGTCGACAAGATAGCTGGGACACCCCGTATATGATCTATAGAACAAGTATTATTCTAATCTAATCGTTCGAAACATGGTACCTTCGTACCGCATGACACTTTATCGCCGCGGTGGAGTAGCCAAGCGGTCTAATGCGTCTCGCTGCGGAGCGCGCGGTTGCTCGCCGTGGAGGTTCGAGTCCTCCCTGGGGCATGGGTGTATGTGTTTGTCCGTAGGTTAGTTTACCTAGGTTTAAGTAGTTTGTAAGCTACGGACTGATGACCACGCAGTTTGATCCGATAGTTTAACAAACATTTGAACTTTGAACACTTTGATTAGTAAATATAATAATTTCATGTACTCAATATACACCGTTTCAACAATAAATATGAATTGGTAAACTCTTAGAGGGTGTAATAATTTGCGACAGCGTATATATAATGAGCATTTAATTTGGAGGCCTATTAAGACTGTCCTCTGCCGCCGTTTGTTGGGATGACCGTGTTTCGCGACGATAGGCAGTGAGCTCGGCAGGAATGGCACGCTTTTTTGCCCCCTGAATACAGCCTCCCCTTCCTGCTGTGCTCTCTCTCTCTCTCTCTCTCTCTCCCTCTCTCTGTGTCCCCTGGTGGCTGTCCCGGCCGCAGACGGCAGCTGGCGGCTGAATACCCCGCATTCCTGCCGAGTGCCGAGGCACCGGCCTGGCACAGAAGAAGTCGATTTGAAGCAACAAGTTCTCTCCGTCTCGCTCCCTCTCGCGCGTGCAGTCCTGCGGCTCTCTCGCTCTCACCCTCACCTCGCCCCCTGCCCTCCCCTCCCCCTTCCCGCCGCCCCCTCTTTTCCCCCTGCTGGGCCTTTCCCTGCACCCCTCTCAGCACGGTGATAAGACGGCGCATTAAATTTTACGAGCTGCAAAAAGAAAAAAAAAAAAAAAAAAAGAAGAAGAAAGGAAGGAAGAAAGGAACAAAAAAACGACTCTGGCAGGGTATGACACCGCTCCCAGATTTTCGTTTACATGCCTCGCAATCTTCCTGAATAGGCGGATTTGCGCTCTCGGGTCTTCGCAGTAAATCTGCTCCGAACTGTTGCAGATGAACAACGTTGTCTCCATCTGTTAAGCCATGTGGAATTCTTGCTTTCTGCACTGTCACTGCCAAATACCCATTCGTTGAAACAGGTAAAAAAGAATTACGTGCTCGGATTTCAAACCGCGTCAGTGGTTAACGGCCCACAAGCTTTCGACGGAGTGTTCCTCTGCCTTTGTCAAGTGGTTGACTGTCGTGTGCATGCCGCTGCCGTGCTTATGTAGCCGCGCCGTCGCGTGACGTCACTGGTGCTCAGTTCCACACATAATCAGGATTCTCGTGGTCATTGACACCATGTTTCTTACGTTGGCATTAATGACCCACCATATAGCAGTAATACGCATTTCAGCTGTCGATACCAACTGCTGAGCATCAGCAAGTAATCCGTGCACTTAGCAGCG
This sequence comes from Locusta migratoria, assembly GCA_026315105.1. Classification (NCBI taxonomy): domain Eukaryota; kingdom Metazoa; phylum Arthropoda; class Insecta; order Orthoptera; family Acrididae; genus Locusta; species Locusta migratoria. Next base: position 457,438,475 of record CM048746.1, read on the forward strand.
TAGTACCTTGGCAGTGCTAGACAAGTATATTCTTACTCTATTGTATTTGTGTCTGAGTGATATAGTGAACCTTTTTTATTGGTGTTTGTATCGTGCACTATGAGAATTGACACAAACAAGCAAGGGTTTTACAAGAGAAAGAAGAGACATCGTAAACGCTACTTTAGGTTTGATCAACTTGAAGATGTCACTATTACTGACATCTTGGAGGATGAAGAACGAGTGCAAATCCCTTCTGAGGACATTACCGATGTCGAACCAATTTATGACCCTTTTATTGATAATGTAGCTAATGACTACGTTCCTTTCGATTATGTCAATAAGGTACTTGAAAAAGACAGGTACGCTGTGTGGTGTCGCACAAGTCCAAAGTGCACGCCACCTACTTTCGCCGCGCGCCGCCAAGCACACACGGCGCGGCGTTCTTACGACGTCAGCCACGAGCGCCCTCTGCTGCAACTCAGCTCGTGGCCACCACTGAACGACATCGTTCACTTGGGACTGAGATAGGGACGAGTTAACACTTCGGAATCAGATAGGCACCAGTGAAGACTTGGCTATCGGACAGGCACTAGGCAGACCTCTAGCTCAACTATGTATCAGCATTCTGCAGTACACAACTATGTAAAAGTTAAGTATTGTATAAATTCTGTGCAATATATATCTCGTTCTAATTTACTCAAGTGTTTCTAGTTTCTGCTGTCCCACTGGCTGCTCCCCTCCGTACCTGCACAAGCGTGCTACCTTTATTCCTGTGTCGGTCTTCCTACTCGGCCACCGACACCTACGACGGAAACGAGACACAAAAGCTGCGACGAGGCTGGGACACAAAACGCTGGGCATTGAAAACAATTATTCGTCACTTCAGAAAGGTATTATGAAGAACAAGGAACCAAACGTGAGAAACTGAAAGTCGTGTCTGAGTATATTTGGTCTACTTTTCAAGACGCAAGGGCCAGTCTCATGGCTGTCCATGATGTTGAAATAAGGCGGTTGGCGTGCACAATAGATTGGACTGACTGATTTACAAACTGGACTTACATGGGTGTGGAAATTTGTGGCAGTTCATAAGATTAGGAGTTAAAAACCTACGCTTTTTGTAATAATAATAAGCAGCTGAGGTTCTTCGAGGGATAGAGAATTCTGCAACTGCATTTCCTATCGAATTCGAAGACAGTGCACTTGGTAACAATTCAGCAGCTGAAAAAACACAGACTAATCTGGATATAATAATAGCATTCAGAGAGATAGCACAGTCTAGTATGAGTGCAAGAGATGAGACTGTCAGAATAGAATCAGCGTCTGGAATATGACATTCATATACAATTCAATCATGAGAGGTAGACTTCTTTCTCCACTACTTATTATCATCCTTGAACCAAGTGGTACATTTGGTTCACTCGTACAAAGCAACATAAACCGTCCTCCAAACGCTGTCATAAATGTTTCAAAATCAGGCAAAGTGGACAGGCGTATTCTTGAACAACGTCGACGTAAATGTCTCTCTCCCAATTTTTGAACGAAAAAATTGGTGAATTAATTTTTACTCCATCAACAGAACTTTGTTGTAGTATATACATAAAAGTAACAACCATTCAATCTTGCGCAACGTGCTTTGTTCATCCTTTGGATGTATATTTCCTATGACACTGTAAAAAGTCGATGAAGCAGTGTGAAAGGAAGCGAGTTTTACTGGACTACTTTGATACTGAACTCAACAGCCACAACTTTATTGTCAAACTGCATGCACGCATCCATAATCAGTTAACTTCACCCAAATCATACATGCCTGGAAGAAAGCTACATTTTCAGTTGCATGCGATGATTGTTATGCTCTTGACTGTATTATCTGGAATACGGAAGATTCAGGTCGCTCAACACCCACTTGTAAAACTGCATCATTTATCCAGTGAGCGTGCTGCTTACATTCGTGTTTAATAGATTTATATACCAAGACTCACAAACATGCTTCCATTAGATTCATACAGCTAATGTAAAAATAAATAAATGATAATAATTACTATATTGTACTGATAACTGTGTTTATTGCCCTATTCATTAATACACCACTATCTCGTATAAGGCTAAGCAACATATTTAATAACCTCTACGGGCAGCTAATACTGGTAATTATTGATTACACCTGAAGTTTACCTTGTAATTAATATTATTTTCGTATCGGTAAGACACTTTTCGAATGTACCATGTTTTTTCCCAAAATGTAGGTGTTGTCACTTTTCGCACTAAGCTCGAGCTTAATCTCACATTTTAGTCAAATCGCTCATACTTGAAAACTACTCACTTCGTAACATGGTATACAATTTACTCTACTCCATTCACCGTGAGGTGGACTGTCCAGTACGTAGGTATTCATGAAACTTGCATCCATGTGTTCGTTAAGAGTTACAATATATTTGTGATTCAGTTTCATTGACGGTAGTAACGTATTGAGACGATATAATGACATTTAAAAACATGCATTTTTGACGACGTTACAGATTTGCGACATATGGTGACTTTTTTGATACTGTAGTTAGTTACGCGACTGAAATATTTAGTAAAAAAAAATAAATAGATCCACTATTCATCTACTTCAAATCGCAACTCTGTGAGAGTTTTTTTTAACATGAGACAATATTTCGGGCCGGCCGCGGTGGCCGAGGGGACTGAGGCGCTCCAGTCACGGTCTGCACGGCCACTACGGTCGGGGGTTCGAATCCCCCATCGGGCATGGATATTTGTGCCGTCCTTAGGATAAAGTAGTTGATAAGTAGTTTGTAAGTTTAGGGACTGATGACCCCTTAGTTAAGTCCCATAAGCTTAACAAACATTTGAACAATATTTCGGTTAAATATGACGTACTTAGAACTATGGAATGGCAGGATGAGAGGTGGTGGAATTTTTGTGACAATATCTTTCTCTTATTTCCTCATTTTATCTGTTCATTTTATTTATGTTTGTTAAGCTTATGGGACTTGACATCAGTCTCTAAACTTACAAAATAAATTATACAAAAGACAACACAAAAAACCTTGCCCGAGGGAGGATTCGAACCCCCGACGGGGAGCGGCCTCGCGCATCGGTGCATAGCGTCTCAATGCGCTCGGCCACTCCGCCGCGGCTTTGGATGACAGATGTTAGGAATAATTGTAGCACCTTTTGTCTCTTATTTTGATTTCATCTGTCATTTATTGGTTGGGAGATAAGTGATGGGAGGTATGGACATTTTAGTATCTGGTGAATTAATTTCCTAATATTATTTTTTTCTGTGGGCTGCTAGTGGCAGCGACGATAAAGCTGTTTTTTGGCCGCAGAAGAGAGAGGAAGATGCTTTAGACGTGAGGCGAGCTGTGACGGGACACGGGGTCCTCGAAATGTCCACTTGGCTGTGAGCTTTTTCACTGGTCAGCTCCCTGCATTGCCTTCTAGGGATAAGATGCGGGGAGTATGATGCGGATATTTTTTTTAGTGAGGGGAAACATGCGTACATCCTAGCTAGCGTCCAGCATGACCGCTTTCCTATGGGCGCAATGACATCAGCATTCCGGATCTGTGTACGTCACTGGCAGTGTGGTGTGCGGCGGCAAGAGCGTTGTTAACTTGCGAAGGTGGGTCTGGCGTCTGCAGTTTCTAAAGACCAAATTACAGCCGATCAGCCACTCATTTTATGGAGAATGATTGGTGTCAGCGGAAACTGCATTCCAAACTGTCAGCCTAGGGATGCTCGTTTTACGAGTAAATAAATGGCAGGACATTCCAAGTGCAGTTTCCCCGCGTGGGGCGATTGCCTGGTGCTGCTTGTTTTCGACGCTGACGGTACTAAAATTTGGCGTCGCTTTTGTGGGTCTGCGATGGGAGGTGACGAAGCTGGCAGATGTCAGCGTGGAGTAATGTCCTCAGTACGGTGACCCACGTGAGAATTTTTCTCTCGGGGACGGTGCTTGGTGTGGTGGGTAAAGATCGGCCTGCTATTGGCTGAGCAACTTTAGACTGACAGGATGGATGATCCACCATCGGGCCTAGAGTTTTCATTGGATAGCCCGTCAGGAGAACTCTGAAATTGGTTTATTAGGTGAGAGAGACCTGGCCACGAGCAGATGGCCAGGGAGCATCTCAGAGACTCTGACAGTAGCGTTCGTCCGAGATGGTTGTAGAAGTTTCAGCGTTTGTTTGGTGTTGTGGCGTCGCAGAGTACGACCACTGCTGGACTTAGAATGTCGTGGCTCCGCCATTTGTCGCTACACTGATTTAGTTCTTTTAGAAGCACCTCTATTTGCAGCCGGTATTATTGTTTGGATCTGAGTTACCATATTTAGGACTCACCCGTAATATTTTGTGCTTAGTGGTGAAATGGTGAATTTATGTAGGTGTTCGAATGTTCAAATGTTTGTAAAGCTACGGGACCCATCTGCAGAGGTCATCGGTCTCTAAACTTACAAACTGCTTAAACTAACTTATCCTAAGAACAACACACACACACACACACACATACACACTCCCGTGCCCGATCAACGCCACCTAGATTCAAGGCATGTGCGCTTGCCTGCCAAGAGTAGTCATAACACAAGCAAACTATTTGTCTATGTAGCGTTGTGATGAGTTTAGGAATATGTACACGTTGTACAGTGTGTTTCAGAATGTTCTTGATGTTATTTATGTGATTCACAGACAAATTTGTTTAGGTATAAGATATTTGTGAACTATTCGGATGATATCTTACCGATTTGGAACAGGACGATTCATATAAGTTATTTTGTCTCATATGAGCAAAAATCTGCACGAAGAATCACATAGATAACACGAAAAACATTCTAAAATACATTGTGCAACATGTAAGTATTCCCAAACTCAGCACAACGCTATTTAAGAAAAACAGTTTGCTTGTGTTATGACTACCCTTGGCAGGCAACGCACAGGCCTAGTATCTAGGTGGCGTTGGCCCGAGGGAGCACTCGAACCTGCGATGTGGAACGGCAGCGCGGCTATTCCGCTGCGGCTATGTAGAGGTGAATGACACTTAGTACTTGATATCTTGATTGCCTATTCTGTTGCTGAGCACTGAAATATTTCAGACTCTCACAAAACTCGTACACTGACGGATTAGTGACGATAATTCTTCCGATCGGGGTTGTACTGTGCAACTGAAACTCGTGTCTTTATATGCTGGAGTTAAATATTGCGAAGTCCTAGCCCATTCAGGAGGTATCGTCTGTGACTGTGATGTTACCGTGTTAAAAGAGGCTGGAGAGTAAAAATTAAATGTCATTGCTGCTTAGCAGAACGAAGTTTATTTAATTTAGCGGACGGGATTTACAGATCATAGTTGCAGACTGCTGAGCGCCGGCGTCCCTCTGTGAGTCTCCACACATATTGAATGACTAATGTGACGCCAGAAATTGCTGGAGCCATTCTATAATCAATGCAGCACTGTATATAACAATTTTGTTTTGTTTTGTTTTCTAGTGGGGGCATATTGTGTGTGTTGCGTGTGTTACTGTTCCCAGGATTGGGTGCATATTGTTAGTGAATTTCAGATTTATTTCTATATATTTTGTAAAACTTCCCCAATTTTATAGCCAATCATTTATGTAAAAGAATTAATTGTATTTGTGTTCATTTGTGAATAATTTAGCGTTTGGTTAGATAGTAAAATAAATCTATTTTGTACGTAATTGTGATCTCTGTCATTTAATACTGTCCAGTGATCGGGTTTTCATAATTATTAGGTAATAAAACCCATTTTTACCAGAGCTTTGTGTGGACTACTGTCATTCCCTATCAGTATTTTGGAGGGGAACATAAAGATTAAATTCAGAAAATAAGCCATAAAGTTTGTTGTATTGGCTGAGGATTTTTTTTTCTTTTTTTGGCGTTTGCATAAACTAGATCACAGCCATGTACATGTTGACAATGTGTAGTAATTGCATTAATTAAGTACATACTTGATGAGCTGGCTTCTGAATGCCACTGAGCCCAGATAGGCTAGGATTATTCTTTCTACGTTTAGGAAAACATAGTGGCGATCCGATTACTCTGATTTCATGACAATTAACCTCAATAAATGTTCAGATTACTATTAGTTCCCGTATCAAATAGTAATTTGCATATCAAATAGTAATATGCATATCAAGTAATCACTTGCGCATTAAATACTAATTGGCATATCTACCTGTTAAGAACGTGTCACCGCGCACAGAGTAAAAAACTCTAGTTGTTTGGAAAAGTAAATCCTTCAGTAAATAATAAACACCACTCTTACAAGATATACGCCAACAAGTTAAAAACATTCCTGATTACTTGTAGACCGAAACAAATGAACAACTGCACATGTAGCAACCCTATAGACCAGTGGTCCCAAGTCTTTTTCGATATGCACCCACAACATTTGCGGAAAAATATCCGCTAGCTAATACAACCACTACTACTTCTAAACAGCCATTAATAGTAATATAAAATTATTTGTACCATGAAAGAAATGAATGCTTTGCTGAGTAAGATTTTAAAATGGCGAAGGGAGTAATATGAAAGAAAAGAAACATTTTCTCCGATTAGAAATTATTGCTGCACAGGAGTGGCCAGCGCTCTGAGGTGCCTTGCTGCGGAATGCGCATCTCCTCCCCATCGGAGTTCAAGTCCTTCCTCGGCCAAAGGTGTGTGTGTTGTCCTTAGCGTAAGTTAGATTAGCAATTAGAAATCTTAGAGACTGATGAGCACTGCAGTTTGGTCCCATAGCTTTACACATTTGAATATTTTTGAGAAATTTATTTTCCGCAAGTTAAATGGTAAAGTTACTAAAATATGTGGTACACTTTAATCTTTTTGTTAATGATAGGTTCTGTATCTGGATCGGAGGTTGTTAGATTCAGCTGTAAATCACTTTTCACGCAATGTATAAAGTAAGTAGTTTATTATTATTATTATTATTTATTTGACATGCCTCATTGCATAGTAATATTACATGTTTGAAGGTTAAATTCAGACGGTTACATCAGGTATTTTGGCAAACACAAAAACAATACATAAGATTAAAAGATTTACAAAAAAATACCTATTAGTTATACAAGGTTTATCACTTTACATAAAAAAACCAAACGACTTTTACACAAGAGGAAATATAGATGTACCACAGTGGCCGAATGGCCATCTTCTCCAAGCGCAGGAGACCAGGCACACGCCGTCCGTACTCTCCGTTACATTCCCACCACCCCCTCTCCCCGTCTCTATTCCATCCACGTTCCACGACAGCAAGAACGCTGCTGCCAGATGTTCCAGCATGGGGCCCTTGTGAGGCGTCTCCAGAAAAGCCCCCTCCACCACAGCCTCTGCTCCCTCATCCACCCCATCCATAGTCATGGATACCAACCCCATTCCCTCCGTTGCTACCACCCCTTAAGTCTACACCTATGTCGTCTCTCGCCCCAACCCAAAATTCCTCCACAGCCGCACCCTATCCCTATAAATACACAAATACTTTCCGTCTGCTCACATCCTCCAGCTCATCCTCTGCAAGGACTCAGTCTTTGTCAAGTCTTCCTCCCCACCTTCCACACCGACCTTCTCCGTCGAATCCCTCAGGTCCTCTTCGAATCCCATGCCTTTCTACCCCATAAATCACCTCCCTCGCCATCCCACAACCCCAAGCTCCACGCCGACCGCCAACTCTCAGTGCCGAGGAGCATCTCAGTTCCCACCCTGAAATATCCATCCAATCCACCAAGCGGATCCAAAACTCCTCTGGCCTTTTCGATGCAGATCTTCATAGACTCCGCATCCTCCATCAACAGCGTCCTCACTGAGGGGACCTACATATACGACCGCCGCTACAAGATGGATCGCTCCCATTTGACATCTCACCTACAATAAACACCTTACTGAAAAGTGTCGCAACCCTCCACCTGTCCACACTGTAAGTCAGCCTACTTCCTCAAGCAATGTCCCAACAGTCATCCATCCCTACCTGCAACATCTGTGGCGGCTGCCACCCATCTTACTCCTCCAAATATCAGGCTCGTCCCGCCCCATCAATCCTGAGCTGACAGTCCCTGTCTGCACCTGTCACCCCAACAATTCCCTCTGCCACTTCCTACCATGGAGGACGTTATCCACTTTGTCACGATGACCCCTTCCAACATCCCCACACACTGTATCAATTAGCCCTAGCTGTGCACTTCATTTTACATTGGAAACCATTGCCACCTTCTTCCACAACCACTCCCACTTCACCTTCTCCCACAACATTGCTCCTTACACCCTTCACTACACGGATGGGCCCCCTCCCCTATCTCGAGGCGGAGTGGCGATCGGACATCTCCGCCACCACCCAGTCTGGTCACAATCTCTCCTCAATGATCCCACTGAACATCTCAGCCTTTTTCTCCCCTCCCTCACAGTCACCCTCGCCACCATTTACACCTGTAGCACCGCACCCCTAACCTATGACTTCCTATCTCAATAGATCAGTCCTATGCGACCTATGTGGTTGCCACAAACCTGAGCCTTTCTTCCCGTCTGCCACTGAACTCCGGCAGCAGCATCAGTTTCTCTCCCAGCTCCACGGCGACAATGTTCCCCTCCCGCAACCCACTCGCCCACAGAGCAATACCACCCCTGGTGTCGTCCTGGCATCTCCTAACCTCCACGGCCGCCTGCAGGTGGAAATCATGCCCCCTACTCCTCACCTTAAAGCCCCAAGGCCATCAGGCTCGCACTCCCCACTCTAAGTCCCCTCCATTATTATGCCCACGCCAACTGGAATGCCTACCATCGCTCCATAGACACCGAGGTCACCAGCTACCCATTGATATTCACCACGCCACTTCCTTCCTACGCCAGACTGTTGCTGATGGCATCCACATCCCTACTAAAACCATTCACCCACACCATCCTACCTTACCTGCAAGAGCCGTATTCCCGCCACCTCTATCAATCATATTTGCGGACCCCTGACTGGGGCACACTCCATTGCCACCGATAAATCCAACATCACGCCGAGACTGGCCACGCCGAGACTGGCCTCTCTCCAGAACATCTCCTCCACATAATGGTGGTAATCCTTCCACCATTTACTGGCAGTCACTCTGCTCCTCACTACTCGCTCCTCCATAATGGCGTTCCTTTACTGGACAACTCACAGCAATGCAAACCACTATGCCACATACCTCACTGATACCTTCTCCATCCCCGACCATCCCAGGTTTGATTATTCCCTCTTCCCGGACGTCCATGAGCGAACCAATACCTCCATCCCACTGCTCGACCCTGGCTTTCAGTACTTGGACAGCATGCCTCCTACAGAACTTATCACTCTGATCACTGCCCTTGACATGGAAACAACACTCCGCACAAAACGCAATACAGCTCCTGGCCACGACCACCTGACCTACAGACACCTTCGGGCCTGTCCCTGTTCTTTCCACGTCGCCCTTGCTTCCCTCTATACCATCATCCTATACACTGGCTTCTTCCCCGACCCGTGGAAAACCTCCTGCATCCTCATGTTTCGTAAACCCAGCAAGCCGCCCTCTCATACTTTGCCCTAACATCCTGCTAGCCTCACCTCAGTGTTTAGTAAGGTCCTGGAAACCATCCTATCCTGCTGCACCCACCAGTATCTCAATCAACACCTGCTCCTTCCCCTCTCCCAATGTGGCTTCCAGCCTTCCTTCCAAACCAATGACCAACTCCTGAGCTTTACCCACCTCATTTCTCTCCAGATAAACTCCCATCGTGCCACTGTCCTCATTTCCCTTCAAATCAAAAAGGCCTACGACTGCATACGACATTCTGGTATCCTTTCCAAGCTCTGCGCCCTTCCTGTTAATTATGTCCAATTCATCGCCTCCTTTCTCACCTGCCACCCATTCTATGTCACTGTCAATAATTCCAACTCCCATTTGTTTTACCCCTCCACCAGGGTGCCCCAGGGTTCTGTACTGTTTTTCAGTGTCAGTCAGCAATATTTCTTGATGTTCCTATGTAAAGGAATAAAGGTTTCTGTCTAGTCAAAGAGTATCTGTACACTAATTTTTTGTCATTGACAGCTTTTAGCCGGCCGCGGTGGCCGAGGGGACTAAGGCGCTTCAGCCACGGTCTGCACGGCCACTACGGTCGGGGGTTCGAATCCCCCCTCGGGCATGGATATTTGTGCCGTCCTAGTTCGTAAGTAGTTCATAAGTAGTTTGTAAGTTTAGGGACTGATGACCCCGTAGTTAAGTCCCATAAGCTTTACAAACATTTGAACATTTTGACAGCTTTCAAGGACCGCAGAAATTTGAGTAATAAATTGCTTCTCTGGTCAAGTCTAGAAGTTATTGAAAGTTCCACTGACTACCTTTCTGATTATCATCCGTGTTTCAATACGCCTTTGCCTTTATTCATGAAACGATTGTCTTGTTCCTATAATGGTTCCTATAATGTTCCTCATATAACATACAGAGTATTAGTGCTGTTTGTAGTTCTAGGAAGAGTACACATTATTACGATGGTCATTCACTGAAAATCCCTCCCGAAATCATATCCTGCCTACGCCAATGCGGATAGGTAACGTGAAATGAAACCACGAGCACCGGTTCTGACTTTTCACTGCAGTGTTCTTTCAGTGTTAAGGGGACGACGAATACGAAGTAGTGTACAATGTCGAGCGAAATTCCTGCTCGCAGGCAGTGGCGGCTCGTACAAAAATTGACCAGTGTGCTACAATATTACAAAAATAAACAGGAACAAAATATACTAAAATAAAAAGCGTGACTGATAATGGAAATAACGGAGCTTAGCAATATCCCCACCACGTCATCTGCGTTCTACACAAGTGATCAATGAAACTGCTTGGCTGAAAAGCGGTTTCACTCGCATGATGGCTATACATTACTAATGTTGTTTGTGTTTGAAGTTTTATTTACAGAAATTAAAAATTTGGACTCAGAGGTATTTGAATACGAGCCTCACACAATAGGTTTGAGAGACAATGCGCAAGACGCCTGAGCCAGACCGCTATTTGACTCTGTATGCCGCAATATTCGTTCAAAAATGTTCAAATGTTTGTACAGCTTATGGGACTCAACTATGGGGCATCAGTCCCTAAACTTACAAACTACTTATGAACTACTTACGAACTAGGACGGCACAAATATCCATGCCCGAGGGGGGATTCGAACCCCCGACCGTAGTGGCCGTGCAGACCGTGACTGGAGCGCCGCAGTCCCCTCGGCCAGCAATATTCGTCATATACTATTCTTCCGCAATCGTTCTACGCAGTGCGAAGAGAAATATTGATCTGGTGCTGCAGTCGGTCTCATCACACACGAGTTGTCAGGCCTGACGTCACGTCTGCACATGCGTACTAGCGAAGAGACGACTGCGCCGCCTCTCTGCACACGTACCAGCGCGGCTGAATCCCACTTCAGCACACGGAGCTGGTTTCCAGCTATCGCGGCGGGAGCGCTCCAAAATGCGTTTTTATTCCTATTACTAGCATTCTAATACGTATTGGAAGGGAATTGGCATAATTTTATTGTGATTTTATTTTATCTGGATCGCATTCCAAGAGAAACGATCTAATTTTACAGCGATTTCTCGCTTGCTTTCGAAGAGAAATGGCAGAATTTTAGTAAAAATTTAATAATGGAAAGTCCAGGTTGAAATTAATAATATAGTGAGGACAGTTTACATTTCACCGCAAAGACGTGGCGACGAGCTGCGACAGGCACATACAAAAGACACACACATACAACACATTCAGCTATCGGCCATGGCCTTCTTCAGAAAATAGAGCACTCACGCAATCACACAGGCACACAACACAGTCATACAACCATCACCTCCGACTGCCGCACTTCGAATCACGCTCTGCAGCGAATTGGGGACGGGCGGGGAGGGGAGGGGGAGGGGATAGAAAGGTTAGGTCACGGTGGTGGGAATGGGTTAGATGGGAATAACGAGATGCAGTTTAGGAATGGAGTGGGGAGGCGGGTGAGGGGAGAAAATAAATAAATAAAATAGAAAAAAATTAATATATATATATATATATATATATATATATATATATATATATAGAAAATGCATGCACACTGCAAGTACACAAGACTGCATACACACACATACACATGCACGCATGCGCGCGCACGAATTTTAGTAATATATTTACAGTAATATATTTACAGTGTGCTGCAGCACATTAGCACATTATCACCAGCCGCCACTGCTCGCAGGAAACCCGGCCTTACGCGCGCGGTGTCACAGGGTGGGCCGTGACCTCGTGGCAGGAGCTGCGAGTCGACAGCGAGTGAAAAGCGTCAGTGGGCCATGGAAGTGAGAGGAGGGCGCGGGCCCGTGGGAACCGTCGGCAAGGGGAGGGGGCGCAGCTGGCTGCACTTGACTGCAATTAGGCGGCAGTGGCAGCCACCCTCACCCTCCCAGCGGCGGGGATTACGTTCCGGGGCGGAGAGCGGCAGCGGCCCCAAAAGGAATCCGCGCTTTTCGCAACGGCGGATAAGCTCTCCTCGTGACGAGGGCCGCTGGCGGCTGCTCCCAGCCACCGCCCTGCCACACTCGAAACACGCCCCGCGGCAACAGGTATGTTGGTGGTGTGGGCACTTTTAACAGGGAGCCACAGTCGTCACTCAGCTCATTCCGATTCTTATATTCAGGACGTTCTTTGCTGGATGAGCAGATAATTGGAAATTGATATGTAACAAGTACAAGCTTACTAGGGTTTCAATTGCGGACGGAGAAGTTAGTACTGCTTCCTCCCACAAGGCCCCTAAAACCTCCACATCCTTGCGGATGCTGTTGCGTAGCAGTGTTCGTTTGTACCGCCCTACAGTACGCATGAGGTGTCGTAGTTGCTTTCCGAGACTTTACGGAAAGCATAGAGTTCTGACTAACCTGTTGTCTTCTATAGTTGTGTCCCCAGCGCAGAAGACAGCACACAGGTCGTTGGTTTTTCTACAGCATACAAGTGAGGCTAAAGTTCTTTATGATGGAAGCATAATAAGCGACTCGCGAGATTTTTAATTGTCAGGGATGCCATTTATTAAATAAATAATAAAATATGAGCAACTATTGTTAATATGATACGGCCTATGCTGCCCATAGTTCATGTTGAGTCCTCGACTGTTATCACTATTACAAAAATCTTTACTCATGACCGACACGGTCCGGCGCGTATAGTGGTCAGCTCGAGACTGAAACTGCGGCGCGTTGCGAGAGGGCACCTGACGCTCTATTTCGCGCCAAAACAGGGCCGTCGCGCGCCTTCTGCAAAATCGCTCTTCTTTTGTTACAATAAGAGAAGGCACCTTAAACTTGTTAAACAGTCAAAACCTAGCCTGTCCTTGAGAGATATTTATTATAAATTCTCAGCTCTGAATAATTAATATTTAGTATATAATAAACAAAATTAATTTCAAAAGATATCACGTGACGTGAAATGCAGCAGCCAATGCGAGGAGAGCACCAGTAACATAGGCGGGCTTTCCCACGGGAACCAGCACCTACTGTGCCATATGCTACTGCTCCTCACCCCACATTTCAACATATGCTGCACATCTGTCTTTCTTCCGCGTTTAAGACATGTACGATGTTAGCAAAGAAACGGCCAGCGGCCAGAAATATGAAGTGGCCACAGGCCAGGAATATCACACAAGCAAGATCTTGGCAGTATTTTATGCATTTACTTAAGAAACATTTTAATTTTGAATTTATACCAGCAGTCAAATGTAAACATATGTCCTTAGGACACATCAGAGTTCTCAGTGTTTCACCAAATCAATGTCAAAAGACAGTAAACATCATAATGAATCCATTGGTATGAACATATAATAGTTTAACATAAATGTGCAAATATGTTAAAGCACATGGTGGACCATAGAGTCATAACAAATTAGTGCTCAGACACGTAAGTAAAGTAATGGAATACATTTCAAATCTTATAAACTGACAACCTTTAATGTCTATTCAATTCTACGTGATATTTGAGCTGATTAAGGAAAGAAGGCGTAAAGCATGTATTCACTGTGTAGATAAAGTCACAATAGGCCGTCTTATTTCCAATCACTAACAAGACAGAAATTAATAGCCACACCTACCTCAGCTATGTACATGATAGGAGTATTTGCTATTCATTATATTTCATGGTATTTATACAAATGTAATATGTATTGTTTGATTTCGTATTTATGAATATATTAGATATTTAAGTATCTGTACAAGTGTTTTTATGTGTTAGGAAGATTAAGACAGGATTTAACTTTGTTTACAGATTATTAACATTCACATAATTTAGGAAAGGGAATTACAAATCAAATATTTTCATGTATTAAGTGTTAACAACAATGCTAGGCATTGTAAGGATTACTGTATAAGGAGGGCCAGCAGAGGCCATTGGAAGGCAGTTCTGATTGAGATTTTGAGGCCGTCACTATGTCAGTCAGCTTATTGTATTTGCATTGTTAATGTGTTGGTCATAATTGTGAACAGTTATCGAAATTAAACAACTATTTGAACTTTACCTGGTGTTGCTCTGAATTACTGGTTATCCACTGACGTACACCTGAATTGGAGAAACTTGCTCCAGAGCACGTATTGTGAAGAATTCCACATGCTTCTGCATTATTGAAATTTTAGATGCAGATCTCCGAGCAGTTACACCGATCCCCGAGATATCAAGGTAACACTGATTTACAAACTTTTAGTGCTGCGACTATGTCGCAGATGGTGGAGGAACCTACATCTTAAAAACTGCGACTACTGTGATGCGACGACATAATATTTGTTACGTCGCAGTTGTTTGTTGAAGCTGGTATAAATGGATTGTTACACCGCACAGCTCCCAGCCACCGCCCTGCCACAATCAAAACACGCGCCGCGGCAACATGTATGTCAGTGGTGTGGGCACTTTTACAGGGAGCCACAGTCGTCACTCAGCTCTTCCCGATTCCTATATTCAGGGCGTTCTTTGCTGAATGAGCAGATAACTGGAAACCAGGACATAACTACACTGGTCAAAACAATTAGGGGCTCAGTTGAGATCTCTAGGTTCGCCCGGTGGTGTCGGGGTAAAGCGCTCGACTGGAAACTGAAGGGTCGCAGGTTCGAAACCCGGACGGGCGTTGGATTTTGTCAGAAATCGCTCTCTGACATGTGGCTTCTTTAAACCTATGGTGTGTGTGTGTGTGTGTGTGTGTGTGACACCGTTTAGCCCGCAGAACATTGATCGGAGTCGTAACGAATAGCACCGGTTTGTCTTCAGAGATGGTTCAAGATTTTGTGTTTAGCTAGTCAATCGTCACTGCCCCATCTGAAGAGAACGTGCAACTCGGAACAATCCCCTGCTTATGTGTAGTAAACGTTACCATGTCATGGTCGTGGACGAATAGTGTGACGGGAGTCAGTATTGGCGGACGTACGGACCTCTATGTCATTCAGAATGGCGCTTTGACTGCTCAGAGGTATAGAGACGAGATCCTTCGATTTTTTGTTTGCCCTACGGTGGTGCCATAGGAAATGGGTTCCTTCTGGTGGACGATAACGCTCGTCCCCACAGAGCTGCACTGGTGGACAACAAACTTGAAGCAGAGGGAACTGAACGAATGGAGTGGCCAGCTTGTTCATCAGACTTAAACCCGATTGAGCATGTCTGGGATGCACTTGGCAGATGCAATGCTGCCAGACTAGCACCTCCAAGAATGGTTGCAGTGCTGGATAATCCATTCTTGGAAGAATGGCCAAATATCCCTCCAGAGCTGACTGATAAAATCATACAGTTCAGTCCACACAGGTGCGCAGCCGTACTGGCAGTCCGAGATGCTCACACGCCATACCACAGTACAACTAGAATGAAATTTTCGCTGTTATTGTAGCCCCATGGTACCTCGCTGTAAGTAAACGCCACGTAAACCACAAGTAAAGAGTTGAGATAGCAAAGTATCGTACTGTATCTTACACAAATAAAAATTGTAACCTATATCTAAATAAAATACGTTACGATATTTACGTATTATATCTCACCTCTAACTGTGTGGATCAGCGTAACTGAAAACTCGGTGTCTTATACTTACTGGGCGTCTTATACTTACGTCAAAAATAGTTACGTTTTACCTTTTAATCTGATACGACGATCCATTTGGTGACGTATTTTTTAACATGTTGACCATGCTTTTTTATTTATTTTATATCTCGACGAGAAACTCTTTATTTTACATTTGCTCCTAAGTGAAGACTTTGTAAACCATTCTGAAGATGAGGATTTAAATCATTGAAACCGGTCAAGGAAAATAAATATATTTTATCAGCGATCTTGGCGTAACAACTTAAAGAAGGTGTATTTTTATATTTATTTTTTCCACACTCTTATATCTCCTCTCATCATCTGCCTTTGTCCATTTCTTCCTCTCCCCTCTTTCTGTTCATCTCATTCTTCACCTCTCTCAGCCAATTTATTCACCCTGCCATCTGCCCATTCCTCGTCTTGTCTCTATCCATTCTCTCAACTTCTCCTCCCCTCTTCTTTATTTGTTTTTGTTGGGTCTTTTCCAGCTTGCGCATGTTCGGCATGGTTGAGAATGGAATTGGTGTGATTAATTTCAAGTTGAAGGCGATGTGACATCTCTTCCTCCGGCTCTTGATGAAATCTCACATCATCCTTCGTGGTGGAAAGTGTAAAATCTACTGCAATGTAGCCTCTGCTGAAAGTCAGCTGTACAGAATTTCATCAATATTACAATAAAATGAAGGTTTTGGTAAAATCTATAAGTAAAGTACCCTCCGATATGCACAATACGAAATTTTATATACACTGTCACCTTCCTTTTGCTTTGAAGGTCGGCTGTGCAAAGTTTCCTCAAGACTGGAGCAAAACTGTAGATTTCGTCGGAGGCCGAATATAAAGTACCCTCCGCCACGCACTATACGTGTCATATATATCCTGAACAATGTGCCATAGCTCGTTATTACCCATACAGCAATTGTTAGCAAGGAATTTGTGCACCGTATTTGGTTGTAATCGGTCCGGTTTAGAAGGAGATGTGCAATATTGTGTGTGATGAGGCAGTTTTTCGCGCATTTCATTATTTATGACGTCATATATCCTGAAGTCTGTGATGTACATGATCGTTACAGTCACGGCGACCTTCCTCTTGGCTTGAATGTCAAGTATGCGAAATTTCATAAATTTCATCAAGATCGAAACAAAACTGTAGGTTTGTATTCAGTACAAACCCACAAACACTCGGACACACTGCTTTATATGTAAACAATTGAAGAACAAAATGAATATGGGATTTAACTCAAACGGTGTGTCCTATATTTGTTCAACGTGAGCACTCATTGAATCGATAGCCCAGTACGTCCCAAACCTTGCTCCGTATGTCTGGAGTAATTGATGCAACTGCAGCTTCAATCCTACGTCATAGGCCATTTAGATCAGCTGGTTCAACCAATCGCTTGCGAAGGCTTGCGACTGAGGCGGCACACCGTCTTGCTTCCAAATTCTCTGTTTCAGCTTCGTGTAACTGAGGAAGGTGCCGTTGTTGTAGCTTATCAAGATAAAACCGGTTCGCTTCATGGTAAAAGAAAGGTCCAATACTTTCCACCTTGATATGTCACAAGAAACGGAAGGAACCACAGAATGAGCACGAACACTTGTGGGAAAAACTGGTTGAGTTGTTCGTTCA
Organism: Locusta migratoria; assembly: GCA_026315105.1. Classification (NCBI taxonomy): domain Eukaryota; kingdom Metazoa; phylum Arthropoda; class Insecta; order Orthoptera; family Acrididae; genus Locusta; species Locusta migratoria. The sequence goes on from CM048746.1 coordinate 457,456,144, forward strand.
TTTGATGTGTAATTCGTAATGGTAAGATAACCATAATAAATTCTACAAAGCTTTAAAATCCCGTGATTCATTTTAGTGCGCCATTTATAAGGGGCTAGGGGGGGGTAACAATTCCTTTCTTTCACACGACCGGTACACACACACACACACACACACACACACACACACACTTTTCAAGCACAAGCATTCGTGTGTGTGTCTGTGTACCGGTCGTGTGAACTTGCAGTGTCCACGCATTTTATTTTATTTACTTATTTATTTTTAATGTATATTTTTTTTTGTTTATTTCTTTTATTTTTCTCCCCTCACCCGCCTCCCCACCCCATTCGTAAGCTGCATCTCGTTATTCCCATCTAACCCATCCCCAACACCGTGACGTAACCTTCCTATCCTCTCCCCTCCCATCCCGTCACCGATTCACTCACCGTAGAGCGTGATTCGAAGTGCGGCAGTCGGGGGTGTTGGTTGTATGACTGTGTGATTGCATGAGTGTTCTATTTTCTGAAGAAGGCCATGGCCGATAGCTGAATGTGTTGTATGTGTGTGTCTTTTGTATGTGCCTGCCGCAGCTCATCGCCACGTCTTTGCAGTGAGTTGTAAACTGTCCTTACTATATTATTTAGCAGTTATTAATTTTACTGCCGTGTATACTTATATCTAACATAACTGAAGCTACTATTACGAAGGCAGAAAACGCATCTTAAATAGGCCAACCGATTTGGGTACAATGAACGAAAGCAGTACAAAGATACGTAAATATCCTGTATTGCATCAATATTTATTTTGTAATACAGTCTGTGAAGTCCTGGTATGCACTTTATTTGGAATCAAGGCCTTATTAATAGACCCTGTTTAAAAGCATAAGCTGTTTAAACTGTAAATATGTACTCCAAACAAACGGGTAAAACACGCTGCTGAAGCCACTTGTGTTCCATTTCTGTGTCGGTAATGAAGAAACTACTCTGACATCATTTTCGTCACTGTTTAAAGTGCTTGAAATGTCACACTTATGATTATGAAGGAAGCGACTAGACAGCAAAATGTTTTAATTTGCAACTACTTCTCAGTAGTACTTCTCGTTTTTTTTTTTTTTTTTTTTTATACAAAAGCCTTCTAAGCAATACAAATTTCTTCATTTTTATTATGAACCATAACGTAACTTTAATAGAAGCTACCCAGCACAAAGTATGCTAGAGAGCTCACTTCAGAAAACGGAGAATGTTCTCCTTTCGTGAGAAACTTCTCTAGTTTTATTCATACGAAATCAGAGAATGTTCTCTGTTGTGAGCAAGTTCCCCCACCATTTTACTCACGCTGAGGACATACTCGATTGAAAAATATTCTCCGACTCGCTTTATTCATACGAACCTGAGTATGTTCTCTGGAATATAGAGTATAAAGGAGATACTCCGTTTTATTCATACGGCCCATCGTTGTCATAGGAGTCACTCTTGGTGATGACACTAGTATCAGAGTTTGTAGTTTTCTACGCTTGTTTGTATTTTGGTTGAGCTGATGTCTTCCTTGCGTTCACAGGTGGGAACGTATATCCCTTCAGCTATCGATTTTGGAATGTAAGTATTGTACCTCAACTATCACTGTGAGACTGCTGCCTACCACCTTGCCCCCCCTCCCCTTGATTTGCCGTTACACGCTGCGAGTGCCAGGTGAAGCTGTGGAGTTGCATCGGAAAGGCAGGCGGCCCGCGCGTGAAGGTTGTTTCCGGACCGGTGGCGCTGGCCGGCGGGCGGCGGGCGTCGTCTTGGCTCGCGTGTTATTGCAGCCGCGGCTAATTAGCCAACCATAACACGGCGCGGCGCCAGTACCCACCGCCGCGCGCCTCCGGGCCGCCGCTTCTCGTCTGCCGCCGCTCACGGGGCCACACAGCCACAAAACTCTTCCGTGTCGACCCAAATTATGGCCGACCACTGCTATCAAGGACGCGCGCACGTCTGCCTGGCTCTACTAATAACGTCAAGCATTGTGAAGGAAGCAGTGTGCCAACGATTTGTAGACGTGCCACAGCAGAAAAATGTGGGGCTGTGCCATTTTGTTACGAGGTGCACTGAGATTAGATTACCAGTTCGTTCCATAGATTCGTACTGAGGAGACCATCGTCGATGTGGAACATGTCAATATACACTATGCGATCAAATGTACGAAACACCTCCGAAAGCATAGTTTCTTATATTACGTCTATTGTACTGCCAGGTACAGTAGCAGTTCGATCGTTCGGCATCCAATAATCTGGAATGTCCGATGTTCCAGCAACACGATTGAAGGGGAATATATACCTTTATATATATATATATATATATATATATATATATATATATATATATATATATATATATATATATATCCCTCTCACACAAACAAAGAAAATATGTTATGTGGACATGTGTCCGGAAACGATTCATTTCCATGTTAGAGCTCATTTTAGTATTTATCTTTAAATGTAAATTGAAATAATTCGTGAAGACAATTTTGCTGAGTAAATTTTTACAATCAACGTGTGTGGGCTGACGAGAATTCGCACTCAATTGTGCACTCACGTCAGCAACACAGATTTTCTGTGAACGTTTGGGCAAGAATTGTTGGTGATGTCTTGATTGGGCCTCATGTTGTTCCACCTACGCTCACTGGAGCACATTATCATGATTTCATACCGGATACTCTACCTGTGCTGCTACAACATGTGCCTTTATAAGTACGACACAACATGTGGTTCATGCACGATGGAGCTCCTGCACATTTCAGTCGACTTGTTCGTACGCTTCTCAACAACAGATTCGGTGACCGATGGATTGGTAGAGGCGGATCAAATCCATGGCCTCCACGTTCTCCTGACCTCGACCCTCTTGACATTCATTTATGGGGGATATTTGAAAGGCCTTGTCTACGCATCCCCGGTACCAAATGTAGAGACTCTTCGTGCTCGTATTGTGGACGGCTGTGATACAATACGCCATTCTCCATGGCTGCATCAGCGCATCAGGGATTCCATACGACGAAGGTGTCCTCGGTAACGGAGGACACTTTGAACATTTCCTGTAACAAAGTCTTTGAAGTCACGCTGGTACATTCTGTTGATGTGATTTGAAGAGAAGTAATAAAATGAGCTCTAACATGAAAATTAAGCGTTTCCGGACACATGTCCACCTAACATATTTTCTTTCTTTGTGTGTGAGGAATGTTTCCTTAAAGTTTGGCAGGACCTTTTTGTCGTCAGACACATTTTCTCCGGCGTTTGAGCAGATGTTTGCATTTTCTTTCTTGAAATGAGTAGCTGTACTCAGGCCAAACAAATTCCTCTCCTCACGGCATTCCTGCGACGCCCGGTGTAGATGTAAAGCGTCGGTTTGTTTCCCTTCACCCAAAAAAAAAAAAAAAAAAAAAAAAAAAAAAGATTTTGTGCTCAATCGATAGAGCAGTCCCCAATTAGTCTAGTGTGATATTCGGTTTATCTAAATGTATTAACAGAGACAGTAAAACATGACTGACCAGAACTCCGGAAGAGGCTGTGTAGCGCTTCCATATGGCAATAGCAGACGGTGCGAGGCGTGGCGACACACGCGACGGAGCAACTCGGGCAATGAAGACGGTGCGAACATATGTTTACCGATACGACAAGTGGTGTGCGACAGTGTAGCTGGCAGCGGACGCATCTCAGTTTTCTTTCGACCATACCGCACTGCACAATACGACATTTAGACACCTTCAGAAGTAACACACATGGTTTTGGTAATGGGTAAGTGCTGCTAACGTTAACTTGTGCAAGCACCCTGTTTAATTATTGTTCCTATAATATACAGTAGATTTCTGACAAGATTGCGTACTACGAATTGTAGGGATGTGTAATGAAGTCGCCAAGGAGGCAGCTCGGATGTACGCTGCTTTGCTTTGACAACGACTAAGTAATGCATTAAGTGTTCAGTTGCTCAGGAATTGCTTCGTAAATGTACAGTATAGTCCTATCACTAATAAGTGCAGTAACGAAGCTAAATTAAAACAAATTTGTCTACTTTGTTCTGTGTTTTATTAATCTCAGACCTTCGAGAAATTCGATAGGTATTATGGTGTTAGGTATACAGCAGCTGAAATGCGTGGCCGTTGCGTGAAATCGTCTTGAAAATGATAGTGCATTGTGCTGCATAACTGCTGTTGCTACTAGCATTGCTCTCAGCCGGTGTCCAACGCATTTGATTCCCTCGACAGACACCGCCGTATTGGTACACACGTGCTCGCCACTTCGTCCTCGCCTGACGTGCCCCATCTCACGTGTACCGCCTCGCCGCGCAGCGTCTGCTACTGCCTTACGGAAGCGCTAAAGAGCACCACCACGCTGACTGGGTAGCCGCTGGGGCACGGCCCACTTCGTCGAAGCAGCGAGCCAGTCAGCTATGCGCGCGCAACCTACTCTGCCTGACGTCACACGAGAGCGCCGCGGCCTTCTCTCTAGGACCTAGATGGTGTACAGAGCCGCTTCCGGAGTACTGCTCATTTGTATTTACTGTCTATGCTAATATACCTCGATAAACCGAATATCAAAATGGACTAATTAGGATCTGCTCTATCTATTGAGCTCAAAAAATTTCGTTTTAAAAATCTTTTTGTTCGTGGCGGGAAACAAACCGACGGTCCATTGATAGTGACCGGGCCAAATATCTCACGAAATAAGCATCAAACGAAAAAACTACAAAAAACTTTTCTAGATTGGAGATTTTAAATAGATGGCGCTATGGTTGTCCCGCTAAATACCGCCCGACAGTCCGGCATTTTCGGTAATCCGGTACCGGGTCGGTCCCGAACGTGCCGGACCATGGGACTACTACTGCACTCCTCATCAGCGCCCGCAGTAGTCGTTAGACATCATAAGAGAGCAGAATGGAGCACTCCGCGGAACTCACGGAATTCGAACGTGGTGAGGTGATTGGATGTCGATTAGACGTCTGTATGCTACATTCCTACAGTCCTCAACATTCATAGGTGCACTGTTTCTGATGTGATAGTGAAGTGGAAACGTGAAGGGACACGTACAGCACGAAAGCGTGTTCAACCGATCACTCAGCGAAAGGACCGTACCGAAAGACTGGAAAGTTGCCCAGGTCACTCCAATATTCAAAAAACGCAATATCAGAGGTCCCCAAAATTACAGTCCCATATCATTGACGTCGATTTGCAGTAGCATTTTGTTCGTATATTATGAACTACCTCGAAGAGAACGACCTATTAACCAATAGACAACACGGATTCAGAAAGTATCGCTCTTGCGAAACACAGCTTGCCCTTTATTCACATGAAGTGATAAGTGCCATCGACAAGAGATCTCAAGTCGATTCCATATTTCTGGATTTCCGGAAGGCTTTTGACACTGTACCCCACAAGCTGTTTCTAATGAAATTGCGTGCTTATGGAATATCGCCCCAATTGTGCGATTGGTTTCACGATTTCCTACCAGAAAGGACACAGTTCGTTGTAATTGACGGTAAGTCACCGAGTAAAACAGAAGTGATATCTGGCGAACCCCAGTAAAGCGTTATATGTCCCAAACTCTTACCTTAGGAGACAATCTGAATAGCTCCCTTAGACTGTTCGCGGATGATGCTGTCGTTTATCGGTTAGTGAAGTCAACAGACGATCAAAAGTGCTTTTGACAAACTTTAACTTGGTGCGAAAATTGACAATTAACACTAAATAGTGAAAAGTGTGAAGTAATACACATGACCGCGAAAAGAAATCCGCTGAACTTCAGTTACACGACAAATCAGTCAAACCTTAAGGTCGTAAATTCTACCAAATACGTAGGAGTTACGAACAACTTAGACTGTTGAGAACACATAGAAAATATTGTGGGGAAGGCGACCCAAAGGTTAGATTTCATTGGCAGAACACTTCGAAGATGCAACAGCTCCACCAAAGAGACTGCCTACATCACACTTGTGCGTCCTCTCCTGGAGTACTGTTGTCCCTTGTGGGACACTCACCAGTTGGGACTGACGGAAGACATTGAGAAGGTTCAGAGAAGGGCAGCTCGTTTTTTTTTATCACATTACAGGGGGAAAGCGTCACCGAAATGTCGCACTATATGAGGTGGAAATCATTAAAAGAACGACGTTATTCGCTGTGGCAAGCTCTATTTGCGAAATTTCAATTACCGACTTTTACTTCAGAATGTGAAAATATTTTGCTAGCACCCACCTACATAGGGAGACATTAGCATCCCAATATAATGAGAGAAATCAGATCGAAAACGGAACGATTTAGGTGTTTTTCTTCCCGCGCGTTATTAGAGAATGGAACGGCAGAGAAAGGTTATGAAATAGGTTAATGAACCCTCTGCCAGGCACTTAAATGTGATTTTCAGAGTATCGATGTAGATGTAGGCCGACCTCGTCTTTTGACTAACAGAGAGCGCCAACAGTCGCACAGTGTAATAGGCAGACATCCAGCCATCCCGTCACACAGGAATTCCAAACTGCATCGGGACCCACTTCAAGTACTATGACAGGTGCTAGGTGATAAAACTTGGATTTCATCGTCGAGCGGCTGCCCATAAGCCTCACATGACCCAGGTTAACGCCATAAGACGTCTCGCTTGGTGTAAGGAACGTAGACATTAGATAACTGGTAGAATAACGATGAGCGGTGTGAGGAATCACGGCACACAATGTGGCGATCCGATGGCAGAGTGCGGGTATGGCGAATGCCCAGTGGACTTTCAAATGTTCAGATGTTAGTTAATCTATCGGACTCCTGGGTTATTAGTCCGTAGCCTAGAAACAGCTTAATGTAAGGTAAACTAGCCTAAGGATAACACAAACACCCATGCCCTAGAGGGAACTGGAACCCCCGACATCGAGCTACCGCGCGCTCGTCCAGTGAACGTCATCTGCCAGCGTGTGTAGTGCGAACAGTAAAATTGGGAGGCGGTGGTATTAAGGTGTCCTTCATAGAGGGGGCTTGCACCAATTCTCGTTTCGCGTTGCACTATTACAGCACAGGCCTACACTGATTTTTAAATACCTTCTTGCTTACCTCTGTTGAAGAACAATTCGCAATGGCAATTGCGTTTTACAACACGATCGAGCACCTGTTCATAACTGTGGCGGAGTGGTTTTCCGGCATAAGCATCCCTGTAATGGGCTGGCCTGCACAGAGTCCTGACTTGAATCCTATAGAAGATCTCTGGGATGTTTTGCAACGCCGACTACTTTCCAGGCCTCACCGACCTCTCCTCATTGTAGCACTCCATCAAGAATGGGCTGCCATTCCCCAGAAACATCACATGACTGAACGTATGCCTGCGAGAGTGAAATCTGTCAACAAGGATAAGTGTGGGACACCGGCCGCAGTGGCCGAGCGGTCTGCGTCGCGCCAGTCACATTCTGCACGGCCACTACGGCCGGGGATTCGAATCCCCCCTCGGCCATGGATATTTGTGTCGCCTTATTAGCTAGTTAATAAGTAGTTTGTAAGTTTAGGGACTGATGACCCCGTAGTTAACATTTTTGTAATCCAAGGAATTTAATACTTTGAATCGCTTTTATCTGATCTTTCTAATATTGTGCATACGCTGGATAAAAACCTCTTACTCGTTCTGAACTACATGTAGTGAGTCTCTTCAAAGTTTCATGTAAATGAGTTGGATTACAACCATTTATAAATGTCCATGAAAATATCATTATCAGATCATTATAGAACTATGTTCGACATGCTAAGTATTGGAATACTTGCATCATCTGCAAACAAAACGCACTCTGCTTTTGGTAGTGTAACTGAAGAGAGGTCATTAATACACAAAAGAAAAAGCAATGGACGTAAAATGGATCTTTGTGAGACACTATCTGTGTTTATTTTAAACACGGGTATACTCATTGTGAATGCGTGATAAAGATGACAACACCAGAAATTACAAAATTGATACTTAAAATGGCTTGTATTTATAGGTTTTTCTCCCTTTGCGTAGTGTAATACCGATTGAAATTCATCGCTAGTTGTGTTAAGAGGTGTGGTGATGGTGTCATGAATGTGTCCAATGTTCGTTCATGGGTGCGACAGTTCAGAGCAGGCAGAAAGAACGTCGTGTCACAACACACCAAGACAATCTCGGCATCCCACTAGCCTGTCTGACGATATGATCGTGCCAGCTGTTACAGCGCAAAATTGTGATAGAGAAACTTGTTAAAATCTTAAATTGCTCAAGCAATCGCCAGCCAAGCAAGGCGGAAGCAGATCATCGGGTTCGTCGTAAATGCGACGCCAGTCTCTCGTGACGACAGTAGACGCTGAGTCGGTGAGTTAAAAGCCTACAGTCAGCAGACTGCTGACTGCGACGGACGACAAGGAGAGCAAGAGGGTGTATTTATCAGCTTGTAATTTCATAAGTACACGTAACTCTGTCACAAGAGTGAATAAGACTGAGAATACGTCAGGGTGTAAAGGCCTCACTGGACGCTGCACTCACATGAAGGACATATTTGGTCATTTCGAACTGTCCCATACGTCATAGTTTCACCCGATTTCTGTATATATACTCCCGCTTTTAGATGTGTAATCACTCTTTGGAATAGATCATGTTCAGGAGGGTAGTCGTCGATCCAATGATCTAATCACTGCATTCAGCTTATGTCAGCCACTAGTCGCAGCTAGGAGATGGAGTCCGGAGACAACTACTACACTTTGAAGTGACTATCACCAGGGAAGATGGTGAACCACTGTCTACCGTTTACGCATCGCTGAATTTGGTTGCTGCCGGAGGCCAGCTCAGTCTTCATCGGTTGGTTTCCTAAAGGCCAATGATCCTGTCGACGAGCTAGCACTCTGGAGTTAACTCTGTCGGTGGTATCGAGAGATTCAGAGTTCATCTGTCACCACGTCATCCGACTCCAGTGGTTCCAAGCCTGAGCCCACGAGCAGGGGCAGAGGCCAGAGAATGGCTCGAAAACTTCTGGCAGTCTCTGCTTCGACCCCAGATGCCGCGGCACCTCCTTCCGAACGGCACAGCTGACGGCCCATAGAAGACGCGGCGAGACGGCGAACTAACGCAGCAGAAGCAGACGTCGCCTGCTAATCCAGCTCCTGCCGAGCTAGCGCCTACGCCACGGAATCTTGTATTCATGAATAAACTTGTAAACGCTAATAATGTTTTACTAGCGTCCTCTGGCGCTCCAGCAGGTTGCACGCCTCATCCTGACACTAGACTGGTAACCTACCGCTCGGCCCCAGCACAGTGGAGAAAATTGTTTTGGAGTGTCGCAGAAGCACTATGGAACACTTCGTCTCCAGATTTGGTATTTGCGTGGGATCTGTGCACAGAATCCTGCGCGAGGATCTGGAACTGCGGAAAGTGACCTCCAGCACATCGGGAGAATGCCATGCTGCTGTTATTTCGTTACATCTACTTTGAAAATGTTCAAATGCTTGTATAGCTTAAGGGACTCAACTACGGGGTCATCAGTCCCTAAACTTACAAACTACTTACAAACTAGCTAATACTAAGGACGGTACAAATATCCATGCGCGAGGGGGCATTCGAACCCCCGACCGTAGTGGCCGTGCAGATCGTGACTGCAGCGCCTCAGTCCCCTCGGTCACCGCGGCCGGCACATCTACTTTGAAGTGATCTCTCAGCAACGCAACTTGACCTGGCGCCTGGCGTATTTTGCCTTTTCCTAGTTGTTGTTCGCGGTCGCACATTTATTAGCCGTTCTGCAATTGCATCAGCGATTTTCTAGTGGTCAAAGCATACTCCTGATGAAGCTTTCGCAGCGGACATGGAACCATAGCGTCGTTGTTGTGAAAAATGTTTACATCTGCTGGGATGTTACGTTGAGAAGTGACACATGTTTTACGGTTTGCGTGTGATTAAATTTGTGATATCGGAGGTGTTATAACTTGAATCCACCTTGTGAAATTAGCTGAACGCGGTCACGCTTCGCAGTCTGAATTGAAAGGGAAAATGTATTCGTGCAGTCATAGACGCACGAAGAAAATAAATTAATCAAATCAGTACCTTGCTTTGCGCTACTGCTCATATGTGGAATGAAAGGAAAGTTTAAAAAAATCTTGTTTTCAGAAATGATTTATTGTAAAGCTGGTGGGTTTACTAATGTTTTTCGTCCTTTTCTGCACGAACATAAGGATGTATAATAAAATCATGAGCATGCGACTTAGAATTGCCCTTGAGAAAAGCAATCAGTTTCTACGTCCCGACCGCATACTTCCAGTTCCACTTTTCTGTTCATCTCTTCTTCCCCTCTATCTACCTTCTCCTCCTACTCATCTGCACATCAGTTCCATACGACTATACTCGTATGAAGCGAGGGAGGCTACACTGAGAAAACTGAAAAATTACTCAAAAGAAATAATATAACCGAACTAGTCAGTGACCCAGCTCAAAGAAACCAATTGTAGAAAAAAAAGCACAAACACTCTCACACAAAGTCATAAAATAGAACTCACACTAATTAATTCTCGAGCTCCAACCCTAACATGCTTTCCAAAGATCCACAAGGCTGCTGTCTCACTAAGACGTTTGGTTCATTTCAGAGTAACTCTGTCTTACTTTTTGGAGATGACAGACGCAGACTTTGTTACGTAAGACACATACGAACACAAACATGTATCTCAGAAACACAGGAGTTATAATATAAAAAATTAAGACTATCGACATCCCCACAACTGCATCACTTATCTTTTGACATCATGTACACACTTATACCCTCTAAAGAAACAATAAACGTTACAGAAAAGCAACTATGAAATTAGGAATAGGTAGACATATAAATATATCAATTTTCATCAACGCTCAGGCTATTTACAGATTATAATTATTTTACTTTCAACAACAACTTCTCTTTACAGTAAGAGTGAGTACCAATGGGGTCCCACATCAGTGGAATTTTGTTGTTGTTGTTGTTGTGGTCTTCAGTCGGGAGACTGGTTTGATGCAGTTCTACCATTCTAATCTATCCTGAGAAATCCAGTTCATCTACTAATAAGAAGGAGGAAGGAAGCTTGGAGTTTAACGTCCCGTCGACAGCGTGGTCATTAGAGACGGAGCTTATGCTCGGAGTATTTGGGTAAGGATGTGTAATGAAATCGGCCGTGCCATTTCAAAGGAACCATCCCGATATTTGCCTGGAGTGATCTACTAATAAGAGCCGGCCGCGGTGGCCGAGAGGACTAAGGCGCTCCAGTCACGGTCTGCACGGCCACTACGGTCGGGGGTTCGAATCCCCCCCCCCCCTCGGGCATGGATATTTGTGCCGTTCTAAGTTCGTAAGTAGTTCATAAGTACTTTGTAAGTTTAGGGACTGATGACCCCGTAGTTAAGTCCCATAGACTATACAAATATTTGAACATTTCTACTAATAAGAACGATAACCCATATCCATTTGAATCTGCTAACTGTATTTGTTTCTTGGTCTCCTGCTTCTTCCAATGCTAAATTTACGACTCCTCGATGACTAATGGCGCTTCGTACCAATAGATCCCTTCATTTGGTCAAGGTATGCCAAAAATTATCTTTCCCATTCTGTTCAGTACCGCCTCTGTAGTTCCGTAATTTTCAGCATTCTTCTGTAGCACCACATTTCAAAAACCTGTATCCTCTTCCTGTCTGAAGCATTTATCGTCCATGTTTCACTCCCGTAAAATTCAACACTCCACGCAAATGCCTTCAGAAAAGACTTCCTTACACTTAGATTAATATTAGAAGTTAGCAAATGTCTCTTTTTCAAAAACGCTTTCCTTTTCATTGTCATTCTGCATTTTATATACTCTATACTGCGACAATTATACCTTATTTTACTGCCCAGGTAACAAAACTCATCTACACCTTTATTGTTTCCTTACCTAATCTAATCCTACGGCATCGACAGATTACTCCCTTCCCAACTTCTGACTCCCTTTCAACTCTTATCACTGCTATCTGGTTTCTATAAGGATTGTGAGTAACCTCCCGCACTCTATATTTTACCCCTGCTAATTTCAGAATTTAAAAGAGTGTATTATAATCAACTTTGTCAGAAGCTTTGTTCACATCTACAAAAGCAAATGTAGGTTTGCCTTTCCTTAATCTAGCTTATAAGATAAGTCGTAAGGTGTGTATTGCCTTCTGTAAATAATTCGTGTTAAAATTTTGCAACCATGACTTATTAAGCTGAAGTTTCACACCAGTCTGCGCCTGCTGTCTTTGGAATGGGTATTTATATTTTTCTTAAAGTCTGAAGGCGTTTCGCCTGTCTCATACACATTCCGCGCCAAAATTTTCGTCATGGCTGTCTCTCCCAGAGTTCTGTGGTTCTGGGAGAGTGTCATCTGTCCAGGGGCCTCCAGTAGCCTCTCAGTATTTCTCATTTCATCTACTTCCTCTTCCCTTCCTACAATATTAAGTTCATTTGCTTTGTAGAGCTTATATAGTCTAACCATCAAGCTTTCCCTTCTTTGCTCAGAACTGGTTTTCCATCCGAGTTCTTGATATTCATACAGCTGTTTTCTTTGTCTCCAAATATCTCTTTTATTTTCCTGTTGTTGGTTGGGTAGCAAGATAACGTCTGATGGCCAAAGTAAAGAAATATCAAATGCAGAATGTCTATGGGAAAAAAGCGTTTCTGAAGAAGCGAAATTTGTTGACATCCAATATTAATTTAAATGTCAGGAAGTCCTTTCTGAAAGCATTAGTCTGGAGTGTAACATCGTATGGGAGTAAAACGTGGACGATAAGTTCAGACAAAAAGATGATAGAAGCTTTTGGTGCTACAGACGAATGATAAAATTTAGATGGGTAGATCACGTAACTAATGAGAAGGTGCTTAACCGAATTGAAGAGAAAAGGAGTTTCTGGCATATCCTGACTTAGAGAAGAGATAGATTGGTAGGACATATTCTGAGACATCAAGGAATCGTTAACTTAGCATCAGAGGGAAGTGTGTGGGGTAAAAATCGTAGAGAGAGACCGAGGGACGAATACAGTAAGAAGATTCAAAATGATGTAGGTTGCGTTCGTATTCTCAGCTGAAGAGACTTGCACAGGACAGAGTAGGGTAGAGAGCTGCATCAAACCAGGCTGCGGAATTAAGACCACAACAACCACAGGTGATATGTGTGAAGGGCACCCACATAGATAACTAGGAACTGCAAATTCCGGACGTCATTGTTTTGGCCTGAAGATACTACTGGAGTGTCGAAGACTGAAGCAAAATTAAATTTAATTTAAACATAATGCTGTTTGTATATAATTTTATTTTTATCACGACTTTGGCGAACCGCAGTCCCATACTCCAAGGTATTATGGAGCTACGTCTTAGAGTTTTAGGTCTTTCTGATATCAAGTTACGTGCACCGCGACAAGTCCATCTGCAGGTGAAAAGCCACGCACTATAAGTGGCATTATATATATATATATATATATATATATATATATATATATATATATATATATGTGTGTGTGTGTGTGTGTTTGTAAATGAATGTATCTGAGCGTATTGGGGAGTGTTCAGCAGGAATTATGTACGGATTGTCAGAGTTCGAAGTTTGAGGGCCCTTGGTTTTATTGCTCGGCAAGGGTAAGACAAAAGGAGTGTATTTTCGCTTAAATTTTACTACTCGGTCGTTTCTGGACAAGAGTCCTTTACATGACACTGATATTTACCATTTTCCATCATCCCTGAAGGTTTGTAACATACTCAGAATCACCCTGTATTTAACAAATTCGAGGGAAACTCTAATATTTATTTATACAGTACATTTGGCAGGTACGTCTTCGTTTGTGTTTCTACGTGTGTGGAGTGAAAAGCTTTTCCCTTGGTGGAGAAACGTTTTTAGGGCAGTATCAGTTCTTTTAGTGGTAAATACTTTGCTCGTCTAAGAAGGTACAATCTCAGTTTAGTCTGCAAAATTCCCATCTTTGGCTGCCATATATCTCTGCTGGAATGAAATTTCATTAGACGTAGGTTCAGGTGCAAATCAGAGGAAACCAGATGAGAAAGAATAAAAATGTTTCAAATGTTTGTATAGCTTATGGGACTTAACTACGGGGTTATCAGTCCCTAAACTTACAAACTACTTATGAACTAGCTAACACTAAGGTCGGCACAAATATTCATGCCCGAGGGGGAATTCAAACCCCCGACCGTAGTGGCCGCGCAGACCATGACTGGCACGCCGCAGTCCCCTCGGCCACCGGGGCCGGCAGAAAGAAGAAAATAAAGGGAAATGAATAGTATACAGTATTATAATTACACTCTGGATCTTTTTAAACCGAAATTCTGTGTAAATATGTAAAATGACAGTTTAAGATGTTTTATTGTAAGAAGTATAAATGTTGCACATCATTGGATTAATACATATCGGTTCATGCCCCCATCCTGCTGCCTCCTGGTGGTAGATACATCACTTAAAAGTATTTATGGTTACTGTATCAGTCCATCTCCGGTTCTTGCTGTGATGACACACTGCCTGCACATGTGGGACAGCATAGACATGGGTTTGAACGACATGACATAAAGGCATATTTTATTGGTGATGTGCATACCATTTCTAACTTGCCACTATGGTGTTGGTTCATCTGAAACATATGCCTTACCATGCCTGGACAATTACAGTATGAACTTCACAAATATTTTCTATTTAAACAGGCTGTCTTCAAGCTGCCTTTTTTCTATAGATTTTTTAGCTGACATAGAAAACATCTAGATTAAATAATGTACCACATTTATTGTACAGTAAGGCGCTGTGTATTCAGTTTTGTATTTTAATTGTTACAGGTTTGATAATGACCCTGAACGAGTCAAACTAATCATCAATGTAAAATCAATAAGCGATCTATGGCAAATAAAGATCGTATAAGAGAATCATAACCATTGCATTAAAGATCGCATCCTATAAAACAACTTGAATATGTCAGGTAATTATAAGAAAATACAAAACGCAGAGTGAAATACAGCATATGGTAAATGTACGTGAATGAAGTATCTCATCACCACATGAAATGGTTTTGTTCCGTGAGCACCCCTTCACACTAGGTATGTCTATAAAGAACTTACTGATTCATAATGAAAATGGATTAAATTCTCCGTGGAAAACATAAAGCTGACGTTATGATTTCACAATTAGAATTATACGAGTCTGATTTCGAATTTTCGTTACGTAGTCCTCGTAAAGTACAGCCCGCACACACACACACACACACACACACACACACACACACATACACGCCTCGTTGTGTTTAGCCCAGCCTGCTCAGCGAGCTTTGATATACACGGCCACCGACGTCGGCTCTTCAGCAGCTTGACAGATCATGCAGCGTCACCGCATTTAGTGTGCAAATTGCTTAAAGCTAACGAATACAAAACAGCGCAATTTAAAATGTCGCTACGAAGCAGCGCCGCAGCCCTCCATTTTAAAATCTCATCAAAATCCGGTTCATAGTAGTAACGTTATTAGCACAGCTATTAATGTTTTAAAATTACAAATGGACACTCCGTATTCTGAATACGGCATCCCGTACTAAGCGAATGCGAATGAGTCTGCGAACCGCCGGCGGCTACGAAATTGTATTCCACCAATGAACTGCGAGAGCGGTAATCCGCATTAACTCCTGCGACGGCTGTCATTTTTATATTTCGAGGCGCATTACCAACGTCCCGAGTGCGGAAGGGGGGTTTGGGGCAAATATATACGTGGCCACAATAACACCAAGGTGCGTCTCTGAGTGACGTGTAGGAACATTAGATGCGTGGCTTAAAAAGGGATACTAGGTTTATTCATCACACCTACAAAATACGCTGTGTATTTATATAAACAAAACAAACATCACTATTCTGGCCACTTCTATAGTTATTTAGAAACCATTCACTCCGTATCCATGAATTATTATTAACGAATGAGGAAAAATTCTGAAATGGGCCTTACATAGTAATGAGGGATCTCCACTTTTACAAAATACAAATATTAATTTTAATTTGTATAATTTGATCACGACCTATTAACCAGTACTCAACACGGATTCAGAAAGTATCACTCTTGCGAAACACAGCTTGCCCTTTATTCACATGAAGTATTAAGTGCCATCGACAAGGGATCTCAAATCGATTCCATATTTCTGGATTTCAAGAAGGCTTTTGACACTGTACCCCACAAGCGGCTTCTTATGAAATTGCGTGCTTATGGAATATCTCCCCAATTGTGCGATTGGATTCACGATTTCCTATCAGAAAGAACACAGTTCGTTGTAATTGACGGTAAGTCATCGAGTAAAACAGAAGTGATATCTGGCGTTCCACAGGGAAGCGTTATAGGTCCCCTACTCTTCCTCGTGTTTATACACGATTTAGGAGACAATCTGAATAGCTCCCTTAGACTGTTCGCGGATGATGCTGTCGTTTATCGGTCAGTGAAGTCAATTGAGGATCAAAAGCAACTGCAAAGCGATTTAGACAAAATTTCTGCATGGTGCGTAAATTGGCAATTGACACTAAATAAAGAATAGTGTGAAGTAATACACATGACCACTAAAAGAAATCCGCTGAACTTTAATTACGCGATAAATCAGTCAAACCTTAAGGTCGTAAATTCTACCAAATACCTAGGAGTTACAATTACGAACAACTTTGACTGGAGAGAACACATAGAAAATCTTGCGGGGAAGGCGAACTAAAGGTTACGTTTCATCGGCAGAACGCTTCGAAGATGCACCAGCTCCACCAAAGAGACTGCCTAAATCACACTTGTGCGTCCTCTCCTGGAGTACTGTTGCCCCTTGTGGGACCTCACCAATTGGGACTGACGGAAGACATTGAGAAGGTTCAGAGAAGGGCAGCTCGTTTTGTTTTATCACGTTACGGGGGGAAAGCGTCAAGAAATGTTGCAAGAATTGGGGTGGAAATCATTAAAAGAAAGACGTTATTCATTGCAGCGTGATCTGTTTGCGAAGTTTCAATCACCGACTTTTAGTTCTGAATGTGAAAATATTTTGCTAGCTTCCACCTACTAAGGGAGACATGATCATCCCAATAAAATAAGAGAAATCAGATCGAAAACAGAACGATTTAGGTGTTCTTTCTTCCCGCGCGCTATTAGAGAATGGAACGGTAGAGATAAGTTATGAAAGTGGTTAATGAACCCTCTGCCAGTATCTATGTAGATGTAGCTCACCGGAGTGGTCATTGTGTACTCGAGACCTCCCGAGCGTTTCTGTCAGTTCTTCGTGGAAAATTTACACATAAGCCTGTCTACTCGTAAAATGAAAAGACTGTGTCTGATCGCGACTGTATCAAGGAGAAAAGTTTGGATAAAATCAGAACAGTACCTTGGTAAATTGACGGAACCAGAGATTGCTGAATGTTTCGGAGGGAGCATTAGGCAAGGATTGACCGAAACGCAGATAAATACAGTAGAAGAATGGGTAGCTTAAGAAAGACAAAGTACTGAAGGCAGCAGAGCGTCATATTGGTAGAAAGACAAAGCCTAATGGAAATCTTGGGAGAATGTAATGTTGACCACTGCTGCTTAATTTATTAGCTCAAAGCTACCGGTTACGGTTAATAAAACATTATCAAGCACCATCACAGCTTAATAAGTTGAATAATATGACATGTTACAATACTGAAAAACTTTAAAATAAATATTTGGCATCATGCTTTGCGTTTTTCCATTGACTGATCGTTGAGTTTTTAACAATCAGTCACCGAAAAAACTTATATAGGAAGTGATGCATGATGTCAAATATTTATTTTAAAATTCTTCAGTATTGTAACATGTCATACTAATCAACTGGTTAAGCTCCGCTGTTGCTTCTACCTACATCTACATCTACATGGGATACTCTGCAAATCACATTTAAGTGCCTGGCAGAGGGTTCATCGAACCACCATTATACTATTTATCTCCCATTCCATTCTCGAATAGCGCGCGGGATGAAATAACACCCGAATCTCTCCGTTAGAGCTCTGATTTCTCGTATTTTATTCTCATGGTCATTTCTACCTATGTAAGTGGGAGTCAACAGTATATTTTTGCATTCGGAGGAGAATGTTGGCGATTAGAGTTTCGTAAGTAGCTCACGCCTCAGCGATAAGTGCCGTTGTTGTAATGGACTTTTTCGATGTCCTCCGTCAAACCCACCTGATAAGGATCCCATAGTGGAGAGCAATACTACAAAAATGGACGGACAAGCGTAGTGTATGCAGTTTCTTTTGTAGTTCTGTTGCATCTTTTAAGGGTTCTGCCAATAAAACGCAGTCTCTGGATCGCCTTTCCCACGAAATTATGAACGTGTTCTTTCCAATTTAAGTCAGAAGTAATTGTAATTCCTAGGTATTTTGTGGAGTTTAAGGCCTTCACATTTGATTGATTTATCATATAAACAAAGTTTAACGGATTTCTTTTCGTACTCATGTGGACTTCACACTTCTCATTATTTGCAATGCCAATTTTTACACAATACTGATATCTTATTCAAATCGTTCTGCAGTTGGTTTTGATCTTCAGATGATTTTACGAGACGGTAAATGACAGCGTCATCTGCAAACAACCTAAGAGAGATACTTAAATTTTCCCCTAAATCGTTTATGTAAATAAGTTACAGCAGAGGACCAATAACACTACCCTGTGGAACGCCCGACATCACCTCTGTTTTAGTCGATGCCTTACCATCGATTGCTACGAACTGTGTCCTCTCTGACAAGAAATCCCCTATCCAATCGCAGATTTGGGGCGATATACCATAACCACGTAATTTGAATAAAAGCCGTTTGTGAGGTACGGTGTCAAAAGCCTTATGGAAATCAAGAAATACGGAATCAATTTGCGAACCCTTGTCGATAGCACACATCACTTCCTGTGAGTAAAGAGCTAGTTGTGTTTCGCATGAACGATATTTTCTAAATCCATGTTGACCTTGGGCCAATAGATCATTCTGTTCGAGATAATTCATAATATTTGAATACAGGATATGTTCCAAAACCCTGCTGCAAATTGAAGTCAATGAAATAGGCCTGTAGTTTAATGGGTTACTCCTACTGCCGTTCTTGAACATAGGTGTGTCCTGTGCAACTTTCCAATTTTTTGGTACAGATTCTTCTTTGAGAGAGCGGTTGTATATGGCTGTTAAGTAAGGAGCTATCGCTTCAGCATAATCAAATAGGAATCTAATGGGTATATAATCCGGACCAGAAGACTTGTTCTGGTTAAGTGATTTTTGTTCTTGTTAAGTGATTTTAGTTGATTCACTACTGCGATGATATCTACTTCTACGTTACTCATTACGGCCTCTGTTCGTAATTCGAAATCTGGGATATTCATTTCGTCTTCCACCGAAACCGGTAGCTTTGAGCTAATATATTAAGCAGCTGTGGTCAACATGAATTTCTTTCAATATTTAAAAACTGTTAACCCTCGCCTTTTCACTTTCTAATGGAAATCCTTAGACTACACAAGACATAGTGAACTTAATTGATGCAATGAGAAAATTTGAAAACGCAGCAACTCAAACCATACAGACGTCTGAAAAATAATTGATGGTAAGTGGAGACCGGGTAAGCAGCAGTGACTAGAGGACAAATGTAAGACAGTGGGAGAATGTACAACTGGAGGAAAGATGGATTCCTCTGACAGGAAAACGAAAGACACGTTTGGAGACAAAAAAAGTAGTTACATGAATATGAAGAGCTCAGATGGCAAACCCAGACTAAGCAAAGAAGGGAAATCTGAAAGGTGGGAGGAATATGTAGAGGGGCCTGTACAAGGAACGTGAAGGCATTATTGTATAAATGGACGAGGCTGAAGATGAAGATGAGATAGGGGATACAATACTGCAAGAAAAATTTGACAGACCACTGAAAAATTTGAGACAAGTCCCCGGGAGTAGATGATATTCCCTTTCAAATGCTAACATCGTTAGCAGAACTAATTATGAAGAAACTGTTCCACCTTCTCTGGATAATAGATGTGACAGGGGAAATATCCTCAGCTTTCAAGAAGAATTTAATAATTCCAACAACAAATAAAGCACGTGGAGACAAGACAGAACTATCAGTAATAAGTCATAATTGACAACACTAACACGATTTATTTACAGATGACTGGAAAAACTGGTAGAATCCGACCTCGGGGAAGAAACAAAACTCTCATTACCACTTGTCTTAGGTTAAGGAAAGGCAAAACTAAGATCGTAGCTTTTGGAGAGAGCTTTTAACAATGTTTTGGGTGGAAAAATGCCGTACTGAAGCGTTTGAAAAATTTTTGAAATGGGAGGCCGCGAAAATGAATGAAATAGCCAAGTATTTGAAAGTAAAATATTTTGCAGAACAAGCAACCCAAAGAATTCGACTAATAGTTAACTTTTGCGGCATTATCGAAGATCTCGTAGTTGATCTGAAATAAAATTATTTGTAAAACGCTTAACTATTCGCCGGCATTGGATGGAGGTTTGGTGAATTTAAACTCGTGGCTCGTGTAGCAATTGTAATTAAAGGCGGAACTATTTGTTAAAGAATGGCAGAGAAAGATGGGAATTGACAAGCAATCGGACTTCGGAAAAATTAAGGGAAAAAAACGATTGCATGTTCTATGCCAATAAAGTGTTGAAAAATACGGCATAAAATTTAGAAAATGGAGTAGGAAGCTACACGAGATACACAATTTCAATACAAGCAAATCCCGATCCATCCAACGCCCTAATAGTTCGACACAACTGAAAACAGCTACATGGATAGGGGGGAGGAAATGGTAAAAGTTAAATAAATTTTAAAAATGTAGATCTGAAATTGACTGGGAGGATTATTAATGAGAAATAGAAAGCAAATAGATTTCATCTTTACCTGAGTTTATATGCCAGTGGTGCATCGGCTACAAAGAATAATAATAATGAACAGAGCAAAATACATTGATCTGCTCTCAGACTGGCGTAAGAGACAGAAGTGAAATACACAAGCTTTTGTCTTACTTCCGCGCAGGAAGGAATAAATGAAGGTATCAATTACAAGTACTCTTTGATATATCAGAGTAAAATAATTACGTTGTCTGTCGATTATAAATTATTAGCGCAAAGAAAAAAATTGTGTTACATTTTTAGAAAATTGTTCTTTGCGTTGTATAAAATTATTTGCGGGGCTTCGGCAGTATTGTAATGTTAACAGACGTATATGTTGATTTCTACCTTGTGAAAGTCACTTAAAAAAAAAGAAAAATATATAGAAAATCGAATTTTCTCTAAGAAAACTTACTTTAGTCTCATGCGAAGAATATTTCACTCTCAAGTTGTTTCAGCAGTCGCGGGCTAGCAATGCATGCACTCATTTCCCTTCATAACAATTACCAAGAACATTGTCTCGATCGAACCTTTCACCATGTCCACCAAATATGAATTTGGGAAATTCACTTTCAAAGGCAACTTACAGTCTAAATTCTTGCATGCATTTATCATTTCATGACCTTTTTTTGTAGTTGTGTGCTCTTTTTCCTCCTAGAAGTTTTGGGTTAAAGCCTTGAGACCTAACGATGCGTTTTATTTCCTTTTAGTACAAGGCATTCTTCAAAATGCGAGACTTTCAGGTTTTGCAAATTGGACCCTAACAAAGACGCCTTTATTTTTGCTGAAATTCTTTTCCAGATAGACCCATGGCTTCTACAATACAGCAGAAGATCATCTTTACTGTTGACCAATTTCTCATTGTGTAAATTTTTTTGTCGCCCTTTTTACATCCGTTGTGGTGAAAAAGTTATTTTAGGCTGTATAGTGGAAATTTGTCTGAGGACTTTCCCAGTCTCACAGAGAACATTCATATTCCTTTGCCAATATCATGGCAACTACATCTACGTCCACATATTTACTCCACAAATCACATTTAAGTACGCGGCAGAGTGTTTATCGCAGGGCTTTTATAAAATTTCTCTACTGTTTCATTATCGAATGGAGCGCGGGAAAAGGAACACCTAAATCTTTATATTTACGATTTGATTTTTCTCATTTTATTATGATAATCATGTCATCCTATGTAACGATTTTTTTAAATTTTTATTTATTTATTTATTTATTTAGATTTCCGCCGTAAATTATGCATCATTTCCGTGACACTCTCTATACCGTACTTACTTTTCTCATTCGTCATTCCACTTGGTAGGGATTCTAAACTGCGCAGCAATACTCCAAAATAGGATGCACAAAATTATTGTAGGCAAATTCTTACATAACTGTTAGCTTCTGACAGTCGCACAAAATGATGAAAGGAAAGAAGTTCATCGCTTTCTCCTTTTAGACACTACGAAACTCGACATGACATTACATTTCATTTTTATTTTTATACTGCTGAATGTATTCGATAGACATTTTATGCACAGTTTGTACTTATAACATTTAATGTACCTTCTAAATTCTATGATTGAAATATACATACTTCATGAGAAATGAAGCCATAAAAAGCAAGGGCCACGAAAAACTGTCCCATCGCATATGAGATTTCGTTTTATTATGTATTTCCTACAGTTTCTATTCGCGACTTACGTTGTAAACAGTATGAATGTACATTCGAAATCGTATCATAGTATTCTACATATTTGACGAAATATGACGTCATACGTGCATAAAAACCGCCTGATCAGGCGTGACGTTGTATTACGTTTTTACAATTCGCAACATATTTAGCAGACCGCTATCTAATACCCTAATTCCAGTTTACGTACTTGGAAAATTATATATTTTAGGACACGTTAGCCGGCCGCGGTGGCCGAGGGGACTAAGGCACTTCAGTCACGGTCTGCACGGCCACTACGGTCGGGGGTTCGAATCGCCGCTCGGGCATGGATATTTGTGCCGTCCTAGTTCGTAAGTAGTTCGTAAGTAGTTTGTAAGTTTAGGGGCTGATGACCCCGTAGTTAAGTCCCATAGACTATACAAACATTTGAATTTAGGACACGTTATTCAGGAGATATGACGTCATACGGACTGAGTGAGGCAGCAGGCAATGGACAGAGAGGAACATGAAGTACTAACATAAGAATGGAATAAATGCGGAATCTAAAGCTTGTTTATATACAAAAAATTTCTCGTACGATCAAAACGCATCGCAACGAGCATATAAGAACTTGTGGGGAAGGCGAATGGTCGGCTTCGGTTTATTGGGAGAATTTTGGGAAGGCGTGATTCGTCTGTGGTATCCCCACCACATCGGTTCAGAAGAGGGCACAGAGGCAGTTCAGAGTATGTAACTGATAGATTCGATCAATGCGCAAGTTTTACTACTTAGGAAACTCAGTTGGGAGACGCTGGAGAGAAGGCGATGTTCTTTTCGAGAAACTCTGTTGAAGTTATTTAGAGGGCCGGAATTTGAAGGGGACTGCATAACGATTCACTGCCGCCAATTTACATTACTCGTTAAGACCACAAAGATAAGATCAGAGAGATTAGGGCTCGTACGAATGAATACAAGCATTCGTTTTTCCCTCGTTCTGTATGGGAGTAGAACAGGAAAGCCAGTAACTAGTACCGGTACGGAGTCCCTTCCTCCACGCACCATTAGGTGGGTTGCGGACTATGTATGTAGATGCAGATGTAGGAAACGAGACGAATACCACGGTCATTAAATTTCATACAGTACACGAAGTACAGTGTTGTACGTTGTCATCGTCGATCACCATTTTAGTTGGCACATGTACGTATTACTTTGTGTAGACTACAGGACGATTTTTATACTCTGCATGCCACCATGTGGTGCATGGCAGAGGGTACCTTCGAATAAAGTCTACACCGATTACTGTGGAAGACAGGGAGAGGAGGAGACAGACTGAGAGAAGACAAGGAGAAGGGGAGGTGGAGGAGATGAACACAGAGATGGGTAGGAGGATATGAGCAGGGAGAGGGGAGAGCACGAGGTACAGAAAGGAAGGAAGAGGACATGGGCTAACAGCAGATGTTCTAGATGTTCGTAGAACTTAAGGGACTTAACTACGGGGTTATCAGTCCCTAAACTTACAAACTACTTATGAACTAGCTAAGACTACGGACGGCACAAATATTCATGCCCGAGGGGGGATTCGAACCCCCGACCGTAGTGGCCGTGCAGACCGTGACTGAAGCGCCTCAGTCCCCTCGGCCACCGCGGCCGGCGGCTAACAGCACATGACATTAATAAATACCGAGGCAACTCCGGGTTTTCAGGTAGTATAATATGATTACTGCCCATTTTTTTGAAACATAAATCTCTCAGTGAAATTACAAATAACTATCTACCCGTATAACTTAAAAGTCTGTACCTGATAGCGACATTATCAATGACAACCTTTCAGAAACACATCTTAGCTTCTGAGAAAAGTTATCACTGCATAGCTGTGTTACCAGACAGGTTTAACAGCTTATGGCATCAGATAGGTATATAGGCAATTTACTGAGAGGAATATTCGTCTACACTGACAAACTATTTCTGTTCGTACCTGCATGTCGACATTTGTTAGTATTGTCAACGGCAAGGGATGTTGTATTGATGAAGAAAGAATTCGAAACATATTCCAGACTTAGTTTTGGAAACATTTTTGTATCCTATGGGAAACAGTGCTCTTCTGGTTATTTATTTATTTACTTTTTCTTATAAAAACTGTCGAGAACGCAAACTTTTTATTTAATTTCAACAAGTTTCGATCATCTTCACGATATGTGGCACAGTGATATAAAGCATCCACAATTAGAGGTTCTCTAAATTACATTTGTAATTAAATTGAAAAGCCACCAGCATGAACCACAGATATTGAAGATGTGTTGGCTTGCGTGCCTCAACGATACAGATAGCTGCTCCGTAGGTGCAACCACAGCGGAGGACTATCTGTGGAGAGGCCAGACAAACGTGTGTCTCCTGAAGAGGGGCAGCTGCTTTTTCAATAGTTGCAGGGGCAACAGTCGGGATGATTGACTGAGCTGGCCTTGTAACATCAGCTAATGTGGCTTTTCCATACAGTTACTGCGAACGGCTGAAAGCACGGGGAAACTACAGCCGTTACTTTTCGCGATGATATGTAGCTCTACTGAATTTATACATGATGATGCGTAAAATACTCCGTAGGTAAAAAGTCCCCCATTCGGATTTACGGGCGGGGACTAAAGGATGTCATCATCAGAAGAGTCAACACTGGCATTCTACGGATCGGAGAGTAGAACGTTAGATCCCTTCATCGGGTAGGGAGGTTAGAAAATTTAAAGAGAGAAATGGATAGGTTGAAGTTATATATAAAACGCGTAAGTGAAGTACGATGAAAAGAGGTGCTGGATTTCTGGCCAGGATTATAAGTACAAAATAAGTTCGGAGTATTACAGGAGTAGGTCTAACAATCAATTAGAATCCGGGTAAATACTATGAGCAGCGCAGTGGCACTATCGTAGTGAAGATAGATACGAAGCCAACACCAACCTCAGTAGTAGACGTTCATATGCCAACTAGCTCTGTCCATGAAGATGAGTTTAGCGAAGTATTTGAGGAGATAAACGAAATTATTAAAAGAGTTAAGCGAGACGAAAACTTAATTGTTATGGAGCACTGCAGTAGGAAAAGCAAGGGAAAGAAAAATAGCAGTTGAATATGGATTGGGGAAAAGGAATGAAAGAGGAAGCTGCCTGGTGGAATTTTTCACGGAACATAATTTAATCAAAACAACTACTAGGTTTAAGAGACATGAAACAAGATTATGTACGTGGAAGAGACCAGGAGACACCGGAAGGTACCAGATAGATTTTGTAATGGAAAGACATACATTTCCGAACCTGGTTTTAAACTGTAAGAAATATAGACAACGACCATAGACTGAAAAAAAAAAAAAAAAAAAAAAAAACCTGCAGAAAGGTAGGAAAGTAAGGAATTGAAGACACCTAAAGTTATAGAGAATTCCAAAGGTAGCCTTAGGCAACAATTGATAGAAGCGGGGGGAAATGAAACAGTAGAAGAGGAATGAGTATCAAAGAGAGATGAAGTCACTACTTCACTAATGCAACAGCGGAGCAAATAGGTAGAAAGGCAAGACGTACAAAAAATCCTTGGATATCTCAGGATATACTAGATGTTATTGATGAAAGGATAAGATATAAAAATGCAGTATATGAAGCAGGGAAAAATTGGGTAAAGACGACTAAGAAATAAAATTGACATGAAGTGCAAACTGGCCAAGCAGAGGTGAGTAGAAGACAAATACAAGCCTCTAGAAGAATGTATAATTAGTGAAAAGTAGATACCGCCTTTCATAAAATGGAAGTGACATTTGGGGACGAGAAAAACAGCTGTAGGAATATCAAGAACTTAAATGGAAAAACAGTTCTGAGCAAAGAAAGAAAAGCTGAAAGGTGGAAAGAGTATACAGAGAGGTCTACAAAGCAAATGAACTTCGACACAGTATTGTAGGAAATTACTAACAATTTCCGGGCTATTATGCCGTGGTCTTGTGGATTTATTCTGGAAACCCAACGTTTCGTCCCCGACTGCGGAGGACTTTCTCAAGGGGGATCGTGGCACTTTTGAATGTCCGATGCACACCCTTGCTCGCTACTGACTGAAGCCAAACTCCGTTTACGAGGGCTCGCGCGCAGAGGTGTGACGACAGATGTTTTTGTCATGCGCGCGCAATTCGTCGTTGCCGATTGCCGCCGTCCGTTAATATCGTCCCATGGTTGAAGACTGTTACATTTCTTCTTCAAAGCCGAAATCCAGATTTCATTTAGTTTGACGCCCTCCTCCATCCTAGTGAAATTATTGGGGTGTTTTACAGTTTTACAATTTATATAGCCTCTCTCTAGTTTCTTTCGTGGTATCCATTTGTGGCTACTAAAACCTGAGTCTTATCAAATTGATTAAGGTGGTCCCCTGGTTGAAAAAGATGTTCAGCAACAGGTGATCTGTCAATATCTCCCCTTCTACAGTTCCCCTTGTGCTCATCTAGTCGTTTTTGACTGTTCTTTTTGTGGTACCTACGTATACGTCTCCATAACTACACAGAATCCTATAAATTCCTGCTTTTTCCAGCGGTTTGCTAGCATCCTTTGCCGATTTCAGGTGATCCTGTATCTTCCGAGTAGGTTTGTAAATAACGGCAACTTTCCGTTTCGTCATAAGTTTACCGATGTGGTCGGTAACGTCCTTATTAAAGGCAGGAAGACTTTGGATTTCACAGGAACCCTTTTCTCGTTTTCCCCCTTGAGAATGTCCTTCTCCGGGGGCGAAACGTTGGGTTTCCAGAATAAATTCACAACCCCACGGCATAATAGCCCGGAAATTTTTAGTAATTTTGACCATTCCGGCCGTGAAAGTTTACGTTTTATAATATTGTAGGAAGGCAAGAGAAAGTAGACAGGTGTGAAAATTACAGAACCATTAAAGTCATGGTTGCAAAATTTTAACACTAATTATTTACAGAGGGGTGGAAAATATGATAGCAGCTCACCCCAGAGAAGATCAGTTTGGTTTCAAGAGAAATACAGGAACAAGGGAGGCAATACTCATGTTACGAATTATCTTGGAAGATAGATTAACGAAAGTCAAATTTGGCGAATGCTTTTGACAATGTTGACTGGAATACAATATTTACAATTTTGGTCAGATGGGACAAAATATAAAGAATGGGTTATTTGCAACTTGTACAAAAACCAGACAGCAGTTGTAAGAGTCGAAGGGCATGAACGGGAAGCAATGGTTTGAAAGGGAGCAAGAAAGGTTTGTAGCCTTTCTTCAGTGTCACTTAATTTGTACATTGAGCAAGCTGTGAAGAAATAGAAACATTTAGTTTTGCCGATGACACTGTAATTCTGTCATTGACAGGAAAGGACCTGGACAGCAATTGAACGGAATGAACCGTGTGTTGAAAGGAGTGTATAAGATGAACATTAACAAGAGCAAAATAAGGGTAATGGAATCCAGTCTAAGAAAATCTGACGATGCTGAAGGACTAAGATTAGGTAACGGAACTATAAAGTACATCAGTTTTATCACTTAGGCAGTAAAATAACATATGTTGGTCGTAGTACAGAAGCTATAAAACGCGGAATGGCAATGGGAAGTAAAACGTTTTTGAAAAAGAGACATTGAATATTAATTTAAGCAGAAGGAAGTCTTTCCTGAAGGCGTTTCTTTGGAATGTTGCCTCGTGTGAGAGTGAAACATGGATGTTAAACAGGTCCGACAGGAACAGATTTTGGCTTTTGATGTGCGGATCGGGTAACTAATGAGTAGGTACTTATCAGAATTGGGGAGAAAAGAATTTTTGTCATACATTAACTAAAAGTAGGTATCGATTGGTAGGACACATTCTTAGACATCAAGGAATCGTGAATTTAGCATTAGAGGTAAGTGTGTGAGGTAAAAACCACGGAGGTAACCAAGAGACGAAGACAGAGAAAAGATTCAAATGGATGTTGGTTGCCGTTCATATGAGGAAATGATTAGGCTTGCTCAGGAAGGGTAGGGTGGAGAGCAGCATCAAACCATTTTCCGGACTAAAGACCACAACAACTAATTAAACTATATTTGTAATTTTATTAAATTAAGAAAATCACCATTATGAACCAGTAACATTCGCAATGTTGGGTGACTTGCGTGTCTCAACGATACAGATAGCCATATCATAGATGCAGTCACAGCGCAGAGATATCTGTAGAGAGGCGAGAGAAATATGTTGTTCTTGAAAAGGGGCAATAGCCTTTTCAATAACTGCAGTGGAAAGTCTGGATGATCGAGTGAGCTGGCCTTATAGCAAGAGTTAATGTGAGTATGCCATTCGGTTACTGCGAACGACTGAAAGCTAGGGGAAACTATATCCGTTACTTTCGCGAAGACACTGAGCTCTACTGTATATATCTTGCTAGATAAAATATTCCGGCGGTAAAATAGTCCCTAATTCGGTTCTCTTCGCGGGGTCTACTCGGAAGGATGTCGTCATCAAGAAAAAGCAATGGGGACATTCTACCGACCAGAGAGTGCAATGTTTACCATTTAATCGGTCAGGGAACTCAAAAAATTTGAAGCGACATGCGGATAGGTAGAAGTTAGATACGGTTCGTATTAGAGAAGGTCGGTGGCAGGATGCACAGGATTTCTGGTCAGGTGAGTAATGGTTTATAAATACAAAATTATTTGGGGGTACACAGGTGTAGGTCTAATAATGAATGAGAAAGTAGGTAAGTTATTTATGAAAGGATTATTGAACGAATTGTCGTAGAAAAGATAGATACCGACCATAGTAGTACAAATGTACCACCTAGCTATGCCGATGATGAGACTGAACAAAATACATGAAGAGATAAAAGAAGTTCTTCAGTTAATGGAGAGGAAAACGTGATTGCGATTTGGGGGGGGGGGGGTTACTTAGTTGTAGGAAAAGGAAGTGAATGAAAAATAGTAGGTGAATATAGAGCGGGGAAAAGGAATAAAAGAGGTGGTCGCCTGGTAAAAATTTGCTCAGAGCAGTATTTAATCATCACAAATACTTGGTTTAAGCGCCATGGAAGAAGGTTTATACCTGGAGAAGACCATGAGACAACGGAAGGTGCGAAATAGGCTATAAAATGGTGAGAAACAGATTTTGAATCCAGGTTTTAAACTGTGAGACTTAAACAGGGGCAGATATAGACTCCATAACATATTGGTTATGAACTGTACATTAAAAGAATTCGAATGTTCAAATGTTTGTATAGCTTATGGGACTTAACTATGGGGTCATCAGTCCCTAAACTTACAAACTACTTATGAACTAACTAATACTAAGGACGGCACAAATATCCATGCCCGAGGAAGGATTCGAACCCCCGACCGTAGTGGCCGTGCAGACCGTGACTAGAGCGCCTCTGTCCCCTCAGCCACCGCGGCAGGCGTACATTAAAATTTAAGACTGGAAAAAGGTAGAAAAGTAAGGATTTGGAACCTGAATAAATTGAAGGAACCGGAGATTCTTGAGAGTTTCAGAGGCAAAGATTTACCGAAGCGGAGGAAACACACTAGAAGAAGGACGGATAGCTTTGAAAGTAGTGAATGCCGCAGAGGATCATTTAGCTAGAAGGATAAGGGCTGATAATATCCTTGGATAACACAAGAGATAATTGTTGAAAGCAGAAAATATATGCAGCAAGTGAAGAGGGCAAAAGTGATTACAAACGGCTGAAAAATCGGGTTGACAGGAAGTGCAGACTGGTTAAGCCGGTGTGGCTAGAGTACAAATGCAAGCCTGTTAAAGTTATAAAACGGTTAAAGATAGATATCGCCTGCAGGAAAATAAAAGAGAGATTTGGAGACAAGAAAAGTAGTTGCATGATTAACAAGAACTCAGATGGAGTGATAGTACTAAGTAAAGAAGGAAAAGCTGAAAGCTGTAAGGAATATATTGAGGGCCTTTACAAGGGAAATGAAGGCAGTATTATAGAAATGGAGGAGGAAGTAGATGAAGATGAAATACGAGATACAATACTGCAAGAAGAATTTAACAGGGCAGTGAAAGATATGTCGAGACAAGGCCCCCGGGGGGAGGGTATGAGACGCGGAAAATACCCCCAGACTTCAAGAATACACTACTGGAATATGGAAGAACAACAAGTTGAATTCGTCGACACAGCTAAGGGAAATATTATTGACACATTGTTTACGCAGAGCCATACGCACATCTATACAGCCACCAGAGCGTGCGCAATGTCGGCGTTAGTAGCTTGTATACTCTCCTTTTGCAGCAATACAAGCTGTAATTTTTCCATGGAAACGATCACAGAGGTGCAGAATTTGTCTTGTGGTATGGCCTGACATGCAATTTCCACATGGTGCCTCAATTGGGCCACATTTTGTTCCAACATGACCATTCATGCAGTCCCAAACATGTTCAATGGGGAATAGATCTAGGGATCATGCTGACGAGGGTAGTTGGTTTACACCTTGAAGAACATGTTGGGGAATCAGAACAGAGGTTATATCGGGCGTTCCACAGGGTAGTGTTATTGGTCCTCTGCTATTCCTTATTTACATAAACGATTTAGGGGAAAATCTAAGTAGCTCTCTTAGGTTGTTTGCAGATGACGCCGTCATTTACCGTCTAGTAAAATCATCTGAAGATCAAAACCAACTGCAGAACGATCTGAATAAGATATCAGTATGGTGTAAAAATTGGCGATTGACTCTAAATATTGAGAAATGTGAAGTCGTCCACATGAGTACGAAAAGAAATCCGTTAAACTTTGTTTACAACATAAATCAATCAAATGTGAAGGCCGTAAACTCCACAAAATACCTAGGAATTACTATTACTTCAGACCTAAACTGGAAAGAACACGTAGATAATATCGTGGGAAAGACGAACCAGAGACTGCGTTTTATTGGCAGAACCCTTAAAAGATCAACAGAACTACTAAAGAAACTGCATACACTGCGCTTGTTCGTCCATTTTTGGAGTATTGCAGCCCAGTGTGGGATCCTTATCAGGTGGGTTTGACGGAGGACATCGAAAGAGTCCAAAGAAGGGCAGCTCGTTTCGTATTGTCACGATACAGGGGAGACAGCGTTACGGAAATGATACAGGATCTGGGATGGGAATCATTACAACAACGGCGCTTATCGCTGCGGCGTGGGCTACTTGCGAAACTCCAATCGCCAACATACTCCTCCGAATGCGAAAATATATTGTTGACTCCCACTTACATAGGTAGAAATGAACATCAGAATAAAATAAGAGAAATCAGAGCTCGAACAGAGAGATTGAGGTGTTCTTTCTTCCCGCGCGCTATTCGAGAATGGAATGGGAGATAAATAGTATAATTGTGGTTCGATGTACCCTCTGCCAGGCACTTAAATGTGATTTGCAGAGTATCCCATGTGGATGTAGATGTAGATGTGACTATCGACATTACTTCGGCACTTGCACTCCCTCCCCCGATCTGCCCACAAATGAAGTACTTTATATCGACTGAAGACACTGCCTGTCTGACCAGAAATACGATTTTTGCATTATTCTCCTCACACTCTACTACCAACCTAATCACAATGCCCAAACCCACTGTACCTCCAGTCTGAATCCTTCTGTGTATTTCGGGCAACTCTCTAAAAAATACAGTGACTACCCTGTACTAGAGTTCCTGTAATACCACTTCATTCAACACAGTATCCTGACCAATTCACGCGTGCAACCCACTTATTTTCAATCTTCTCCAATCTTCTTTAGCGAATATTTATGCTTCTTGGGTATCATTTCTAACTCTTCCCTCAAATCTCAGCCGCTATTCTTATTCTTATATCTCTGAAACTTTTTTGATTTCCACAAATGTGGCTACCCATTTAAGAACCTCCATATGTTCTGCATAAGCTTTCGGTTTACTAATTACCCTAAATTTAGGCAATTTATGCAAAGTATCGTGAGGCCCTTGTCAATTACAACCTTGCCATCAGACGGGCAAAGGAGGCATCCTGGAAGGTATTCTGTGAGGAAGTGGAGGGCACGGCTGCTCAAGCGAGACTTCATAAAATCCTCACTAGGGTACCAACTAATCCAGGAGCAACATTGAGGAAGGAGGATGGGGAGTATACAAAGACAGCACATGAAACGCTGGAACTGCTGCTCAATACTTACTTTCCTCAATATACTCTGGGGGATAACTCAGATCAGAATGCGATTCCTGAGAGAAAATGGTTCTCAGGTATTCGCAAAGAGGACTGGGATTTGGCCAAGGAGTGTGTCGATTTCAGTAAGTTCCGATGGTCGGTGGGAACATTTCAACCGTTCAAGTCACCTCGCACAGATGGAATCTTTCCAGCTCTCCTGCAACAAGCGGGA
This sequence comes from Locusta migratoria, assembly GCA_026315105.1. Lineage (NCBI taxonomy): Eukaryota > Metazoa > Arthropoda > Insecta > Orthoptera > Acrididae > Locusta > Locusta migratoria. Next base: position 457,488,916 of record CM048746.1, read on the forward strand.
GAAAATCTTAAAAGATTCCTATGCATATTATTCAGGGTTAGCCTAGCAGCAGGAATCATTCCCAATGCCTGGAGGGCAGTGAAGGTTATTTTCATTCCTAAACCAGGAAGAATTGATCATACCAAGGCCAAGGATATGAGACCAATCAGCCTGTCCTCCATTCTTAAGACATTGGAAAAGCTAGTTAATGTGCATGTTGGAGAAAGGAGGTTAAGTAGAGCTCCTCTACATTCAAACCAGCATGCATATCCGCCAGGTAAATCATGTGACACAGCTCTCCACCAACTTCTTGGGAAGGTGGAGAAAGCACTACCCCTACAGGAAATAGGCCTCTTTATCTTCCTGGACATCGAGGGGGCTTTTAGCAACACGACCTTTGATTCCATGGTTATGGCAGCAGAGGTGCATGACCTAGGGACCACTATATGTAGGTGGACTAGGGCCATGTTCAGTGGAAGAAAGGTAGAGGCTACCATGATGAATGAAAAAATGGTAATCAACACCTCTAGGGGTTGCCCGCAAGGAGGAGTTCTTTCCACTTTATTGTGGGATCTAGTGGTGAATGATATCATTGGAGAATTAAATTCTAGGCATTATTTTTGCCAAGCATACGCAGATGATCTTGTCACAGTAATACGTGGCAAATTTGCTGACACAGTAAAGAATATGGCACAAGGTGCATTGGACATTGTGCAAGACTGGTGCAGAAAACAGGATCTGGGGGTTAGTCCTAAGAAGACTGTTGTTGTACCATTCACAAAGAAGCATATCCAACATTCAAGTTGGAATCTAAAGCTTTTCAATGAAGTGCTACCTGTGAAGGGGACAGTGAATTATCTAGGGGTTACCTTAGATGAGAAACTGACATGGATCCCTCACATTGGGAATATTTGCTCCAAGGCAAAATGTACTCTAGTAAGTTCCAGGAGAGCTTGTGGCAAAAATTGGGGCCTGAGCCCCAAGGGTATGCACTGGGTATACACCACAGTGATTAGACCCAGAAGCACCTAGCCGGCCGCGGTGGCCGAGGGGATTGAGGCGCTCCAGTCACGATCCGCACGGCCACTACGGTCGGGGGTTCGAATCCCCCCTCGGGCATGGATATTTGTGCCGTCCTTAGTTGTAAGTAGTTCATAAGTAGTTTGTAAGTTTAGGGACTGATGACCCCGTAGTTAAGTCCCATAGACTACAAACATTTAGAAGCACCTATGGTGCGGTCGTGTGGTGGAAGAAGGTAGAACAGCAGGTTGCTGCTAAGGAGCTTGGTAAGGTGCAGAGATTAGCCTGCTTAGCCATAATTGGCAGCACACCAACTGCTGGGATGGATACCATGCTGGATATGCCCCCATTACACCTTTGGGTCAAGATGGAGGCAGCGGCTGATGCATACAGACTTAAAACTGGCAAAAACTGGAACTCTTTGGGATATCCAGAATCACACACTAAAATAGTGAGTGAGGTAAATATAGGAAAGGTTGGGGAAATGCCAGCCGACTATATTATAACCCCATACTGCTTCAATAAGCCTTTCAATATAACAATTGGAAGTAGGGAGCAGAGGGAGAAAATAGTTCGACATCGTACGGGGGATATTGTCTGGTTCACTGACGGGTCAAAATCAGACCAAGGCGTTGGGGCCTGGGTATACGGGGTGCAGCTAAGAGAAACTGGCCTCAGCATTCCAGGCCGAATTCACTGCCCTCAGGGTGTGTGTGGAGGAGAATTTGCGTAGGTGCTACAAAGATTGTAGTATCTATATCTATTCAGACAGCCAGGCAGCCCTGAGATCACTGGCAGCTCCTGCAACAAGGTCTAAAACTGTTGCAGAATGTCACAGGGTTGTGTTGGAGCTAGGGATAAGCAATAGGGTAAACCTATTGTGGGTCCCTGGCCACTCAGGGATCAGTGGCAACGAACATGCCGACAGATTAGCTAGGATGGGGGCAGAGACTCCATTTATTAGACCGGAACCTGTCCTGACAATCACCAAGGCAATAATCAAATTGGAGCTACGTAACAGACTCAGAAGACAGAACGTAGAATATTGGACCAAAATCTACCAACAAAAACATGGCAAGGTAATGATGCCAAAGCCATGTTTTAAAAGAAGCTCTGCATCCTGGGCCTCAACAGGAGAGAGATTAGACTCATGTTTGAATTGCTGACAGGCCATGGGAATTTCGAAAAACACCTACATACAATGAGAATAACAGAAGAGGACCCTAAATGTAGGATCTGTGATGACGGTGATGAAACTGCATCACATCTAATCTTCGAATGCATTGCATTCGAGAGTAAAAGGCACAGAACATTTGGGACAACCAGACCCGAAGAAATTGTGTCTAATAAAGAACTAGCAAAGGGACTCTTTGCACTGTTCTAGGGCATTGGTTGGCTTTACTAGATATACAGGGAGCGATACCGCATAATAAACTTAGTTTCGGTGCGGGCAGTGGCGGGTTGGATCAAGACTGTTTTGGCTCCTGAGAAAATCAAATCAAAAATCAATACCCTGCTGCACTCTCCCCTGGTCACGAAACTCTTTAATATCTGTCATAAATTGTGCCACATTCTGTAACAACCCCTTGCTTCCCTAATTGTGGGGTAGCCTAGCTTTACTTAGAACCAATTTTTAACTCTTTGTAGTTACACACGAAATCACATCCAAAGACTGGATTGATGCAGCTCTTCACGCGACGCTCTCCTGCGTAAGAGTCTTCATTTGTGAATAACAGCAAAGCTACACCCTTTTGGACGTGTTTTATGCATCCCGTAGTTACCTATCTATTAATGGAGTTTTTCGAACAACGATCACTGCAGACAGCCAAAAAGAAACCAACTAAGTGGTACCACTGTGTGGAAGACCTTGGTAGTATGGGCTCATGGTTAAGAGGAACTGGAAGTCTTCTTGGTGCATCTCAGTGGCATTAATCCAAAATTACAGTACACTATGGAGAAGGAGAGCAGTATCCAACTTAACTTTCTGAATGCATCAGTTATTAAACGGGTGGACGGGACACAGAGCCATAAAGTATGCAGGAAGGATACACAACCAATCGATACCTCCACAAGAAGTCAAACCACCATCTTAGACAAGAAAGAATTATCATCCAAACCTTGTTCGACATAGGCAACAAAATCTACGAAACAGCTTACTTGGAGGATCAATTGAATCACCTACACTCGGCCTTCAAGAAAAACGAATATGCTATCATGCAAATTGATCGAGCACTCCAAACAAGATGAATCCGGAAATGCTGAGTACGATCGGCGACCATCTGGAAAAGAGTTCCTCCCATTCATTATTAGAATTACAGGTCGCATCAGGAAAACTTTGGCCAAGCACTGGGTCGAAACTATGTACAGAACCACCAAGAAGATCAAAGGATATTTAAGATCGGCCAAAGACGCACGTCATCCCCTAGCAACACCTAGGGTATACAAAATTCCATGAATTTGTGGTCAGTAATATATTGAAACAACTAAAAGACGTATCAAAACCCGCTTATCACAAAACGAAACTGTCGTCTGGGACACATCGAAAATCGGCCGTAGCAGATCACGATTTTTGTTACGGAAACTTTGAAATAAAATTTAGTGAGGCAAGCTTTAACTACGGTATTGGAGTTCCATTATCACATGTACAGAGAAGCAATAGAAATTCACAAACACCAGTATAATTTAAATAGAAAAAAAGAATATGTCGGATTGGACCAAATGTGACTCTCGATTTTGCGACAGTAAAAGTACAATCTATGTCTTTTAATTGAGAAGGACGACACCATTCAGAGATAGGTACACAGTCAACAATCCGTAGTCTTCTTCTTCATACATACTCCGCAGTCCACCGTAAGGTGCGTGGCAGAGAGTACACTGTACCACTACTAGGCATTTCCTTTCCTATTCCACTTCCAAACAGAACCAGGAAAAGAAGAATTCCTATATGCCTCCGTACAAGCCCTAATTTCTCTTGTCTTTGTGATCATTATGCAAAATGTAAGTAGGCGGCAGCAAGATCGTTCTACACTCAGCTTCAAATTCCGGCCCTCTACAGTCCCTCAACAGAATTTCTCGAAACGAACGTCGTCTTTCCTCCAGCGATCCCCAATTGAGTTGCCGGAGCGTTTCCGTGACACTCGCGCATTGGTCGAACCTACCAGTAACGAACCTAGCTGCTCGCCTCTGAGCTGCTTCTGTGCTTCCTTTAAACTGATCTGCCGCGGGTCCGAAGCACTCAAGAGCGCGGCCGTACAATCGTTTTATACGCCTTCTCCTTTACAGGTGATCTTCCCAAAATTCTGCCAATAACCCAAGTCGGCCGTCCGCCTTACAACTGTCCTTACGTGTTCGTTCGTTTTCATATCGCTCTGCAGTGTTTCGCCTAGATATTTCAACGACGCGACTACATCAAGGAGCTCACTACTAATGCTGTATTACAACGATTACGGGATTGTTTTTCCTACTCATGCGCATCACCTTACATGGTGCTGCCCTCTATGCGATCTATGAGTACGAGATCCCCTCGAACCATATTGGCGGTATCACAGAAGACCTCAATCACTGGAAGCGGTTACTTCAGAAAAATATGCGAAAGAAGCTATTTCAAGAGGAACTATGACAATATCCTAAACGCAGGGAAGGAAGATTTCAAACAGATTCATTGGGCCGCGTAGAAGTAGACGGTCGGTCTGGAGCGCCACGCTGCGGATCGCGCGGCCTCCCGCGTCGGAGGTTCGAATCCTCCCTCGGGCTTGGATATTTGTGCTGTCTTTAGTGTAAGTTAGTTCATAAGTAGTTTGTAAGTTTAGGAACTGATGAGCCCGCAGTTAAGTCCCATAAGCTTGATAAACATTTGAACATTTTGAGATTCATTGGAAGAATCCTTTAGAAGTGTAATCTGTCTAAAAGACTTACAGTACCCTTTCTAGGTAACTACTTGTTCACTGCTTGTCAGTATAGAAACCGTAGGAGATAAGGCTGCTAGAGGAAATAGAAAAGATTCAAAGAAAATCTGCGTGTTTGTTGGAGGTTCAGCTAGTAAGTACGAAAGCATCATGGAAATGATTAATTAATTCCATTGGCTAACGCTTCAAGAGAAGAGTTCTGCATAACTGTTCTTTTTTTTTGTTTTGTTTTTTGTTTTTTTTGTTTTTTTTTTTCTTACGGTTTCGTAGGAATCAATAAGTATATTTCTTCCTGCTACGTGTATATCGCAACAAAAATAAGATTCCATTTCACCCACAGGCTTGACCGAATTTTCTACATGTTATCGTTATTTGATTGGAAATGGAAAGTAGTTAAGTGACAATGGTAATGAAAAGTGGAATCTAACCTCGACTGAAGTTTGTGTTCCAAAGAAACGTGAGAACATTGACAACACGAATTATGTTGGAAGACTGAGTAAGGGAAACATACATATCATATATTTGCAGGTTTAGAGAAATATTTAGATTGTTAGCAGCAGAGACAGTTCTAGAAATGGTAAAAATAGCCAGAATAAAATACTTGGAGAACGTGGTATGAACAATTTATACAGAACCAGCTATAAGAGTAAAAAAAAAAAAAAAACATAATGGAAAGGGTATAAGGTAAGAGAGAATTTAGGCAAACAGGGAGCCACCAATAAACAATAAATAAATAAAGAGAAATCTATTTTACTGAAGGAGAAAAAAGAGGGAAGTAAAGTATTAAAATTTTAAACATGGCTGTTGAGAACTGTTGCTGTCCGACAGCCACGTTTAAAATTGTAAGATTTCTACCTGCTGAAGTTTGAAAGGCCTGCCTCTAAATATAATGACCTTACATAAATACAGATAACTAAAAATGTTTTCTTCTGACGAAGGGTTTCTTAGTTGAAGCCGAAACCGTGGTTAAGTAAACAACGTCTAGTTTTTCAACCGATGAGCTGTATTTTTGAAGGAAGTATCTCTGCTGTGAGTCATCGGAATTGTGAACATATTGTATGAAGGTAGCGAAGGTAGGGAAGGTAGGAGTGAAATTACAAATGAAGCAACGAACACTGAACGTAAGTTAGAAAGTGGGTATTGGGCAAACAGCAGAGTAAAAGCACTGATTACTCATGAGTAACAGTTTAGTGAGATCTTGACGTATTCTACTGTATACTGTATTCATGTAAGCTTAAGAGTGATCACTGTATGTACAATAAAAAGGCTAAAAAATTTCTTCTTTTCTTTCCTACCAAAATATACAGAAAATGATGCTGTCACTCATCGGTTAGTAAAGTCAGCAGAAGGTCAAAAGCAACTGCAAAATAATTCAGATAAGGTATCAGCATGGTGCAAGAAATGGAATTGCCCTTAATAACGAGAAGTGTGAAGTCATCCACATGACAACTAAAAGAAGCCCGTTTACACGATAAATCAGTCAAAGCTACAGGCCGTAAATTGAACACCTGGGAGTAACAATTACAAACAACTTGAATTGAGAAAGAACAGATAGAAAATATTGTGTGGAAAGCGAACCAAAGACTACGTTTCGTTGGTGGAACACTTAGAAGATGCAACAGCTTTACTGAAAAACTGCCTACACCACACATATTTTGGAGTATTGTTGCGCATTGTGGGATCCCCACCAAGTGGGATTCAGAGACGATTTAGAGAAAGTACAGAGAAGGGCAGCTAGTTTTGTATTATCACAACATAGGGGAGAGAGTGTCACGGAAATGATACAAGAGTTATGGTGGAAATCATTAAGAGAAAGGCGTTACTCGATGCGACGAGATCTTTCACCAACCTTCTGTTCCGAATGCGGACAGATTTTATTAGCACCCACCTACATAGGAAGACACGATCATCAAAATGAAATAGGAGAAATCAGATCGAAAACGGAAAGATTTAGGTGTTCCTTTTTTCCGCGTGCTATTTGGAACTGTAGAGAATCATCATAAAAGCGGTTCGATGAACCGTCCGGCATGCACTTCAATGTGAATTGCAGACTATTTATGTAGCTGTAGAAAATATAAATCTCGGTTACAAGGACACTCGTTTATAATGACGTAGTTTTCAAGGTCACCTGAATGTCGATATAGCCAAGTTCCACTGTATTTACAATTTGTTTGTCGTCAAGAAAGAGGAAACGGAATTAGGGAGGAGGTAAGCTCTAGAGTCGTAGTTTATTGCGCTCGTAAGTTGTCAGTGGTAAACGAAAATGTTGCAGATAGAGTGGAAAGTGCGAATCCGAGATTCAGCAGAGACTCGCGGCTGCTGCGGAACCGAAGCCGCCTCCGGCGCTCCCCGGCGACCGAACATTGCCCCTCGCCCCCCCTCTCCACACAAACCACCCCCTCTCACCCCTTCATCATCCCCCCACACCCAGCAGGCACCCCCTTTCTGTTTCCCTCTTCCGCTCTTGACAGACCGCCCCTCCACGTCATCCCAAATCACCAGGCGCCGTCCGACGGGTCGAACATATAATTTTTTTAATTTTTTTTTTCGGAAAAAATCACTCGAAGTGAAAAGAGTGCGAGCCCACCCGCGCGCGCGCGCGTGCAGCGACGCAGAAGCGAAGAATCGGAGAGGAAATGAACAAGAGGGACGCGGGGGGCAGGAGGAGGAGGAGGAGGGTGGGAGGAGAAAATAATTAATAGGCCCAAATTTAAATAGGTTCATGAAGGGCTTAGAGGAAATGAGAATGAATGCCCCTTCCCTTTTCTGTCGCGTCGCCGCCGCCGCCGCCGCCCCCTCTTCGGCTTCGCACACAATATCTCGGGGGGTGGGGCAGAGAGCGAACGGCCGGCATTTGCATAAGCAATATGACATGGAAGTTTTTGCGTCTGTCAGAGCGGTGGTACGGCGGGGCTGTTCCTACCTCAGGCTTAATTTCCTGCTTAATTACTACTTTAGCAGCGGGGACCGGCCAGTGGGGGTGGTGGGGAAGGGGGAGAGGGGGGGAAAGGGGGGAGTAGGTGGGGGGAGGGGGGGCGAGGCGAGGGACGCCACTCGACGCGCGAGACGCTGCGAAACTGTTCGCCAACACAGTTAAAGTTGGGCGCAAGAAATTAATATGTAATTTATGATCCATTATGCGCAATTTGCGTGTTGTTGGTAGGCGCGGCAGGACAGGCGACGGGGCGCGAGCGAGCGACTGTAAACAACTTTGCGGCGACCGCAGCGGAGGCCGCGGGCGGACACACCCACGCGTACACACACACATACACAGCCAGTGGGAGACAGAGGGTAGGTGGGGAGGGGAGGGGGTCTGATTAACTCTGCGTGCGCGTTAATTCGCCCGCCGGCCGACCGCCGCCAATTATTTTTCCCTTAATTTTCTCCTTTATTTTTCAGCTTTCCTCCGGTCCGCGCCGCATCTCGCACGTTTCCTGTCTTATTAAAATTTTATTCCGCCGCTCACGTGGAAATGAGATTTTTTTCGGTTTTTTTTTTTTTTCGTCTTTTCCGTCTACACCCGCGAGGTTGGCAAGCGCAACTTCTGGGGGCCAGGTGAGTTGGAGCAGAGCGCTTGCTAGCCAGACTTCGCGGCGCGGTGAGTCGGATGAAGGCTGCTGAGGAAACAACGGGATGGGAGGGCTGGGAGAACGTGGCGGTGCGTCGCGTTTCGTGGCTAAGGAGGAAGCGCTTTTGTTACGAGCTTAAGTGCTTCGAGTTGGGGAGCGATGCAGTAGCGACATAGCACGTTAACTCCACTTTAGTGGATGTTGCCACTTGTAGGAACGGGTAAAGAAACATTCCTTGGCACAAAACCACAGAAAGACAGCTGCCCAGATTATACAGTTCTGTTGAGATATCTACAACTAACAATTTTAAAACTATTTTTGTATATCAGCCAACCGGTTGCGTAATTTATAGGTTCTTGACCTAGGTTTCGTTGCCACTAGGGACAACTTCATCAGAAGAATAAGAACAGTTACGTGAAACACGTGACGTCAAAAATATTACGAGCAGGGTTGCTCAGGTACTGGCCATGCAATTAACACCAGTATGGTGTGAGGAGCAAGTTGGGGGTGGGGGGGGAGGGGGAGGAGGAGGAGGAGACAGTGGCACCCAAACCCTTCGGAGCAGGTAAAAGCTTGGCAATTGTCCGGCGTGGCAAGTGTACGGACACCCTCCCGTACATTATGTACTGTGGAGCAAGGCAGAGCGCATGCTTACTGGGAAGTCACAGACGTACCACGTCGACGGCAGTTGTAGTGCCTTCTAAGTAGAGTATATATGATCATATACTGTGGTTGATATCGATGGCAAAGATGCAGCCGGCCGCGGTGGCCGAGGAGACTGAGGCGCTTCAGTCACGGTCTGCACGGCCACTACGGTCGGGGGTTCGAATGCCCCCTCGGGCATGGATATTTGTGCCGTCCTAGTTCGGAAGTAGTTCATAAGTAGTTTGTAAGTTTAGGGACTGATGACCCCGTAGTTAAGTCCCATAAGCTTTACAAACATTTGAACATTTTTTGCAAAGATGCATGAAGCCGTAGTGCCCTATATGAAGAGCTTATGTAATCAAATTCTGTGGTTAACAGGGTTGCGGCGCCGTTGCCCCTCACACCATGCTGGTGTTATTTGTATGGCCAGAATGCTAATTTTTATTGTAATCGACCTGAGCAATAATGCTCGTAATATTTTTGACGTCCTGTGTTTCACGTAACTGTTTTTATTCTTCTGATGAAGTTGTCCCTAGTGGCAACGAAATCTAGGTCAATAACCTAAAAATTACGCAACCGATTGGCTGATATACACTATTGTTAAAAAATTGGATTACGGTTGCTGTTAATCAGACATGTTCAAAGTTGTACTAATAAACTTCGTAAACTGTCATAGACAACGGTGCCGCAACCCTGTTAACCACAGAATATGATTACATACCCTCTCCATAGAGGGCACTACGGCTTCATGCAGCTTTGCCATCGATATCAACCACAGTTCGTGATCATAAATACTCAAGGGCACTACTACTGCCGACGATGTGGTACGTCTGTGACCATGCCTTCTCAGTAAGCATGCGCTCTGCCTTGCCCCACAGTATGTAAGGTGGACGGGAGGATGTCAGGACACTTGCCATGCTTTTACCTGCTTCGAAGGGTTTGGGTACCCCTGTCTCCTCCTCTTCCTCCCACCCCCCCCCCCCCCCCCTTGATCCACCAGGCCCCAGAATTCCGTGGACGGTCTCCAGACATCTGCACACTGGTCACTACTGTGGTGTCGCACAAGTACAAAGTGCGCGCCACCTGCTTTCGCCGCGCGCCGCCATGCACGCACGGCGAGGCGTTCTCACGACGACAGCCACGAGCGCCCTCTGCGGCAACCCCGCTCGTGGCCACCACGGAAAGACACCGGTCACTTCGGACTGAGATAGCAACGAGTTAGGACCTTCGTAATCCGATAGGCACGATTGAAGACTTTGCTATTGTAAGGCACTAGGCAGGCCTCTAACAACTATGTATCAACATTCTGCAGTACTATGTAAAAGTTAAGTATTGTTACATTCTGTGCAATATATCTCTTTCTAATTTACTCGAGTGTTTATAGTTTCTGGCTGCTCCCCTCCGTACCTGCACCAGCGTGTCGGTCTCATTCCACTCGGCCACCGACACCTACGACGAGGCTGGGACACAAAAGCGGCGACGAAGTTGGGACACAAAAACTACCGCAGTTTGTAGTGTGACTATCAGTATGGAAGTTATTACAACGACCAAAAGCAGGCCTTTTGTCCATTACAATCGTTACGAGTGTAATAAACAGAGGTAACCTAAGAAAGGTGTCGTTACGTGGATGTGCTTACGCCGAAAATATTATTTCGTTGAAAGTAACCAACATATGGTTTTCACTTACATAGTTTGTTTAGAAGAAATAGGGACTCCTAGTAAGTGACAACCCAATGTTTATTTATTTATTTATTTTAAATAAATATATTTAGCGTTTAGTTTCGGTAAATATCTTTGCTACAGCCTCGTTACAACTTTGTGTTCACTAATCCCTGTACTGTTGCACTGTTCATAAGTATTTGTGACTACGAGCTGAAGTATGTTTTCGAAACCATTTACAATTTGAATGGGCTCGAAAACTAATTGTTCAAAATAATTTTAAAAAATCATTTAGAACGATTTTGAAGATGTAACTACTAACGTGTCTGAAAGAGTATTTTTGTCAACATATGGACGGTAGATTTACGTGAGTGCCAACTATAATTGTATGAATAGTGTACCTATTTGTGATGAGACTCAAGTTTTCTTTGAACTTTCAGCAGCTGTATCATCTGAGTCTGGGGATCGGTAACCGGAGCCAGGTATTAATTTATTCCGGTTGTCGAGTATAACCTCTATTCATTCTAATTCACAGCAACTATCTATTTCAGTTTCGCTTGTGAGCTACTACACACGTTACATTACGATTTCCTTAAGTTGTGCTTCTTGTTTCTGTTGTAGTGCCGATCATAGCAATGTGGCTTTTATCCTTAAAAAACTCGGATGCTTTCTCTGTGATTCTGTTGATACCAAACTTAAACAATATATAGAACAACAGTGTTCGTGACAAACATAGCATTCTATATTACTTCATTCCCTAATTTCAAACATTTTAAAATTATATGTCGACTTTAGGTGACCTATAAAACATAGACGCTCTTGCCTCTATTTTGTGAAAGTATTTTCTCTTACTGTTTTGAAAATTGGCCCAGAACACTTTATTAACTAATAATTAAAATAAGACAGTCTAGATCGCAAGTTGTTGCTTTTATTACTGACAATAACCACCTTCAGGCCTTTGGCACCTTGTTGGTGGAGTTGATGCCTGCTTCGGCCACCGCCACCGACCACCAACAAGATGCCAAAGGCCTGAAGATGGTTCTATAGAACCGAAACCGTTTGTCAGTAATAAACGCAACAAGTTGCGATCTAGACTATCTAATTTTAATTATTAAAAATTTTAAGATGTTTTTTTAATAATAATAATAATAAATTAATATGGAGAGTGTCCTTCTTTCCTCATTGCTTTTTCTTATTTATTTTTTTTTAATTTAATTTTTTTTTTTTGCTTTTTACCTGCAGTTGTAATAATTAAAACAGGTACAAATGCAGCAAACAAAATAAAATAATTAGAGAACATTCGCATTCTCTTTACATCGTTCCTTTCGTGTTCTTTTCATGGTGATGGAGTGTATCTATTGCAATCAGTAAGTGTTGAAGGTAGCTACCGCACAGACGGAGGGAGAATGGATCCATGTTTGTGCTTGGCTGAAATAAAATGTTCAAATGTTTGTATAGCTTATGGGACTTAACTACGAGGTCATCAGTCCCTAAACTTACAAACTACTTATTAACTAACTAATACCAAGGATGACACAAATATCCATGCCCGAGGGGGGATTCGAATCCCCGACCGTAGTGGCCGTGCAGATCGTGACTGGAGCGCCTCAGTCCCCTCGGCCACCGCGGCCGGCTTGGCTGAACTAATTACACGCTGACGACGGTATTGCTTCCGTTTCCCAAAAGTAATAAATATTTCGATTTCGGGATACTGAAAAGGTGCTATACATTTCGGCAAGATGTCGAGGAAGAAGATTTCTTAGGTAATGGCTGTATCGAGTAAGATGTGGTATCGAGGTTTCGAAAGCGGACAACAGGAAGGGCGTCCCTCGCCTGACGGTCGCTACTCAGGCTACCTGGCGAAGGGCCAGGTGTGGAAAATGTCCGGCAAACCCTGTCCGTGGCAAATGTCCGGCGTGGCAAGTGTCCGGCATTCGAACGGGAACGCTTTGCCGTCTCCTGCCCTGGAGTCCCTACGCTTCCTCTCGGCCCTCTCTCCTCCCCACTACCCCGCGCTTCCCACCGTCCTCCTCCCTGCCCTGCGGGGTCCAGCGCCATCAGTTTTAACAGTGCATGGTTCAGTATTGTGCTAATGTGGCAAGTGCGTCTGTGTGTGTTTTTAGTCTGCGTCCGCCATTTTCAGACAAGTGTCGCAATCGTTATGTTTTTCACAGTGTCTCCGAGTGTTCTTCGTCTTATCAGTGTTTTTGATGTCATAATGCATGTCTTAACGCCAACGTGGCCCATTATTTTAACTGCCTACGTATATTTTATTCATCTGGCAGAATAGTAATTTCTTCAAGTTTTGTCGTCGTGTTCATATTTTAATACTCCATTGTTTTAATTCCATTCATATGTTTTAATTCTTCATGTTCATCTATTCAACATTATCTGGCTGCTGCCAGGATAATGGAATAAAAAAAATAGCCGCAATATTAGCTGATGAAAATATGTGGTTACGGCTGAATTCCCGCAGTTTTATGGCCCAAGAAGTACGCCGTGAAAATACGCAAATCAAGATTTAAATCTGTTACAGTTTCGAAAAATTTAATATTCATATATGTAAATTTCTACATGGTGCGAAAATTGGCAATTGACACTAAATAAAGAAAAGTGTGAAAACCACTAAAAGAAATCCGGTGAACTTCAATTACGCGATAAATCAGTCAAACCTTAAGGTCGTAAATTCTACCAAATACCTAGGAGTTACAATTACTAACAACTTAGACTGGAGAGAACACACAGAAAATATTGTGGGGAAGGCGAACCAAAGATTACGTTTCATTGGCAGAACGATTCGAAGATGAACCAGCTCCACCAAAGAGACTGCCTACATCACTCTTGTGCGTCCTCTCCTGGAGTACTGTTGCCCATTGTGGGACCCTCACCAGGTGGGACTGATGGATGATATTGAGAAGGTTCAGAGAAGGGCAGCTCGTTATGTTTTATCACGATACCGGGGGGAAAGCATCACGGAAATCTTGCACGAATTGGGTGGAAATCATTAAAAGAAAGACGTTATTCATTGCGGCGTGTTCTGTTTGCAAAGTTTGAATCACCGACTTTTACTTCTGAATGTGAAAATATCTTGCTAGCACACACTTACTTATGGAGACATGACCATCCCAATAAGAGAAATCAGATCGAAAACGGAACGATTTAGGTGTTCTTTCTTCTTGCGCGCTGTTAGAGAATGGAACGGTAGAGAAAAGTTATGAAAGTGGTTAATGAACCCTCTGCCAGGCACTTAAATGTGATTTGAAGAGTATCTATGTAGATATAGATGTAGAAATACTTTAGTATCGAAACACAGTAATATGACGTGCAAGAGTACTTACACTAACCGGTGCAGACTTCGCAGCAATTTCCTTTGCTGGTCTGTTTTACATAGAAATTACCGTTTTCTCTGCCAACGGCCGTGCCAGCTAATCGCCGAATTTAAGCACTGCCGGACTTGGCTAGCAACAATTGGATAGATCACCATCCGAGTTCGCCTAACGCTGCCTGAAAAGCGACGTGCACTCATTCCTTGTGAGGCCAACTGAGGAGCTAATTATAGTGTCTAGCGCTCATACTTCGCCACCTGACTGAGAAGTGGCGGCTTTTGTCAACGAAACGGAAATAACGGCCGCACTGTTAACGTCTTCGGTCGATCGGTACCTGTTGGGGCTCTTGAGGTCTGTAGGTGGGGTTTACCGTTTCCCTACCTTTTCTTAGTCTTTTAAACTTTTTATATTTCTACTCTAATATTTACCTATTATATGTTAGTTACCTGGCATGTTATGTCTGTGGAGAACAATCTGTTTGTAATATTGATAAAAACACACCTTCTTCAGGTTGTAAAGCCAAGATCGCCAATAAAATATATTAACTTCTCTTAACCTCATCTTAAGAAGGGTTAAAACATCTTCACTTATTAGAACATTTTATGTTACATGTATTCTTAAGTGAAGATGTTTTAAACCCTTATGAAGATGATTTAAATAATCGAAACGGGTTAAGAGAAATAAATATATTTTATTGGAGATCATGGCTTAACAACCTGAAGAAGGTGGATTTTTATTTACTATGTAATCAAAAGTCACTGACACCCCAAAAATATAAATTATTCGTATGCGGTGCATTGTGTTGCCATCTACAGCCAGATTCTCCATATCGCGAGCTCAATAGTCATTAGAAATCGTGAGAGAGCAGAAAGAGATGTTCCGCAAAACTCACTGACTTGAAACATGATCAGGTGTTTGGGTGCCATCTGTGTCAGATGTATGTACGCAATATTCCTAAACTCTTAAACAACCCTAGGTCCACTGTTTCTGATGTGACTGTGAAGTTAAAACGTGAAAGAGAACCGACAGTTGAAGAGAGCTGTTCAGAGTAATAGGCAGACCTATCCAGACCATCACAGATGAATTCCAAACTGCAGAACGATCCACTGTTGTTGCAGTTGTATAGAGGATCTATGTCGTCTAGTCCCCCTAAAACTCCCAAACCAACTAACCAACGCAACGATCCACTCCAAGCCGGCCCCGGTGGCCGAGGGGACTGAGGCGCTTCAGTCACGGTCTGCACGGCCACTACGGTCGGGGGTTCCAATCCCCCCTCGGGCATGGATATTTGTGCCGTCCTAGTTCGTAAGTAGTTCATAAGTAGTTTGTAAGTTTAGGGACTGATGACCCCGTAGTTAAGTCCCATAAGATTTACAAACATTTGAACATTTTTTTGGTCCACTCCAAGTTCTATGACGGCGGGAGGTGAGGAAACTTGGATTTCATGGTCGAGCGGTGCCCTTAAGCTACACATCACGCAGGTCAATGCTAAACGACGCCTCGTTTTTTTGTAAGGAGCGTAAACAATGGACGATTGAACAGTGGACGAAACGTTGTGTGGAGTGGTCAATCATGGTACACAATGTGGCGATCCGATGGCAGGGCGTGGCTATTGCAAATGCTCGGTGATAGTAATCTGCCAGCGTGTGTAGTACCCACAGTAAAATTCGGAGGCGGTGGCGTTATGATGTGGGCATGCCCAACTACGTGTTCTGCGTGACACTATCACAGCCCAGGCCTACATTGATATTTTAAACACCTCCCTGCATCCCAAGGTTGGAGAACAATTCGTGTATGACTATTGCATCTTTCAACTCAATCGAGCACCTGTTCATAATGTACGACCTGTGGCAGAGTAGTTACACGACAATAACATCGATATAATGGACTGGCCTGCACAGAGTCCTGACTTTAATCCTGTACAACACCTTTTAGATGTTTTGGAGGTCCGACTTCGTGCCAGGCCCCACCGACCTATATTGTTACCTCTCATCACTGAAGCACTCTGTAAAGAACGGGCTGCCTCTCACCAAGAAACCTTCCAGAACCTGATTGAACGTGTGCCTGTGAGAGCGGAAGCTATCTTCAAGACTAAGGGTGGGCCAACACCATATTGAATTCCAGCATTACCTATAGAGGGTGCCACGAACTTGTAAGTTATTTTCAGTTAGGTGTCCAGATACTTTTCACATAGCTTATTTACAGCCAATTTGCGCTAATTTAAAGTTGCTTTACCACTGGCAATAACATTCAAGTTACTCACGTTGCACGCTGTAATACAGCAAACTTCATTACTGACTCCAAATCAAACCTGTGTCGTCGCCTACATTACATACGGTAACGTGTCTGGGCACTATTTGGTGGTTTTGACACCAAATGACGAATGTTCCTCACCCAGTCTTCGCCATTCCACTTCTTTTGCTGAAATCATAAACGTTCTGGCCGTGCTCTACTTTAAGTCACACGCCTGATTTCAACACAGCACCGCTTCCATGTTCAACTTCTGCGTTAAAGTTCACTCACCATTCGTTAACTTTACATATTACCTCTATATTCTCCCTATCCCATACAATACCACATTCATCAAGTAGACACTTGCCATTTATGCATATTACAGCAATCGAACACTTACACAACGAAGAGGGGACTCATACTTTCCTCTTTCGCGCGATTGTGTGAAAACATTGCATTCCACGTTTTTATCCATCGAATAAACCCCCTGGAAACATAAGATTCTGTTTCAGGCGTCACATAGCCATTAGATACGAAACGACGAATTATGATGGGAGCAACTTGGGGCGGTGGTAGCCCAAGTGACCAGTTGTGGAGGCAGTCGTTTACGAAACTCTTGTTTTATGTGCAAGTACATGTTTGATGTTATCAGCTATTATTCAAGTTAATTGTATAGTCCAAAGTACGGTTACTTGTTATCTTTAATTTGTCCTTAAGAGCGACATTGTCTAAGTGCAAGTACATGCTCGATGTTAATTATCCTGTCCTTCCGGGAAGTGCGTTATTGTTCGAATGTGGCAGCGACCTTTGATCAGCGGTCGGGCAAGTGGCCTAAAGTGAGGGGGGGGGGGTGTAACGGTACTTGGCGCAATGCATTACGGTGGAATCTCAGTGGAGCAGGAGTGGCACTGCTATACTACTAATATAGCCTTGTATGGGGAAGAAATGTGGACGATAAACAGTTTAGACGAGAAGACGACAGAATCTTTCGAAACCTCGTGCTACAGAAGAATGCTGAAAGTTAGATGGGTAGCTAATGAGGAGGTACTGACCAGACTAGGGAAGAAATATCTTTAATAAAAGAAGGAATGGATTGACTGCACGTATTCTCTAAAAGACTCCTCAATTTAGGGGGGAAGGAGCGGGAAATCGATGAGGGGGATCAAGAGACGATGTAGTAGACCCATTAAAACCTTTCTTTTTATCTGACAGTTTTTCTAAATCACAAATATTATTTTCCTATGTAAATAATGTATACTAATGTCAATGCCAAGCGGCGAAGATTATTTTGTAATACTCGACGAATGTAACTATTACGTCAAAGATCTATAATATATGCAATTTATTAATATCAGTGGCTAAAGTACAATGAATAAGACAATTATAAAATGCAGAGCCCACTTCCATTTTGTCTTCCTTTAGGATCCAGTTCAAATAGAAGTAAATAATTACCAGCATAAATCAAATCAGTGTCACACATTCTCTTAAAAAAACCTAATAATAAAAATCCCGATTTTTGCAGTGTATGTCTTTGAACAGTTTGTTAATATTCCGCATTGATGTGGTATGCGATACGATTTTTCAGTTTCACTGATAAATAGAAAGTTTCATTTTTTTATTACAGCATCCACTTATTGAGAACCTGCATTTCCTGACATTTCAGGATGGAGGCGACCCAATTATGTTAATCAACAACTCTTATAAGGGATTGTAGCCAAGATAGCTTATTTTGTACTCCCATTTTGTTTAACAACCGGTTTCAATGCACTATATCATCTTCAGATCAACTGTCTACAAAATGTTTGTCATTCACTAAAAGTATATTACAGATTACACAAAACAGAATTTCTTACAGGAGAAATATAATATTTACTAGAATATTCTAACGGAAAAACAATGGAACTTACCTTACACAGGTTAGGAGTGACGTTAAAATCTCTATGTGCAAACATTGAACGGCATCACGATAGGAAATTAAAATTTTAAAAATATTCATGTTGCAGCTCTACTTGTAGACAACTGACAAGCTATAGACATCTGTTACACGTATTGCTGTCATTAGATGGCAGCACATTACTTGTATACATTTTGTTATTTTAAAAATATTCATGTTACAGCTCTACTTGTAGACAACTGACAAGCTATAGACACCTGTTAGACGTATTGCTGTCATTAGATGGCAGCACATTACTTGAATACATTTTGTTGTTCATGTAAAGTACAGCAGCATCATTTCTAACACATTTGTATTAAAGAAAAAACAGGATTTTTGTGGGGATTGAATTACTTTTTTTTTTCTTTTTCCCTTTTGGATTACTAGCAATTGTTTATGACAAGTTGTATCGGAGTTTTCCTAGATTTGCAGGTTTATTCAGGTCATAGCGTAACGTAGGATAACATATAAATAAAAAATGTATCCCTTTTCAGCATGGCAACAACCTAGTACATACTCAAACTACTGCACCAAATTGTACCTTAATCTCCACAACAATCCAGTTTCTTCTTTAATATAAATGTATTATAAGTACTGTTACTATAGTGTACATGAAAAACACAATGTATACAAGTAATGTATACAAAAAAGCGATCTTGGCTACACTCCGTTATGGGAGGTTTTGATCACGTTCAATTAAAGAAAGATTTTGAGATATTTACTTATTTGCATTCTAGACTTTTACGAAATACCGATAATTTTGAATATGCTGAAAGACCAGATATCATAAACATTTGATCATATTAACTTACGAAATTTAAATTAATTTTTGATATAGCAATAAAATGATTTTTGAAGTTTATGCTGCATTTATACTAATTTCACAGTCTCTCACAGTCACGAAACTCTCTAGGTAAAACTTGCAGCTGAAGCGGAGCAATCCTCCAAACGATCAGTAGGAAGTAACAGAGGAATGACATGATACAAACTGAGACATTGCTGGTTATAATGTTGTTACTTAGTCACTCGACGTTGTTGTGAACTTTCTAATACAAATATGAAAACTTCACTAAAGTAATATCACTGCTTCTATTAGTGGCAGTCTACAATAACAAATTGTCAGTGCAGTGTAATTCATACAGTTCACAATTTCCCAAATGTATTAATATCGTCCAAAACTTTATGAAAGCGGAAATTAATTGACAATCGGTATGCTCAAGTATAAAAGAAACTAAACATGATTGTATTCACGTGATCGGTGCGTACTGACGAGTTTTGTTTTAGCTAATTTAGGACATTGTAATATTTTCAAAACTACACACGATTTTTACATTGTAGGAGACTAGATTCTACACCACCTTATAAATGCTCTTTTTTACCTTTGCTCTTGCTTCTGTGCTTACTATCATAATTTTGTAGCTACTTGGCAGGTATTAAATTGAATATGTTCAAGAATGTGACATGCTAATATTATTAGTTCATATATGAACATACTGTTTATTTCTAGCTACGTATTCACTTTATCAGACTAGTAGGTAACCACCAAAATATGTTGTTATACACACTTATAATTTTTCTGAAACTGAGCAGGATCTACTGAGATAGATAGTCAACTGCTGCTGGAAGCATTCTATAGCAGTAATATTAGGGAATAGTGTTCATGTATTTGCTATTCTGATTAAGAGCAGAAGTCTGGACGTGAGTGAATTATTAAAGATTTACTTCTATGCCTAAAAGTATAACTAACTACCGCAAAAGAACTCTTGTTATTCGTAACGTTATTCTATTACTTCTGAACATTCTTTGCAATTTAGAGATTTACGAATTATATATTTGATAGTTGCTACAATTTATAGCGCCACAGAAGCTCGTAAATATGAAGGTATTTTGAATGGGGTGCTTCCATCCAAATACACATTCATTACTTAATCGTTAAGCAGTGTGTTTTTACGACCCAGCCGCTTGGTAGCACTGCATTCGTGAATTTGCAGAAATTCACTAGAAGTTTCGTGATTCTTATGTTAGACTCTGCCAATTCTTTGTAATAAAAAGTACTAGTGTAACGAATACAGTACGCAGGTTCAAATGACTATGGATTGCCTTTCTTATTCGAGTATCAGGAGGCTTAAACAGGAAGTTACGTTAGGAATCAGCATGGGTTTCGAAAAAGGCGATCATGTGAAACCCAGCTCACACTATTCGTCCTCGAGACTCAGAGGGCCATACACACGGGTACTCAGGTAGATGCTGTGTTTCTTGACTTTCGCAAGGCGTTTGATACAGTACCCCACAGACGTTTAATGGACAAAGTAAAATTATATGGCCTATCAGACCAATTGTGTGATTGGATTGAGGAGTTCCTACATAACAGAATGCACCATGTCATTCTCAGTGGAGAGAAATCCTCCGAAGTGAGAGTGATGTCAGGTGTGCCACAGGGGAGTGTTGTGGGACCGTTGCTGTTCACGATGTGTATAAATGACCTTGTGGATCACATCGGAAGTTCACTGAGGCTTTTTGCAGATGAGGCTGTAGTATATAGAGAGGTTGTAACAATAGAAAATTGTATTGAAATGCAGGAGGATCTGTATTGAATTGACATATGGTGCAAGGAATGGCAATTGAATCTCAATGTAGACAAGTGTAATGTGTTGCGAATACACAGAAAGAAAGATCCTGTATCATATAGCTACACTATAGTGGGTCAGCAACTGGAAAAAGCTAATTCCATAAATTATCTGGGAGTAGGCATTAGGAGTGATTTAAAATGGAACGACCATATAAAATCAATCGTCGGTAAAGCAACTGCCAGATTTAGATTCATTGGAAGAATCCTAAGGAAATGCAGTCCGAAAACAAAGGAAGTAGGTTACGGTACACTTGTTCGCCCACAGGTAGAATACTGCTCACCGGTGTGGAATCCGTACCAGGTGGGGTTGATAGAGGAAGTAGAAAAGATCCAACGGAGAGCAGCGCGCTTCGTTACAGGATCCTTTGGTAATCTTGAAAGCGTAACGGAGATGATCGATAAACTCCAGAGGAAAACTCTGCAGGAGAGACGCTCTGTCGCTCGGTACGGGCTTTTGTCGAAGTTTCGAGAACATACCTTTACCGTGGAGTCTAGCAGTATATTGCTCCCTCCTACGTATATATCGCGAAGAGATCATGAAGATAAAATCAGAGAGATTAGAGCCCACACAGAGGCATACCGACAATCTTTCTTTCCGCGAACAATATGGGTCCGGAATAGGAGGGAGAACCGATAGTGGTACTCAAGGTACACTCCGCCACACACGTATCGGATGGCTTGCGAAGTATGGATGTAGATGTTAGAAAAGTCTTCGGACTGGTGACCTCCCTCCCCTCCCCTCCCAACAAGAAGAAGAGCAGGATTAAGACTGTAGGAGTGGAGCGTATCTCCCCAGGCCTCAGCTGCAAACCCGCCTGTGGCGGGACAGAAACGGCACAGCACACGAAGCGCTAGTGGGCCACTGCGGAACCTTTGTGAGCCAGTTGAAGCCACTTAAGGGCGCTAATTCTTCTCGGGCGTGTGTTACCCATTGCATCACGGACCGAATGAGGTGTACTGCTGGTTAGTCGCCCTTAAGGAGGAGGAATATTCCAGTCATTTCCCGATACTCCATTCGTAAAATTTTCTGCACTTCCTTTCGTCACCACGTGATTGTTTGTAGTGGTGATTTCCCAAATGCACAGTCGCTACCTGTTCACACATTTGTGAATAATGGAACTAGTGAAATTGTCTTGACATCAACAAGCCAAATAGCATGACGCGTTTTGGCAGCATGCTTCTATCATCAGGTGCGTTATACAATTATTTATACGTGTTTGGTTCACTTTGTGTGCCAGAGAGGTTATGGATCGAACAATAGACATTCGGTTGTATTGGTGTTATTGTGCTCTGTATGCCAAAATATAAAAACAAATATCAATCAAAACAGTGCGGACAGGAAGAGGATTGAGGCTTTTGAAATATGGTGCTACAGAAGAATGCTGAAGATTAGGTGGGTGGATCGCGTAACTAATGAGGAGGTACTGAATAGAATTGGGGAGAAAAGAAATTTCTGGCACACCTTGACTAAAAGAAGGGAAAGATTGGTAGGATACATTCTTAGACATCAAGGAATAGTGAATTTAGCATTGGAGGGAAGTGTGTGGAGTAAAAACCGCAGAGGAAGACCAAGAGATGGATACAGTAAGCAGATTCAGACAGATGTAAGTTGCCTTTCTTATGTGGAGATGAAGAGGCTTGCTCAGGATTGGGTATTGTGGAGAGCTGCATCAAACCAGTCTCCGGACTGAAGACCACAACAACAACAACAACAACATCAATCAGATGTCTCTGGAATACACTTTCACCTAATGGGATAGTGTTATTAAGGATGCTGTTGAAATTAAACTAAAGTAGAAAGCGACCTTATAAATAATGACAGGGGTTTTTGTTTAAATTCTGCTTGAAATCCGGCTCTGTCTCTCGTGAAAAAACGGGGAGAATTAATATTTCCTCACCTGTTGATTAATAGTCACTATCAATATAGCTGATGTTAGTCATATTTGGCTGTGTTTACGGTAATTTGTACTGTGTGTGTTAGTTTCCTTGTTTACCGACATATTAAATTCGCTTGCACATTGCTTCCTTGAGTGCAGCTGTGCCTTGAGAATGGCAGGGTGTTCTGTCGAAATTCGGCGGTGGTCGACGACGTCACCAGGCAGCATACCCGTAAGTTGTTTCAAAATAATGTACATCAACGGACAGAAAAAGTTTCAAGCCTAAGAAGAGTAGCTGTGTAGCGCCAAAGTAAACGGGTATGACACATAATGTCCATTTCGTTACATTCTGTGTTTTAGTTTTGTAGGGTACGTTGTAGCAAAATTATGACTTTCGTCTTCATTATTGGTCTTTATTGGATGACGTAACAGTAGATATACGTTGAAGATTTTTTTATGCCGGAAAATTTACCTACCTCGTTACGTTTACGTGTCCGAAGAAAACGGACGAGTATAACCTCTGACGCCCAGATTTGATTTTGGTGGTAATATTTTCTACACATATTGATTATTTGCTTATGTTCCTCCCCACAATGCTTTAGACGGCTTTAATTTTATTTTCCTAACTTTCAATTTTTATCTAAAATGTAAGGTCTTAGAGTTATGGAGTACAGCCTCGTCGGATCTAATGCTTCCAGTGGGGTCCGAACTACTTGTCGGTTTGTATCCGACATCACCTATTTTCACCGGTACTTGACATTACGAGGTGATGAGCCTTTATTGTTACATAGTTCCCGCCCGTTTATTTGTTATTTTGATAGATGAGCGGTGTATCCGGCATTTCGCCCGCACTCAGTATTCATCACATTTGCTCGTGACAGTAGTGTGTTCTAACTACATGACTCATATTCTGTAACTAATGTGTAGTATGAAAATTGTCAGGGCTACAAGAAGAGAACAGATGCGTCTATGACATGACGGACAGTTCACTGAGTATTGACAAAAACTAAAGAAAATTTTTGTTAAGGATTGGGATTTGAATCCGGGATTTTCTGTTTTGAAGTCCAACAGCATGAGCAGATACACACAACACGTTTGATGCAGCTGTTACCGTAACTCTCAGTTGCTATTGTGGGGTCATTTTTGACTCCAGAATGACCATAATCTTATTTATTTCTAGAAAGGTCCCACTCTTGCGTCAGAAATTTTATGTATTTTCTTAGAGGTCAATTGTCTTCACGGAAACGTTGTAATATAAGTTATGATATTGTTTGTTACGGAATGATTGGATTTTGGTGTCACTACAGGCCCCAGGATAGAACTTATGTGAAAATGATTTCTCAATATTTCATTTCGTTTACTGAGTTGCTTGCGTATGCCAACAAAGAGCGGTGAATCTATTCGCATCAACGGACATGTTATGACGGTGGAAGAGGTTATGGACTATTTATATAGTATGGAAAAAATGAAACTTCCGGAGAAGAACGAAGCCAAGAACATGATTCCGATGTGATTGTGAAAGTTACACAGCGCTCACAAAAAAGATACAACAGATTCTGATTTGGATGTCTCAGAAGAGAAAATCTGGTAGTTTCTACTACTGGAAAAATAGGTTCAAATGCACATAGAACCCTCCCAGTATTTATAGAACGCGAAAATCTAATATTATTGTTCACGGCTGTTAATTTCTTTGCTAGGCATAAAAATATCACATTTTTCCATTCATATATTAATAAAAAATTAATTACTACTAAAATGAAAAATTTGTAACTTTTAAATTAACCTATGCATTGAGAACTGAAAAAATGTAGACATTCAAATTAACATGATTTGTATGAGTGTCTGGCTTTCTTATACCTCATATTTAGATTAAAGGTGTTGAGAACAATATGAAATGAATGTGTATAAAACAATTACCATAAGAAAATGAATCAAAGAAAATGGCAATACTAATAATGGTCGGGGTCACTAATGACCCCACAATAGTAGTTTTGATTTTGATAAATATCGACATTAACTCTGGGTTAATGTGGCATATAATACGCATGGAGTGTTAATTTTTTATTTAGCTTCTTCTTTCATAGTTTTGTGTACTTTCTTCCTGTTTTCGTGCTTGCTATGTATTCAGTTTTTAGCGAGCTATCCATTGCGACATCCTTCCAGTAAATCTGAGGGGGTATAGGGAAGGGTGGGATGCTGTGACGTACTAGCAAACAAAATTAAAAAAAAAAAAAAAAAAAAAAAAAAAAAAAAAAAAAAAAAAAAAAAACTGTTGCTTACTGTTACTTGAACTGAAATTTGCTGAAATATTAACAGAATTGGCGAGAAAAGGAATTTTTGGCACACCCTGACTAAAAGAAGGGATCGCTTGGTAGGACACATTCTTAGACGTCAAGGAATCGTAAATTTAGTATTGGAGGGTAGTGTGTGTGGTAAAAATCGCAGAGGGAGACCAAGAGACGCGTATAGTAAGCAGATTCAAGTGGATGTGGGTTGTCGTTCTTATGAGGAAATGAAAAGGCTTGCTCAGGATAGAGTAGGATGGAGAGCTGCATCAAACCAGTCTCCGGACTGAAGACCATAACAACAACGATATCCTTTTTATTGCCAATAGGGAAAGAACTGATTTTAATAAAATATTTAAGCCTTTATGTTTTCATAAGGATTACGTAACAAGTTGATGAAACAGTATATTGAAAAATAAGAAAATTACAGGTTTCACTAACCACTGGCTAGGCTCAGTTATAATAATTTTAAGTATGAGAGCCTATCAGTATTATAATTGTTGTTAACTCAAGCGGCTTCTAATGAAATTGCGTGCTTATGGAATAACGCCCCAATTCTGCGATTGGATTCGCGATTTCCTATCAGAAAGGACACAGTTCGTAGTAATTTACGGTAAGTTATAGAGTAAAACAGAAATGATATCTGGCGTTCCCCAGGGAAGCATTGTATGTTCCCTACTCTTCCTTGTGTTTATAAACGATTTAGGAGACAATATGAATAACTCCCTCAGACTGTTCGATATTAGGTTCCTTGGAATAAAGGTTTGGTCCAGGGCACAATTACCTGCCTTACGTTTTCTACTCGTGAAGACATCTTCGAAGGCTTTGCTACACAAAACGCAGGTCAGCGAAGTAAGTCGTCTTCTGCAGTGGAAGACGAAACGTCAGGTACAGAATAATGCCCTGGTTCAAGGCCTTATTCTCAAGAATCTGACATTATCGATAATTGAACAACCGGTCGTTAGAGCCAACATTAAATCATTTTGTAATTATTTTCGATCCCATGGTGACTTTACCATCTGCAAGAACAAATCTAAGAAGTCTGTTCAGATTGCCTTCTAAGCCGCTCACCTACACCAGGAACCAAGCGGGCCTTGCTCAGAGTGTATTCAAATGTTCAAATGTTTGTGAAGCTTAAGGGACTTAACTGCGGGGCCATCAATTCCTAAACTTACAAACTACTATGAACTACCTTATACTAAAGACAACACAAACAGCCATGCGCTTGGGGGGATTCGAACACCCGAAGGAGAACGGCCTCGCGCACCGTAGCATAGCGCCTCAATGCGCTCGGCCGCTCCGCCGCGACTTGCTCAGACTTGCTCTCTCGGTGGATGAGAACTTTCATGGTGCGTACCTCGATGGGCACCCTAACAATGCTGTCCCAGTATTTTGAAGTCTGTGCCAAGATACTGGTACGTTCGTAATCCATCTTCTGATTTACTGACAAACAGTGTTCTGAAGCCACCGACGTTAGGATACGTAAGTCGAGTGTGCCTATGGTGTTTACGGCAACGATCCTCGTTATTACACACTGTCTGTCCGACGTAAGACATCTCTCACTGACATGGAATCTGGTATATGCCGGCCTTCCGCAAACCGAGATCGTCTTTGACACTTCTCAATAAAGTTAGTGTTTATTGGGTGGGCAAAAGTTTTTACTTGGTGATCTATAATACACGTCCTATTTTACCCGATAGTGAGCGAGTGTACGGTATACGGCCGTGGCTACCTCTTCCTCCGTGAGTTCTCCCTCCTCCACAGGCTTTGCTGTGGTGGTGGGGCGAGGAGCGCGACGAATCTGCCTTTCTGAGTATTCGTTTTCTCAGAATACTCTTTTGAGGTGTTACAGCTCCTGGGGCACACTCTCTGCGTCTTAAAAGGTACACGCCCTGCCACTGTTTTTAGCACCCCATTCCTCTGCGAAGGTGTCTGCATTCAAGTACAGGTCAGTGTGCCTTTTATTCCGGTAAACAACAGGGCCTATAGTGCTCTCTTAACCATGACGTCCAAGAACGGTAATCTTTCTTCTGTTTCGGTCTCCATAGTGAATTCCATGTTACGTGAATGGAATACTGGTGTGTAAGAAAGCCCAGGAGCTTATCCCTTCCTTGGGACCAGATGACGAAGATTTATGTGTCATCCATATAACGGAAAAAACA
Organism: Locusta migratoria; assembly: GCA_026315105.1. Classification (NCBI taxonomy): domain Eukaryota; kingdom Metazoa; phylum Arthropoda; class Insecta; order Orthoptera; family Acrididae; genus Locusta; species Locusta migratoria. Next base: position 457,516,137 of record CM048746.1, read on the forward strand.
AGTAGCTTTCCATTTGGATGACACCGACGATTCCTCCTCGAAATACTCCATGTACATATATATTCAAGAAGACGAGTGAGAGTGGGCTCCCCAATGCGACTCCTTCTACATCTACATGGACACTCTGCAAATCACATTCAAGTACATGGCACTGTGTTCATCGAACCATTTTATGATATTTCTCTATAGTTCCACTCTCTAATAGCTCGCGGAAAAAAGGAACATCTAAATATTTCTGTTTTCGATCTGATTTATTTTATTATGATGGTCATATCTCCCTATGTAGGCGGGTGCTAACAATAGTATTTTCAGAAGTTGGCGAAAGAAATTTCTCAAATAGATCTCACCCCAATTCGTGCATCATTTCTGTGCCACTCTCTCCCCTATATCGTGATAATACAGGTCGAGCTGCCCTTCTTTTAATTTTCTGTAAAATGTCCATTAGTCCGACCTGGTGGAGATCCCACAATGCGTAACAACAAAATAGCATTTTCTTTGGTAGAACTGTTGCATCTTCTAAGTGTTCTGCCAATGAAACGTAGTTTTTGTAGTCTTTAGTTCGCCTTCGTTACAAAATTTTCTGTGTGTCCTTCCAATTTCAGCTGTTCGTAATTGTTACTCCTAGGGATTTACATGAATTTACGGCCTCTAGTTTTGACTGTGTTATCGTGTAACTGAGGTTTAACGGATTTCTTGTAGTGGTCATATGAAAGACCTTACACTTATTATTATTAAGGATCAATTGTCCATTTTTGCACCATGTAGATATCGTACCTAAATCATTTTCCAGTTGCTTTTGATCTACTGGTGACTTTACTTGTATGACGTCACGTCAAATAGGGAGGGATGATAACCCCACCGAGTGGATATATTTTTACTCCCCAGAGACGATCCACTGGTATGGAAATGTGTAAAATCACAGATATGCTAATTAATTTTAAATATGATTCTCATTAATGTTAATATCGTGGGTCGCCACCATATTTTTTATTATAAACATGGAAAAAGATCCAAAACCCTAAATCTACAAGCACAGTGGCGAGATAATTGATCAGAGTGCGCTAAATAATAAAAACAGTCTTCTGCCTATCTATCTAATTACCCTTCCAAAATGGTGAGTTAGAAATTTGTAAAGGAAAGTAAATTTATGATTTAAACAAATAGATTTATTATTTAAAGCGCACAGAAATTCGGGGGATAGTTAACAATTAATATAAAAGATATTGTATATGAAATTACAGTTGATAGTGTAGTTAAGCAACAGATTACAAATGAATACAGATATTTATAAAAAAGACATAAAATGCAGTAAAATCGGTTAACACCACGAAATACATGTGTGACCAGCAAATTGTTTGATTTTGACAATTAGTATTACAAATCAACATCCATAATCTAATAGACATGTAACAAATGGAACCGTAAGTTTTGCATGTAATATTTTCAGCACTAAATTAATCAACACAGTGAAATATCTGGCTATACATGTGGCGTTGTCCTATCGGGAAAAACTAGAAAAGTGGACAGAGGCTCTGAGACATTAGTTACAGAAGAGAGAACTTAAACATCGATCATACGCACGCACATACACATTGATGGGCGATTAATGCAACTATATTTATAACAACTCTAGCAAATAGCGAGCATCATTTTACCAATAACCTTGAGTCGGCTTGATCTGTCGACGCTGGTTCTAGCTTGCGACTGGACGATATTGAAGGAGTGCAGCTGAAAAAGAATAAATTCTTCCGCCCGAGAATCTCACTACGATCTGTAAAGCCGTATCGACATTTAACCATAACAGCCCCACTATCATGGCAGTTAGAAGTTGTCAGGTAAATGCTTCCAGTTTCGGCTAGGACATACACTCACAAACTTAAGCGCAAAACGCGAGTATTGAGTACAAGTGTCCCCAGAATGGAATTGCATAAATCACTAGCACGTCGGTACGACGGTGGCTGTCTAATCTCAAGTCTCGACCGAACAAGAATATAAAACACAGCTGTTTCGCAGAGCGAACAGCTGCAACTGAGTTTCTGTCTGCATCGACAGGTGAAATTTTCTTAGTACGTGATCCGCTGCAGGCGGAAACCTCAGAAAACTGAACAAACAATCAGGTCTCATCCCATAAGAGCGTTTAAAACTCTTCAGTTCTTATCTGAAAGAAAACGTCCGAACTAGCCTGAGCCTACACAAGAAGTCCCCACACCGACCGCGTCGTCCGCCTACGCGAAACCTGCGTCACCACCCCCATAAACTCGATATACCAATCACTGGAGAGCTCTAATCCTCTGGCCAATGAGAGGGACAGGCAGTTATGGCAGATAGCTAGAACTGTCACCTACAAAGACGGAGCCAATCAGCTCGCCTCCAGAAGACGCCACCCGAGTCATCTGTCCTTTCGAAAATTTCTCACGCCCAATATTTCCCAGCCTTTTGCCCTAAAAGGAATTTAAAGTCTTATCTAACGAGCTCGTAGCCCGAATAGCCACAGATAAAAGAGCAAAGTGGAAAGGGGACACGAAACCCCAGACAAGAGGAGACTCCACAGGACGCCAGTCAGTATATCACCCTGAAAAAACGTGGCCTGAGCACAGAGTAACATATACAGAGACGCAGCCCCCTCTAAACCACTGTCCTACGCTCCCCTCGTAGTTCCATAAGATGCTAGCAGGTGTCAGGCGGATCGCTGGCTTAGGGTGCCTCTCGCACGTCAGAGGGTAGCGTGGAGGGGAGGGTGATGGGAGAGCTCGTGCCGCCTGCCACGAGGCCACGGCTGTGTCCGGCTTGCCGGCGTTTGAGGGGAGGTGGTAGTGGGGGCAGCCGCTACCTGCCGCCTGCTCTAGCGGCTGCTTCTGACCTCAGCGCCATCATGGGACATCTTACGGAACTGCTAAAAACCCTCCCTCCCCGCACCCCGGAGCGTAGGACCGGGCCCTTACGGAGGTTTCCCGTCTGTATATATTTGTCTGTGGCCTGAGCCAGTCCCCGGCTGTAATTCTGCAGACAGGGAAGGCTAACGGATACTTAGAAGACAACCTCCCCAAAGCCGTACACTAAGAGGCTCCGTGATGATAGGAACCACGCAGAATGCAGCCTGCGCTGCCGGCTATCTAAAAGGGAAAGCGATATATTATCGAATGTTTTCCAGAATGTAGAGCCACCTCAGGTAGTGATCCTACAGACAGATGGGTCCCGCCTCGCAAACGGCCCCCATAAATGTGTCGCCAACGACCAGTCTCTCTCGACAACGCCAGCCCAGCTCTGCCTTCCGCAGGCAGGACCAGCGCCTAACAGCTAACGAATACAGTTCCCGAGAACAACGAGAAAATTGTCACCCAAGACACATACTGCAGATTTACCAAACAATACATTCTGAGGCACATCCTTATGGCATGCAAGAATAATTTTTGGAAAAAAATGACTAGCAAATTACTCCCAGTACACACAGCACACATAAAAGCACCCAAAAGAGAGAAAATACATGAACAACCTTACATACTAACCGATAAATGACAGCAACATCCGTGAACACTCTAAGAGAGCTACTCAGATTGTGTCCTAAATCGTTTATAAAAATAAGGAATAGTAGGGGCCCTACAACACTTCCCTGGGGAACGCCAGATAACCCTTCTATTTTACTCGCTGACTTTACGTCAGTTACAACGTACAGTGTCCTTTCTGACAGGATATCACGAAACCAATTTCACAACTGTGGCGATATTCAATAAGCACATCGTTTTATTATAAGACGCTTGTCAGGTTCAGCGTCAAAAGCCTTCCAGAAATCTAGAAACATGGAATCTGACATCCCTTATCGATAGCGCTCATCACATCATGTGAGTAAAGAGCTAACTGTGTTGCACAAGAACGATACTTTCTGAATCCGTGTTGACTATGGGACAATAGGTCGTTCTCTTCGAGGTATTTCATAATATCTGAGGAAAGTAGTTGTTCTAAACTTCTACTGCAAACGTCAATGATATAGGCCTGTAATTCAGCGGATCACTCCTATTGCCTTTCCTGAATATTGGAGTGACCTGTGCAACTTTCCATTCTATGGGTACCGACCGTTCGCTAAGAGAGCGGTTGTATATGATACTGTGAGATTTTCAGCTAGCAGTAGATTTTTTTTTTTAATTCTTCATTAACAAATCATGATTTCGGCCAGTAACTGACCATTATCAATCCATGTCTTTAAGTGAAGACGTCAGTAATGTGGATAACTCACACCACTGTCCAGTTATCATACTTGGCGTGGTGTGAGTTATCCACATTAATAACGTCTTCAGTTAAACACATGCATTGATAATGGCCAGTTACTGGCCGAAATCATTATTTGCTAATAAAGAATTTAAAAAAATCGACCGATAGCTGAAAATCTCAGAGTATTGGAAACATATCACAGTCGTGGAGCGCAAACCATGGAAAGTAATCTGATAGTTAGGTATGTTTGTTCATAGTATTCTCCATTAAAAAAGAAATATGTGGAGGTTGGGGTGTGCCTAAAGAGTTCGATCGTCTTCTCATCAAATTTTTGCGTAGTAAGCTCCATTGACTCTCCTGGTGGCGTCCTGGTGAATAACGAAACCACATCAAAGCTCACCAGAATATCTGAGTATTTCAGCCTGAAGTTGACGAGACGTATTACAAAATCTAAAGCGTTGAGGATGTGAAGGGGGCATTTTTATACACAAAGGACTAAGTATTTCCGCCAGGTATTTGGCCAGCAAATACGTAGGCATTCCTTCTTTGTGAACTTTAGGGAGACAATTTCTTGTCAACACCCTCCGGTAAATCGGCGCCCTTGAGAAGAGCCCTAGTCTTGTTTTCCACATTCTTCATGGGATCAGCGTTGATCTTCCAGTAAGAGTCACCCCGTAGTAGTTTCTGCATCTTTTCTGTGCAATCCTTATGGGAGCGAATAACAGTAGCGTTGCCTTTGTCAGCAGGTAAGACAACAATCTCAGGACACTCTCTCATGTCTCTAATGGCCGCCCTCCCTCTCTGATAGTGATAATCGACTTTGTAGGCTTGATTCTCGTCACAGCACGGCAGGTTTTCCAACGTTCTTTTTTCATCTGCGGCTACAATCTGAGCAAGGCTTGGGAAGCAGCACTAACTGAGAACGGGACATTAAGCAAAGAAGACCTCTGGCGACTAGAGATGAGGAGGCATGTACATCGACGCGACCACAGACGCTGACACCAGAGTCTAAACGAGCACTGACGCATATCGGCGGGCACGGACCGCGGAGTGTGTGCCTCGCGGGGGTTATTGTAAATTTTAGAAACAAATTTAGCACTAATTTATGAATATTAAATAAATAAAGGCAATGAAACTTGTAGTCCCACACTTTAAGACTGAAAAGGACAAGGTCGAAGCCCTCAAACAGCCCCTCTCTTTCCCTCAGAGAGGGGACTAAAATGTGCTTGAGATGTCTAATCGCCGAAATATTGGGTACGTTGCACACTATGAACCGCCAGAACACCCGTGGACTGTTCGAGAACTACCTTTCTTAGTTACACGACAGAGTAGACGATGCGTTCCTTAGTTAATGAAGACACGTGAAGTTGAAAATCTCAAATTCGATAAACTACTTACACCACGTTGTAGCTCCCTATGAATTTACAGAGGCTCTTCTTCTAAGCCGTAAGCTAGCAGACGTTCCATTTCGTTAAGCACCCGAGTCAGCGACCATTATTTTGTCATCTGCGAAACCTATAACACTAAATATCTGACCATTGAAAAATCTCCCTTATCCAGACAATCTGTTACCCCTCCCTCCTTGTATGCTGAAAACTGCAGCACTATCATTTTATGTTTCTTGTGTGCCTGATTAGTGTAATTCATAAAACACTAATATTTTTAATTGATAGGAATGGAATTGTGTATTATCAGATGAAATTCAAAGAGTAGTTATTCATTTGTTTGCAGCTGTATAGGTACAAGGACGTAGCCAAAAGGGGGTCTTGGGGGTCCGTATCCACCCCTATCACCTAAACGATAAAATTCTACTCAAACACACACACTCATGCTCGATGGTGGACTCGAACTTCCGAAGGGAGTAAATGAAACAAGACACGACCTAGCTAACGTGTAGTGATACTGAATGATATTGTTATCAGTCAAACGTCGAAAAAGGGATACGCACTATCGACAGTCAACAAAGCCATGTATACTTTTTAATTATCGATACATGGATAACAGCATCGGCTATTGCCTAGTCCTCCTTTCACCGTTGACCATTGTTGGCCTTACTCCATTATTGCTATGTGAAGCACTACAGTGGAATGCTGCCATTTATTTGTTTTGTGCTGTTAAGATAAGTTTCCAACTATGAGTAAGTTTATAACAATACGTAGTACTGTAACAGCTTATTTATCTATTTACAGCAGTTGAGTCGTTATTTGGAGTGACAGTATTTCAGTATATCATAAGCCACCTCACTCAGTATGTGTACGACTTTTTAAAGTTAGGTTTAAGAGTAATATTTTATCTAGAGGATGGATACGTTGCAATGACAACAAGAGTAAAAGAACCAATAATCTTGGAAATAAATTATAGACTTACGATTCCTAAATGAATATGCAAGGTATTTATACAGATGCAAAAATTAATGCGAATTTTGCGAAACACCGAGCTACAGTCGTGTCTGACAGGCAGCGAGCTTGGTGACGTGCAACCGTGTCATTGCCAGTGTTCAAATACAAAGGAACACTTCTCATTCTGATAATCTGACTTCGTTTGGAATAACAACTGAAGGTTCTGCTGGCGTAGATTGAAACAATTTTTAAGATATGTTTTCCTCAATTTTGTTTGTAAAATATTGCAGTATTTGTAATAAATTCTTACAAACGCAAACTATGTACATAAAATATAAAAAAATTGTCAGCCTAAGTTTGTTTTTAGAATAAATGTAAAACATGAGCCTTTGTAAATTTCTCTTTAACCATTATGACCCCCCCCCTTACTTTGACAATATCCTGGCTAAGTTACTGGTAGGTACATACCGGGCAGTTGGGTAGAAGGCCAGAGTGGACTGTTTACTTGCCGGAAGATCTCATTCGATATGTGGAGCAGGTTCTGCTGACAGCGATAGCAAACTCTGCGTATGCCCGGCTACTAATCGTGGCTCAACTGCTAAACGCAGCTGTCCTAAATTCCTTCACTAATGCAGACGAAGCAAACACTTAGGAATAGGAATCAATAACTTAAATCACTTCCGGTCTAGATAGTATATCAATTCGATTCCTTTCGGAGTATGGTCTTGCCACAGCTCGATATCTAACTACTATATACAACTGCTCGCTCAGTTAAAGACCCGTACCCAAAGACTGGAAGTCACTCAACTGTTCAAGAAAGACAATAGGAGTGATCCGCAAAATTACAAGGCCATGTCATTGACGTCGGACTGCAGCAGGATTCCGGAAAGCTTTTGACACTGTGCCTAATAAACGTCTTCTAATCAGATTTCGTGCTTATGGAATATCGCTACCGTTGTGCGATTGGTTTTGCGATTTCCTATCAGAAACGACACAGTACGCGGTAACGGAGAGTCATCGAGTAAAATAGAAGAGATATCCCCCAAGAAAGTGTTATAGCGCTCCCACTGTTCCTTGTATTTTTATAAAAACGATTTAGGAAACAATGTGAGAGTCTTGCATACACGGTTCATTTTTTATATAGTGACTAAATGCAATGTTGCACTTATTATTTTATACCAATATTTTAACAAGATGACCAAATTGTAAAATATATATGTGACCATATGATGGTGACACAGTTCACCGAAACCAGTCGTCTTTGAATAAATTATTAATGTGCGATCTTGCATTTATTATTTTGTTTGATGATTTGACAGGGCTGAACGATATGTTGAGTACCACAGGCTTACTTTTTTCGATTTAATGAAAGTATATTACAGTATAGACTGTTAATTACATTTGCAAAAGTTGTAATATTGTGCGATTGAGAATGCAGATCTGAAATGATTCATTTCTTAACTGAAAGTAGAAAGCAAAAGAGAGGCCAAGAAAGACCAGAGCATAAATAGCACAGATGCAGAAATAAACCAGGTAGAACAACTTGGTAAATGACTTTAAAATGGAAAAGCGCGAGAATTACATAAAGTTAATTAGTAACTGCTTGAATATGGTGGGGTGATTCTTAAATCATGGTAGTTGCATGCGGTGCCTGCAGCAAGTTGAATGAGCCACGGTCAGACCAGGCTCCGAAGTGGGGCGTGAAGTCTGAGCTGTGGCCACCAGCCACCGGCCACCAGGCCGTCAGCCTGTTGACCCGCGCTGAGAAAGGAAAATCATGCCCAAAAATGGAGGGAAAGTAATCGCACCTTCCAAATTGGCGACAGATGTTCTTGTAATAACTATCGACTGTTTAATAAGTCTGCCACCTCATTTAATGTAAACTTTCACAGCAGGCGGTTCAATTACTGCAAACGTCAGTTTCTTGAGTATAAGGCAGAGGTCTAGGGAAGCCTTCGAAGAAACGGCTACTCTGAAACAGACATGTACAGGCCACTGAAAACAGTTATAGATCGCTTCAAAAATACTTTAAAAACGTGGTACTGATACGAAGCTAGACCAATAAGAAAGAGTGTGTGAAAGTTTGCTACCTCTAAATATTTACTCTGCAAATCACCTAGAAGTGCCTAGCAAAGGGTTCATCGAGCAGCATTCCCTACCGTTTCATTCTCTTATAGCATGCTATTAGAGAATTAAACACATACATGTTTCCGTTTTCGATCTGATTTCTATTATGATGACCATATCTCCCTATGAGTGTGGGTGTTCGCATCGGAGGAGAAAGTTGGTGAAAGAAATTGCGGAAATAGATCTCGCCGCAACGTGTAATGCTTTTGTTGTAATGATTTCCACCCCAGCTCGTACATCATTTCTGAGACACTCTCTCTGCTGTATCGCGGTAGTACGAAATGGACTGCTCTTCTCTGAACTTTTTCTATGTTCTCCGTCAATCCAACTTATTGAGGTTCCGACAACACGCAAATTACTCCACAATAGGACGGATAAGTGTAGTGCAGTGCGAGAGTGAATGTCGGGGTGAGAGTTTAAAATAGGGAAAGATTAATTTTTAAAAACTCACAACCACCAACTGCGAACCAAATTCCTAAACATGCAAAAACACTGGAACTGTTACTGCGACTGTTTGACTCGTTTTCTAGGTGTTTGACACATTCGCAGCTTTCCTTCCCTGCATATGCTTAACAAAACAAATCCATAATAAAATCAAGTTCATGAGAGAAAAGGGTGTACAACTACTATTTTTGAAAACACGTGAAAGTTCACATAATGTTGCTTATTTTACAATATTAGAACCCTGTGGCTGATACGTCTGTACGCCGACACATTTATCAAATAAAGTTATAGCTCGTGAGCCCCCAGACAAAATGAATATTTGTCGCAAATTGTTTTCACGCCATGTGGCTGCCTCAAACACCGTTTATGTTCATGCCTATGCGACGACACGTGTTACATTAACAAATCACAGTCACTTTAATCCAATGCGATGCACACCTTGTTCCACCGGCTAAATATTCACAAACACACAGTAGCACTCGACTCAACTTGGTGCAGCAACCACACGTGGCGATTGCCACACACAAATCTAAAGTCACCACCTCGAGATCCACATGCCGACTGATGCAGCGCGACGCCCCCCAGCCAGCTACCCCATGTGCTCCCGACTCGACACTTCCTGCCCTCGCGCGCGCGCGCGCGCGCGCGCGTGCCAAAAGCTCAACTGCCTGGTTTTTTCCCCTACGTCATCAACTTCCCCATGTCTGCTGTTCTAACCGATTTGCCAACGTACAGCGCTCAGCCAATAGATTTCTAAAACTTTACTTAAAATCAAAATAATTACACTACACATTAAACAAATTTCTTCTTAGGTTTTTATATTGGATAAACATCCTTTGTACTGTTTATTATAATCGTACAATTTCTTATATCACAGACAAGTGAGTAAATGAGAAATACTTAATATATTATTTTTATAAACAAACATTGCCATGCTAGTTGTGTAACTGTCTTGTCTTTGTTGGTAATTTATTACTTTTCATTGTCAGTTAAACATATTACGCCAGATGTGACTACATCAGCTAATGTATTGTTTATTTATCAACAGGCTATTTTGTAATGAGGGCCTTAAAGGTTCCTAACTGCATCGTATTACTTCAAATGCCAGTAGTATGAGAATATTTTATTTCACGCTGTGCACTGCACTGTGCCTAGCACTCGCCATTGTCCCTCTCTCCCCTCACCGGAAACGAACTGGAAAATCCTAAGCTGGAACAAGCCACCAACGTCGGCTTGCTCGCTGGCCTCCCGTCAGCTACAAGCACACAACAAATCTCAACGTGGAGAATTTCTACCTATGGCCTAACTATAAATGTGTACATACATTGCTACCATAATTAATAAGATTAAAATTGTGTAACATTTAGTGCATTGGCATGGTCAATGTTTGCAGTGAACTTCATACTGTTTAATTATCAAATGCTATTAATTACCAGTATTTCTATTGGGCGGTAATCTTACAGTAGGCAGTTTCTTTAATACAACTGCTGCATCCTCTGAATGTACTGCCAAGGAAACGAAGTCTTAGGTGCGCCCAAGATATTTTTTACATGGTCTTCCAGTTTAAGTTGTTCGTAATGGTAATTTCAAGAAACTAGGGTTGGGGCTTAAATAGCGGCAACCTGTTACTTTTCTCTGAAATAGTCACTAGCAATAGCAGAGCTTGTTCTGTTAGTGGTCCGAATGTAGTGGTCTACTGCCTATCGAATCTCTGGAACAGTTCTGAAGCGAATGCCACGAAGTGGTTCCTCCATCTTCGGAATCAAATCAAAGTCACAACGATTTAATTCCATGGAGTATGGTGGATGGTACAGTACTTCCCAGTCCCATCGACCGAACGGAGCAGTCACAGATTGCGCTGTATGCATCCGCGCATTGTCGTGCAAGATGATGGGTGGGTAGCGCTGAAAGTGTTGCCGCTTCTTGAAAACCGTGATGGAACCGACGTGCTGTATGACCTCTAGTATATGCTACCTTGATCCAACTCCGTTGTTCCTGTTTCGAAAACATAATGACATTATTATGTTAGACTGCTCGCTCACAAGTGGCTGTATTCCTCGATTGTGCGCACGCCGGTGACGTGGGACGGGCGAGTCGATTTGCTCGGAGGTAAGGTAGGTATGTCAATAACGTGTGCTATCAGCGACAACGGCAGATTCCATTGCATAGTGTCTCCACTGCAGTGTTTCCACCCTCGTATTTATCTGCGTTTACGGCCTGTAGATTTGACTTATTTATCGAGTGAATCTATTTAAACGGATTAATGCTCATATGGATGACTTCACTCTCTGCACCACGTAGATATGCAAATCGTTTTGCAATTGCTTTTGATCTTGTGGTGACTTTATTAACCGGTAAATATCAGCATCGTCCGCGAACAGTCTAAGGAAGCTTCTCAGATTGTCCCCCAAATCTTTTATGAAGACAAGGAACAGCAGGGGCCCTATAACATTTCGTCGGGGAATGCCAGATGTCAGTTTTGTTTTACTCGATGACTTTCCGTTAGTTACCACGAACTGTGTCCTTTCTGACAGAGGAAATCACGAATCCATTCACATAACTTACAAGGAAAACTCTACATCGCACCCCTTCAGATTTAGTTCAAGTTGTCCGTCAAAAACGGAACCCAGATCAAGCATCAAAATAGTTGTAAGAACCTGTCAAAAAAGCTGAAAAAATGTAAACATTGAGCTTTTCTAGTGCGCAATGTCCAACATTCAGGATGCGTCAGAGGTCATGTCGTTTGGTTATGTGATCATGGAAATGCTGAATACTTTTATTTTTGTTTTCCACAAATTATCAACTGCCACTGTCATCTTTGACAAGTACATACGTTGAATTCAATTTTGTGTCTGTGTTCGGGTGTAAAGTCCACACCGCCCATGTGTTCTGTTAGCAGTCGATAGGTAATGACTTTTGAATGGGGGCCGCAAATGTTTGATCACAAGATAAAATCCGAATCCCCCACTGGAATACACGTGTAATCATACTCTGCGACAGTATGTGCTTGTACACCTAGTGAGTGAGTGAGTGAGTGAGCCGGCCGCGGTGGCCGAGGAGACTGAGGCGTTCCAGTCACGGTCTTGACGACCACTACGGTCGGGGGTTCGAATCCCCCCTCGGGCATGGATATTTGTGCTGTCCTTAGGATTAGCTAGTTGATAAGTAGTTTGTAAGTTTAGGGACTGATGACCCCATAGTTAAATTCCATAATCTATACGAACATTTGATTTTTTTTTGAGTGAGTGAGCTTTCTTGTCCGATTTATGAGTTGTTGTGAATGTGAATATAATCACTCCTAAAGAAATGACGAAAGCAAAAATGCTCAAATATGGGACTAAACTGCCGGGTCATCAGTCCCTAAACTTACAAACTATTTATAAACTAACTTATACTAAAGACAACACAAATATCTATGCCTGGGGGAGCGAAAATATAACAGTTTCTCACACGAGTGCTACAAGAACGCAACAGTTCACAATCACACACTCTTCCCTGTGCACTGTCAACACACATATTTTAACGTTTTTTTACGGTTGTGACATCTATACTATCGAATTCTGCATATATCCAAGGTGATTAGAACATGTCCTGGCACTTCAAATAGCAAAGATGGTTTAGTTTATCATTTGTTGTTTCCAGTTCTGCGAGAGTCTCGTCTCTATCATCATATTTACTTGCAACGTAAAGTATACTAACCACAAGACAATTTGCAAGGTTACAAAAGGGGAACAGAGATGTCCATGACGGAACAGACAGTTGACAATTTTGTGAAAAGCAAAAAGTAAGAATACATAGACTGAAGGAGGTTTGAACATGGACCTCCAGCATAGTAGTCCATCAACGTCCCTTTGACTGTTAATTTTTTGTATTGTCTTTGCTTACTTCACAATTCCATGCAACATCTTCCTGTATTCGTGCTTGATCTAAGTCCCAAAAGAACAGGAGTAATATCTATGTTTATAAATTTGCCCCCAACAGGCAACTGACAATTTCAATACTCCATACCTTGTAGGAATACTGTATAGGCTGTGAGCAAGAGGAAGTAATGGGCAAGGGGCACTGCAAACGTGGTGTGCTAGTTGAGATTTTGGGTTGGAAGGCAAGCGTGCTTGTATAGCCTAATTGGTTAAGGTGACCGCTGGCTCGAAGCGGGAAATCCGGGTTCGAATTCCAGTCCAGCAAAAATTTTCAACTTAGCCATTGAATATATTTCAATGTCCAATCTTTAAATATTTCGAATTACTAAAAAAAGGCCTTTAATTTTAACAAATAGTGCCAATTCTTTAGGACATGTGTGAAAAGAACAGGCACCATAATTTCAAATTTATAAACCTACAATTGTGCTAACGTGATGTATAGAAGTGAAACCTGGGCGAATACAAAACAGAGAAGGCGCTCTCTTGTGACATCACACAAGAGATTTTGATCGCATAGCTGACTGGATGGCCAAAGGGGCACGGTCCACTATCTTGTAGCGGCCAGTCAGTCAGCTACTCTGCTTTATGTCACATGAGAGCGTCTCACATGAGAGCGCTCGAGGCCAACGAGAAAGACAGGCCAAGGCGAAACGATGGGTGAAGCACTGTGACACAAAGCCAACTATCTTTGGAACCAGGTGCATGCACCGTTGACGGCTGTACCACAGTACGCCATTTACGCCTTACAAGTGTCGATGCCGTTACACATGTATGCAAGTTAACAGGGCCCAAGACTACCAGACAACATGACACATCGTGAATCTAGCAGTGATACTTAAGAACAGGAATATGAACGTCCTATCTCTAGTCGTTTCCGTGTTCTGTCGACCTTTTTCTTTTTTTCTGAAGATGATTGTACTACATATAAGTGTCTAATTTTTTTTTTTTTTATTATACGAATTTGCGATTTACACAAGTTATGGTTTCTTAATAACAAATCCAAGATGCAAGCATCAAACACAGACATGATCGCACTTTCTACTTGTTTACTCTAATACTGTCAAAGCAACGTTCAACAGTACTTCGCAGCCATTCAACATTTATTTGATACCTTATTTTCCATTGATATGTTGAGTTGTATTGCTCACCATTTTCATGACTGTATCTCGAAAAAAAAAAAAAAAAAAAAATGAACGAAGCGTCTAAAACGCCATATTTGCTTTTTAGACCATTTATAAGCAGCGCATTACATTTATTTGTGTTAGGATTCGCCTTCCAGTTCCTTCAACAGCTTATATTCCCTTCGAATCTTCCTGCAATACGCAACAATTTCCTTTATTTGGGTCTCTACATATAACAGCATTGTACGCACACGATATCGTGAAGTTTGTGACGGTAAGCTTCTGGTCACTTCCGTATGTAGTTTAAAGTAACCAAGCGTTCCGATTCAGCCGAGACTATTCAGATTCTTGGAGCCCAGTCCCCTTTCTCTTTCTGGTTCTGCAGGGACGCTTGAATGTTCCACTTTTTAAGAAAACAAAATTTAGGTAATGTGATGTTTCAACATATTCTTAATTTCTTAGCATCGAAGAAGTGTCTATACTTTATTTCAGTATCGTATTACAAAGGTAGAACGTCATATTGTAAAATGAGTCAACACGAACTGCCTGATGATTAGCAAAAGTTTAAAATCTGTAATACTCAATGTCATCAGTGCAGGAAGTGGATCGCACTTAGTGCATAATGCTATAAAGACCTGCAGATTGTTTATCAGTCGACTTACAGCGTCTCATTCACAGTGTATATTACTACTTCAGCATATCTTCTACCCATATGGAAAGCCATCGATGACCACCTAGAAATTAGAAACACTTGTGGTAGTGTTTTTAATGGCACCACATCAACTTTTCAGTTGTGCACTAAGAAAGTGGACAAATAGATAATGCTGGTAGTTTGTCTGGAACCGCCGTCAATAGAATCTTTTGTGTCCCAGCCTCGTCGCCGCTTTTGTGTCTCGTATCCGTCGTAGGTGTTGGTGGCCGAGTAGAAAGACCGACACAGAAATAAAGGATGCACGCTTGTGCAGGTAGGAGGTGACCAGCCAGTGGGAAAGCAGAAACTAGAAACACTTGAGTAAATTAGAACGAGATATATATTTGTTAGAGACTTAGTAATACTTAACTTTTCCTCAACTCAGTACTGCAGAATGCTGATACATAGTTGAGCTAGAGGCCTGCCTAGTGCCTGTCCGATAGCCAAGTCTTCACTGGTGCCTATCTGATTCCGAAGTGTTAGCTGGTTCCTATCTCAGACCCAAGTGAACGATGTCGTTCAGTGGTGGCCACGTGCGGAGTTCTAGCAGAGGGCGCTCGTGGCTGACGTCGTAAGAACGCCGCGCCGTGTGTGCATGGCGGCGCGCGGCGAAAGTAGGTGGCGCGCACTTTAGACTTGTGCGACACCACAGAATCACCAATAGATAAAATGGTAGGGGTGTACAGTTTCACTGATAACGAAAACTACCTCACATCTGTGGGTGTTAAAGGGAAGCACACACTTGTTCCAAGTAGTGAGTAGCTGTAAAATTGGTCCGAGCTTCGGCTTCCAGAAATATGGTAACCTTAAGTAATGCTTTATTGCTAACACTTCCAAAGCTATTTTCACATTTGACGATTGGTTCTAGTTGCAAACGATGAACTGAGTGTTAAATGGACGATTGTCTTAAATCAGTACTGGAATGTGTAATTCAAAATATTCTGTGGTCAAGTGCCTGACTAAAGATTTTGCATTCCAATCTCCTATTCCATTTCCAATGAACGAGACCTTGACGGCTACTTTCAAAAGTGTCTCCTTCAGTTAAACAGTTATTACTTCCTTGTAAGGTTCAGATGTAGCTTGGACGTACCAGATATATGCCCATTTGGATGACTAATGTACTTAGAAAACAAATAGCTGTTCCTAATTTAATCACTATTCCATTTTAGAAGAAAAGTTTATAATTTGTTTTATGAGAAGATTTTCTTTTAAGTTTGTCATAGTACTTGATTTCTACAAACTCTGTACTTTTATATAAAACTACCAGCTCTAGTGAGAGTATATGCTGAGCAACATTATTGATGCTATAGTAATTGCTTCAAGGAATATTTCACTTCCTAAATATGTGGTCGTGACGAACCGTATATATTTGGTACAGAGCAACGAATATTATGACTGACTCGAAGTACTGAATCGTTACTCAGAAATACATTTTGTTACTCGCATCGACCGTATCGATACGAAATTAATCACATCTACCGTATAGATACGAACTCGGTAACGAAAACCAATACGTAGAATGCTTATACTGGAATGCACCAACGACGAATGTGATACGAATCATACGGATACGAAATGTACGGCATTGCCACTTTATTCGGGATATGCGATGTATATATAAACGCTATACAGAAATGGCTTTAAAATGCATTTTATACAACAGAAAAGTTCAAAATGTGCTGTAAACATGAACTACAAAAGATAGTTATTAAATGGATAGCGAAATTAACGCCACATGACACATCCAAAAACAAACAACTAAAAATATTAACTGTATCGAGTTTGTACAATGTTCATATGAACAAAATGAGAAATTGTAAATTAACACGAGAGAAAAACATTTTCTATTTTCCCAAAAGAAGGAAAAAGACATCAAAGTATTGGTGGGGTGGATTTTATTGAAATTTTATAAAGATATTTACTGAATTTTTAAACTTATTTATAAATGATAAACTTGTAAAAACTCGTCTGTCATATGTAGTACTGTAAACATGGACATGTCCAATATTATTGCAAAGTATGCCCTACAGACAAAACAACCGAGTAGAACCGAGTGAGTCGATCCGATCGCTAAGTACGGTGCCTTAACATGACCATGTACTCGTTAATGCACCGTACTTCGCGATCGGATCAACTCACTCGGTTCTACTCGGCTGTTTTAGGAAGATTTAAGGATGTGTGCGCGTCTGTGGAGAACTATATTTTTTGTGGTGTACATACCTGACATAAGGTTTTTGAGTAATTGGAGTATTCTGAGTAATTTATACCGACATCCGTAACCATTATTAAGCGCGTATCACGTAGCTCAACGATTTAAGATGCTTATTTTTGTTATTAGACATTTTATATTACAGTTCTTGACCTGTATTTTCAGGTTAATCTTCGATTATCTGACGTCCACTTTTAATGCAAACACACGTATTGTTGTATTTTTTACCTGTAAAGATTTCCGTTTAGTGGTTAATAATTTGTTTTTGATTTGGTCTATTATAAAAACCAGTTAAGTAAAGGTATTGTAACGTTTCAATGTATACAAGTGATACATTTTCCTTCATGACGGTATTATTTTAGTAGTACCGATGACGTCACAGAATACAGTACAACAGTCCCGCTGCTCGCAAATATAGTGCTGTAGCAATGACCGGTTACAGAGCAGAGGCATTCTCCAGACTCAGTTATAGTTGATTAAACTCACGTCATTAGCGATTGCAAAGACAGTGTAGCGGCCGTATTTCTAAGTGGCACTCGTAACGAGTAATGATTCGTTCGTAACGAGTACTGTTTCTTTCAGTAACGATTATATACGGATACACTTCTTTTCGTTACTCTCTGGAATTTCTTGTGTTACTTCATACAAATTTATTTTTAAAGTTATATTGTAAGGCATTATGACTGATGGTTCCATTTTCTAATGTGTTTTTGGTACTCAGTACGTTATTATCATAAGTAATATTTAAATTTGTCTGTACTTAAAACAAAAATTTAAGAGGAGTTAGTAAACGATATAAATGTAAAACCCTTTTAGAGGATAAAGGTAGATATACAGTATGGATCAAAGTGTCGTGTTGTATTGCATTAAGCTTTCGTGGATTATTGTAATGCGTTAAGACATGTTCTCTGTACACTAAAAAATTAAATAATTCGTAGAAATCATGTTGCGATTCAATACATGACACCCACTGGAAGCTGCGTTTGTTGCAACCACACTCCAAAGATTATGCCAACGTCATCCTGCAGAACTAGACTAATGTTAAAATCACCTGACGAATGTGAAACTGATGCATTTCAGATTTTCTGAGGCATGAAATTCTAGAACTGTTAATTATTTCGACGCTGAGTGTTACTCCGTACTGCATAGTATTAATAAAAGATGTTCACCCACCAAATTAAGTATGCTGGATATTAGCAGAGTGTAATTTGTGAACATTCAACTCTAGTTCAACTAGCAGTTTCATTCTCACTCAGGAGAGGTGTTATACGTTGAGCACCCACATTATTTCTGACTTTAATTCTGTATTCAAAGCTTACTTAATAATTACTTACTTCTCTTCGAGTAATACATCCGATCTGAATTTTATTTTTAGGATTATTGTTTTTGTTGTTCTCGTCTTATACTACCAAAAACCAAGCAACACTTCATTGAAAAATGAATATCACAGCAGTCTGACATACGATTTCGTCTTAATATTACCCAGCGGCCATTCGATGCAAATTGTTGCTAAGTGTACAGAAAAACTAACAGGGTACAAACCTTAAGTTGTAGTCAAGTGTACAACTTGTTGCTACTAAAACCAGATTTACATTTTATAATTATATTTAATTATATTGCAACGAGGAAGGCTGTTCGCTAATCTCCGATATATCGGAAAAATATGTTTGAATAGAGTTGCTAAGCGAGTAAGCAGTCTGCGAGATTAACGATAAATGCCTGTCTCGTCGTTTTGTTCTCACCTGCGCGTGGCCGACAGAATGAAGTCACTCTAAATCGTCGAATACTAATAAGCAATAATGAGATGTTAATTTTTCAATCTATATACACGTGCTATTGCTGCCGCGGCGGCTAGCTGATAATTACTGGGCTTGCCTTGCACTACTCATTAAAACGGAATTTAGAGCAATATGTGGGGAAAAAAATTCATTCGGAGAAAAAATAATGATACGGCGGTTAATGGTTTATGAAATCTTAGTTAAAATTCATAAAAGTATCGAAAATTCCACCAGGGGAACTGAAAACGGCCGCAGTGATTTGTAACGGATCATGATGGCGGCCGATGAACTGAACCTAGCGCCCGATGAAGAAGGCAAACCATTATGAGCCTCCTCCCACGACGATCGGTGTTAACCGCCTCGCGTCTCTTCATGGAACGACCCAGTCTTCCTAGAACACTACGCGGCTATTAACGGACTGCGCGAAATTTCCTTATCAGAGAAATTCGTTAGTCTTTTACACTTATCACTCTTTCTTTGTCACATTTTCGGCAACTTTCTGTATCGTTGCTGTCATTTCTACCGCATTAACTACAAGGAAACTTCACGCACACCATGTCATTTTTTACGGAGAGGAGTCTTCAGATGTGTAAATTTTCTCTGGTATGCCCCAGGTGTTATAGGACCGTTGTTTTTCATAATATATTTATAAATGAACTCGTAGTTCACATTCGAAAATCAATGAGGCCTTTTGCGGATGATCCTGTGGTAGGGGAGACCGGGGCAAGTTCGCAATGTTAACGATTAAAATTTTAATAAACTAATTTTTTGAAGAAAATATTTTTTCATTGCAAATATTATTAGAATAGTTTCTTATTTCAATGTTCGTAATTATGTATAATTTTAATTTCATATTATCATCAGTTTTTGCTAATTTTAGAAAGTAATGCATAACTGTCCCAATACAGAGGGACAAGATGACTTTGACCATGGGGCAGGAGAAACATAGTAAAACTCCAATGAATTTTTATTGTCATATATATTAATACATTGTTGTACATTCATCAAAAGAAGTCACATACAAATGTCTTTCCTTCACAGTTTAAGCAGTCTTTGTGCCACAATCCAAGGCAGATGCAACACTGTACCCAGTCTTCTGACGGATGGTATTCATATACGTCATCACAACCAGGACACTGAACTTTCTTCGTAACTATTGGTTGATGTCGCAACTCTGTTTTTTTTTTTTTTATAAATTTTTTCCTTCTTTAAATCAGGCAAATGTTTCTTAATAAAACATCTATTTCTTGCATCCCAGCCTGTCTTTGTTGCTTTAGAAGCAACAAAGAGCTTTCTGCTGTAAAGTATCTTTCATAGGCGTGCTTGTCAAAACATTTAAACATTGTCAGTTCTACGTGTCTTCATGTTTGGCTTTCCTTTTGGCAATGGTTAAAAGTCAAGAATACTTCTGCATAATTTTGGTTTATCCTGATAGGCACTTATTGAAGGTCATTCTTCTTCATTCAGCTTTTCTGAGGACTGGACATTAAGTTCTTCATTTGCATTTTCACGTTCACTAGGAATGTCCTTAGCAAGAGCGTGGATTGTTGGTCGTCAACTTTGCCCCAGCCAACATGCCCCGTACGGCAATGTTAGAAACTTTTCAGTATTGAGGCGGTTTGAAAAAGAATGACTTAACCTTTCTACGAAAACAGTTGGGCTTTATTTCGGGCAGTTAAGTATAATAAAAAGGTAAAGCAGTCAACAATCCGAAGATTGGTTTGAACACCACAGTGCTTTACTAGGTATGGTGCTGTTTGGAGGAGGTATGCCGTTGCCTTCTTCCGACCTTCGAACTGACTTACCCAGCCAGTTATAGGGGGACCTACAGTTCAACGTGGGTTCCGAACCACGGTACTACTCGATGTTTTCCACATTAACAACACTGTCAGATGTGAAAGAAAAAGTGACAGATAAAAATCCTAGGACCTGGCAGGAATCGAACCCGGGGCTTTTGGAGTTGTAGTCAGGCACTCTACCACTGTGTTATCGAGCCGCACTAAGTATGATATATATTTTAAAATATGCTTCTTTGTTTTCTAAAATGTTGACAGTGACACACAAAGACCTAAAATAGTTCTGACGCTGAAGAAAATTTCATGGCATTTCACGTTGTTGACTGAAGGTTGACAAGTTCACAGTCTTTACGAAAAGCACATTGTTTAAGTTACTCATGTATGGCAAAATATAAAACAATATCTTTCCTATTAGCCTTCGATGTCTTCATTCAGGGGTGTAGAAAATTATAATATGTCAATTCTTGATCAGACTATTGCAAGGAACGATACGACAAGAACGTCGGAAGTGCGCTACATTTTACTTCCTAGTCGTGTAGTATGCTAGTAGTATGCATACAGTGTTATCACCCAGAAACGGGAATTTAAAGTAAATCGTTTTTCACCTTGCCCCGCTCGTCAACTTGCCACGCTCTCCCCCACATAGAGAAGTTGCAACACTGGCAACTGTAATGAGGTGCAGGAGGATCAACAGCTTATTGTCGCGTGGTGCAGGGAATGGCAGTTGAGCCTCAACATGAACAAAAGAAAAATGCGGCGTTTACGTATAAAGAAAGATCCTTTGTTATATAAGTACGCAATACCAGGTGAAACACTCAAAGAAGTGTGTTCCAAAATATATATCGGAGTACACATACGGTAAGATTTGAAATGAAAAGACGAAAATAAAATTAATCGTGGATACGGCAGATGCCAGACTGAGATTCATTCGAAGAGTCCTCGGGAAATAAAGTCTGTCAAGAAAGAAAGTACGTTAGAAAACATTCGTTCAGCCAACGCTTATTAGTGTGGGATCTGTTGTTGTTGTTAGGAGTTGTGAAAGTTTCTTGCTTGTCCTTCTCTCTTGCAAAATTTACTTCTGCTGCGAAATTTATGTGTTTTACCATATGATCTAAGAAATGTAACTGACGCTACTTGAATGAAATGTAACTGAATGTGTTTGAACTTGTTCTACCTGAATGCCTTTGCACAACGTTACGTTAATCTGACTGCATATTTTTTAATTGTATTCTATGTGAATGTAAAGGTATTTAAAAACCTATCTGTCTGCGTAATGTTTATTATAATAAGACACAAACTGCTAATTGTTTCTGTATGAAAATGTCGTAACAAAGTTAAGCAAAAATTATTGATACTAAAAATCGCTTTGTTAATAATTCTGGCCATACAAACGTGTTTCTGACTGAACTAACAATCTTTAACGGAATGTAACGAACACAATATTTATCAATGCAATCTGACTCAGTGCAAACACTTTTTAAACTGAACTGAACACTGTATGAATTGTCATACCCTGAAATCTGTAAATCATACTGAACTGTAAGCATGACAACAAAAACTGATTCTTTCTCACTTTCACTTACTGCATAAAATTGCGCAACACCAGACTGCTTCCTGCTGTATTAACTACTCGAAAACTAACTACAGAAAACATGTGTGGCACTTTTAATAAAAATGTGAGGAGGGATAAACTGGTAATCTGTTTACGAATCTAGAACTACTTATTAAAAATGAAATATCTGGTTTATTTTCTGATGTAACTTCATGAAAATTATTAAGAATGTCATGTTTTGGATTTTAAAATCTTTCAGAGAAAAAAAAAAATATAACTCAGATATTTAATCTGCCTACGAAATTATTTTTAAACAAAGATAAACATAACTTTACTGTTAATAAATTTAACTCAATTCACACAAATAATGTTACAACAATACCATATTTCAAGAACACTACCCATGAAATTCCTATTTAATAAAAAACGCAATCTCAAAACTAAACTATTACAATAAATACTTTTCCTAACACAGAAAGGGGTCCCTAGCATGAATCGTGAGACCACAAGCTAACAGCAAGATCTTTTCCGACCGTTACTGTTACCACCAGTTCAACCAAACAATGCGAAGAAAAATGCCAGATATTTCATGAAAATCTTTACCTTATAAAATCTTCAAAAGATTGTTTCTCCAACGTCATCTATTCCTTTCGTCTCCATATCTTAAACAAACAGCTTGGCTCAGCATTCAAGTCTCAAAATCTCATCTGCTCGACTATCCCGCCGGAACGACAACTGCACACAACCACGGTCTCCAGGCTTCTGCAATCTTATCCGCGCGACTAGTAAAGTCTGCACTCTCAATAATCACAACCCTACTTCCCAGCAACAATACTATCACCGTCTCCAATATCGATAGTACTACAATCGAAAAATAAGCCTGCGATCAAAGATAAACGACCCATGCCTGACTAGCTTGACACTGGTCTCAAAGTCGCAGTACATTTGAATATGCAATGTATACCTTCCCATAGCAGGTATCTTACAGTTGTAGTAGACAACAAAGAATCCCATGAAGCAGCACGCTTTGTCACGGCCTTATTTAGTAAGCGCGAAAACGTCACGGATATGATTAGGAAAGCCCTGTGGCAGACACTGCAAGAGGGACGATCATTATCTCGGTACCGGCTTTCCGGAGTTCCGACAGCAAACGTTTCACTAAGATACAAACAATATTTTCTGTTTTCCTATTTTGTTGTTGTGGTCTGCAGTCCAGAGACTGGTTTCATGCCGCTCTCCATCTTGCTCTATCCTGAGCAAGCCTCTTCATTTCCTCATAAGAACGGCAACTCACATCCATTTGAATCTGCTTACTATAGTCGTCTCTTTTTTGGGTCTCCCTCCGCAATTTTTCCTCCACACACTTCCTTCCAACGCTAAATTAACGATTCCTTAATGTTTAAGAATGTGTCCCACCAATCGATCCCTTCTTTTAGTCAAAGCATGCAAAAAATTCCTTTTCTCCCCAATTCTCCTCACTACCACTTCATTATTTACGCGATATACCCCCCTGATCTTCAGCATTCTTCTGTAGCACCACATTTCGAAAGCATCTATCCTCTTCCTGTATAAACTATTTATCGTCCAAGTTTCACTCCCACTGAAGGTACCACCACTCCACACAAATGCCTTCAGAAAAGATATACACTTAAATTAACATTCGATGTTAGCAACTTTCTCTGTTTCAAAATCGCTTTTCTTTCCATTACCATTCTGCATTGAAATAGTCCGTACTGTGACCAACTTGTGTTACTTTTCTGCCCAAGTAACAAAACCCATCTACCACATTTATTGTTTCGTTAGCTAATCTGATTCCTTCATCATCGCCTGATTTTCTAAGACTACATTCACCTACCATTGTTTTGCTCTTTTTCATCTAATACGCTCCTTTCAACGCACTGCCCATTCCGTCCAAATGCTCTTCCAGGTCCTTTGTTGTCTCTGACATAATTACAATGTCTTCAGAAAAACGCAATGTTTTATTTCTTCGCCCTGAACTCTAATTCCTTCTCCAAATATCTCTTGCTTTCCTTCACAGCTCGCTCAATGTACAAACTGAATAACACTAGAGAAAGGCTACAACCCTGTCTCACTCCTTTCCCAACAACTGCCTTCCTCCCACGCACTTCAACTCTAATAACAGCTGTTTGGTTAATGTACAAGTTTTAAATAGCCTTCCGTTCCCTAAATTTTACCCCTGATGACGTCAGAATTTGAAAGAGTTTATTCCAATCAACATTGTCAAAAGATTTCTTCAAATCTACAAAAGCCAGAAATGTAGGTCTGCCTTTTCATAATCTATCATCTAAGATAAGTCGTAAGGTCAGTATTGACTCCTGCGTTCCTACATTTCTCCTGGAACCGAACTGATCTTCCCCGAGGTCATCTTTTATCAGCGTTTCTATCCTTCTGTAAATAAATTGTGTTAAAATTTTGCAACCAATTCTGTTATTTTCACACCTGTCTGCGTTTTCTCTGGAATGGGGATCATTACATTTTTCTTAAATTATCAGGATGTTCCGCCTGTCTCATTCATCTTACAAGATGGAATAGTTTTGTCATGGCTGGTTCTCCCAGAGACTCCAGTAACTGTAAGGGTATGTCATCTACTCCAGTTTCCTTGTTTCGAATTAGGTCTTTCAGTGCTCCGTCGCATTCATCTCTCAGCATAGTATCTCCTATTTTATCTTCATCTGCTTCCTCTTGCCTTCCTACAATATGCTCTCGAAGTGCATTTCCTTTGTAGAGCTCCTCTATATACTCTTGCCACCTTTCAGCTTTCCCTTCTTTGTTGAGAACTGGTTTTCCGTCTGAGTTCTTGATATTCATAAGGCTATTTTTCATGTCTCCTTTACTTTCCTATGTATATTTTGCGGAACGACCACAAAGATAAAATCGGAGGTATTAGAGCCCACACGCAGGCGTACGACAATCGTTTTTTTTTCCGCGTAGCACACGCGACTGGAAAAGCAGGATGAAGTGACATTGACAATGTATCCTCCACCACGCTCCATGAGGTGGCTTGCAGAGTATCGATGTAGATGTAAATGCGTATCTTTACGTACAAAACTTATACCCCAGGAAAGATTAATATATTTCATTTTAATACCAGTCAGTATTCATTTCTTATATTTCACTACATCTTCAAATTATTTATTGGACCTTTGCTATCGCATTAGTTTCCCGTATCATGAGTTCACTGTAGCTATTTACTTGAGCATCTTCACGACGGATTTACTGTACATGCGATTTCGAAAAAGCGTTTAGCGTTATTTCATAGTACTTGCTTTATATATCCATTTCATTAACCACCTCGTCTACTCCGTTAGTTTCCAGAGAAAGAGATTTTAAATTTTACATACAACTATCGTATTAACTACTTATAAGATGTTTAACGCTATTCCATTTTGTACAGTTTTCAAGCTATCGAAATTTGTTTAGTGCCTCATTTACCATAAAGTGTCGTTTGAAACATGCGTGTTCATGTACTCGCTGCGTTGAAAATGTAGGTAAGCATAAACCTCATCAATATGATTTTCAATCATTGACAAAAGGTTTTCTGCTTGTAAAGCAACGATAAATTGAAAGACAACAATTTCTCAGTCAGAACTTTTTTTTCAGGGGGTTTTGTGTAGATCACCAGATGACATACCTGAAGTTTAATGGCGTTAGGTTTAGTGCGATTTCGATTAAACGTATATGATTTTTTTATTTAATATTGATCTTCCGAATTTATGTAGCTTTTCAGTTAACACAAGTATTACGTAATTAATCCTCAACATACGAGGAGACAGTAAGTAACACGTTTAAAAGAATTCTAAGTAAATTTCAACATAGGGTTTCATTTTTTTTAAAAAGCCGCATCTTCAACCGCATATCGAAAAGTACAACAAGAACGATAGCTTTAATACAATGGCAAAAATTCATTTAAAATAATCTAATGGAATCAAGAAAGAACACAGACGTCCATAATTACAAAACTATAATTTAATATGATTTTCATTAGATTTACTTGAAAAAAAGTTCGTTTCAGAAATAGGTGACGAATGCTGATACAAAAAAAAAAAAAAAAAAAAAAAAAAAATTATCAGTAGACTATTAAGGCCCTGTGGCTTAGAAAGTGAATTTGAAAGGAAGGCGAATGAACTGATCATGGGGTTCTTATTCCTTTTAGCAGAAGAGTTTATGGTTGAAAACTGTTCCTTATTTAGAGCTAAATTTTAGTATTGGACAAAATATTCTCTTTTGATTTGTGAAGTGGACACACCAGATTACATTCGGTTTATGAAGTCTCTGCACGTACTGCTAAGAAATTAACTGAATTTTCAGCTAATTAGCTTCAATTTGATCGCAATGACCACAGACGTACAATTGAGGTCATTACTTGCAAAGCAAGCTTAGAAACTACGCTGTGGTGAAAAGAGACGTAAATATGAATGTTTGAAAAACAATATTTTAAGAATATCAACTGATTAAGTAGATGCAGTGAAGGCTTTCACGAACGGCTGAAATAGTTGCTGTTTGGTCTCCCGGGTTGTAGTTGACAAGGTTATCTCTGCTGCGCACGTGAAAACTTTAGCCCGCTTCTTTTAGACAGCATTTATACCGACTCGTCAGTCGGCAAGACTCGCCGCTCCAGAAGCACCTCTGAAGGTGTACAACGCATCTCTGGGGGAAACGTCTGGAGCAGAAATGTTTTTCGACCACAATCACACAACCCGGAAGATTCAGCAGTGACTAAGCACATTTGATTCTTCGTGTAATGGCAGTCGTGGCACAGCAGTGGGTCAATCAGTTGACAAGCACTTTTCTCAGTGTGTTTTGGGCAAATAGATGACAATGGATTGAAAGTGGATCATTCTTCACATTCCTGTGATCAAGCCACTGCTCAATCTCTAGAAAAATTCCACAAAAATGTCGAAGGCCATGCTATAGCTAACAAAATCACAAAATTTAGGATTCTGTTCCCGTGGATTACTGAAGGCCGGCCGCAGTGGCCGAGCGGTCGGCTGCGCGTTAGTTACGGTCTGCACTGCCGCTACGGTCGGGGGTTCGAATACCCCCTCGGGCATGGGTGTTTGTGTCGTCTTTAGTATAAGCTAGTTCATAAGTAATTAGTAAATTTAAAGACTGATGACCCCGCAGTTAAGTCCCTTAATCTTAACAAACATTTGAACATTTGATTACTAAAAGCTACTTAGCTTCAGTTCTGATTCGTTTCTCAGAGAAATTCGGTAGGAAATGTGTAAAGTTTGTATCGGACAAGTCAATATTTGTACCAGAGTAGTGTTGCAGCCATCAAACAAGTTGTTATATGGCAAATTGGAGTATCAGGTGTTTCTACCTTATTTAGAACAGGTGACGATTTTATGTTCTGTGACGTTAAAATCTGAGTCATAGAGGAGAAGTCATGACCTCCGTGTAGGTGTAAGTAGAACATTTTCGCCTTAACACAACTTGATGTTTTTATCAATGGGATAAACCTGACAATCTGTTTTAGAAATGGACATGTAGTAGGATAATCGATAAAATTATAAGTGATTTCAACTAAACGTGCTGCACATATTCCTTATTATTCCAGACAATATTTAGCATTGAGCTAAGAAGCACCTACGATATATAATTAAGGAGATTGGTGTTTTAAACGATGGAACGATGGAAAGTTATTATTCTCCCATCTTTGTTCCTAGTATTAAAGTAACCCAATTAAAGTGAATGAAGTGCAAGTCGTTATTTTGTTTAAATTGATGTGGTACTAAGAAGCGGCCACAAAGTAATACACAGATTTTGACCAAACGTGAAACACATACTGTTTCTTAAACAATAAGAGTTGGAGAAACTACCACATAATGCGACGCGTGAATAACGAGGCTTTACTAATCCACTATTTGAGACTGCCTTTAAGTGCTTTTTCTTGCTAATAAACCCAGGAAAATCAGAATAGGAAAGTTAATCGCTTACTACTTTTCCGCTATTCACGCAGTATAACTACAATTTATAACTTCTACACTATGAAAATATATGCGAGACATTTTACTGACAGTATGTTCACTCGAAATCCAGTATATATGACGTCATAAACAATGAGATTGCATTAAACGCGCTCCATCAGGCAGGAGGTTGTAATTTATCACGTTTTTACTATTCCTAACTCATTTCGTAGACAGTTTCATAATACTGCGCGGAATGAAGAAATATAGGAAAGCTGAAGAACTAACAGTGAAGTCATCACTGAAAATACTAACAAGAATTATTTATAGACGAATCGAAATACTGACAAAATACAGCCTCGGGGAAGGTCAGTCGGGATGGAGAACTGTAGCAACGCGAGAGGCAATAATCTTATCACTTATCCTAGAAGATAGGTTAGGGAAAGGCAAATCTACGTTTTTAGATTTTATAAATTTAGAGAAATCTTTTGATAATATTGACTAGAATACTGTCGTTCAGCTTCTGAAGGTGGCATGGGTAATATATAGGGAAAGATAAGTTATATACAACTATTAAAGAAAAGCAAACAGCAATTATTAGATTCATAGGGCCTGAAAAGGGACTAGGGCATGGGTGTTTACCTTACTTTCAGTAGTTTGTAAGCTCTGGACTAATAACCCAGCAGTTGAGTTCGATTGATTTACAAACATTTGAACATTTTCAAGACAGGGTTTCACCAATGTTATTCAGTGTGTACAATGAGCAAGTTGTGGGGCAAAGCATGGAGAAATATGGAGAAGGACTCAAAGTTCGCCGCAATGGAGTGGCCGAGCGTTCTAAGGCGGCTTGCAGCGGAGCGCGCGGTTGCTTGCCGTCGGAGGCGTGCGCACGTGTGTGTGTGTGTGTGTGTGTGTGTTGTCCTTAGCATAAGTTAGTTTAAGTAGTTTGTAAGCCTAGGGACTGATAACCGCAGCAGTTATGTCCCTTAGTCGTACAAATATTTGAACATTTTTTGAATTAAAGTCCAGGGTTTAGAAATAAAAGCTTTTTGCAGTTTGTGGCATTTTCATTCTGCAGAGACAGCAAAGGACCTAAAAGAGCATTTGAATGGAATAGAAAACGTTTTGAAATGATGTTATAATATGAACATTAACATGAGCAAAACGGGGGTAATGGAATATAGTGTAAGAAAAACAGGCATGCTGAAGGAATTAGATTAGATAAAAGTAGTACATGAGTATTGTTGTGCTGGTAGCAAAATGACTTCTGATGGCCGTAGTAGATATAAAATGCTGAATGTCTATAGGAAGAAAACGTTTCTGAAGAAGCCAAATTTGTTGACATCCAATATTAATTTAAATGTTATGAAGTCCATTCTGAAAGCACTTGTCTGGAGTGCAGCATTGTAAGGGAGTGAACATTGGACGATAAGAACATCAGACAGAAAGCTGAAAGAATCTTTTCAAATATGTTGTTACAGATGAATGCTGAATATTACGTTGGAAGATAGAGTAAATAAGGAGGAAGTACTAAACGGAAGTGGGGAGCAAAGGAATTTTTGACATACCTTGACTAAAATAACCCAGACGAATACAGCAACAGATGCCGTTCTATATCAGAGATGGAGAGCCTTGCACAGGACAGGGTGGCTTGGAGAGCTGCAGAAAACTAGTCGACGGGCTGAAGACCACAGCAACAACACATTTGGTAGACACTTTTCTAATATTCCAGTCTACGTACCCGGAAAAATGTACAAAATTAGGCCATAATATTGAGGAGATTAAGACCGAAACTGAAATGGACGGAGAATTGGGGCAGATGGCGGTGGACAAGAGGGGAAACAGATCGGTCAAAATTAATACATATCAGGACAAAGGATAGGCTAGTAGACAACTAAAACAGAAAGAGAGAAGCTGAAAAATCACATCAACGGCATTTGTTCACAGTTTCCGATAGGGCAATTAAGGGGATGCAGATCTGCAGGAGCCTTTTCAGAAGTATCACACCGGTGCTCACGTTAATCGATTCACGGTATCCGAGACGATTAACTGCGGAGAAAGAAGTGCAATCGAAGCTTTTAAGAAGCAGCAACCAGTTGCAGCTGGACTCGTTTCATTACAGGTTTCGGACATTTAGTGCTCTTCTGCAGTTTGTATTGGTGCGCCTGTATAATCCCGAACGGGCTGGACATACAGGTGTTGGTACAATCTGTTTCGGCCATTTACTGCTCTTCTGCAGATTATATTGGTGCTCCTGTATATTCAGTTTGGAAGTAGTAGACTTCATACTTGCACCATATACAGAGGTACGCATATAATTTGAAGGAGGCCACTAAATGACCAAAACCGGTAATAATGCGATTTCCGCTGCAATGTAAACATACTGAGTTGGAAATTTGTTGTGATGACAGTGATGGCTCAACAGTGATGGCAAATCAGAGAAAAGCCAGAATCACTTGACCGGTGAGGATTGTAATAGTAACAGAAATACAGTCGAGACACTGGCGTGAGAAAGTTGGAGCCGTTTTTCTGGCTACTTATTTAATTAACAAAAGACATTAAAGGCATTTCTTGATGTACGCCAGACCCAGAATAGACAAGGATTCACCAAATTGTCTGTGAAAAGAGGTATGAGATAGATTCTCCTTTTTATATGATATTAATTATAGATACAGGACTATCGTAATCAACATTGCTTCTTCAAAGACAACTGCAGTAGTTTTTGCTGTTCGTATTATGAATATCACAGATGTTCATTCAAACTTTTTTCACTTATCAATTTAAGGTTTGGTATGGGGTCCAGTCAGGCTGGTGCCAGATGAGGAACAACGGGGAAGACGGTATACCATAGAATTGTAAGATCCCACTTAAACCAGCAGAAGTTAAAAAAGAAATTAACATCCTCAAACAAACTGTTGTTGATAAATGATATAATGAAAATGCCATAATGAAAACTTATAAAAAATTAAAAAACAAATCTATCCAAAAAATGCGAAAAATAAAAGTGGAAGCATTAATGAAAAGGTTAAATATATCTCAATATCCTACATAAGTAACTTATCAATGTTAAGCTAGCCTTCAAAACGTCAAACACCCTCAAACTAAGGTTACGCCACAACTTGGAAAAAACAAAGAATGATTATAGTAAATCGGAAGTGTACAGATTAAAATGTAATGATTGTGAATGCTTTTATGTAGGACAAACGGGACGATCTTTTACCACAAGGTTCCGAGAACATATGTACTCTCAAAACAAAACTGTTTAAAAGATGCAAAGCATAATGTCAATAATATTGAACATAACATGAAAATATTACATAAAACAGTAAAAGGGAGGAAACTAGACTAACTAGAAAATATTCATATTTATAGCAGCAACAAAAAAGCCCCAGATAAAATACTTAATGTCCAGCTTGATTTTTGTCAATTTTTTTACCATCTTTGATGATCTACTGTAAAGAATATTTACTCTTAAGAATTTACCCTTGTTCTGTTGCCTAATATATGTACATTTAGGTAATAGTCATATCCTCCCAGCGATTCAATTTCTCCTTATTATAATAAAACTCGGTGTTGTTATTAGAGTTCATAGTTAACATTATGAAATTATATTTAGCATTTCAGTCACTTTTAGTATGTTATATCTTGGATCTTTAACCTAACACTGGGTATAGCAATTACCTAGACTGTGTACCACATCGCCACCCAAAACCTAGACACTGTTATAACAATCACCTGTTGGTGTCCCGTACCACATTGCCACCCAAAACCTTTAAAGATATACCTAATACCTGAACATTATACCACACTTCATCCTCAACCTTGAATACCATATGACATACTTTATAGCATATCACACCCTCAACCATAGCGTTCAGCTTTACATCCAAAATCTAGACATTATGTCACATCTCTAACCTAAACCTTAATCATTATATTTAAAACCTACACATTGTGCTGTCTCCTAGATAACCTTCAGCTGTTCCCCGCTTTAAAAGCAGTAGTTCTGATATGTAACCAAGACCTTGTGCTCGTTTTGGTTGACCTATTATGGTATTGCAACCGTATACATGTTTCATGACCGCTGCATTGTGACTACTGTTATATATTCTTTTATAATTGACTGTCGTTTTGTACAGATATTTTTATTTTAGGCACAAACCAGTATTCTATGACCGTTACATTGTAACTACTGTTGTACATTTTTAAATATTTTTTTTCTTTATTGTCATTTTAAAGCCAACTAGTTACAGTCAGCTGGCTGCAATGTGGCGGCACAAAAGTTCAGTTTGTCACATGAAAACAAGGTCACTTGTCACTGACCACGTTCCACTCCACGGAGCAAAACAATAACGTGCCAGATCCTTAATTCGACGCTTAGCAGTGTAGTGGAACGTGGAATTCCACTCTGGGATGTCACCGCTTCCTCCTCCTCGTGCGTTTTCTCGTCCCGCGATAGGACGGCATTACGCCCCTTTCCTGGTTTCGCCTTTTGCCCAAAGTTTCGTGACTGACCCCTGCACAGTTCACTAATCACCGTCAGGCAACTGTCAACCAGCAGGGTCGTCGGAAGCTGTAACCACAGTGGCATCACGGACCGGAGAAGCTGCAATAGGCGCCGGAGGTATCCCAACAATCGCGTTGGGTGCCCGGTTGACACTGCAGCCCAGGAAAGCAAGCTAAGACTGTTGAACGTAGCCAACACACATAATTGTGACATAAAGTCACGGAGGGGCAAGCGACCATGATTAATAGTAAATAAAGTCTGGAATAAGCTGCATAGGTCGCTGTCTCGATAAAAGTCAACACAGCCTACAGCTGCTTAGAGGGCAGCGGCCACCTCCCCCCGAATCCGTTCACAGCAGGCGCGGTCCCTACCCATCACTGTAAAGTTCCTCAAAATTACTGTAGCGTAAGCTGTTCCAACAGGCCGCTCCGCGAGCAGGAGCGCACACGAGCGCTCACTACCCCAGCTCGGAGCTCCGGTGGTGGGGAAAGCTGTCGTCACGCACGCTAGTACTTGGCGGCCAAAAGTAAACAGAGTCGTTCGTTTAGTGTCTCAGTTTTATCAAAACGTGAAGGCAGGCACGTTCTCTCGGCTTCATAGGAATGTAGTTGGTTTCATATGCATGTTAGGGTCGACATACTGTTGTGTTCTCTGTAATGAACAGAATAAAAAAACAAGGGCCGCGGTGGAGTAACCGAGCGGTCTAAAGCGTCTCGCTGCGGAGTGCGCGGTTTCTCGCCTTGGAGGTTCGAGTCCTCCCTGGGGCATGGGTGTGTGTCTTTGTCCGTAGGGTAGTTTACCTAAGTTTAAGTAGTTTGTAAGCTACGGACTTATGACCACGCAGTTTGGTCCGATAGATTTAGAAATATTTGAACATTTTGCAAAAACAAGGAAAGGCCATTGCTTCAGGACCTTCCAATGAAGAGTATGCTACGCAGCAATATCTGTTTACTTGTGTCGCAAAACATTTGTAAACGACAAAATAGTCAATAAATCTTATGTTAGTTGTACAGAAGTTACTCGTCAATTTGTTCTGATTGCCACTTCCGCATAGCTGGCTCATGATGCTACATTCTTATCGTCTTAAATTAGTAATTCTGAATTATTTTTAAATCTGCGTGCAATAAATACAACCCCATTCTTTGCTTGTGTGTCTCACAATTTTTATGAGGGTGAATTCTGGTTCCGTATTTTATGGCACGGTATTCCTAAATTGAAAACCTTACTATTTGTGCCTTTTCTTGTGATAAAGTCTGGATCGGCCGTTATGCGACTTCTTGTTGCCACTGTTTGACGACTTACTTTATGTCAAAGTTTAAGACAGACGTCGCTTGGTAAGTATAGTTATTGGCAGTATTTTACCTGAAGTAAGCTGTTACGCCTAAACGAAAAAGTATCATTTCTTTGAACTTAAATGAAAAACATACTTTTCTCGAAGACAGTTCATTTCTCATAATATGAAAGTCTGAAATCAAACTACTGCACTGTTACTCTGATAATAGTAATACAGTTTCTGACATTGAGGTTCATTGTGAAATTCATATTCTCATATTTACGATTAACATGGTGGAAACTTGGATGGGGCTCAGCGTGATAAATCAGTCAATCATAATCTGGCTTCTTTTGATACCGTAACGTGGGGTGATTTGGAACTACTGGGGTGAAATGGAACATTTGTCCATTTCAAAAAAATCTTCAAATGTTTGTATAGTCTATGGGACTTAACTACGGGGTCATCAGTCGCTAAACTTACAAACTACTTATGAACTACTTACGAACTAGGACGGCACAAATATCCATGCCCGAGGGGGGATTCGAACCTCCGACCGCAGTGGCCGTGCAGACCGCGACTGGAGCGCCTTAGTCCCCTCAGCCACCGCGGCCGGCTGTCCATTTCAAGAAATCATCTTTGCTGTGGATTAATACTTGGGTTAACTAATAAAAACCACCTCCCATAGTTACCAGAGATACTAGTTGTTACAGCGATACAAAAATTGTGTGTGTGAAGGAGGTATACAACTCCAAAAAATATTTCTATTTAAGTGTAAAATATCCCATAAAATGAAAGTCTGAAAACAAACTACTGCGCTGTTACTCTGGTAATAGTAATACAGTTTCTGACATTGGTATGTTAAGGGCAACTATCAGTCATGATGTGTGAAAGTTAGATTATGTTTGCTTGTGTTGTTTATTAGGTAGAGATGTAAATATGCAAAATAATATTTTTAGGGCGAATTGGAACATGCTGTGAGTGTACAAAAAAGAAGATTTGGCCAGTTGGTTATCAAAACTATAGCGAGATAAGCCTCCAGAAAGCTCTGAATGAAGTCAAGACACGTAAAATATCTCTCAGAAATGTTTCTATAAAACATGGAATACCTCTTACTACACTCTCAAGGAAGTTAAGTAATAAAAATCCTTGGAAAATAGGTGGACAAACCGTCTTGACATTAGAAGAAGAGAGGGTTTTAATCAGTGGTTTATTTAAATGTGCAGAATGGGGTCAGCCAATTTTGACAAGTGAGGTTCGGGATATTGTGAACTGCTATTTGTACCGAAGTGGAAGAGTGGAAAAGAGATCTTGATGGCAACAGGCCTGGATATGAGTGGGTGATGAATCTGCTATCAAGTAACAAGGATCTTACAGTACGTTTAAGTGAAAATGTAAAGAGAGCTAGGGTGCAAGTTCACAGTGAAGATAGAAAACTATTTCAGAAATTTAGAGCAGACAGTGAGAGGTGTTGTACCTAGTAATCAGCATTAATTAACATTAAACAGAAGTAATAAGAAGGCATCCTCCACAACAAAGTTTTAAGATTAAAATATAAGGAAAGGTTTTGATAGAGGATTTTTATCCTTCCAACACATTGATGTAAGAATAACTAGAGATGCTATATTTAAATTTTCAGCGTTGTAGTGCAATTGTTGATACAGCTCTTCTGTGTATTGGACCGCATCGTGAATGTATCAAATATTTCACCGACGTTTCGGCCACTACTGCAACGGCCATCTTCAGAATGTTACGATGCGGTCCGATACCCAGAAGAATTTAATCATCAATGACAACGGCCGCGGAAGCCTTCGTTTACATTGTAATGCAATATTTAGACAATAATTTTCAGTAGAAACTACATTTTCTTCTCCATTTCACCCTAAGTTACGGTACTCTAGCAACAACTTCTAAATTCATTGACGTCTTCATGAACAAAAACTGGGAAAATTCTTACGTTGTTTCCATGAAACAGGCATTTAGAAATGTAAAATAATGTCATGATATACATGATTTATTAAATTCCAGTCATGAAATGAAATAGTTGATATTCAAGGAGCTTTTACAGTGATTATAATAATGAAGGAATATAATGTCATCGCTGAGGTTTGAGCGGGTGTCACGTGTTGTGCTTACCTCATTGTCAGGCAGAAAATGGCAATCACAGTTGTAGGCTAACTATTTAAGGGACAGTTGTGCCCGTGTCGAGAATTGCGGTGCGCCTGCAGTTCCTCGTGACGTCACAGCCCAGCTGGTTGCCTCACTTGTACACACGCTCGGCGCAGCCTCAGTCGCAGCAGCTTTCGGCCGCGAGCAGGTGAGCGCTCCCTAGCTGGCGGTGGAGCGCGCGATCTGAAACAGCCTGCCGTAAGGGAAGGCGGGGAAAGATAGGGAAGAAAAATATAAAAATCAAAATAATTTAGAATATTATTTGTTTACTTCCAAAAGGATGGAGAAGCTGGTAGAAGCCGACCTCGGGGAAGATCAGTTTGGGTTCAGGAGAAATGTAAGAACACGGGAGGCAATACTCACTTTACGGCTTATCCTAGAAGATAGATTAAGAAAAGGCAAACCTACATTTCTAACTTTTGTAGATTTGGAGAAGGCTTTTGACAATGTTGATTGGAATAAACTCTTTCAAGTTCTGAAGCAAGCAGGAGTAAAATATAGGGAGTGTAAGGTTATTTACAGCTTGTACAAAAACCAGACAGCGGTTATCAGAGTTGAAGGGCATGAAAGGGATGCAGTGGTTGGAAAGGGAGTAAGACAGGGTTGTAGCCTTTCTCCAATGTTATTCAATTTGTACATTGAACAAGCTATAAGGGAAAGCAAGGAGAAATTTGGTGAAGGAATAAAAATTCAGGGGGAAGAATTAAAAACATTGCGTTTTGCTGACGACATAGTAATTCTGTCAGATACAGCAAAGGACCTGGAAGAGCAATTGAACGGAATGGACAGTGTACTGAAAGGTGCATATAA
The DNA here is from genome assembly GCA_026315105.1 of Locusta migratoria. NCBI lineage: Eukaryota > Metazoa > Arthropoda > Insecta > Orthoptera > Acrididae > Locusta > Locusta migratoria. Next base: position 457,553,006 of record CM048746.1, read on the forward strand.
GATGAACATTAACAAGAGCAAAACTAGGGTAATGGAGTGCAGTGTAAGAAAATCAGGTGATGCTGAAGGAATTAGATTAGGTAACGAAGCAATAAAGGAGGTAGAGGAGTTTTGTTACTTGGGCAGTAAAATAACAAATGATGGTCGCAGTACAGAGGATATAAAATGCAGAATGGCAATGGGTAGAAAAGCGTTCTTGAAAAAGAGAAATTTGTTAACATCGAATATTGATTTAAGCCTAAGGAAGTCCTTTCTGAAGGCATTTGTATGGAGTGTTGCCTTGTATGGGAGTGAAACATGGACGATAAACAATGCGGGTAGGAAGAGGATTGAGGCTTTTGAAATATGGTGCTACAGAAGAATGCTGAAGATTAGGTGGGTGGATCGCGTAACGAATGAGGAGGTACTGAACAGAATTGGGGAGAAAAGAAATTTCTGGCATACCTTCACTAAAAGAAGGGATAGATTGGTAGGACACATTCTTAGACATCAAGGAATTGTGAATTCAGCGTTGGAAGGAAGTGTGTGGGTTAAAAACCGCAGAGGATGACCAAGAGATGGATACAGTAAGCAGATTCAGACAGATGTAGGTTGCTGTTCTTATGTGGAGAAGAAGAGGCTTGCTCAGGATAGGGTACTGTGGAGAGCTGCATCAAACCAGTCTCCGGACTGAAGACCTCAACAACAAACACAACTATTGAATTATAATAACATATATATATATATATCCCCTTTTGGAAAATAAATTACAAATTCCCTGCCTTGCCCCATATGCGGGGTGACGGGGAACTACAATCAGTTCATCTCTAAAGCTGACATAAAGATTGGAATATTGGAATAAGGTTTCAGAACATGGTTTTGGGAATGGTAGAATTGTGAATTTAGGCCTATTACTATCACATAGTACACAAATGTGAACAGCCTCATCCTCGTCACTTTCTATGCCTACCCAAGAGTCGTGGCCCAAGCGTCCGCATCCAATTCACCGCATCCAGCCTCATTCACAGAAGTCGTAGCAGTGTAAACAGTCTTCACTCTCTTCCATAGTGTCATTCGACCTCAGTTTATTGTCTCCTGACCATGAAGGATTGTTTAAGAAGATAGTAACGCTCATTGCTTTTCCTTTGTCATTATTATTATTATGATTTGGGTAACATAGGTTCATTAAATTTCTTTGAGAAGAGTTTTCTTTTGGATGCAAAAATTTTCGGGGTTACTTTTGTTTTAATTTCTTCAGATAGTTCAATCTTATAAGAAGTTTCAGTTTAAATAATTATACCTAAGGCATAATTTGTAATAAATGAATAAAAGTTACAATAACGAATACTATTCTATATTATATGTATTAGACGTATAATGTACTTCTTCAGAACCAGTACCTAGGTGAACACATGATACGATAAGTACTTGAGGGTTGGGAAAATAGTAGGGGTAAACGGGGAAACTGCCCATCTTTCCCCACCCCGTCTTGCCTTCAAGCCTACTGTCAGGTTATGTCAAGCCTACAAGAAAACTATTTAGTGAAAGTTGACTACTGACACAGAAGTTTGTTGTTAATAAGACGTACTATTCAGTTATATATATATATATATATATATATATATATATATATATATATATATATATATATATATCGTCTGGCCAGATGTTCACTAAAACACACTTTAGAACTTCGAAAATTGTAAATTATTGCAAATCATCTATGAAGATGTAGAAAGTAGCATGGATGATAACAGATAATAAAGATGGTAACAATGGTAGGACGGTGTCCATTGTGAGGAAATAAAAAAATCTAGGAATAAGCACCATAGATGAAGCAGTTAGAGCGAAAAATCGTATATGGTGTGGGGTCATGTAACACACATCGGAGAAGCAAGTTTACCTAAGAGATGTGTACGGCAATAGAGGATAAGAGAAGTACCTACCTCGCAAAGCTCACGGAAACCGCCGCGACAGTGAGATCTAGCCATATGAAAAGAATGGGATCTGTGTGTTGATGAAGTTGACCTAGCTATACGCAGATGACAGCATTCTAACTGTATCTTACAGACTTTCTCCGTTTTACCCTCCTCCCCGTCTGCCGTGGCGGAATAGTACCGATAAACCACTAAGAAGACCGTAAAAGGAACTGTGCAACAGTATATAAACAGGGTGAACCAAATCAGACGCTGCGATACCATGGAACTAATCCTTGTAGAGTATGAGTAGATGAACAACTCTGATATCACGTATACATATAGCTATTGAAAACTGTGAAACATGACATATGGCTAGTTTGAAAAATTTTAGGGATATAAAAAAAGGAAACAAATAACCTCAGTAAACATTTTCATTTTTTCAGTATAACCTCCGTATGTTCAGCAATGTTCTAACATGTTAATCACATCTCGAAAATTAAATTCCTTACTTCCTTAATATTACCTATCACGTATGGCTGTCAGTGGTTCAGTTAAAGATAATCTCCGTCTACCCAGGAAAAGTTTGAGTTCGGGGCCAAAATGTTAGCCCGATGCAGCCAAGTCAAGCGGATAACGTGAGTAAGGCAGTGGTCTTCGTTTTAGCAGCACGTCAACTTCCCTCAATGACGATTTTATTCCTTAAATCCTGAAATTTTTCACATATCTTTAGCTGAATTTTGTCCAGGACTTCAGTGTAGCATTTTCCCTTAATTTTTTGACCTGTCGGTAGGTAAAATTATGACGCAATTTGGACAGTTTTTCAATGTTGACTGGAACCCTCTCTTCCTAATTGGATACTTAAATGTAGAAAGGTGCTAAATGCCAAATTCATGACATGGTTTGAAAGGTGCAAGATACCGAAGAGCGTCACATATGAACAGGACTGTGTCCATCGAGTATTCCAAGTGGTTACACTTTCCACCAGTAGATTGCAATAGTGCTAAGTTGCTCAGTTGCCTGCTGATTTCATAAGAATGGTGCAATGTGCAATTCGGATGTGTTTCTTTCACTTTGATGCTGTGATAAGTGTATGCAAAGACTTCTCTCCTTTATTGTGAATCATTGCTCTTCAACTTGTAGGTGTTTATTAACTGCATAATATTCCGATTATGTACAATCACATAACATTGTCATGTAAATCAAATATTATACACCTACGTATTATTTTTAAACCAATTTCTATATATGTGATGTCAGTATATTAGGGAATGGCGGATGAAAGCCATATAGGTAAGAGACGGAGGAAGAATGGGAATAATGGTAGTGGATCATTCTGAGATTAACAGAAGAAATGAAAGATGCCGTTGAATAGTTACATATTTCCAGTATTTCCAGCGTCCTCCGAAATAAATAAACAATAAAATAATAAATAAAAATTTTTGTTCTTTTTTCCTTTAGGTACTATGCAAATGTAGATTAAGGTAGAGTGAGCTGACGCCTGCATTGAATATAGATTTGTTCTATAAGCAAGATTACTCAACACAGGAAACCATTTTCCTCCCCTGTGCCGTGATAGAGAGGAGGAAATCGGCGACGAAGGCTTTTGTACCCAGCGACCTCTGCAAAATGGTCGAGGAAGCAAAGGTTGTTAGACTTTTCAAAGTAATTTCTATGAATACTTCTGACTTTTTTAATATTCATGCAGTGGCGGACGAGATACTCTCTACAAAAAGGGTGAACATTTCCAAATTCGTCAGCATTACATGTGATTCAACTGATGCACATGTGGGAATAAAAGAATGTTACACCAACATGGAAAGGACCGTAAGGTGCATGTGCTCAAAAATAGGTAAACATGCAAGAAAATTCAATCTGCTACCTTTGAATCTATTTCCTCAATCCATTCAATTACAGATGAAAATAAGAATGATTTAAAGCATTTGATACAGCATCTGGAAAGGAATTAGCATAAGGAATATTATTGTAAATCTATCGGACCAAACTGCGTGGTCATCAGTCCGTAGCTTACAAACTACTTAAACTAAGGTAAACTAACCTAAGGATAACACACACACACACCCATGCCCAAGGGAGGACTCGAACCTCCGACGGCGATCAACCGCGCGCTCCATAGCGAGGCGCCTTAGACCGCTCGGCTAGTCTACCGCGACAAAGAATATTATATGCAGCTCTGTGGAGAGTGACTAATAACTTAGCACCTACAATAATTTGATGGGACTTAGCACCTTTCATAAATGTTTATGTTTGAATTGCCTTCAGCACCAAACAATTCAAACAGTGTCATGAAGCCACCACTAATATATGATAAGATTCATTTGTAACATGTCAAAGTTTGAGGAATAAATAAGTAAAACTCTGCACTACAGACAGTTATTTTGCAATAACTTCAGTTCATGCATTTGGCACTTTGCACCTGTCTACAGTTAAGTATCCAATTAGCAAGGTAGCAGAGGTAAAATATAGGGACAGAAAGGTTATGCACAACTTACACAAACTAGACACCAGTTATAATGGTCGAAGGGCATTAATCTGATGCAGTAGTTGGAAAGTAAATAAGAGAAGTGTCCTATCCCCAAAGTTATTCAATTTGCGCGCTCGACAAGCTGTCTATAAAAGCCAGGAGAAATTTGGAAATGGAACTGAAGTTCAGGAAGAAAAAATAAAAACTTTGCAGTTAGTCGATGACAGCGTAATACTGTCTGTTATAGCAAAAGACATGGAAGAGCAACTTACCGGACTTAGCAGTGGGTGGAAACGAGAATATAAGGTACGGTGGTCGAACCTAATAGGATGCAAAATGGTAATGGCAGGAAAAGCGTTTCTGAAGAAGAGAAATTTTTAACATGAATATTAATTTAAATGTTAGAAAGTCTTTCTTGCAGGCATTAGCGTGGAGTGTTGCCCTGCTCGGGAGCGAAACGTGAACAATAAGCACTTCAGACAAGACGAGAATCGAAGCTTGTGAAGAATGCTGAAAATTAGATTGTAGATTGCATACATTGCAGACTAATAAGGCGTTATTGAACAGAATTGGGAAAGAAACAAAATTTTAACATAATATGACTAAACGAATGGATGGGCTGATAGGACAGTTTATGAGATATCAAGTACTAGAAGGATGGATGTGTGTATTTGTGTGTGTATGTGTGTGTGTGTGTGTGTATGCGGGGGGGGGGGGGGGGCTGTTAATATTCAAAGATGGAAGCCAAGACACAAGTAGCGTCAGCATCTTCTGTTTTGTCTCCGGTATGCAGATGGACCGTGGCGAGCAAGGATATGGACATAGGTTTATCACTGAAAGAATTGATTAGTCCACTTATACTTTTATTACAGGCGAAATGAATTAACTTTGCTGTGTTTGTGTTGGTAAAAAATTCTTCCTAACACAGTTCTGCAATGTATCATTAAGCGTACAGTTCTGCAAGGCAGTAGAATGCTCTTCCGGCTTGTGCTAAGACAGACTGCTGGCAAGCAAAGAGGTACAGAGACTGCGGGCACCCGCGGCGGCCGAAGTACTGTACAGCGACTTATCGCGTCGTCTTGTAGTGGCGCGGCGACTTGCGTGGACCGCCGGCGTTGTGGCGAATAGTGACGTCACATCTTCAAATGGGTGTGGGTTGCAGTCGTTATCTGGAGATGAAGACCCTTGTACAGCACTGAGCATCGTGGAGAACTGCGTCAAATCATTCTTCCGATTGATATCTACATCTACATACATACTCCGCCACCGTAAGGTGCTCAAAAATGTTCAAATGTTTGTATAGCTTATGCGACTTAACTACGGGGTCATCAGCCCCTAAACTTACAAACTACTTATGAACTAGCTACTACTAAGGACGGCACATATATCCATGCCCGAGGAGGGATTCGAACCCCCGACCGTAGTGGCCGTGCAGACCGTGACTGCCGTGCCGCAGTCCCCTCGGCCACAGCGGCTGGCTCGTAAGGTGCGTGTCGGAGGGTACACAGTACCACCACTAGGCAGTTCCTTTCCTATTCCACTCCCAAACAGAACGAGGAAAAAAGGAATGCCTATATGCCTCCGTACGAGCCCTAATTTCTCTTATTTTATCTTGGTGATCACTACGAGAAATGTAAGTAGGTGGCAGCAAGATCGTACTACAATCAGCTTCAAATTCCGGCCCTCTAAATTTCCTCAACAGAAATTCACGAAAACAACGTCGTCTTTCCTCCAGCGATCCCCAATTGAGTTGCCGGAGCATTTCCGTGACACTCGCGCACTGGTCGAACCTACCAGTAACGAACCTAGCTGCTCGCCTCTGAACTGCTTCTATGTCTTCCAATACTCAAGACGTGGTCGTACGAGCGTTTTATACGAGGTCTCCTTTATAGATGAAGTAAATGTTCCCAAAATTCTCCCAATAAACCGAAGTCGGCTGTCCGCCTTACAACTGTCCTTACATGTTCGTCCCATTTCATATCGCTCTGCAGTATTACGCCTAGATATTTGAACGACGCGACAGCATCAAGAAGCTCACTACTAATGCTGTATTCGGACATTATGGGATTGTTTTTCCTACTCATGCGCATCACCTTACATTTTTCTACACTGAGGGCACCAACTAGAAATTTTGTCTAACTCATCCTGTATGCTATTACAGTCAGCTAAAGACGACACTCTTCCATACACCACAGCATCATCAGAAAACAGCCACAAATTACAACTTACTCTGTCCATCAGATCATTTATATAGATATAAAATAATAGCTGTCATATCACACTCCCCCGGGGCACGCCTGACGATACACTCGTCTCTGATGAACACTCGCCGTCGAGAACAACGTACTGCGTTCTATTTATTAGGAAGTCTTCCAGCCAGTCACAAATCTGTGAACCTATTCCATAAGCTCGTATCTTCGTTAGCAGTCTGCAGTGCGGCACCGTGTCAAACTCCGTTTTGAAGTCGAGAGAAACACAATCCGCCTGTTGCCCATCCAAAAAAAAAAAAAAAAAAAAAAAAAAAAAAAAAAAAAAAAAAAAAAAATGTTTGTGAAGTCTATGGGACTTAACTACGGGGTCATCAGTCCCTAAACTTACAAACTACTTATGAACTAACTAAGACTAAATATCCATACCCGAGGGGGGGATTCGAACCCCCGACCGTAGTGGCCGTGCAGATCGTGACTGAAGCGCCTCAGTCTCCTCGGCCACCGCGGCCGGCGTTCCCCTTCATCCATGGCTCGCATAATGTCATGTGAGAAAAGGGCAAGCTGAGTTTCACATGAACGATGTTTCCTAACCCGTGCTGATTCATAGAAACAAGCTTTCCGTCTCAAGGAAATTTACTATATTCGAACTGAGAATATGCTCCAAAATTCTACAGGAAACTGATGTCTACGATATTGGCCTGTAATTATGTGGGTCATTTCTCTTTCCTACCTTATAAACGGGAGTGACCTGCGCTTTTTTTTCAATCACTAGGAACATTGCGCTGATATGGTCACAACGACAACAGCATGATTTCTTAATGTAATTCTCTGTTGTGTGGAGCCATGTTAAGTGGCAACAAACGTATGACAGTACGTGCGGAAGTACCGAACTGCCTATAAATAGCATCAGAAGTACAAACAGCCAGTACAAATGACGACTGAAAGAGGTAGTCTTCATTTCCAAGTTTTCGTTTGACTACAATCGAATGACATGCGAATATTTGACAAACCGACAAAAATTATCTTTTCTTGTACGTATTATACTTAACAGAACTGCATTAAGATTGTATCTTACACCGTCAAAAACTATCCCTTGTAGATTTGTTAGTCGGGGGCAGAAGAATAGTTCACCCACCCTCATTGTGTCACTACAGTCATCGGTGGCCAACTTACCTTTCGTAAATTGAACAGCGACTTATTCTCTTCTACAGAATTTCGTCCTTTACAATTTCTCAGAGGCTTACTTACGTTATCCAGCTGGAGGCAACGTGATCACCATTTTAAAAGCCAGCCTGCAAACTTTTTGAGCCGACGTATTTCACGTACTGTCGGTCGGTATTCGTCAGTTGCAGCAGAATGTGTGCAAACATGACATTTTTCAGGATTACTCTAAAATTGCTCGTATTTGTTCGGTATTCACCTGTATAATAGCGCAGTCTTTTTAGTAATTAATAACTAAGCAAAACGAAGTTAATTAATTAATGCTGCAGTATAATTGGATTAATTGCAATACACCTAATTACCTCCTATTACCCGAATATTCAAACGCAACCATTAATTAAAATAATGTCGAATTATTTTCGGCCCTTGAAATGGAGAGAATGATGGGGTCCGTCAAAAACGCAACTATACTGCGCCCTGCGTTAAAATAATCGCGGCAGCGCGGGATAACACGGCGTGCTCCGTTCCCGATCCTGTACCGTTCGTTAACCTGAAAATGTTGTACAGAGGTTTTGTAACTTTACTGTAAATGATACTTTATACGGAAAGGATTCTTATAAATGTAGAATCGAGAGAAAAGGTTGCATTTGTCAGTTACGGGTAACGATTGGAGTCCCTTTTCGTTTCCATTGTGATAGCAGTAAAATTTTTATATCCTAAAAAAAAAAAAAAAAAGAAGTACAGTGTCGCAACGCTACAGGTAGTTCTTTTTCATACACTCCACACCGTGCTGCGTAGTGGGCCCAATCAGTTAGGTAAATCGAGTTCATGGTTCACGGTAGTTCCAGGGGTACGACAAGCCTGTATCCTCTCAACACTGTTGTTCTTATTATTTATGGATGATATCTGTAAAATGATAGACATGCAGGTTGAGATTAAAATATATTTACTGTGGAAAACAGCCAATATAATCTTTATTCACATGACTGGTTTCCGCAGATTTAACTGCCATCTTGAGATATTTTGTTTTATTGACCAAATCACAAAGAAAAACTTTTAAAAACATACTAATTTACCGTCATTATTGATTGTATTATGATAAGCAAACAAGAATAGGTACGGTTTTTAAAAGTTTTTGTTTTCGATATGGTCAATAAAATAAATGATCCGAAACCGATGTTTAATCAACCGAAACCTGTCATATGAATAAAGATTATGAGCGATCTTGACTGTTTTTCATAATAAATTAATTGATCACCGCCCAACTATGAAAAACTTTTAGGAGACGATAGTGATGATAGCAGATTCGATTGAAAGGTAGGAATTTAATAACTGTATCAGGGATGTGAGGGTTATGAAATGTTGATCAGAATCTTCAAATCAGAACTAATGTCTGTGTAAGAGAGATTTAAACAGATTGAGTGACAATAGGAACAAAATTATAATAGGTGGTCAGTTTCAGGTAATTAGAATGTATTTTTTTTACAGGATGACAACATAGTTAAGGAACTGGAATCGATGTGTGCCAAGCTAATGTAGTAATCGCTGAGCTACATTCTACTCTCTCCTGCAAGAAGGAAGGCACTACCAGTCCACTGCTCAATCTTTCGACCAACTTTGTTGCATGGGAGTGAAATCTGGGTGGATACGTTGAGGTTACAGACATGAAACAGAACACTTAGAAGATGCGACAGTTCTACTAAAGAAACTGTCTATACTACCCTTGTGCGTCCTATTTCGGAGTAATTCTGCGCATCGTGGGATTTATACCAGGTGGGACTGACTAACGATGTGGAGAAAGTTCAGTGAAAGGCAGCTCGGTTTGTATTATTGCGGTATAGGGGGAGAGAGTGTCAGGAAAATTATGCACGATTTGGGGTGGAAATCATTAAAAGAAAGGCGTTATTATTTGCGGCGAGATCTATTTGTGAAATTTCTTTCACCAACTTTCTCCTCCGAATGCGAACATATTTTGATAGCACTCACCTATATATGGAGACATGATCATCATAATAAAATAATAATCGGAAACAGAAGAGATTTAGGTGTTCCTTTTTCCTGCGAGCTACGAGAATGGAACTGTAGAGAATTACCTTAAAAGCGTTTTGATGAATCCTCTGCCATGCTCTTCAATGTGAGTTTCAGAGTATCTACTAAGATGTAGAAAGTAGCAAGGATGATAGCAGGTAATAAAGATGTTAACAATGGTAGGAGGGTGTCCATTGTGAGGAAATAAAGAAAAACTGGGAATAAGCATCATAGATAAAACAGAGCGAAGAATCTTATATTGTGTGAGATCGTGTTACACGCAATGGAGAAACAAGTTTACCTAAGAGACTCATGTGTACGGCAATAGATGGTTGTAGAAGTCGAGGCATACCAAGGAAAAAGTACTTAGATTCGCTCAAGAATGATTTTGTAATAACAGACTTAAGATCAGACGAGGCATCAATGTTAGCATTGAATCGGGGCCATGGAGAAATTTTATAAACGGGTCTGTGCTCTAGACCGAACGTTGAAAGTCATAATCAGTCTTAAATGACGATGATACTGATTTGATTTAGTTAAGACGGTTTAAAAACAAGTAAAAGAACACGAGGGACTCTCTATGAGTGGAAAAATAGACCGACGGACCCAACGGTTGCAAAACGTCCACTACAGTCAGGCACAACCGGATTGGCTTCCATAAGACTGAGGTACTGCTGATGGTGAAGAAGTTGTACACCAGTCAGCGACCGAGTAGTTGGGGACGGGATTTGAAGTAGGCAAGATTATAGCAATAGCGGACGACAGCAATGACCAGCTGCTGAGGAGTTTTCAAAGTATGTGATGCCACGCCAGGACACGGGAGCAATCAGAATCTTATTGCAGGCAGTAGCGAGTGACGGGATAAACAGCGACCCTTAAAAAAAAAAAAAAAAAAAAAAAAAAAAAAAAAAAAAAAAAAAAAAAACTACAACCAGCCTTGAAGATGTTCTGTACATATGAGGGCGAAACTGTGGGTTTCAACCGAAAATTAGCTGGTGACTGCGTAGCAGTAAAACGTACCTTCAATAAAGACTGGGCATTCTGCAACTATTTAGAAATGGAACATTTTCTTTTATAAGGCAATTGCTAAATGTGTATGGAAATTGAATATACGTCTTAAAGTCCTTTCTTTAATCCCCCTGCCACTCACTTGCCTATTTCTTATCTTTATCTGTTAGACTACTCTCTCTATTAGCGAGATGAAAACCTGGCGTTCCTTGGGTATTTAACAATTCCAATATTCACTCAGTCCATGTACTCCTTCCTCTTCTCTCTGGCTACCTGCTTCTGCCTCCTTCTCTACCGCCATCTCCTCCCCTCCTTCTCCTCCTCCCCTTACCGCATCATCCCATTCGTCCCCCAATTATTACCCCCTCTCGCTCTATGCCAATCTCCTCCCATCTCCTCTCTGTTCAATTGCTTCCTCTCCCATATATGAAAAATTACCATTGGACGCCACTCCCATGAACCACAGACATTGCCGGGGTGGGGTGGCTTGCGTGCCTCAACGATACAGATAGCCGTACCGTAGGTGCAACCACAGCGGAGGGGTATCTGTGGAGAGGCCAGACAAACGTGTGGTTCCTGAAGAGGGGCAGCAGCCTTTTCAGTAGTTACAGGGGCAATAGTCTGGATGATTGACTGAGCTGGCCTTGTAACATCAGCTAATGTGGCTTTGCCACACAGCTACTGCGAGCGGCTGAAAGCAAGGGGAAACTACAGCCGTTACCTTTCCCGAGGACATGCAGCTCTACTGTATGAACATAATGATGATGGCATCCTCTCGGGTAAAATATTCCGGAGGTAAAATAGTCCCCCATTCGGATCTACGGGCGGGGACTACTCAGGAGGATGTGATCATCAGGAAAGACAATACTGGCATTCTACGGGTCGGAGCGTGGAATGTTAGATCCCTTAATCGAGTGGGAAAATTAGAAAATTTAAAAACGGAAATGGATAGGTTGAAGTTAGATATAGTGGGGGTTAATGAAGTTCGGTGGCAGGATGAACACGATTTCTGGTCAGGTGAGTACAGGATTATAAATACAAAACAGTTGGGGGGATCACAGGAGTAGGATTGATAATGAATAAGAAAATAGGAATGCGGGTAAACTACTATGACCAGCACAGTGATCGCATTATCATTGTCAAGATAGATACGAAGCCAACACCGACAACAGTAGTACAGGTTTATATGCCAACTAGCTCTGCCGAGGATGAGGAAATCGAAGAAATATATGAGGAGCTAAAGGAAATTATTCAGACAATTAAGGGAGACGTAAAACTTAATTATTAAGGGAGACTGGAATTCGGTAGTAGGACAAGGAAGGGAAGGGAAGATAGTAGGTGAATATGGTCTGGGCAAAAGGAATGAAAGAGGAAGCCGCCTGGTAGAATTTTGCACAGAACATAATTTAGTTATAACAAACACCTGGTTTAAGAATCACAAAAGAAGGTTGTATACGTGGAAGAGGCCAGGAGACACCGGGAGATACCAGATAGATTTTATAATGGTAAGACATAGATTTCGGAACCAAGTTTTACAGTGTAAGACATACCAGGGGGCAGATATAGGCTCTGACCATAACTTGTTGGTTATGAACTGTAGGCTGAAACTGAAGAAACTACAAAAAGGTAGGAAAATAAGGAGATGGGACCTGGATAAATTGAAGGAACCTGAGGTTCTTAAGAATTTCAGGGGCAGCTTTAGGCAACAATTGACAGAAACAGGGGAAAATAAAACAGTAGAGGAGGAATGGGTAAAATTGAGAGAAGAAATAGTGAAGGTAGCAGAGGACAAAATAGGTAGGAAGGAAAGACCTACAAAAAATTCTTGGATATCACAGGAGATACTAAATTTAATTGATGAAAGGAGAAAATATAAAAATGCAGTAAATGAAACAGGCAAAATGGAGTACAGACGACTAAGAAATGAGATTGACAGGAAGTGCAAAATGGCTAAGCAAGAGCGGCTAGAAGGCAAATGCAAGGATGTAGAAGAATGTATAAATAGGGGAAAATAGATACAGCCTACAGGAAAATAAAAGAAAGATTTGGAGATAAGAAAAACAGTTCTATGAATATCAAGGACACTGGTGGAAAACCAGTTCTCAGCAAAGAAGGGAAAGCTGAAAGGTGGAAAGAGTATATAGAGGGGCTCTACAAAGGAAATGAACTTCGAGACAATATTGTAGGAAGGGAAGGGGATGTAGATGAAGATGAAATAGGAGATACTGTACTGAGAGAAGAATTTGACAGAGCCCTGAAAGACCTAAGTCGAAACAAGGCCCCTGGAGTAGATGATATTCCCTCAGAGCTACTGAAGTCTCTGGGAGAACCAGCCATGACAAAATTGTTTCACCTGGTGTGTAAGATGTATGAGACAGGTGAAGTACACTCAGACTTTAAGAAAAATGTTATAATCCCCATTCCAAAGAAAGCAGGTGCAGACAGGTGTGAAAACTAGAGAACCATCAGTTTAATGAGTCATGGTTGCAAAATATTAACACGAATTATATACAGAAAGATGGAAAAGCTGGTAGAAGCCGACCTCGGGGAAGATCAATTTGGGGTCAGGAGAAATGTAGGAACACGGGAGGCAATACTCACTTTACGGCTTATCCTAGAAGATAGATTAAGAAAAGGGAAACCTACATTTCTAGCTTTTGTAGATTTGGAGAAGGCTTTTGACAATGTGATTGGAATAAACTTTTTCAAGTTCTGGAGCAATCAGGAGTAAAATATAGGGAGCGTAAAGTTATTTACAACTTGTAAAAAAACCAGACAGCGGTTGTCAGAGTTGAAGGGCATGAAAGGGATGCAGTGGTTGGAAAGGGAGTAAGACAGGGTTGTAGTCTTTCTCCATTGTTATTCAATTTGTACACTGAGCAAGCTATAAAGGAAAGCAAGGAGAAATTTGGAGAAGGAATTAAAGTTCAGGGTGAAGAAACAAAAACATTGCCTTTTGCCGACGACATAGTAATTCTGTCAGATACAGCAAAGGACCTGGAAGAGCAATTGAACGGAATGGACAGTGTGCTGAAAGGTGCATATAAGATGAACATTAACAAGAACAAAACTAGGATAATGGAGTGCAGTGTAAGAAAATCAGGTGATGCTGAAGGAATTAGATTGGGAAACGAAGCAATAAAGGAGATAGATGAGTTTTGTTACTTGGGCAGTAAAATAACAAATGATGGTCGCAGTACAGAGGATATAAAATGCAGAATGGCAATGGGTAGAAAAGCGTTCTTGAAAAAGAGAAATTTGTTAACATCGAATATTGATTTAAGCCTAAGGAAGTCCTTTCTGAAGGCATTTGTATGGAGTGTTGCCTTGTATGGGAGTGAGACATGGACGATAAACAGTGCGGACAGGAAGAGGATTGAGGCTTTTGAAATATGGTGCTACAGAAGAATGCTGAAGATTAGGTGGGTGGATCGCGTAACTAATGAGGAGGTACTGAACAGAATTGGGGAGAAAAGAAATTTCTGGCATACCTTGACTAAAAGAAGGGATAGATTGGTAGGACACATTCTTAGACATCAAGGAATTGTGAATTTAGCGTTGGAGGGAAGTGTGTGGGGTAAAAATCTCAGGGGAAGACCAAGAGACGGATACAGTAAGCAGATTCAGACAGATGTAGGTTGCCGTTCTTATGTGGAGATGAAGAGGCTTGCTCAGGATAGGGTATTGTGGAGAGCTGCATCAAACCAGTCTCCGGACTGAAGACCACAACACAACACACCATTGGACGCCTTTAATTGGCTCTCAGACTAACTGGTCGGTTGTATTTGCAGTCCCTACATAATGATTTGAATCTTGAGCATCTCCTAGAAGACATCCCACTTCATTTGGTTGCGACGCATTGGTTTCAGCACGATGGTGCTCCACCCCATCATTTTAGAAGGGTTAGGAAATATCACAACAGTGTGTACTCTGAAGCTGGATAGGACATTGTGCTGGCCGCGGTGGCCGAGGAGACTAAGGCGCTCCAGTCACGGTCTGCACGGCCACTACGGTCGGGGGTTCGAATCCCCCCTCGGGCATGGATATTTGTGCCGTCCTTAGTTGTCGGTAGTTCATAAGTAGTTTGTAAGTTTAGGGACTGATGACCCCGTAGTTAAGTCCCTTAAGCTTAACAAACATTTGAACATTTGAACATTTGATAGGACATTGTGCTTGCATTCGATGGCTAATGAAATCACTTGATTTGCAGAAGGGTTTACGAAAGGTAACCGAAAACCCATGTGTTTTAAAAGAGCGAAAAATATGCTTGGGCTTCAGTATTCGCAGAAATGTTAGAAGGTGTTTAATACCCAGAGGCCCTTACATCAATGCATCCAACAAAACTGACATGTGTATGAACATTTGTGATACGAATAATCTATACATCTTATAAAATAGGCTATATGTGAGTATGAGTGTATGTATATTCCACATTTCCTCCTGAACTACTGGACCGATTTCAACCAAACTTGGTACACATGTTCTTTACTATCAGGCAATAATGGCTCTCGAGATAAGAACCACCTACGACACATACCTAACGAGATATGATGTCATAAACAATGACGGTCTTGAAAACGGACGCATCATGCGCTAATATTCCATATCTGCTCCCAGAGGATCGATGTCAACCAAATTTGGTACAGATATTCTTTCACTAAGGAATGATTTGATATTGAAAAAAGTGCCTACGGTACATAGTTCATACGATACCACGTCATAAACAGTGAAAACTCCCGCATCTTGCGGCGTGTGATTTTATTCGTCAATTACTTGACAATGAGAGCACTTAGTGACTTGCAATAAACTTTTAACATATTTACAAATCTTTAGGAACCTTTTCCTCGCTGACAACTCCAACAAAATGACAAAAGGAAAAAAAGTTTATCGCTTCGATTCTGGTGCCCCTCCTAAACCAGGCAAGTTTTCTAGCGATAAGCTTTAGGGCCAGTTACAATGGTAAAGTGCCGGTCTTTAGACAATATATATACTATATAAATATACACGAGGGTTGGAACTTGAATAGTTTTAAGTATTTATTCACTACCCATACAAAAGCGTTACACGTTTGCACCTGTTTCTGTTCTGTAAAGTAGACATCATAGTCGTGAAGTACCTGTTGCCAGCGATGTGGAAGGCGTAGAATACCGTTAGGACAACGTCTTCTGTTGATGGCGTGAATGCCGGCCGCGGTGGCCGAGGAGACTGAGGCGCTCTAGTCACGGTCTGCACGGCCACTACGGCCGGGGATTCGAATCCCCCCTCGGGCATGGATATTTGTGCCGTCTTTAGTATAACGTAATTGATAAGTAGTTTGTAAGTTAAGGTACTGATGACCCCGTAGTTAAGTCCCATAAGCTTAACAAACATTGTTTTGGCGTGAATGGAGCGGTTTACTGCATGTCGAATCTCTGCAACAGTTCTGAAGCAAATGCCAGGTCTTCGTTCCTTCATCTTCTGAATTAAATCAAAGTCACAAGGGCTTACGTCTGGGGAGCAAGGTGGATGGTACAGTACTTCCCAATCCCATCGACTGAACAGAGCAACCATAGAGTGCGCTGTATGTGCATTGTTGTGAAAAATGATGGGTGGGTTGTGCAGAATGTGTTGCCGCTTCTTTCGCGAAGCTTAAGTCTTTTTCAGTTTGATTTGATTCCGGAGATGAAGGAACCTCTTCGTGGCATTCGCTTCAGAAATGTTCCAGAGAATCGATAGGCAGTAGACCGCTCCTTTCGCACCATCAACAGAATAGGCTCTGCTAACGGTGTACTAGGCCTACCACATCTCTGGCAACGGATTTTACACAACGCTGGTTATCACTATTTAAGTTCCAACCCTCGTAGATGGAAATTTTGTGGAAGCTTCTGGACTTGGCAATAAGAATGAAAGAAGAGAAAGATTAATCGATTTCTGTAACGAATTCAAGAGGGGCAAGAAATACATGGAAAAATTCTGGAGACACAGAAAGGTTCGAACTGGGTTACCTAATGATGAAACAGATAATCTGATAACAATTGCCGGCCGCGATGGCCACGGGGACTGAGGCGCTCCAGTCACGGTCTGCACGGCCACTGCGGTCGGGGGTTCGAATCCCCCCTCGGGCATGGATATTTGTGCCGTCCTAGTTCGTAAGTAGTTCATAAGTAGTTTGTAAGTTTAGGGACTGATGACCCGTAGTTAAGTCCCATAAGCTTAATAAACATTTGAACATTTGATCACAATTTAGTAATGATAAAGATTTGACTTACGAACCTGTTTGATATGGAAGAGAAAAATTATTCAGCTGATTGGCGAAAGAAGAAAGGCCAAAAACGTGCACGGAAATTCGGGAATACAGAAGAAGAAGTCAAAGTGATATAATAGGAAGTTCCATGAAAATGCGAAGAAATCGAAAACGAAATGGTTGGAAGTACTAATTCAACAAGCAGTCAAGTCAAAGCAGCGACGAAATTGAAGCCAAGTGTGTTAAAATTATGAATGCAATAGGAATTCCAATGTTAATATTATAGGAGCGAGCTATTGGTGAAAGAGTTCATCGTAGACCTCTATTAGTCGGAAGACTTGGCTGATTATTTGTTGGGTTAAGAAATATGGTGTTGATACGGAAGTCACAGGAGATCCAGTATTCGACTTGGAATTCTAGAGAAACCTGGAGAACATCTACACTTACATATTTACTCTCCAAATCACATTTAAGTAGCTGACATCAAATAAAACAGAATACACAGATAACATTCCATCGGAATGTGCACGGTCTTTGTGGGAAATGGAAATTGAAAGGATATTCAAGTTGTTGTTTAGAATCTATCAAATAGCGACATATAAGAACTTTCGGAAAAAATATCCAGACAATTCCGAAGATAGCAACGGATGACACGGGTGCGACTACGGGAAAATCTGTTTGACAACTCACGTCCTAGATACTGACGAGAGTAATATAAGGAAGAATGGAAAGATGACTGAGGATTTGTCAGATGTCGACAATTTGGCTTTAAGAAATGCTAAGGCACCAGAGTAGCATTCGTGATATTACACCTGATAATGGAAGTAAGGCTGAAGGAAAGCTATGAAAATTTCATAACTTTTTTGTAATTAAGAAAATAGTTTGACAAAATAAATTGGTGCACACGCTTTAAAAAAAAAAAAAAAAAAAAAAAAAAAAAAAAAAGAGAGAGAGAGAGAGAGAATTGGAGTAAGCTATAAGGAGAACGGATACCAAGGAGGAGGAACAAGACTGAATGACGAAGGACGAAGTCCTCCGATGAGAAATGGGTGTAAGCCAAGGGATGCAGTCATTCTACGCTAACGGTATGGCGGTGAAAGAAGAATACTTTCTTCGCAACTCTTTTATGTATGCTTCTCGCCTTTGCCTGCGTCCCCACCCCCACTCCCTCATTTTTCGTCATTTGGAGTCTGTAAAGATACAATGATTTTGGTATTTGTCAGAAGTGTTGTACTTAATACTATATGTCCTGAAGATGTCAAACTATAGTAAATACAGATAATGTTTTGTGTAGCACTCACCTAATTTACCAGAAAACAGTTTTTGTACAGCACTAAGCTATTTAAAATTCTATCATAAAAAGAACCCTCACAGAGGGAGTGACTGTGTGTGTGTGTGGAGAGAGGGAAGCAGAAAGACAGCATCGCCATCTGGCGGATTTTCCGCACAGTGACTGCTTGTTAAGCAGACTTCAGCGTGCACTTTAGCATGCTATAGAGATGTTCTGGGATGAATTGTAAACATCTTTTATGTATGACATATATTTTCCGCACAGTGACTGCTTGTTAAGCAGACTTCAGTATGCACTTTAGCACGCTATAGAGATGTTCTGGGGTGAATTGTAAACATCTTTTATGTATGACATCTGTTTTTGACACTAATAGTTTTAAGGTGAATTATTTAATTTTTAAAAGTTTTGGAGAGTATAAAGCTAATTTACTTATTCGTTGTTTTTATCAAAGTATTGAATGGACAGTTAAAATTATTTCAAAAGTTCAAGAGTGGCATAAAAATTCAGGGGATAAGGATATCGATTGAAAGATCCACTGATGAAACTCCTAACCCCAAAAGCTGTGAACAATTACTGGATGTGGTGAAAGGAATGAATAATCTGCTAAATATTGAATATGGAGCGCTAACTTGGAAGTACAATAACCTACGACAGACGAAGTAAGGATGACGTGATAGGACATTAATTTCCAAAAGGAGTCTACTGGTATCAACTATTGTCCTTAAGATGAGGAATAATCTCTGAGAACGTATGTTTGTAGCACACCTTTGTACGGAAGTGAAACATGGAAACCGGGAAAACCCGGAACAGAAGAGAATCTAAGCATTTAAGATGTGGTGCCACAAACGAATGTTGAAAATTAGGTGGACTGATTAAATAGCGAATTAAGAGGTTCGCTGTAAGAACGGCGAAGAAAGGACTACGTGGAAGACACGGACAAGAAGAAGGAACAGGATGATAGGACTTGTTATGACATCGGGGAATGGCTTTTGTGGTTAAAGAGAGATGGAGGTGTAGAAAGATAGTTAATTACTTTTCCTTTGCTGTGCTATGATAGATACTTTATTACTTCAGCTACCTAAACTTTCTACTTCTCTGCTGGATGTTAATACCGAAATATTTCGTTCCATGGTGTCACTTGAGTTTATATCATCATCCTTTACTTTATACAGTAGTATATTACTCTGTTAGGCGATTAGTAGACTGGTTTATGCCTCTGTTTGGAAGTTAGTGTGGGTACTGGTTTTGCATACTCTAAATTCTGTTTTCTCTTACGATTACTGTAGTATAGACTCTTACATCCCATAACTTTTTTTCCTTTTCTCTTTACGCCCACTACATGTTTTATCCAAAGATTAACATATTAACAACTTAGTTTACGAGTTCTAGCATAATCTCTGGACTTGAAGTTCAGTGTCATTACACAAAGCTCTAAGTAAAAATACAGGGCTCAATTAATGTAAGTAACTAAAAAAATATGAACTTAATGCTTTGTATAGTTCCTTGTTTTATCAAAATGCAGCAGAGTAGCGTCTTAATATTTTCTCAATTTTCAAGAAGGCTTAACATACACTGTACTTCTTGTTCCTTTAATTCTGTGATTCTACTGCGAATTCTAAGTAATGATTGTAACTGTTTCTTCTACAGATGCCCGAAGAAGGGCAATAATTGCTCGAAATCGGCTGTGAATAAATCTGCAACCTAGCAACTGGTGGCTGTTTTTTCTAACCGAAGAAATGTTGGGGAAGCGAAAGAGCCGCGGTGGAGTAGCCGAGAGGCAGCCGGGCGCGCCGTGGCTCAGCGCGCCCGGTCAGAGGGCTGAACGCCCTCTGTAATAAAAAAGCTGAGCCAATAAGACGTCGAACAAGAACGAACAAAACGATCAGCGTCCGCAACAAAGAGAACTACCTATTGCTCGCCGTCGAAGGGCATGGGGGTGTGTGTGTTGTCCTTTTAGGTTAGTTTACCTTAGTTTAAGTAGTTTGTAAGCTACGGACTGATGACCATGCAGTTTGATCCGATAGATTTACAAACATTTGAATTTTTTTTTTCAGGAAATGACTGAGGACACGGGATGCAAGTACTGCTGTAGAATGAAGAGGTTGGCCCAGGAGAGCGTGGTGGGAAGCGTCCAACCAGCTGCACGCTGGTCCATTTGTGGCAAGCGACAACACTTTTGCTGCGCAGAAAGAGAAGGCCGCGGCTCACTACGCCCTAGCGCCATCCAGTGAACTTGCGATGGAGGCCTGTGTGACGTGTCGTGACACGTACTTGTTGTGAGGCCCTGTATCTAGACAGTGTTGGCACAGCCCACTACGCCCTAGCGGCCAGCCATTCAGGTACGCGATAGCGACCTGCTCTGCGTGACGCCACGGTTTTGTAACATTACTGGTAGTACTCGTGGGGTCCTGTTTCGCCAAACTCAAAACAGCGTCACATGACACATTAGGACGTAATTATGATGCGCAATGTACATTAATCACACTCTCCAGAGAATGCGGAATGCATGGGTAGGGGGCTTTCGGACGATGCAGGTATTAGGACTTATTCCTGTCCACGCGTGAAGTGTTGTCTGCATAAGGCGAACTAGACGTGAAAATGACTGAAAAATCGAAAAAATGCACCCATCTGAAAAACAAATTTCTCTCGTTTCCAAAAATGTATGATTTATTTAATTTTAAATAGTTATTAAAGGGTAAAACGCTCTTTGAACAAATATCTGCATACTAGTTATTCCGATTCTTTAGGCAAGGAATGAAAAAAAAAAGTTCAAATGTTTGTTTAGATTATGGGACATAACTACGGGGTCATCAGTCCCTAAACTTACAAACTACTAATAAACTACCTTATACTAAGGACGGCACAAATATCCATGCCCGAGGTGGGGATCGAACCCCCGATCGTATTGGCCGTGCAGACTAGGCAAGGAATATCACCATAAACATTCCATGCCTGCCACAGTGCGGGAAACAATAAAGACAATATACATAGACCTTGCAGATATATATAAAAAAATTACTTAGCAAATGTCTACATGGACGTACACAAAATTCTAATGAGAGTTGCAAAAGCTGCGTGTGGCAACGAGTACCGAAAACATAGTTTGCTGGATAGGTAGAACTCAAAATAGGTGTGATGGATGCTATGATCTGTTTCAATGATGGTGTAATTAGCAGGACAAAAGTAATGGACAGACAACCAACCAGGAAATAATATGATAACTGCTCTGACTGCCATAGATCGTCAGCTACTAGTTGAATCCATCACTAAAGAATCCAGAGTAAGGAAAACACTCCTGAGAAAGTCTGCAGGGAATAATGAAGCAACGAGACAGCTAGATTATGCTAATGGAATGTTCTGAAAGAGGCATAAGACGAGTCAAAAACACTGTGAACATTCTTTTCTCATTTTCCCGAAACTGCAATTTCTGAACATTGGGTATATATCTTCAGGTGGTTGTAGCTATGTTCACCAAATTTCTCCCAACTAAAGAGTGGGACAGTATCTCTGGAAATGATCTATATCTGTCATTCTGTATATAATTTTAACGGTTATTTTTAGACAAAATAGTAATGAAGTGTAATAAGGGTTTTCCTATTTCCTCAGATGTACTCCAAACTACAAAACAAGAGGCATAATGTTTCATTAAGAACGTTGAAAGCAGCCTAACACAGTCTAAACGCTATTAGAGTGACGATGCACCAGAAAATGGTTCCAAAATGCGAACATGTATTATAAAACCCCTATTAGGCAAAATATTGTAGTTCTTAAACTATAAAGATATTTCAATAAATTTCCCATTACAGATTGAGTTAACATCATTCAGTGTTGGTACAAAATCTCAACTTCCTCCGTATTGTAGGTCGAGAGTAATGTCCACCGAAAGCATGGTGTGAAAATGCAGCCAGTTCACGTGCAGGTCCACTTAAAAGCTTCTGTGTTGCCCCGCAATAGGTCTAACACAGACCTCATATATCCTATAGGCAAGCTACTTCGGTGTTCGCAGTAGATTGTTGAATCCCTCACTTACAGCTTTTTCCTCGCGATTTGTTAATAGGCTTCCCGGCAATAATTTGCATCTGTTCTCCAGCATTTGGTAGTTAAGTTCCTTCGACATCTTCGAGACGCTCTCCTGTTGGCCGAACAAAGCTTTGACCACTAGTGCGTCTGTGTTCAATATACTATGTTACTCATATTTGCTAAGTGTACCACTGAATAGTTTAGAGTGTTATATCAACAATCTCCTCTGTAGATTGATCTGATTTTCTTAGCATTCCATTAATGAGTCGAAATATGTCACCTGATATACCCAACACTGAAACTACGCGATCGTTTCTTTTCATACCGTTGCTCACAGTTGTATTACTAAAAATGTTATTGTAAAACCTTTCTAGCCGGTATCAGGCTATCTTCTGGTGGTCGGACATGATAGCCATAAGCATCAGAAAACATAATGGCGGAAGTAGATATGTCCATCGGAGCTGTACAGAGTATCCCATTTGACCACCCAAAATGTCTCTGGAACAACAACAGCTATTGTAAAACGACTTTCATCGGCATCAATGTAAGGCAGGGGCTCATGAATGTAAATATTTTGAAACACTCTAAAGCGAATGCCAATGTGTTTTAGCACAAAATTATGTGTTTTTAAATGGGCACCATATATTACTTCGTCAGCAATCTATAGCATGACAAACCACGTAAACAATCCTGCTGACAGACGAGAACCCTATAATGCTCAGGACGTGCGCTAGCCGCGCGTTTCGGGTATTTCGAACGTAAAATTCGCTTCAAAATATATCGGGATGTAATTGGCGTATTGCGATGCAATTAACGACATTGTTTATGGGTTTTGTCATGAAATAGATTGCTGATTAAATAATATAGGGTGTCCATCTAAAAACACAATAAAATATTCAAATGTTTGTATAGATATGGGACTCAACTACTCTCATAATCACTCCCTAGGCTTACAAACTACTTTAACTTATGCTAAGAACAACAAATCCACCCATGCCCGAGGGGAGAATTCGAACCTGCGACGGCGAATAGCGGCGCGCTCCGCAGCTAGGCGCCTTGGGACGCTTGACCACTCCACCGCGGCTTAAAAACACATTAGATTGGTTTTAAAAAAGTATGCTTTCCCTTTAGAATGTTTCAAAATATTTACAGCCATGAGCTTTTGCCTTACATTGATACAGGCGAGCCGGCCGCGGTGGCCGAGGGGATTGAGGCGCTCCAGTCACGGTCCGCACAGCCACTACGGTCGGGGGTTCGAATCCCCCCTCGGGCATGGATATTTGTGCCGCCCTTAGTTGTAAGTAGTTCATAAGTAGTTTGTAAGTTTAGGGACTGATGACCCCGTAGTTAAGTCCCATAGACTCTACAAACAAACAAACAGATACCGGCGACAGTCGTTTTACAATAACTGTTATTTTCCAGAGATATTTTGTGTGTTCGAGATAAATGGGATACCCTGTAGACAAAAGAAAATTTGTGTCGCTATTTCGTGACTAAAGAAGATTTACATCGCTGGCCATCTAAAATGCAATACCAAGAACGACCGGAGATATGACAGCTAAAGTAATTTTGGTGCTCTCTGTGCAAAGATCACATGCCTGAAAATACAGCAACATGTATAGCTGAAAAGAATTGTTAGTTAATTAACATTTGAACGCAGATGTCAAGGAAGATGGAACGTCAACATGATAGTGGACTACTGCTGGATGATAAAAAGAGATGGTTCTCAACGAGTCCACAGCCGGAAAAGCCATTAAAGAAGCTTCGACAGAAATCAAAAGGGTTATTACAAGGACTTACGAGATTAAAGAGAAATGGAAGTGTACTGGATGTGTAGGTTAGAACATGATTTATAAATAAAATAAAATTTTATAACATTGGAAAAATGTGAAAGAGTGCTTACATTTTATTATACCCAAAAATACTCCCTTTTTTGTGAGAAAACCTGAAGTGATAGGAAAGAAAAAAATGCATCTTTGAAATCAGAGCTGAAAAGTCGACCTACATAAAGGCCAGTTATCAAATTTCAAACAACGTTCAAAAAATATGCTGCTAACCACATCAACATCAAACCTAGTCTATTGTACAACACCACACACAGTGTGGGAACAATTAGGAAAGTGATTTTAACGTCACATAGCGTACAAAAACAATATTACCGCTGAACACAACAACAAATCACAGAAATTATATAACAAGTGTTATAAACAAATCAAATATATAACACAAATCTGCCGCGGCGGAGAGGGCGAGCGCATTGAGGCGCTATGTTGCGATGCATGAGGCCGCTCCCCGTCGGGGTTCGAATCCCTCCTCGGGCATGGATGTTTGTGCCGTCTTTAGTATAAGCTAGTTTATAAGTAGATTGTAAGTTTAGGGACTGATGACCCCGCAGCTATGTCCGATAAGCTTTACAAACATTTGAACATTTTTTATAATACAAATCAAAGAAGCCATTTATCAGTTATCTACATCCTCCCCTCCCTTGTCTACCTCCAGAGGTAGGAGCAGCTGGACAGGCCTGGTGAGGCGTCTCCCATCGGCAGTGAAAAGGCTGGCTGTGGGTGGGACTCCATCGCTTCCTTTTCTCAGCTCCTGTATTCTTGCTTTCTTCCACATGCGACGAGGAAGAACCTCTTCTTTCAGAAGAACGATTTCTCCGATTCGGATCCTCGCCAATCCTCGATTTGCACATTTCACTTGGTGGAATTGCGCAAGAGGATGAAATACTCCTTGATCCAGAACTTCCAGAAATCTTCAGCAGTTTTCCGACAGACTGAATTTCCTAGTCAAGTTTGTTACCATCGGAGGCTCAGGTCCCGTTGGCTGCGTTCTACGTTTCTTCCCCTTGAGGAAATATACAAAATACGTTTCTTAAAACTTATAACTGAAAGTTAAATAATTGAGTACATTCACTACATACATGAAAACAATGATAGGAACATACCCAGTTTAGAAATTTTGAGCAGGATTATCTGGGAGATTTATTTCGCACACGCCCACAGATCTGGCATCTACCTCTTAAAACACACTGGTCGGTATTCAGGTTGACAACTTCGGTACATCTTTCTTGAAAGACAGAGCACTTCTTTTCTGCATTTCATCTGGCACAAGAGGATAATGGACACATTGCTGTATTCGTGGCGTAATTAAGTCCCAGCAAAATGACTCTATAAACACATGTCTTTCGATTACAGCCATTATTTGCTGCGTATATGCACAGTGCGTTTATTCCTGACAAGTTCAGGAGATCGAAGAGAAACGACGGTGGTCATTTCCTTGTGTTTCTTGTTACTGAATAATTAGCACAAATTTGAACCAGTACATCAATCCCCACTTTCGTCTGAGTTTAAAACGTCACTCTTTCCTCTGTTAGATGAGCATCCCTATCTCTTGAGAAATTGCTCTTTATTTTCTGAATATACTGAATTTATATTTTATAATGATATTGAGTATTACTGTATTAACAACATAATAGTTGCAGTGTGTCTACTCTGGTTTAGGATCTTTAGCCTTACCTTTTGGGTCAGGTAGGTGGCTCATTACACTTTGCTCTCTAGTGTTCACATTCTTCCATTGCACCTTTTTACCGCACTTAGTGTTTCTACAAATTGTTCGAAATAAGTATAGATCTCGCTTTCTTCATAATCACTATCTCAGAGCTATGATGCTCTGGCACTGTAGTGCTATTCTCACAGTCACTATCACAGTCGAGTGTCTTATCGTCTTCATCATACTGCTCCAGCCACTGTCTCTAACATTAGGGTCTAAACTTTTCTCCGTCGTAATACGAATTACAAACTTTTGTGAAAATAGAATTCTAAATAAATAAAGAAGCTAGGTGTAAAGTCACGTGGATATTGTACTTGAAGATACAAATAGTTTAAAAGACGTAATAAATAGTAATTATGTTGAAAGCATTAAATTTCCGAAGAAAAAATGGGGCAAAATTACTCACATCAATGGTCGCGTGGAAGATATGTGTCATCCAACAGAAAAAAAAACCTAAAGCACGTGCTGGCCAGATTTTGACTAACAGGCGTGGGTACAAAGGGCCTCAAATTTTTCTTCGCAGATTCCTGGTGCCTATTCGTCATTGCTGCCACAACAAATGAACAGTCGCAAATTCAAAACATATGAATGACTATTGCCATCCACCGAGAGTTAATGAGAAAGTCCAGATATGCACCCCATTTAACCTTTGCGGTAGCATGTATTGCCCTATTAGTCTATCACCAAGCACGCCTACCCATACGTTGATTGAAAATCGGTGTCGGTGGCCTCTTTCCTGAACTGTTTGGGGATTTACAGCACCATCTTGTACGAACCCTGTCTCATCTGTTAATAAAATCTAGAATGTAAACGAATTTGCTTATATCTGCAACTATGTGTCACGCAACCCTTCCTATTAAAACGTGTTTATCTCAGAAAGTATGCGTTTCTGAAACCATCCATTTATTTTTCTCCTTCAGGCAGTTTCTGAAGTCATTAGGATCTAAGCGACTCTCCGTAGTAATGTGATATCTAAACTTTTTTGAAAATAAAATTCCAAATAAACGATCTAGGCGAAAAGTCACTTGGATACAGTGTTTTGAGATACAAATAGTTAAAAAGACGTAATAAACAGTAATTACGATAAAATTATTAAATTTCGGAAGAAAGAACTGTGGCGAAATCATTTGAACCAGAAGTCGCGTGGAGGATATATGTCATCCAGCAGCGAGAAATGGCTACTAAACCCCGTGGAAGCCAGATTTTGACTAACAGGAGTGGGTACAATGGGCCTCCGGTCCTCCCTTCCAGACTCCTGGCGCCTCTTCGTCATTGCTGCATTGAACTTTCACAATTCCAAAACATGTGGGCCACCGGATGCCCAATTCGTGGCTCTATTAAGCTATCGCCAAGCACTCCTGCCCGTACACTGCTTGAGAATCGTTGTTCGTGGGCTGCGGCAGAGCGGATGAGCGCATTGAGGCGCTATGCTACGATGAGCGAGGCCGTTCCCCATCGGGGGTACGAATCCCCCCTCGGGCATGGATGTTTGTGGTGTCTTTAGTATAAGGTAGTTCATAAGTAGTTTGTAAGGGCTGATGACCCCGCAGGTAAGTCCCGTAAGCTTTACAAACATTTGAACATTTTTTGGTGTTCACAGGCGCTTTCCTCAACTGTTTGATTTACAGCACCATCTCTTGTGAAACTCTGTCTCATCTGTCTTGGAATGAAACGTCTTTGCTAATACCCGCAACCCTGCATCTCGCAACCCGTCCTGTAAACCCAAGTGTTTATCTGAGAAAGTTTGCGTTTATTGACCCATGGTCTTATTTTTCTTGTTTCGATCAGTACTATCACTTCTCAAAGTACTGGACAATTTTTTTTTCTTTCCTTTTTAACACCCTATACATACGACCGCCGATACTCTTTGGCAGTTCCACTGGATACAGTTCGAGGCGACAGAGCTCTTCCCTGCTCAACTTTATTTTGCAGACAAGCAACTACAAGGCCCTCCTCTGCGACGAACCATTTTCATGGTCGAACTGTGTCATTATTATTTTGTTTTTGAGTGATCACCTGTGCCATAAATCACCCTGAAAATTGCCCGCTCAGAACAAAGACTACGACAGAGGAACAAAGGCGGCGATATCAAACCGCAGGTTTCGAGAACGGCCAGGTGATCGAAGGCTCCCCCTATTTCTCCGGCCGGGCGGCACGAGGCGTGTGATAGGAAATATCGGCGACCGCCGAGGACCGGAGCACCGCGCTGCCGCGGGCGATCGGCAGACGGCCGCCGCTAAAAATCGTGCGACGCGACGCGACGCGGCGCCGACAAACAGAACTGCAATTAGCATGCAAAGCAGCCGGCAAGTGCGCCCAACCGCCGCCCTCCTGACGTAATCGCCGCGAAACATTATTTGCATAGACTCGGCGTATTTTTGTCGACGCTCGCGGCCGGCGCTCCGCCGCGCGGCGCAACAACCGAGTCCGCAATTCTGGCACAGGCTTATATGTAATTAGTGCTCCGGCCGGGGAGTGGGGGGAGGGGGCGTCCTAACCTGCCTCCCCCTCCGCCCCTCCTCCCTCTTCCACTCGTCGCGCCCCCTCCTCCCACCCCTTTCCCTCCCCCGGCGGCCCCGCCTCGTTCTGCTACCCGCCACCCTCTCCATCCTGCGCGCCTCATCCTGCGATCGTAATTAGAAAATGCCACGTTTAATTGCTAATTGAGTTTCTGATGCGAGGTCTAATTTTAATCACCTAATTACGCCGGTCGCCGGCAGACAACGGTCCGCGCTGTGTACTAATTATCATTAACATATCACTCCTTTAATGCTCGTTATCTAGCGCCGATGCTAATTAGCCCGATGATCTTGGCAGTCAGCGGGGCAGTCGTTCGCGACCTAGGTGCCTGTGCTAGGTCTCTGCTCGTCTTGGTAGTACCCACTGCGTTCGGCTCGGATCGTCATTACACCCCTATTTGCGTGGTCGGAGTATTACCTCTTGGCTTACGCACATTGCGAACCCGATAGACGAATCACCAAGTGGAGTGAACTGCGTAGATAAATTGGCGTCCCAGGAGCCCGCGCGGCGTCTCTGCTCGAATTGGTAGTACCGCTGTGTTCGGCTCGGATCGTCGTTAAACGTGTTCCCGATCTACGTCGGAGTATTACCTCCCGTCTTAAGCACGATGCGAACCCTATAGTAGGGACTGATGACCCCGTAGTTAAGTTCCATAAGCTCTACAATCATGTGAACATGTGAACCCTATAGACGTGTCACCAAGTGGAGCGAACTGCGGAGGTAAATTGGTAGGCTGAGGATCTGAACTGAGCTAGAAAACTGAATCAATTTATTCCTTCCTTTTATTGAGGAATTTCAAGAGCAATGAAGCCGCTGGAGGAACCAGAAGAATGCGCTCCCAAAGGTAGTGTTTTGTTCCCTCTACTTCTCAACCTGTATTTTTATTAATGTTTCCGAGACCTATCTATCTATCTATCTCTTTGTCCCTTCTCCCGCACATGCAGGGTCGGCAATGTGTTAAACGCGGATTTGGCATGTGTTAATATACATGAAAAAAGAACACCACGAATTCCTCGACCCAGCAAGGGAAATTTTATTGAAACGTTTTTCAGATTATATACAACACACTATCACGCAGGCAGAGCCATATGCACTTGAGTACTGTCACCAGACCGTGCGTAAAGACGACGTTAGTACCACCTAACTTGCTTTTCAATGTGTGCGTCAACTACTCTGGCCAGCAAGATCCCCAGTTCTGTCTCCAATTTACCATGTTTGGGACAACTGAGGCACCAGGTGGAAACTTCACGAAAGGCCATGCCACAAGATCACATTCGGCGCCTCTACGATCGTCTCCATGGAAGAATTACAGCTTGCATAGCTGCAGAAGGAGGATATACACGGTACTGGCGTCTACATTGCTCACGGCTTGGTGGCTGTACTCACCTGCATATAGCTCTGCCTGTGTGATCGTGTGTTGTATCCATCCTACATAATCTGCCAATAAAATTTCCCTCTGCTGAGTCGACGAACTCATGGTGTTCTTTTTTCATTTTCCATGAGTGTATTTAAAGGGTGCCCGGGTGCCCTTCCTGCCGCCACCCCATGCCCCCCCCCCTCCCCGGGGAGGAAATATGTACCCCAAAAGTCTGCGTATAGTGTTATATGAGTGTGGAAGTGTGAAGTGTTACGAAATGTTTGCGAATCGTCTAACTGAGGCGGAACTTGGGGACCAGCCCGGTATTCACCTAGGGGATGTGGAAAACCGCCTAAAAACAACATCCAGGCTGGCCGGCATTCCGACCCCTTTCGTTAATCCTCCGGGTGGATTCGAACCGGGAACAATACGCCTCCCCGTCCCGGAAAGCGGTGCGTTAGAACACACGGCTAATCGGGCGGGTATATATTTATCCGAGTCCACAAGGCACTATATCACAATACAATTTTGAATATTAACTTACGATCTAGTATAAATAAATTACTAACAAATCTGTTGGTCCAGTACTCTGCCACCAGAATGGCATTGTCATTGGCAGTGAACAAGTCTAGCACGTTACAATGTAAACTAAGAATCTAGCACACAAGCAAGTGTTCATAGTCCTCTCACCACACTCACGAAGTTCATCGTCATCGGCACCTCACTTCTTCATATTGCTTTTGCACTTTGTCACTCCGGTTCTCAGCCTGTTGATGTTCTTCCAGGTCGCGTACAGGAGCTGGCCTCCTGCAGGTAGCTTCTCTTTCGCTGTCCACGGTCTTCCCTGGTGACTTGGCTCTCCATTGCTCATTTCGACGAGCTACTGCAGTGATGGAATTGATGAAGTTGTAAGAAGGTAACTTTTCCTCGACTTCAGTCTTGATGGGAGAAGCTAGATTCCAAACATTAGGGACCTGTTTCTTCTTTTCAATCTCCGCTGCTACCTGTCTCCTTACATCTGGTGGTGCTATTCCGATGAGTTAGAAAATATTACTGACAGGAGTTGGTCTTAAACATAATGTGACTATGCGGCCTGTCTCATTTAACGCCACGCAACTTGCTTAGCATGTGCAGAGTTCCGCCATACTGAAGCCGCGTACTCTGCTGGAGAGAAACACAGGGCGAAAGCAGATGTACGGATTACGCTAGGCTGTGCTCCCAACTTGGTGTTCGTGAGGTTGCGAGTAAGATTGTTCCTGGCGCATACCTTCTGTTTGGTGTCCATGCAGTACTCTTTGGAAGTTAAAGAGCGATCCAGCTTTACCTCCCAAGTATGTTGGGTGATCACTGTGATCTAAATTGCATCCTTTCCAGATCATTGTGCCGTCCCGACTCCTGTTTCTTCGATTGACCCTGTCCTTGATTTAATACTGGCTCAAGTATCATCGATCTCTCTGTGCGTCCAGCCGGCCGAGGGGACTGAGGCGCTTCAGTCACGGTCTGCACGGCCACTACGGTCGGGGTTCGAATCCCCCCTCAGGCATGGATATTTGTGCCGTCCTAGTTCGTAAGTAATTCATAAGTAGTTTGTAAGTTTAGGGACTGATGACCCCGTAGTTGAGTCCCATAGGCTTTACAAACATTTTTTCTGTGCGTCCATCGCTCATGGCGCTATTTCATCTATAGCGCGTCAATTGTCTTCTGACGTGTGTTTTCCTTGCCGCGTGTGGCGCGACGGTGGCGCCCATGCCATATTAGCCCGGAAATTACTAAAAAAAATTTTGCCGTGGGCATAATAGCCCGGAAATTTTTAGTAATTTTGACCATTCCGGCCGTGAAAGTTTACATTTTACATCAGAGAGAGTGTCAGGCAGTGGGTTTGATACGTTGCATGGCATCGCCAGGGTCGAGTTATTTTGATTAAGAGGCCGTTTGTGGCCGGGCCCGGCTTGTGTATCGAAGTTGTTTTGGGTGGCACTCTGTCTGTCCGTGAGAAGCCATGCATGCCATGAGCTGAAGAACTTGCTCCGGAGAGGCCTTTCTGTCAAGTTATAGCCGGCCGCGGTGGCCGAGGGGACTGAGGCGCTCCAGTCACGGTCTGCACGGCCACTACGGTCGGAGGTTCGAATCCCCCCCCCCCTCAGGCATGGATATTTGTGCCGTCCTTAGGATAAGCTAGTTGACCCCGTAGTTAAGTCGCATAAGATTTACAAACATTTGAATATTTGTCAAGTTATAACAGCAGCTCGGCGCGGGCTGTTTACTTCGTCTCCCGGCTATGTGGTCGCGTTCCTAGCAGCCGTGCGACACCGCGTCCGTCCCTCGCCAAGCTGTCAACAACTGCTACAGTACTCCGCACTCAGCCCCGGCTACGCCTCGAGTCGTTCCAGCCGCTGTGTGAAATGTATCCGGGCGTTAGTCGACATCCTCCTCCTACACCATCGCTAGGGTGCCTGCACTTGTCGTCGAGTAAGAAATAAATAAGTTAAGTGACTGATACAGCAAATTTGTGTGTGTGAATTCGTCAAGATCGGTGGTCGTTCCCCAGGGGCCGTCGTTGCTTTTGTCTATGTTGTTTATTAATGTGTTATACCGCACTTTCAGTTCGGTTTAATTGAATTATTCCCTTCTCTTTGCTCTGAGTAGCAAGTACTCTATGTACATTAACTTGGTTATCGTAACTGGGGAATTTATCTGGTTTGTGCCCCACTCTGGCTCGCATCTGCAGGGGGGGTAGTTGTATAGCGTTTTTTTCTTTTTATCTTCTCGTTGCAGAAATTTTTCCCTCCGT
The DNA here is from genome assembly GCA_026315105.1 of Locusta migratoria. NCBI lineage: Eukaryota > Metazoa > Arthropoda > Insecta > Orthoptera > Acrididae > Locusta > Locusta migratoria. The sequence continues at coordinate 457,585,547 of CM048746.1, forward strand.
GTGGTATCGCCACCCCGCGGTTGTAATTTGGCGTTCTATCCGTTTCTGTAAGCCCCTTCGTGTCAGAGCTGTAGTTCTTGTTGACCGCTGGGCACCTTATTCCTCTGCTTCCTGTTTTGAGTCATATCATCTGTTTTACCTGTGTGGATGTATTAAATTAACGAGTAGCCAGCTCCGCATCTTTAGTGTGATTTTGATAAGTATCCCGAGTTGTTTTCATATATATTGCAGGGCTTAGTTGTAAATTTTATTGTGTGTTTTTTATTGGCCTTCTGCCTATTGATATCATTAAGCAGTTTCCTGCTACCAGCCTCTGTTATAAAACTCAGACTTTGCTTAAAATTTTGAGGTCGTCTTTAGTGTGTTTTGGTAGTTATATTTTTAAAGAGTTGTGTTCACTCACATTTTGGAGCCCCAGTTTAGTGTGATTTTGATAATTAATCTGAACTGTTTTCATTTAAATGACAAGGATTTTTTGTAAATAATATTGAATTTACAAGGCTTGCTTTTCATTTAAAATTTTCCACTTTCGCTTAAATTGCTGGACTCATTGTGTCTTTTATTGTATTGCTTTTACTAAATTTGGAGCATTATTAACTTATCAAAAAAATTGCTTCTCTCATCTTGGCCATCTTCCTTGCATCACTTATCTGAACTGTCTTCTTGAGCCTCTGATAGTAATATCAAATATATATATTAATTAAAACAAATGGAATCTGAACTGACTATGCTTGCTTCACTGTACCCACCAACTACACATCGCTTGCACAACCTAAACTGTCAGTGATGAACAGCTTTTTTTCTTGCTTCCTTATTGCGTAGATGGAACGAACACACCACGGTTTCATCAGGAATTGGTTTCAGATAGTTGTCATCGCATTATATATATTGTTTAGCATTGGGGGCCAGCACACTTCCTTGGGGAAGCCCATTTTTCTGATTTAAAAACAATTGGGCGTACCCTGGGCAACGTTGGGGAAACCAAAACTTTAGCGGTCGAATCTTCCACTACCAAAGGCAATATTGAACCAGATAGAAAACGTTTTATATATGCTGATGATGTAGTCATTGAGTCATTGCCTGCCAATCGAAATCAGCCATAGAGGAAAACCTAACACGTTACATCGAACACTGTCCTACCAGAAACATGTAGGAAAAAAAAAAAAAAAAAAAAAAAAAAAAAGAATAGAAAAAAGAGCAAATCCTGAAATTCTACGTTCATCATCCCTGGCTTTGTGCTTTGCTCCAGCTGAATATGTGTAACCCATATGGAAAAGATCGATGCACTTCCACAAGCTAGTGCAGCACTGAACGATTCATTCTATTAATTACGGGATTCTGAAGCCTACAAGCCTTCTGGAATAGCTCACCCACAGATCAGATGCCAAATGTTGGCGATGCCTGAAAAAGCAGACATTGCGAGGATAGAAGACATCTACTGTTCGGACATCAACCAGTGGTGGCAAGATTAAAATCGAGAAAAGATTTCATTTCATTTGATTATCCACTAAATGAATCTCAATCTATAAGCAGGGAATCGATGTGGAAACAGAAATTGGAAAACTGCAGCTTGCAATGTTGGAACATAAACACTTCCGGCTGGATCTCAACTGGAATGGAGAGTCTGGAAGAGCCTAAATAGACTTAGGTGTCGAATGGGAAGATCAAAGGATAACCTGTTCAAGTGGGGATACAAAGAAGACGAGCGCTGCCAATGTGGATAAAAACAAACAATAACACACCTGCTGAGCTGTCCATCGCCGGCCGCGGTGGCCGAGGAGACTGAGGCGCTCCAGTCACGGTCTGCACGGCCACTACGGTCGGGGGTCCAAATCCCCCTCGGGCATGGATATTTGTGCCATCCTTAGTCTTAGTTCGTTCATAAGTAGTTTGTAAGTTTAGGAACTGATGACCCCGTAGTTAAGTCCCATATGCTGTACAAACATTTCAACATTTTGAGATACCATGGGTACCGTAGAAAAAGTACAATAGTTGTCCGCGTGTCATGATTTTTGTTTGTGGTCATCGAGGTACAATAGTATCCAAAAAATAATGTTCAGTACATAAATGTTATGTAGGTATCTGATACATTTATTTACCTATTTGTCGAGGGATGCCGCATTTGCTGCACCTGTGTTGTTCCCTGTAGTGATGTGGTGTCCGCAGCGAACGTTAAGCATTGCTACGATACATAATATCTTGTTCCTGCATGTCAGTTCCTTCGTGACAGTTGAAGTGTAGAAATCGCTAGTACGGCTCCACGAGGAAAACGTATTGTAATTGTATTAGCCAAGCAGGTTTATCTGTTCGCCAAATTGCGAAACAGTGTAGTGTGACTATAGGGAGAGTGCAACACACCCTTCGCCGCCAGAAGACAATAGGTAGCAATACGGACATACCACGACCAGAACGACCTCGTAAAACAACTAAAAGATATGATAAATAAATCAGAATTACCAGTAAGAGAAATAGATTCAAAACAGCGCAACAAATTCATGCAAAATTGGTAGAAATGAACGCGACAACAATATCTGTTGCAATAGTAAAAAGGAGACTAACTGAAGCCGGCTTGGATGGTAGTGTCACAGCAAGAAAACCCATTTTAAGGCCCATAAATAAACAGAAGAGACTTGAATGGGCTAGAAGACGTCGTAATTGAACATCGGAAAAGTGGACAAAGGTGTTATTCACCGACGAATCGAAGTTCGAGATTTTTGGAACCAGAAGGAGAACATTTGTTCGCCGATCTGTAGGGGAAAGGGTAGACCAGCAGTGTATTCTACCTTCAGTTAAACACGGTGGAGGTTCTGTTATGGTTTGGGGATGTTTTGTTGGAGATAAAGTTGGCATCATTGTGAAAATAGAAGGATGTATGGATCAGTACCATCGCATACTTCAAAATCATACAATGCAAAGTGGATTGCGCTTAATAGGGAAATGATTCACCTTACAACTGGATGATGACCCAAAACATCGGTCGGCATACAGTAGCAACTACATTGCATCAAAGGAAAAACAGAAAGTACTGAAAGATATGGTATGGCCGCCCCAAAGCCTCGACTTTAATCACATTGAAAAGGTGTGGGATGAAGTGGACAGACGTATCATGGAAGTTAATATATCCAGCAAGGAAAATCTCTGGAATATCGTTAAAGATGTGTGGAATCATATAGATTCACGATACCTCCAAAAAATGATTGACCACATGTGAGGCAGTCATTACATCCAAAGCAGGTGACTTTGATGAAAGTAAAATATAAGGATTGTGAATTTATTATATATGTGTAAGTTTATATAATTATATTTTGTGAGAAATAACGTTTTATTTGTATTGTAAATCTGAAATACCAGGTTGTACTGAAATTAATGGGCGGTAGTGTATATGAATGTATAATCAGTACTTAGTTGTTATTTGTAATCTAGTATATATAAAAATTCAGCAAGTGAAACAGGAAAAAGGGAGTACAAACGTCTGAGAAATGAGACTGACAGGAAGTGCAGACTGGCTAAGCAGGAGTGGCTAGACGACAAATGCAGAATCGTAGAAGAATGCATAACTAGGTAAAGGTAGATACCGCCTACAGGAAAATAAAAGAGATGTTTGGAGACAAGAAAAGCAGCTGTATGAATATCAAGAACTCAGACGGAAAATCAGTACTAAGCATCGAGGGGAAGGCTGAACTGTGGAAGGAATATATAGAGAGTCTATACAAAGGAAATGAAAGCAGTATTCTAGAAATGGAAGGCGAAGTGGTGGAAGATGAGACAGGAGATATGATACTGCGAGAAGAATTTGATATAGCGCGAAGGACTTGAGTCAAAACAAGGCCCCTGGAGTAGATGGCATTCCGTCTGAACTGCTGATGTCGTTAGGAGAGCGTCATGAAAAAATTGTATCACCTGGTATGCAAGATGTATAAGACAGGGGAAATACCCTCCGATTTCAAGAAAAATATTGTAATTCCAATTCCAAAGAAAGCAAGTGCAGACAAGTGTGAAAATTACAGATTAATAAGTCATGGGTGCAAAATACTAACACGAATTATTTACAGACGAATGGAAAAACTTGTGGAATCCAACCTCAGGGAAGATCAGTTTGGATTTAGGAGAAATGTAGGAACACGAGAGGCAATACTCACATTACGACTTATCTTATAAGATAGGCTAAGAAAAGGGAAACCTATGTTTTTAACGTTTGTCGCTTTGGAGAATGCTTTTGACAACGTCGACTGGAATACACTCTTCCAAATTCTGAAGGTATCAGGGATAAAATATATACAAAAACCAGACGGCGGTTATTAGAGTCGAAGGGCAAGAAAGGGACGCGGAGGTTGGGAAGGGAGTAAGACAGGGTTTTAGCCTTTCCCCAATGTTGTTCAATCTGATGGTGACATCACATGTTGTTCAATCTGTACATTGAGCAGGCAGTGAAGGAATGGAAGGAGAAATTTGGAGAGGGCATTAAAGTGCATGGAGAAGAAATAAAAATATTGCGGTTTATTAATTTAAATGTTAGGAAGTCCTTTCTGAAAGCATTTGTCTGGAGTGTAGCATTGTATGGGAGTGAAACGTGGACGATAAGGTGTTCACATAAAAAGATGATAGAAGCTTTTGAAATGTGGTGCTACAGACGAATGATGAAAATTAGATGGGTAGATCACGTAACTAATGAAGAAGTGTTTAACCGAATTGGGGAGAAAAGGAGTTTCTGGCATATCCTGACTAAGAGAAGGGATAGATTGGATGGACATATTCTGAGACATCAAGGAATTGTCAACTTAGCATTAGAAGGAAGCGTGTGGGGTAAAAATCGTAGAGGGAGACCGAGGGATGAGGATAGTAAGCAGATTCAGAATGATGTTGGTTGCCGAACGTATTCTCAGATGAAGAGACTTGCACAGGACAGAGTAGCGTGGAGAGCTGCATCAAACCAGTCTGCGGACTGAAGACCACAACAACAACAAAATGTAGCCTATTAATTAATCACGGATGTAGCCCAGACACGATTAAATAAATAAATTTAGGATTTATAAGAGACTTTCAAGAGCAATTGAGACGAAGTCTGGAATGCGCAAACCGGTAACAGCAGGGTAACATCCTGGCATGTGTAATAAGGTGTGGTTCCGACTAGAGCATGGAAGTTCACAGTCCGTCGCTACAGGGCACGTGTGTATGTTACGTGACTATGCAAAGCTAGCAGCAGCATGCATTAATGGTCCAACGTTGCCAGTCGTGTTGCAAGAAGTGACATGAAAGCATCAAAAGAAGAGAGCAAAGAGGTGTTTTTCGTTTTCTGACAGCGGAAGCAGTAGGTGGAATGGACATTCATCAACGAATGTCGGAAGTATACGGCGAACACTGCAATTCCATGCAAGGATCAAGGCGTGGCACAAACGCTTCAGGAAAGGACGGGCGTCATTGCTGATGATGCACGGCCCGGAGCACTACACTGTAATGCTGATGACATCGTTCAGCTGGTTAATGCAAGCATTACCAGGACCGCAAAGTGACAGTGAAAGCCATAACCGCCGTAGTCGGATTGGGCGTCTGAAGTTTTCATACCACCATGTAGGAATGACTGCACTTGTGCAAAGTGTGTGCCACTGGGTGCCCCAGAAACCACATCAAGAACCGTGATGAATGGTCCACTCTCATCTGCAGCACTATGCTCGGGAAGAGAGTGCGTTCCAGGCACCAGTGGTGGCTGGAGAAGAGTCATGGTGACATCACTTCGAATCAGAATCAAAACGACGAAGTCTCCCGTGAAAGCATCCAGGGTTACCACAAAAAAAAAAAATAAATAAATAAATAAAAAAAAAATAGAGGCCAAGGTCATCCAAACGAATGCAGGAAAGGTTATGTTCACGTTCTTCTTTGACCAAGATGGCCCCTTCTAATTTACTTTCTGCAGCAACAACGAATGCCCAGCGTTACTAAAAAGCCTTGAACACCCTTCGCCAAGAGATCAAATCAAAACGTCCAGGCAATTTTATCCTTGGGTTCGTTCTGCTACATGACAATGCAAAGCCTCATACGGCCAACACAGTCACGGCACACCTGCAAATGGGAGGTTCACGCCCACCCTCCCTGTGATTACGCCATTTTAGGTTCCCTTAAAAAGCTATGAGGCGCAAACGATTTACCTCGGACTACGTCCAGCTGTACGTGCAGGTTGGCTCACATCGCAGCCCCAGGAATTTTATTGAACAGCCATTCACCGCATTGTGTCACAGTGGGACAAGTGTCTCAACAGCGAGGGTCAATACTTCTAACAAACAGGTACTCATTTCTGTAATTTTGCCTCCAGCTCGTTTCTTGTTTGAATGCCCCTTGTAATATCCTCTGAGTCGCAATAAACAAATATTTTTTACTTGATCACTAGACTCAGCTCCATCAAGCCATCTAGAGATTGTTCAATCACTAGTTGTATGTGCTGCTATGGCTGGTTAGAGTTTATATAGAAAAGAAAGAAAAGAGAAAGCACACGTTCTGATACCTGTACTTTCAGAATGCTTCGTAAGTAGTAACTGGACATACATACTACACTTCCTGCTCCCCTATCCCCGCAACTCTCTCTCTCTGTCCATTTTCTCGTACACCTCTCTTTCTCCAGATCCTTTCCCTCCACTTCCTCTGTTCATTCCTCCTCCCTCTCTCTCCCTGCCTCCATGTTCTCCCTTCTCTACATTGTCGATTTATTACGATGTGTTGTGCGTTTGGTCAGCTGCCCACACAGTTTCTCTTCACTCGCGTCACACACGTCACCTATTGCACTTGTAACAGCGCTAAAGACCTAGTTGTCGTGCGCCCATAACATCATCCATCCATCCCTTCTCTGTTCATCCGACCTTCCTTCCCCTTCATTCTATGCATCACCGCCTCCCTCTCCATTTCATTGTCAAGTTCTCCAATGTTCATCTCCTCCTCCTTGCTAAGTACATTTCCTCTTCCTCTAACACCTCTTACAACTAAATCGGACATAGACTCTTGTTTATTATGTTAGCAATCTTATATCTACGAGCTTTCTTGAACGAGTGCTATAAAGTATTGATACAACCTTGCATTGTTATACGTGCCTGCTTCATCTACGAAATTTTTTGATTTATGTCATAATTGAATTTATATAAATTTTATATTTGGAAAACGTAATTTCAGAAAATCGCAGAAAGTTACGTGTATATAGAACATATCTTTATATATAAAGCACATGTTCGTGTCTGTACGTATTCCATTCAAATCTACAATGTTGTTCCGATCTTTATGAAATTTTGCACACGTAAGCTTCAATCTGTAAGGACGGTCGCCGTAAATGTAAGGATCATGTACAACACGTAGTACTCGAGATATGACGTCATAAAAGCAACAATGCTGGATATTTCGTTTTAACCACATTACCGGTTGCAACCAAATTTGATTCACATATTCCTTACCGTGAGGCAGTAGCGACTCGTGTTCAGTTTCGTTGATGGGGCCCAGACAAAAAGTTAGTACCCCGTAAATTGAATCAGTCTCAAGTGTTCATTATATGACCTCCATTTATATAACATCATTAAAACACATTCGAAAGATATTAAATATGCTAATTATGCAGTAATTAACATAATCCACGAAACACTGCTGCTAATAAAAATTTATACATTTTGGGGGGGGGGGAGAGTTTTATGTGTATGTAATATTGTAGTTGGTCTGGTCCACCAGCTCTGCTGGTTTTCCGTGTACTTTTATGCTGGTGACACAATTTATTGGAGAACTTAGGGGCCTTGTTTCGACTCAAATCTTTCAGCACTCTGTCAAATACTTCTCACAGTATTGTTTTTCCTATCTCCTCTTCCTGCACTTCGTCTTCCATTTCTAGAATACTACCTTGAACTTTATTTTCTTTGTACAGGCCCTCTATATATTCCTTCCACATTTCAGCTTTCTCCTCGTTGCTTAGTACCGGAGTTCTTGATATTCATATAGCTGCTTTTCTTGTCTCCAAATATCTCTCTTATTTTCCTGTAGGCGGTATCTATCTTTCCCCTGGTTATGCATTCTTCTACGGTTCTGCATTTGTCCTCCAGCCACTCCTGCGTAGCCAGTCTTCACTTCTTATCAATCCCATTGTTAGACGTTTGTAGTCCCTTTTGCCTCCTTCACTTGATGCATTGTTATATTTTCTCCTCTCATCAATGAAGTCCAGTATATCCTGTGTCATCCATGGATTTCTGTTAGGCCTTGTTCTACTATGATCCGATATGATCCTCAGCTGCTGTCACTACTCCATCTCTCAGAGCTACCCATTCATCTTTTACTGTAGTACTTTCTCCCGTTTGAGCCAGTACTTGACTAATGCTTCCCCTGAAACTCTCAACCACCACTGGTTCCTTTAGTTTGTCCAGGTTTCATCTCCTTAATTTTCTACCCTTTTGCAGTCTCTTCAGTTTTAATCTACAGTTCATAAAAGTTATGGTCAGCGTCTATACCTGGTCCTAGATATGTCTTACAGTTAAAAACATGATTTTTAAAAATATGACTTATCATTATAAAGTCAATCTGGACCTTCCAGTGTCTACTGGTATCTTCCACTCATCTAATCTTCTTTCATGATTATTAAACCAAGTTAAGAATAGAAATGAAAAATAGTTACCTGTTTCTGCATTTACATCGTGATCGTGAATAAACTCTTCTAATTAATGTTCATCACTGATCAGTTGTGTACGGGATTTCAGGTTACGACACATAATGCAGCGGGTATCATTATCTCTTCATAAAAAGCAAGAATCGACTGACGACATCACGGAACGGGGCAGCGCACATTATAAACACTCCCGACAAATGTAACTTCATGTTCAGCACAGGGACTCGAACCTGACACCTTTGCCTTATCCGCGAGAGGCAGGGGTCCCAGGTTCGAGTCCCAGTTCCGGCACACAATTTTAATCTGTCAGGAAGTTTCATATCAGCGCACACTCCGCTGCGGAATGAAAGTTTTATACTCCCGACAAATGTTTGTATACCTATTGGACCAAATTGCTATGGTCATCAATCCCTAGACTTACAAACTGCTTAAACTTAGCATAACACCCACAACAATGTCTGTGGGAGGACTCGAACCTCCAGCACAAGCGACCGCCCAGTCCGTCGCATGATGCCTTAGACCAGGGAGTCATTTCCGCGCGGCTAATTCCGAAACTGGTAAGCTAAGGAATGTGTCGTTTGAGGATGGTCGGAGGTAAAATGCTATTCATTGCAGCAGGCAAACATTGGAGATCATAACACATTGCTCGTTACTGCTGCTGTAGCGTCATCGTTAGTCATCACACCTGTACCGGCATTAGTAAAGCGCGCAAGTCCTCTCAACGATGCCAACTTGCAAGGCCCCGCGGGTCTGACAGCAAGTAAGTAGAGGTCTCACCCAGGCTGTTTCAGGAGGGGCGGCTGCCCGCTTCTCTAGTAGCATCGACGCAGCACGAGCGGTCTCATGTGATGTCGCCGTGGAGCTCTTCGATCAGTTCACACTTGCATCAGCATAGCGCTAACATAACCAGGAACAACATAATATTGCTACTCGTTGTTTGCTACAAACCATCTTCTTGCTACGTATGTTTTCTGTGTATAACATCAAGTTATAATTTTACAGTACTCATCTCTACATCTACATACATATTACGCAATTCAGTCAAAGGTGCGTGGCGGGTGCTACTCTGTACCATCACCAATACTTACTTACTTGCTTTCTTTCCACTCCCATATAGAACCATATAGAACGAGAGAAAAAAAACGAATACTTGTATGCATCCATAGGAGCCCTAATCTCTCCAATCTTATGTTTGTGGTCTTTACGCGAAATGTAGGTTGGCGGCAGTACAATCATTGTGCAGTTCGCCTCGGAGTGCGGCCCTCAAAATTTCTTGAACAATGTTTCTCGAAAAGAACCTCGCCTTCCCTCCAGCGACTCCCATTTTAGTTCCCGAAATATTTCAGTAACTCTCGCGCACTGATCGAATCTACCACCTACCTACCCTCCGCTGAACTGTCTCTATGTCCTCCTTTAAATCTGTTTGGGAGCGGGGGGTCCCAAAAGACGGGGTCGTACAAGCGTTTCTTATGCTGTCTTCTTTACAGACGAATCACACCGTCCCAAAATTCTCCAAATAAACTGAAGTCGACCATTCGCCGTCCCCACATTTGTCCTGATATGTTCGTTCCATTTCATATCGCTGTGCAGCGTTACACCTAGGTATTTAATTAACGCGACTCTGTCAAGCAGCACACTACTAATGCTGTATTCGAACATTACGGTAGTGTTTCTCGTACTCATTTGCATCACCTTACATTTTTTTTTTTTTTTACATTTAGCGCTAGTTGCCACTCCTCACACATTTCGAAATTTGGTCCAAGTCATCCTGCATCCTTCTACAGCCATTCAGTGATGACACCCTCCTGTACTCCACAGCATCATCAGTAAACAGCCACAGATTGCAACTCACTCTATCAGATTACATAGATAGAAAAAATAGATCACACTTCCTGGGGCACCCCAGACGATACCCTAGTCTCAGATGAACACTCGCCATCGAGGACAACGTGCTGGGTTTTATTCCTTTCGTATTCTTCGAGCCACTCATATATTTGGGTACATATTCCATAAGCTCGAACCTTGTTAGCTGTAGTATGGTACCGTCGCCAACGCCTTTCCAAAATTGAGAAATATGCAATCTGCCGTTCCCCTTCCGCCTGAATCTGAGAATACATTCAAGTATTTCACAGCAGTATGATGTTAATGATCTGTAATGTTGAGGGCCCGTTCTGTTGCCTTTCTTCTACACGGAAGTTACCTGCACCTTTTTTCATTCGCTTGGAACTGTTTCTCTGGATCAAATATTCGCTTTAAATGAAAGATAATTAAGGGGTGGATGTTGCTGATTACTCTTTATAAGACAGGATTGGTACCCTATCTGGACATAGAGACTCGTTTGTTTTCAATTCTCTCACGTTCTTCTCTACACCTATTACTATGCCATCCATTTGAGTGTTAGTGCGACCATGTAACGAAGGTATGTTTCTATGGTCCTCTTGAATGTATGATTTCTTAGATGTTAAATTTAAAACTTCGACTTTCATTTTGCGGTCTTCTGTTACCACCCCAGAATGATCAACGAGTGACTGGATAGAGATATCTGATCCGCTTACCGATTTTACATAGGACCAGACGTTTTTCGGGTTCTCGGCAAAATTTTTGGTAAGGTATGACGGTGGTAGTTATTGTATGATTCGTGCATTGCTCTTTTTATTGACGCGCGAGTCTCTATAAACTTTTGTCTTATTTGTCTTGAGCTATTTTTGGACCGATTGTGGAACTGCCTTTGCTGTCTCGGCATGTTTCGAATATAATTATTAAACCACCGTGGGTCTTTCCCATCCTTAATCCACTTTGTCGTCACATATTTCTCCAGTGCTTTATTTACAAGTTAGACAAAAATATTTGCACATTTATCCAGTGTCCATTAACACTTTTGGTTTCTGTCTAGCCTTCCCGGTCAGCATACTGGTTTCTACGTCATTATCTTATATCAGCACCTGTGAAAAAAAAAAAAAAAAAACTGCTCTGCGCCTATGACATTGCAATTCTATCAGACACAGAAAAGGGTCTCGAAGTGCAGTTGAACGGACTGTTCGAAAGCAGGTTATAAAATGAAATATAAGAGCAAAACTGGGGTAGTTCAATTTAAGAAAATCAGCTGATACTGTAGGAATTAGACGAGATAACCAAACAGTAAAAGTGGTACGTACGTTTTGTTGCTTGCGTACCAAAATAAAGGCAGAAGTCGGGCAAAATTCGGTGAATGGTATCACGGTGTGAGCGGTCGCTCCGTGTCGAGGGTTCGAGTCCTCCCTCGCGTATGACTGTATGTGTTGTCCTTAGCATAAGTTAGTTTAAGTAGTTTTTCAGTCTAGGGACTTAGGAGGGAAGAACATAGCATTTGGTCCACAAACATTTGCACATTTGAATGGTGTCATATTTGAACGACAACTTAGCGCATGTATGCGTGTTTGTGCATGGGTCTTCAGAGACTTGAGGAGAACCGATACACAGCATGCTCTGCATGTGACTGGCAGTTAGCAGACTGCCGCCATTTGAACAGTTATTGGTAGAGGAAGTGTCACAGCGGAATGGAACAACGTTTGAAAATTGGTCGGGAGGGAAACCGTGAGCAGAAAATGTGTTTATGAACGGTATAAACGCTTCCGTTAAAGGAAGGAAAATACTGAGAATGAGCCACGTTCAGGTTGCTTCAAATGTTCAGATGTTTGTATACCTTATGGGACTTAACTACGGGGTCATAAGTCCCTAAACTTACAAACTACTTATGAACTAGCTATCACTAAGGACGGCACAAATATCCATGCCCGAGGGGGATTCGAACCCCCGACCGTAGTGGTTCAGGTTGGTCATCGACAAGCAGAACCCTAGAAATGATCGACAAAAAGGGAAAAACACTATCGGCGATGGACTCTCAGATTGATTGCAGAGGAATTGGGCAAGTACACGTCCGTGATGATTTGGGTAAGCGGAAGATATCTCGATTTCTGCCGCACTAACTCACATCCTTTGCGGCCGTCAATGCCGTCAAAGATTGTGTAACTCCGTTCTGCAATCTATTCTAATTCAAATGTTTGTAAATCTAACGGACTTAACTGCTGCGGCTATTAGTCCCTAAGCTTCGCTATCACAGGAAATACCAAATTTTATTTCATTAAAGGAGAGAGTATAAAAATTCAGTAAATGAAACAGACGACTAAGAAATGAGATTGACAGGAAGTGCAAAATAGCTAAGCAGGACTGCCTAGGAGGCAAAAGCGAGTCTGTAAAAGAAGTATAACTTGCGGGAAAATACATTACTGGCCATTAAAGTTGCTACACCAAGAAGAAATGCAGATAATAAGCGGGTATTCATTGGACAAATATACTAAAACTCACATTTTTACGCAATTTGGTTGCTTAGATCCTGAGAAATCAGTACCTAAAACAGCACCTCTGGCTTTAAAAACGGCCTTGATACGCCTGGGCATTGACTCAGACAGAGCTTGGATGGCGTGTTTAGGTACAGATGCCCATGCAGATTCAACACGATACCACAGTTCATCAAGAGTAGTGACTTGCGTATTGTGACGAGCCAGTTGCTCGCCCACCATTGACCAGACGTTTTCAATTAGTGAGAGATCTGGAGAATGTGTTGGCCAGGGCAGCAGTCGAACATTATCCGGATCCAGAAAGGCCCGTACAGGACCTGCAATATGCGGTCGTGCATTATCCTGCTGAAATGTAGGGTTTCGCAGAGTCGTAACACATCTCAAATGTAACGGCCACTGTTCAAATTGCCATCGATGCGAGCAAGAGGTGACCGAGACGTGTAACCAATGGGGACCCTATACTATCAAGCCAGGTGATACGCCATGACGCGATGACGAATACACGCTTCCAAAATGTTTGTATAGCTTATGGGACTGAACTACGGGGTCATCAGTCCCTAAACTTACAAACTACTTATAAACAAGCTAACACTAAGGACGGCACAAATATCCATGCCCAAGGGGGGCTTCGAACCCCCGACCGTACTGGCCGTGCAGACCGTGACTGAAGCGCCTCAGTACCCTCGGCCACCGCGGCCAGCTATACGCTTCCAATGTGCGTTCACCGCGATGTCGCCAAACACGGAGGCGACCATCATGATGCTGTAAACAGAACCTGGATTCATCCGTAAAAAATGTCGTTTTGCTAGTCGTGCACCAATTCGTCGTTGCGTACTCCATCGCAGGCGCTCCTGTCTGTGATGCAGCGTCAAGGGTAGCCGCAGTTATGGTCTCCGAGGTGATAGTCCATGTTGCTGCAAACGCCCTTGAACTGTTCGAGCAGATGGTTGTTGTCTCGGAAATGTCCACATCTGTTGACTCAGGGAACGAGTCGTGGCAGCACGATCCATTACAGACATGCGGATAAGATGCCTGCCATCTCGACTGCTAGTGATACGATACCACTGAGATCCAGCACGGCGTTCCGTATTGCTCTCCTGAACTGACTGATTCCCTATTTTGCTAACAGTCATTGGATCGCGACCAACGTTAGCAGCATTGTCGCGACACGATAAACCGCGATCGCTACAATTCGACCTTTATCAAAGTCGGAAACGTAATGGTACGCATTTATCTTCCATACATGAGGAATCACAACAACGTTTCACCAGGCAACGCCTTTTAACTGCTGTGTGTGGCCGGCTGCGGTGGCCGAGAGGACTGAGGCGCTCCAGTCACGGTCTGCACGGCCACTACGATCGGAGGTTCGAATCCCCCTCAGGCATGGATATTTGTGCTGTCCTCAGTATTAGCTAGTTCATGAGTAGTTTGTAAGTTTAGGGACTGATGACCCCGTAGTTAAGTCGCATAACCTCTACAAACATTTGAACATTTCTTGCTGTTTGTGTATGAGAAGTCGGTTGGAAACTTTCCTCATATCAGCACGTTGTAGGTTTCGCCACCGGCGCCAATCTTGTGTGAATGATCTGAAAAGTTAATCATTTGCATATTTCAGCCTCGTCTTCCTGTCGTTTAAATTTTGCTTCTGTAGCACGTCTTATTCGTGGTGTAGCAATTTTAATGGCCAGGAGTGTAGATAGCGCTTACAAGAAAATAATAGAGACACTTGGAAACAAGAAAAGGAGCTGTATGAATATACAACTACGATGGAAAACCAGTTCACAGCAAAGTAGGCAAAGCGGAAAGAGTATATAGAGAGACCCCACAAAGGAAATGGAGACTTTTTGTAGAAAGTTTGTAAGTTTAGGGACTGATGACCCCCGCAGTTAAGTACCATAAGCTTTACAAACATTTGCACATTCTGATAGTAGCCTGTTATTAAAATGAGCAAGATCTCGGGCAGTTGAGATCTGCAAATGCAAGTTAAAACGTTCACTGCTGCTCTAAATTACTTTTCGAGTTTTTACACTACATGCACAATGGAAATTTATCTAACTGCTCACTCCTTAAGGGAGCGGCCAACATTCTAACAAACACAAAATCAATGATAAAAATAAATGAATAGATGATTAAACATAAGACAGGGAGCAAGGAATCATAAAGCAGAGGTTTGATATTTAAAATCATACTCTTTTCAGTAGAATAAACAAGCAAATAGATGTGGGGAGACCAAATTAAGCACACAACTTTTACAAAAGTGAATGAAATCATAAAATTACTGCCCGTAATAAAATTGTTTCTGCCCTTTTTGAATATGGAGGTAATATGGGAAGAAATTTGCAAACACAAGATGGGTAGCTGAAAACACATTCATTCATTCAAAGACAAACACATAATGCATAGCAGTACATTACTCTCCGGGAACATTTGAAAGCAGTGGCGAAACGAGGTGTCGGCGGCATCTTGTGAAGATGGCAGGTGTCTTGATCATTAATTTTAAGTACACTGCGCAGTAAACAAACTCATGTTCGGGGAGGCAGAGATTCACTATTCTTAAGTACCACATGGTGTGCAGCCACACCAAATTTCATAACAGTTACAAACATAAATTAATCTTGTATAAGTGAGTAAAGTACATTCGAGAATTCGTATAGAAGGAAGCTAGTATTAATAAAACCATGGCTGAAGGCCAAAGTAACTACCACTACGAAAGCACGTGGTGCAATTGGTCATACAAGACAGGAAAGAAGGAATCAAATCAGAAAATTTGAAAAATATTTAGCATAGTCGCGGATACAGAAACACCGCAAAAATGTTAGTTAAGAACATGAAGAAATTCAAACACACTAGGTTTGCAGAAAGACTGAATGCCACACACGTGTATTCTAACTTGAGCAAAACAGGAAGGGAAATGCAAATAATAAATTTACACTGAATTTACTCGAGTTCTGAAAATTAAGAAACACTTCGCCTCACATAGCGAAAGAATTACTCAAGAGAACTATCACTGAAAACCCAAGACTGCCAGATCACAAATAAGTCAAAGTCCTAACAGCATGCCTTCCCCTCAGCATGATTCCGTGGAGTATTTACTTCCACAGTCGTCGGAGCCAGAATGAGGAATGAAGACTCAAGCTCTAAGGCCATGGAAATACTTCCCCTCCGCCATACACCGGATGTACTGCGCGCTAAAAGCGACGCAGAGTACGTTTAGAGACTAGTGTTTACCAACCCTTGCTACCTGGCTAACACAATTCCCTCTACAACCGCTCTCAGGGAGGTCTCCTGTCATTTCTTTCGTGCAAGATTAGGTTGGTACGACACTAAGAACACGGCTACCTCGTCATCTTGCCAAGTAAGCTTGTCTCTGGCCCCCCAGCAAATGCTAACACAGACGACAAACGAAGCCATGCGTTCTTAACAACAGCAAAACGAGGCCTAAAGCGGGAGGCGGCGACTGTAAGTCATTGTGCGGCAGTCAGTCAATATTAAGAGCACACATTCACACAAAAACACC
This sequence comes from Locusta migratoria, assembly GCA_026315105.1. Taxonomy (NCBI): domain Eukaryota; kingdom Metazoa; phylum Arthropoda; class Insecta; order Orthoptera; family Acrididae; genus Locusta; species Locusta migratoria. The sequence continues at coordinate 457,602,021 of CM048746.1, forward strand.
AGTTCAATCACACGGGTGGAATCTTATATAAATGTGGGGCAAATATATATAAACATGGGGCACTGATCATTAATAAAAATAATAAAATAATTAACACACAGATATATGCCATTAATGGTGCAGAAACGCTTTAGGTTAATGAATAAAATGGAACACGACCACACATGCAGTGCACGTGTTTCATTTTTATGAGGAGATGAAGAGGCTTGCACAGGACAAAGTAGGCTGGAGAGCTGCATCTTCGGACTGAAGACCACATCATCATCAACAACAACAACAACACACAGGATTACAAACCACTTAAGCTAACTTACGCTAAGGACAACAGACACTCACCCATGCCCGAGGGAGGACTCGAACGTCGACGGCGAGCAACCGCAACCCTCAGCGCTCGGCCACCTCCACCGATCGATTACAGGAGGCCTTTGCTGATATTTTCCAGAAGTTATACCAACCTTGTCAAAAGTTATTTCTAGCGGTCGGCTCATATTTTGAATGACAACGATGATCATTTTTTTTGTATCTTTTGTATTGTTTGTTGTCTGATAGATTCATTGAACATATTAGGCACGACCTGTAAAATACAGAATGGCTATGAGAATAAAAGCATTTCCCAATAACAGAAATGGAATGACATCTATTATTAAATGTTAGGCTTTACTTGCTGAAGGCATTTGTCTTGAGTGTAGCAGTGTACGGGATCGAAACATGGATGATCGAAAGGTTCGAAAATGATAAATTTTGAAATTATTTTGAATTTTGGTTTACAGGAGAAGAGGCACTAAACTGGATTTGGGAAAAAAGAATTTTCTATTATATGTTGAATAAATGATTGGTTCCATTCTTCCTGCCGCGGCAGAATAGCCGTGCGCACTAAGGCGCCCAGCTGCCGTGCGCGCGGCTGTTCGCCGTCGGGGATTCGAGTCCTTCCTCGGGCATGGGTGTTGTCTTGTTCTTACCGTAAGTTACTTTACATTACTTTACATTGCAGGCTTAGGGTCTAATAACCAACGTAGTTAAGCCACTTAGATTTACAAACATTTCAACATTTCATCCATCCAGAGACATCAAGGAATCGTCAGTTTAGCGTTAGAAGAAACTGAGGGGGTAAAATTCGCAGAGCGAGACGGAGAGGCGAATACAGTAAGCAGGTTCAAAGGGATGTGTGTTGTTGAGAAATGAAGGGGCCTGTGGAAGACAGGGTAGTGTGGAGAGTTGCATCAAACCAGTGTCTGCACCGAAGATCACAACAAGAGTATGATGAAACATGGCTGGAAACATCCCTTAGGCTGTGGCTAAGCCATGTCTCCACCATATCCTTTCTTCTAGGAGTGCCAGTCTTGCACGTTTCGCAGGAGAGCTTCTGTGTAGTTTGGAAAGTAGGAGGCGAGGTACTGGCAGAAGTGAAGTTGTGAGGCGGCATCGTGAGTCGTGTCGGGATAGCACAGTCGGTAGTGCGCTTGCCCGCGAAAGGCCAAGGTCCCAGGTTCGGGTCCCGGTTCCGGCACACAATTTTAATTTGCCAGGAAGTTTCAAGAGTCAGTCTGGGGGACATAACAGCCTCTAGCGTTGGGAAATGTCGCAATGTTACCAGAGATGTCATGAAGTGCCTGTGACGTACTCGTGGACGTAACTTCTTTTGCCACATTTCTTCCTGATTCAATACCCACTGCAGGTACACAATTATGTACGTGTTAATTTGACTGATAATTTCCGCATGTACTTCTTAAGCTGTAGCATTTCCTACACTCTCTCAGTTATTGTTGAAATAAAATTTGTTTCGAAGTGCGGCAGCCGGAGGTGATTGTTGTATGACTGTGTTGTGTACCTGTGTGATTGCGTGAGTGTTCTGTTTTCTGAAGAAGGACATGGCCGATAGCTGAAAGTGTTCTATGTGTGTGTCTTTTGTATGTGCCTGTCACAGATCGTCGCCACGTCTTTGCGGTGAGTTGTAAACTGTCCTTACTATATTATTAATTCCAACCTGGACTTTCCATTATTATATTTGTTTACCTCTGTTACTTTTGAGGACCACATGACCACATATAATATGAACGAGATACGAAAATACTACTTTTATTAAACGTGACGCGGCCTGTAGGTAATATAAAGGTTCGGTCCAGCAGCTGCCAGACTGCTTGACGCGCATGCGCGACGCTAAAATTGTGTTCCAGCAGCGCCTTCTCCCGCTTCTGGCTGTTTTGTGTTCCAGCAGTTGCCTCAAGCATCCAGACGCTACCCGGAAAAATATTTCTGGCGCAGTCAAGCTGCCAATTTGCGCATGCGCAGGAAGGTGTGAGTCAGAGTGGGGGGGGGGGGGTATCCACCATGTGATACGTGTGTGTTTGTAGCGTGTTTTTCGATTATTTCGAAGTCACTGCAATTCCACATGAGATCAGATATTTCTCGTTTTCACTTCTTCGTTACTGAGAAGGAGAATATTTTAATTATTCCTTTAAACTCACCTACGCCTGCAGCCAGAAACAGTGCAAAAAGCGTTCCGGCAGTGCAAATATCAAACAAGGCTTCTTACGTCGTAGTAGCTGCGCATGCGCAGTAACACTTGTCTCTTAGCGCTTGAATGTAGCCGTCTGGCAGCTGCTGGAACGAACCTTAAAGCTCCGGGCTTCCCTCTGGGAGCAAAATTCAACCTCGGACAGAACATGTGGTACCACATCCAAAATCAAGCACCGGTTGCCAGGCAACGGAATCATCAACAGGTTCCCCAGGGGCTGAAGTACGCGGGTCGCCGCTGCGTGTCGCTATCTGGTGGCCGCGGCGGGAACGAACTGGGGATGGCCGGCGCCGGAGACGGCCGCCCCCGCCCCCCTCCCCCCTGGCCCACTATCCCGCTCAATTGAGAGCGATTGCGTTGTTAGTGGTGATTGAGGGAGCACAACACGCATTATGCCGGCGGCCGCGCGCAATACAGCGCCGCAATCGGCCGCCGCCGGACACCGGCGTTCTCCGGCGTCCAATCTCGCGCCGACAATCTCCTCTCCTCTCCCCTCCCCTCCCCTCCGCTGTCCCCTCCCTGGGTGGCCCGCAGTGGACACCCGCGGCAAGCGGTCGTCTCCCGCCACCCTGCTCCGTGCAGGTAACACCTCCGCGCCGCCACTTGCGCTTCGCGCAATACCACGGTCGCAATACTAGCTGGAGATGCTGCTCCTCACCGTAAGTTGCTTCCGATACTTGTTCTGTGTAGGAGGAAAGTGGTTTACATTCGTTCGAGCAATAATTGCTCCCTCAGAAGGATCCTGTCATAAGCGTAGCCAGGATTAGATTTAGGGATGGGTTTTCAATGAATGGACATAGTAATAATGTTGACTCTTAACCCTGTCACTCCGGCGCCGTGATTGTTGCGCCGTGCGCTGTGGAAGAGCGCCAGTCGCGCCCGGCCAACACCACCTAGAAGACAAGGCCTTACAACAGGCCGTGCCTACGTCACGCCGCGGCCGCCGCCTCACTGGCTGGTGGCTGGGGCACACCCACCGCCGCGCAGCGGCCGGCCAGTCAGATGGCGGCCGGGGCCTCTTAAGTGTGACGTAGACACGGCCTGTTGTAAGGCCTTGTCTTCTAGGTGGTGTTGGCCCGGCCGTGCCCGCTGTACGGCGCATTTTCCGCACTCCCAAAATCAAATCAAATGTTTGTATAGCTTATGGGACTTAACTACGGAGTCATCAGTCCCTAAACTTACAAACTACTTATGAACTACCTTACACTAAGGACGGCACAAATATCCATGCCCGAGGAGGGATTCGAAACCCCGACCATAGTGGACGTGCAAACCGTAACTGGAGCGCCTCAGTCCCCTCGGCCACCGCGGCCGGCTTCCGCACTCCCCACGGTGCTACTCTGTCCTGCTTTCACACTCTCAGTGTTATCGCAATTATTGGACTTCATATTTATCAGGGAAAATTCATTTGGAATAGAAACAGTTTTCTTCCTTCTTTCAGATAATTCGCGTAATTTTTTCGTAAAATCTAAAAGATCCAAGTTTTGGATTCAGCTCTGGTGGGGTGTGGACTTTATTATTATAAAAGCATATTTCGCTTGTTAAATAATATTTATTTAAATTTGCTTTATATTACATTTCAGTAGCGTTACATTGCGAGAATATCATTTCCCAGTGTTACATTTCAAAAATTCTTTTGTGTGTGGTAATTCTTGAAGGAGGGAAAGGCGTAAAGTGTCGAATTGCATTCCTTACAACACGTTCTAGTCTGCTTGCCGGCCGCGGTGGCCGAGGTGACTGAGGCGCTCCAGTCACGATCAGCACGGCCACTACGGTCGGGGGTTCGAATCCCCCCTCGGGCATGGATATTTGTGTGCTGTCCTAGTTCGTAAGTAGTTTGTAAGTTTAGGGACTGATGACCCCGTAGTTAAGTCCCATAAGCTTAACAAACATTTGAACATTTGAGTCTGCTTCCGCTACTTCTGCGCTCTGCAGGCAACGCAAGTTCTGTAGTTGCTTCACTCATCACTGCTGTCAGTCTCGAAGGACATTCTGATTTTTTTCCTCCGTTCGATCTTCTTTTTACCACTTTATATTTTTCCAGGATTTCCTGTATGACTTCCATTTGAATGTTGGCATAGCTAATGCTTCTTACAAATTTCTTATACAGGCATCATGCGTTGAAAAGTGAAATGTCCACGATGTGAGTGAACATCTTGCGATACCATTTAGTGGATTTTCTTATGCTTTCAACGGCCCTCATTACCATGTCACTTTTATCGACAGAGCCCATTTATTTATTGTAGTCTGATACTACTGAAGGTTTCAATTGCTTCACACCTGTCTGATGATCCATTTTTGATGTTTCCACCATTTCTGCAGAGTGGACTGTTGAAAGCATATGTACATCTTTTTTGTCACGCCATTTCAGTGCCTACAGATATTCCGAAGCAGAACGGAAAGTAAGTTCTCCTTTCTTTAGTTCTAGTTAACTACAGACTATCAACAAAGCCGCTAGATGGTGCATAAGTCAAACTTCTACACAAGTCGAGCGTAGTGAAGCTGAGAAATATGACGCGAGGCGGAACTGCTACAGCAGTCCACCGGCTGGGCGGCACAGGCAGCACTCGACTGCTGCAGCAGTCCACTGGCTGTGGAGCACATTCGCTCCCGACTTGTGTAGAAGTACACCGTAGCGAAAGGGTTAAGAGAAACGGCACTAATACGACGTGGAATCCAAAATTTTCGGGACTGGTGCTACCATCTGGAAAGCAGGTGGCGAGAGCTGCATATCTGATGAGTCAGTTGGCAGAGTGGCATTCAGCTGGGAGGACGTGTTGCGTGTCCACAGTGATTTCCGTAATACTCTGCGTTTGGTGCGTGGCGATTTTACAACGGATCCGCGAAAAGCACAGCTCGTGTGTATCAAATTCTGTGCGAATGTCAGGAAAAGAGCTACGGAGACCCTTGCAATGATTTTCAAGTGTTTAGGGGTACAGAGCGTGAGCCGTACCAAAACCCATAACAGAGAGACAGGTGAAAAGTAAAGTGAAGTTCATGATTAGCGTTTTCTTTGATACCAAGGGAATTGTGCACAAAGAATTCGTCCCACCCAACCAAACAGTGAATTCCGCGCACTACTGTGACTTTTGCGATGACTCCGTGAAAACGTGCGGCGACGACGACGGCCTGATCTTTGGCGACAAGGGAACTGGCTGCTGCATCACGACAACGCGCCCTGTCACACGTCCTTACTCACCAGGAACTTTTTGTCAAAAAACAACATGGCGGTTGTACGCCACCTACCGTGCTCGCCAGATTTGGCTTCACGCTATTCTCAAAACAGAAACTCAAGTTGAAAGGCCATCGGTTCGACGCTCTAGAGAGGATTCAAGAAGCATCATTGGCAGTGCTAAACTCCCTCAAAGAACAGGACTTTTATAAAACATTTGACCACTGGCATAAGCGGATGGGAACTTTTGTGAGGATGATGGTGACCTTTAGTCTAAAAGTAAGGTTTTCAACAGATGCCAGCACCAGTTCCTAAAATTTTGGGTAGTACCTTGTACTGCATGTTTCATTCCAAGGGACTGTATGAGAGAGATTCACATTGCACAGAAACAAAATTAGTAAACTTCTTAGTTGTTGTGTTGTTGTGGTCTTCAGTCCGGAGACTGGTTTGATGCAGCTCTCCACAATACCCTATTCTGAGCAAGCCTCTTCATCTCCACATAAGAACGGCAACCTACATCTGTCTGAATCTGCTTACTGTATCCATCTCTTGGTCTTCCTCTGCGATTTTTACCCCACACACTTCCCTCCAATGCTAAATTCACAATTCCTTGATGTCTAAGAATTTGTCCTACCAATCTATCCCTTCTTTTAGTCAAGGTATGCCAGAAATTTCTTTTCTCTCCAATTCTGTTCAATACCTCCTCATTAGTTACGCGATCCACCCACCTAATCTTCAGCATTCTTCTGTAGCACCATATTTCAAAAGCCTCAATCCTCTTCCTACCCGCATTGTTTATCGTCCATGTTTCACTCCCATACAAGGCAACACTCCATACAAATGCCTTCAGAAAGGATTTCCTTAGGCTTAAATCAATATTCGATGTTAACAAATTTCTCTTTTTCAAGAACGCTTTTCTACCCATTGCCATTCTGCATTTTATATCCTCTGTACTGCGACAATCATTTGTTATTTTACTGCCCAAATAACAAAACTCATCTACCTCCTTTATTGCTTCGTTTCCCAATCTAATTCTTTCAGCATCACCTGATTTCCTTACACTGCACTCCATTACCCTAGTTTTGCTCTTGTTAATGTTCATCTTATATGCACCTTTCAGCACACTGTCCATTCCCTTCAACTGCTCTTCCAGGTCTTTTGCTGTCTCTGAGATTATTACAATGCCGTCGGCAAAACGCAATGTTTTTAATTCTTCACCCTGAACTTTAATTCCTTCTCCAAATTTCTCCTTGCTTTCCTTTACAGCTTGCTCAATGTACAAATTGAATAACAATGGAGAAAGTCTACAACCCTGTCTTACTCCCTTTCCAACCACTGCATCCCTTTCATGCCCTTCAACTCTTATAACCGCTGTCTGGTTTTTGTACAAGTTATAAATAACCTTACATTCCCTACATTTTACTCCTGCTTGCTTCAGAACTTGAAAGAGTTTATTCCAAATCTACAAAAGCTAGAAATGTAGGTTTGCCTTTTCTTAATCTATCTTCTAGGATAAGCCGTAACGTGAGTATTGCCTCCCGTGTTCCTACATTTCTCCTGAACCCAAACTGATCTTCCCCGAGGTCGGCTTCTACCACCTTTTCCATCCTTCTGTATATAATTCGTGTTAATATTTTGCAACCATGACTTATTAGACTGATGGTTCTCTAGTTTTCACACCTGTCTGCACCTGCTTTCTTTGGAATGGGGATTATAACATTTTTCTTAAAGTCTGAGGGTATTTCTCCTCATACATCTTACGCACCAGGTGAAACAGGTTTGTCATGGCTGGTTCTCCCAGAGACTTCAGTAGCTCTGAGGGAATATCATCTACTCCAGGGGCCTTGTTTCGACTTAGGTCTTTCAGGGCTCTGTCAAATTCTTCTCTCAATACAGTATCTCCTATTTCATCTTCATCTACATCCTCCCCCCTTCTTACAATATTGTCTCGGAGTTCATTTCCTTTGTAGAGCCCCTCTATATACTCTTTCCACCTTTCAGCTTTCCCTTCTTTGCTGAGAACTGGTTTTCCATCAGTGTCCTTGATATTCATAGATCTGTTTCTCTTATCTCCAAATGTTTCTTTTATTTTCCTGTAGGCTGTATCTATTTTCCCCTATTTATACATTCTTCTACATCCTTGCATTTGCCTTCTAGCCACTCCTGCTTAGCCATTTTGCACTTCCTGTCAATCTCATTTCTTAGTCGTCTGTACTCCATTTTGCCTGTTTCATTTACTGCATTTTTACATTTTCTCCTTTCATCGATTAAATTTAGTATCTCCTGTGATATCCAAGGATTTTTTGTAGGTCTTGCCTTCCTACCTATTTTGTCCTCTGCTACCTTCACTATTTCATCTCTCAATTTTATCCATTCCTCCTCTATTGTTTTATTTTCCCCTGTTTCTGTCAATTGTTGCCTAAAGCTCCCTCTGAAACTCTTAAGAACCTCACGTTCCTTTAATTTATCCAGGTCCCATATCGTTATTTTCCTACCTTTTTGTAGTTTCTTTAGTTTCAGCCTACAGTTCATAACCAACAAGTTATGGTCAGAGTCTATATCTGCCCCTAGGTATGTTTTACAGTTTAAAACATGGTTCCGGAATCTATGTCTTACCATTATAAAATCTATCTGATACCTTCCGGTGTCTCCTGGTCTCTTCCACGTATACAACCTTCTTTTGTGATTCTTAAACCAGGTGTTTGTTATAACTAAATTATGTTGTGTGCAAAATTCTACCAGGCGGCTTCCTCTTTCATTCCTTTTGCCCAGACCATATTCACCTACTATCTTCCCTTCCCTTCCTTGTCCTACTACCGAAGTCCAGTCTTCCATAACAATTAAGTTTTCCTCTCCCTTAATTGTCTGAATAATTTCCTTTAGCTCCTCATATATTTCTTCAATCTCCTCATCATCGGCAGAGCTAGTTGGCATGTAAACCTGTACTACTGTTGTCGGTTTTGGCTTCGTATCTATCTTGACAATGATAATGCGATCACTGTGCTGCGCATAGTAGTTTACCCGCATTCCTATTTTCTTATTCATTATCAATCCTACTCCTGTGATCCCCCCAACTGATTTTGTATTTATAATCCTGTACTCACCTGACCAGAAATCCTGTTCATCCTGCCACCGAACTTCACTAATCCCCACTATATCTAACTTCATCCTATGCGTTTCCCTTTTTAAATTTTCTAATTTTCCTACTCGATTAAGGGATCTAACATTCCACGCTCCGACCCGTAGAATGCCAGTATTGTCTTTCCTGATGATCACATCCTCCTGAGTAGTCCCCGCCCGGAGATCCGAATGGGGGACTATTTTACCTCCGGAATATTTTATCCGAGAGGATGCCATCATCATATGTTCATACAGTAGAGCTGCATGTCCTCGGGAAAGGTAACGGCTGTAGTTCCCCCTTGCTTTCAGCCGTTCGCAGTAGCTGTGTGGCAAAGCCACATTAGCTGATGTTACAAGGCCAGCTCAGTCAATCATCCAGACTGTTGCCCCTGTAACTACTGAAAAGGCTGCTGCCTCTCTTCAGGAACCACACGTTTGTCTGGCCTCTCCACAGATACCCCTCCGCTGTGGTTGCACCTACGGTACGGCTATCTGTATCGTTGAGGCACGCAAGCCACCCCACCTCGGCAATGTCTGTGGTTCATGGGAGTGGAAACTTCTTAGTATATTACGTATTTTCCAAAATAGGAACAAGGTAAATCATATCATGAAGATAGGCAAATCCGGATGAAAATTCAGATAGCAATCAGAAAGGCAGTGCGTGAAGCTTTCAATAATTTCTGAAGCAATATCAGAGAAGCACTCCCTAACACAAATTTTTGCACTGCGTGAAAGCTGTCAATGGCAAAAAATGTTAAATACTGTTTGGCAAGACAGAAACCTTGATTCGTTTACATGGAACATGAAGAAATAATGCTGACTCACATTGTTAATTTCTAATAGTGGTGTTGGAAAACAGCTGAAATCTCTAAAGCACAGTGAAGCTCCCTGGCCCTCAGCGTCACTGACAATTTCTACACAGAATCTCTGCCGAATATTTAGTCATCATCTGACAAGACAGTCAGTCCTTCCATGGAGAAATGTTTCCAGTTAGATACAGAACCATGTTTTTTACGCAGGTGTGCACGTCTTGGAACATACTAAAGCCCATGAATGTCTTTCTTCAGGGCTCCGTAAAAATGGGAAACTCATGGGGAGAAACCGGGACTGTGTGGAGCATGTGTAACTGCTTCCCAGCTTGTGGATATCTAGGCTGACTTTGTCCTGATATAGATTGATGCCATTTTTTTTTGTTAGTTTCGTCAAGATTTCTGGAGGGCTTTGAATCCCATAAGCCCCCAGGTCCCCTCTGGCCACGCCCATGGACCCTATGACAACTCATCAAACTATCACGTCTCCTCACACTGAACACCACAGAAAATCCGATATCATCTGTAAGTTTGAGACCAACAATCCCTTAGCATCCCTCTTCTTTACATTCTGCCCTCCGTCTACCTACACCACCCATCCACCTGCACTCTCTCCACTTCCTCTCCCAAAAAAATTCAACCTCCTCTCCTCCCTCCCCCCCTCCAGAATCCGCGAGGTGCTTAGTTACTTCCACCACACTCAGTCGACTGCACAGTCTCTAAATAAAGTGTACAACAATATGTTGTCTTCCATGGTCGAGTCCCCCAATGCAGAAGACTGCATGTAGGTTGCCCATTCTTGATGTTGTGGATGTTACTTGTTTGGCTCGATAGCAGAGTGGGGAATGCCAGGCCACAAATCCAAAGGTCGCGGGTTCGATCCCCAACAGGTCCTAGGATTTTTATCTGCCGCTTCCCATATCTTTCCCCTCTGCAGTGTTGTGGATGCGAAAAATATCGAGTGGCACCGTGGTCCGGAACCCACGTTAAACTGTAGGTACCCCTATAACTGGCTGGGTAAGTCATGTCAGAGGAAGGCATGGCATACCACCTCCAAACAGGACCATGCTAGTAATGCATTTCCGGGTTGTTGACTGCTTTACCTTTAATGTTAATTAGCAAGAAACCTGTATGGTGAAAAAATTAATTTCACTTCAAAAGAAATGCACACTATTTTTAAATCCAGTTTTTATTCTACTTGTTTGAAAGTTTTACAGTGTGTAGATACATACTTTAGAAACAATATTTTCATTTCTCCACATAATCCCCCCTCAACTGAGTTACGTCATCTGGAACGAGTACGAGGCCAGCCGCTGCGAGGACAGTCCTCAATATTGCCATGCCCGCTTTCATCACGTAACCTGCTTGCCCACCGACTAACTGTACTGCGATCGACAGCAGCATCTCCATACAACTTTGTCCACATCTTGTGGATGTTTCCCACTGTCTCGTTTTCACAGCACAGGAATCCGACAGCACGCTGCTTCTGACGAACGTGAAACGAAGAAGCCATGTTGAAGACATGCTGTGACGGCGCCACTCACGGAAACAGGTTGAACGAAGTTTGAAAACAGGCGGGAAGGATGTACCTACACTCTGTAAAACTTTCAAGGATGCAGAATGAAAACTGTATTAAAAAAGTAGTATGCATTTCTTTTGGGGTGACCCTCCTATATTCCGAGATGCCATTATGTTTTTACTCATCTTAGTCTGCAGGCGCACTAAGTCGCCCTTGACATGACCGATGTCTTTCGTCTCTCTTTCATATTACGTTTATTTACATCACTTTATGGTATTTAATAGTTTGAAACAACTTAATGATGGTTAATGTTTACAAGGTCGTCCCTTAGTAGAACATGTCGAATAAAGAGTTGCTCATCGAAATGTAAAATGAATAAAATCACATGTTCTTGTTAAAATAGCCGTCACCAAAATGGATATATTAGAATAATTTATTCATTTTACGTTTCGACGAGAAACTCTTTATTTGACATCTTCTCCAAGTGAAGACCTTGTAAACACTTCTGGAGATGATGATTGAAATAATCGAAAGCGATAAAGAGTAATAAATATATTTTATCAGCGATCTCGGCTTAACAACCTAAAGAAGGTGTATTTTTATTAATATTTAAACAGATCGCTCTCCACTGGTGTAACAATCCAAGTAACTATAACTTAACCCTTGCAATACCCACCTTTTGAAAATAATGGAATCTACTACGGTACTTTATTTCTGAAAATTTTTGTAAAAATACTTATTGTCTTTAATGAAGTCCTCTTCCAGATTCTATGACTGTTTTACGTTTCTCGTTGAAGCTTAATCGGAAAATTGAAGTTTATCGGAGCTGGTCATGAAGTAGCCCACCCACCTGGTAGTAGATGCGACTTTCCACAATGCAACGGTCGTCTTAATCCACAGATAATAACCTTATGTGACCATAGAACACACGGTTTGACAGCAACAATGGTCTCAGTAATGATGCATTTCCCTTTGATTGTTTATTGTTTCCTGTTCACTGGCACTTAGTTAAGTGTTAGAGACTACTGTGATTGAAAATGTATGGACAGTCACTTACTGATAGGGAATATCACAGATTTTGGAAGAATCTAACAGATTATAAAATGTAATTTGATGAAACTGACAAAGTATTGCGTGAACCTGAAGAGGAATGTGTTCTTTTGTTGTGCGCGAGAATGTGGGACAGTGGTAAAGTAGCTACAAGCCGAATTAGGTGAAATATTTATGAAATGACATGTTGACTACAACAACTGGCTAAGCTCTGATGGCGCTTGAAAATGGTACGTTATCCAAAACCGGTAGCGGCTGTGGTCAACATGTTATTCTACAAATATTTAAAAGCTGTTAAACCCCGCTTTTCACATTCTTCAGGTGAAAGATATGCATTTTTGAAAATTTTACGTGAAATATTGAGGTTCTGGAACATGATTATGCATTAATACATTTTTCAAAAGTATGTTATTAAATGTAATTAGAGAAAATGAATATTATTTACTCTTTAATTTTTTTGGGGTGGTCACAGAGTACATCCTGCCCCACCCCTCCCACCCTTGGTAATACAGTTACTGAAAATGGCTACGTGTTACGAGGGTTACTGAATGCTTGCAACTGATATATTACTTCTTATAAAAATAATTTAATGAAAAATGTAGCTGCGCGGGAGTAGCCCAGCGGTCTGGAGCGCCACGTTACGGATCACGCGGCCTCGGAGGTTCGAATCCTCCCTCGGGCATGGATGTGTGTGTTGCCCTTAGATTAGTTTAACTTAGTCTAAGTAGTTTGTAAGTCTAGGGACTGATGCCCAACGTAGTTTGGTCCCATAGAATTACAAGCATTTGAACATTTTTGATTTGAAAAATGTTTCAAATTTTGACGAAAGAAGAAATTAACTTCTATCCCGCCAACACTTTGCCCCATCGGCATCACCAGGACACTGCTCTCTACAAGCGTCTCTGCTTCCACAAACCACCGCAGCACAGGATCTTACCAGCTTTCGTGAAAGTGCTCCGTATTTCCTCTTCCATAGCACTCAATCACCAGTGTCCGCGCTGTTCTAGGCAGCATATCGGGGACTGGGTGGCCGGGGGTTCGAGTCCTTTCTCGGGCATAGATATGTGTGTTGTCCTTAGGTTAGGTTAAGTTAGTTGGAATAGATTGTAAGCCTAGGATCTGATTGACCAGAGTAGTTTGTTCCTACAACCATTTGAATATTTGAATCTCCAGTGTAACAGTATCAGTCTGTTTCGAAGTGTTTTATCAATGATTTTTATATTATGCATGGAGATAATTCAGTTTATTTTTACAGACTCCCATTAATGCGCTTTTTAAGGTGTAAACTTTTGTAATCATCTTGGTCCCAACTGATGAAGGTTACGGGTTATATAACCGATATATTGCAACAGTAAGACACGTATATCTGCCAGAACACTCGACTACCTAATTTGTCATTAGATCGCCGGGAAAGCACGAATTTATTTTTAAATCAATTATAAATGCATCACCTGTTTTTGTGTTTTCTCTCCATTGTAATTTTCATGTCGTTTGGCTAAATAGTGGGTCGAGTGTACCTCTGTCAGCTCAGCTCCCGCCCGTATGCGACGGAGGGAGTGAAGTAACAACTGAAGCGCGGGAATGGCCAAACCGTTCTAGGCGCCATGTCAGGTACTGCGAGACCACTCCCACCGGAGGTTCGAGTCTTCCCTCAGTCATACTTGTATTTGTTGTCCTTAGGTTAGTTTAAGTTGTTGTAAGTAGTGCGGAAGCCTAGGGACTGATGACCACAGTACTTGGGTCCAAAGATTTACAATCATTTGAACATTTGAACCAACAATTTTAAAAACCTAGAATACCTTCTAAAGGCTAAGGCCGTGCTGCAGTGGACACACCGGTTTCCGCCAGATAATTATTTTTCAACCTGTGGGTCGCGACCCCGAGGGCCGGGTGGGGGGGGGGGGGGGAGGGTGGCATCGCAAAGTCGCAATGTCTTATATATTGTTTTATAATACAGTGTGTTAATGATGGATAAGCGTGAAGTCTGAAAACTGTTTTCAGGAGCAAATCCATAGATAATAGAACTTTACGTAATAATTAATTCTGAAAAATTCGAAAAAAGATCTATTTCTTTACAAACTGTCTATACAGTGGGACCTTTTTTAATGAGCATAGCTCGCTTCTGAGTCTTATCTAAAATGCGAAATAGTCGTTTAACAAAAAATATTTTTCTGTCAAACATCATATAAAAATAGGATCAGGGATTCGATTCCAAACAATACACAAAAATCTTCATCCAACAATTTAAAGGAAACCTGAAGCAAAAGAAAGAAGGTTCTTTTTGACAATTTATTTCTCAATTTTCTCGTCTCTCCAATCTCTTATTTCCAATTAATGTGTGATTATAAGTGTTTATTGCGTGTAATAATTTTATTATTCTTATTTCTCGACTTCTACATTCAGTAAGGGGCTGGGAGATATGTGTCAAGAGCCTTGTTCATTGATTTAATTGTTTATTAGAATACTTCAGTTATTCCATTTCTGTGGTTACTCATGGCAGTAGCTAGCGAGCTGTTTTGAGCTGTAGGAAGCTCTGACTTCAGTCAAAGCTGGTTTCACACGTAAGGGGAGGTAGGAATTTGGTGTTACACGGGCTGGCCATTAGTTTTACGCGGAAAGGTCTCAAAGCAGTACCGAAGCGAGCCCCCCTGTGCCATCCCGTGGAGTCAGAAGTGTACAGTGGGGGGCGTCAGGGACTTTTTCGGCAGGCACAGCTACCCTGGACGGGTCTGGACGCCCAGCATTGCTGGTGAAAACAATGCTTCACCGTGAAAACGACTGGCGCCGGTTGGGCCAGCATTGAGTGACCTTTGGTAGCACCCAGGAACGCCATTTGGCGTCTGCAAATTTATTTAGTTGAGTGGCGACGGACAGCCACATCTTTTATGATAAGGGGTGATCCCCGCTAACAGTGGGTCCCAAACTGTCGGTAGACAGGGTATCTTGGTTTACAACACAATAAATGGCAGAATGCTACGCATACAGTTCCCTGTGAAGAGACGCTGTCTGGATCAGCTTCTGTCCAGCGCCCATGTTAATAAAAACCGGTGGCAAGATAACGGCAAGGGAAATTTCGCAGATGTTTTGGGGGAAAAGTCTGGGCTCTCCGTCTTTGTGAGAGAAATTTTCTGTCAGGGCCGGAGTCTAGGATGCAGACTGCAACTCGGTCTGCATTTGGCTGTGTGTTTTGCTATATGGCAGGTCAAATGAGCTATAATCCGGCCGAGTGTTGCCATTGGACAGCCCATTAAATGTTTGGTGGGACAGGCAACCTAGGTGTGAAGGGCGATGCCGCTGATAGCTGGTGTGTAAAGCTTGGAGGCTAGGAGGAGAGAGGAGTCTCTGGCGAGAGATACCGTCGGGTACGCTTCGCTTCTTTCAAACAGTGTGAGTGTAGATCAGATGTGGTTTACATCCAAAAAATAATATCGACAACCATTAAAAGATTCATACCTAATAATAAATTGTAATTGTAGGGCCGGCCGCTCTGGCCGAGCGGTCTGCGGCGTGCCAGTCACTGTCTGCTGCGGTCGGGGGTTCGAATCCCCCCTAGGGCATGGATGTTTGTGCCGTCTTTAGTATAAGCTAGTTCATAAGTAGTTTTTAAGTTTAGGGTCTGATGACCCCGTACTTAAGTCTCATAGGCTCAACAAACATTTGAACATTTGTGTAAATGTAGGCCTGGCGCTGTTTCACTTCAATCTCCAAAACTACTTCACGAATTTTCATGAGGTTTTCACACGTAACTTTAGCATATCGTGCAGTTACATAAAGGCTTCAATAATTAAAATCGGAGGAGAGGAATTAAAGCCATCGTGCATGTCTACTTGTTGAGGATAATCTTCAAAAGTACTACACGAACTTTCATGGGTTTCCACAGGTAAATTGAGAATAGTTTGATGAGTACCATAAGCTTCATTCCATCAAAATCGGATAAGAGAAAGGAAAGATGTCGTAATTTGAAGTTTTATGTGTATAGTATTCTAATAAGTATGATACAGTACAGCAAATCTCCAAGAGTACTGTACGAACGTCCATAGGTCAACTGAGAGTAACATGGGGCAACATATAACCTTCATTTCATCAAAATCGGATCAGGGGAAGAAAAGATACCGTAATTTGTAGTTTCTGGTGAATGCTATGCTTGAATTACAGCGAAGTATAGCAAAGATCCGATAGAGGCGCTGTTACTGACATAGTATACCAAATAATAAATGGCGATGCTGCGTTGTTTATTGTCATAAGTGTAATACACTGAAACAAGGGCTACGATTTTTCTTACGGCAGTGATGTAGTTTAATGATATTGGCAACGGCTGTTGAATCCTTCTTGAAAAATCAGTGACATACAATGAGTATAATAATTCTTTGTCTTAATAATCAAATAAATTATTAGTGTTGTTCCGATGAGTAAATTAATGATCCCCCCCCCCCCTAAAGCGAATATTTCATTGCCGATGTTAACATACTTAACCGCTGCCACTGAAAGTAAAATTTAACCCAGGTACGACACAAAAAAATATTTTTTTACCACCTCTATCCCGCATGCCTTGCAATGCCATGGAAAGAATAAAAATACTTCTTTCCGCAGATATCATTTGAATTTAAAACATAACGACGTTCCTTCGCGTCTATCGATATTTTCATTTACTAAGAAATCTTTGCAAGAAAACACGAATTCATGAAATTTCCTTTCTTTTTTTTTGGTGCGTACTTATTACTTCTTGAGTCCATTCTGTTTTGGAATGCCTATAAAACAGTTTAGTACAGTACAGAACAAATGGAGGCACTGTTAGTAACGTAGTGCACCAATGAAGTAATAGTCGGCGCTGCTGCATTTCTTATTAATTTTTAATTTTTATTTCTTTTCTATGGTTGTGACATAGAACAGCAACGAACCACTGAAGGTGCTGTTGGTTTTGTAGTGCTGCAAAGAAACAATACATGATCGTGTTGTGTGTATTTCCTAAGTAACAGAAGTATTTTGAATTAAGAGCCGCAATATCTGCAAATACAAAGTAACATTGAAGAGCGAGTTGCTGATTACACATTGTATATTAACAGCTTAATGACATTTGTTTGCTTCTTTTGACAGGAAACATTTGAATTTAAAACATATCGACATTCCTTCACGTCTATCGATGCTCTAATTTACCTAAGAATTCTTTGCAATGAAATTAGAATATATGTACTTCCCTTCTGATTTCAATGTATCCGCATTACATTTTCGAGTGCGTTCTGTTTAGGAATGCCTCAGAAACGCCTTAGTACCGGAAAGGACAAAGTGAGGCGATGTTATTTACATAGTACACCAAATAACTAATTATGGTGTGCTGCTTTTGTTTCTTTCTCATAACTACGGTGCAATACACTACAAGAAAGTCTACAATTTTACTTACTGCGGCGGCGTTGAGTGATGATTTTGGCGACGGCTGTTGAATGATTTTCAAAAATCATTCACTTGGAATGAGGTGAATAATTCTTTATGTTCACGATGAATAAATAATTTATGCTTTTCTGGTCAGTAAATTAATGATCCTTCTAAAGCAAATAGCTCTATCCCGACGATAGCAAACTAAACCGTTGTCTCTGCAAGTAAAGTTTAGCCCAGGTGGGACACAAAAATATTTTTTTCTTCCTACATTTATCCCATATGCTTTGCAATGTCATGGAAAGAAAGGAAGTGCCCCTTTCGATGGGTATAACCACTACATGGTACATAGACTAGAAATATCTATGGAGTGAGCATTGTGTTCTGTGCATCTCCTCAACGTTAAGCGGGAATTACCGCGTGATATTGAGATAAATCCACTCCACACATTTATTTGCTGTTACGATTGTTTTGTACCGCATTAGCTGCAAAGAAGCCCCACCTCCTTTTCGCAGAGGAACCACATAACATGAGATAATATCTAAATAAATGTGTCACAGAAGCAACAAGAATGTTGAGGAAGCGTCGTTAAACGGGCAGTTTACACATAGTCATCCGTCGTAACCGAACAAAAAAGGACCAAGATAAAGTCAGCGATTATTCCCAATACCACGTGACATTTTCACCTTAATGTTGACCACAAAATCTGTTCTGCGCATCTGAATGCTCACTCCAGAGATTTTTCTGCTCTGAGCCTGCCGCTAGAGATAATAACACACACGATCGACAAACTCATCAGAAACATCCCTACATTTATAATTCTTTGGTACAATATTGTGATTAAAATTTGTAATTACTTACTTTTGGTGCATACTACATTAAGATAAAGACGTCTTCTTTTCCAGAGACAATTGTACTCAGAGTTAGACTTCTGAATATATAGTTCTATTACACAAGGTCTATTTCAACTTCGTGCTTTAAGAAGTAATCACTGCAGGACTTGGGGACATGTATTAGCTGAAACAGTGGCCTATGCTGCAAACACAGTCAAGACAATTCCCTGGAAATACTGTATTTAATTGAAAGTTCTATACAGACGATCAGCTGACGAAATTCCTGCAACGATTACACAGACTAACTTTGTCGCACATTGACACCACCTTGACGTCTTATTTCAACAGAATTGTTCTGTTGATTGAATTACCAGACTTTCAGCATTCGTCGAGTTTTCGATAATAGGGAGCACTGCATATAGAATAACTACATTGTCCCCGTGCAACACTGCAACATAGTAATACTTCAACATACACTTACTGTGAGAGTTAACAGCTTAGTACTATACCATAGAACTAAGAAATGGCGCTGTTATTATTATTACTATTTCTCATCTCAAAGATAGAAGCGTTTTCAGAAGTTGACGGCAAACAGACAGACACCGCAGTATTAACTTTACGAACACAACCTGATATTGAATTTACTTCGTTCTGGAGTATGGACATAAATTACATTTTTCGTATGAAATACTTTATGAATGTTCATTGTGTTCTACAATGACTTCTACTTAAATTTGACATCTTGGCTTGGAGAACTGAGTTTATTGACAGAGCGATTCAACAAGGATTCTGTTTTTGCTGACCTAGGTGCAGAACCCAAAAAACGCATGATATAAACAGGTCCATCTTTAACAACCGTAGCGAAGCACGGGCATATAAGCTAGTTATCAATAAAGGGGGCTGACCCGCCGTGCTACACAAAACAGGTTGGATCACTGATACAAAAGCAAAGCTAAAAGCATGCCAAATTTAAACGCACAAAAAAATCCCCAAGACTGTCACTCTTTTACAGTAACTAGATATTTAGCTTGAACTTCAATGCAAGGAGCTTACAATAGTTACCACAACGAAACCCAGGTAGAGAATCCTAAGAAATTCTGGTCGTATGTAAAGTACACTAGGGGCAATACGTTCATTAGACGATGGAAATGGTGATGCGACTGATGACAGTTCTACTAAAGCAGAATTGTTTAACACACACATTTCCGAAATTCTTTCACTACAGAAGACGAAGCAAATACTCCAGAACTCGTATCAAGAACAGCTGCCAGCATGAGTAATTTAGAATTAGATACCCCTGGAGTATTAAAAATAATCAAGTAATTCTCCCTGCCGAATGTATAACAATCAGGTTCCTTTCAGAGTATGGTGATGAATACCCGCATACATATAATATACAACCGTTCGCTTAGCGAAAGATCCGTGCCCAAAGACTGGAAACGTGCACAGTTCACCCCAATATTCAAGAAAGGCAATAGGAGTGATCCGCAAAATTACAGGCCTATATCATTGACGTATTTTAAACTACCTCGAAGAAAACGACCTATTGTCCCATAGTCAACACGGGTTCAGAAAGCATCATTTTTGTGAAACACAGCTAGCTTTACTCATATGATGTGATGAGTGCTATCGACAGGGGATGTCAAATAGATTCCATATTTCATATTTCCGGAAGGCTTTCCACACTGTACCTCACAAGCGTCTTCTAATCAAACTGCGTGCTGATGGAATATCGTCATAGTTGTGCGATTGGATACGTGACTGCCGCGCGGCAGTACCCGAGTGGTCAGCGCCACGTTACGGATCGCGAGGCCCTCCGCGTCGGAGGTTCGAATCCTCTCTCGAGCATAGATGTCTGTGTCGTGCTTAGGTTAGTTTAACTTAGTTTAGGAAGTTTGTAAATCTACTTAGTTTGGTACAATAGAAACAAAAACTTTTTTTATTCATGATTTCCTGCAGACACAGGAAATTGTAATTGACAATAAATCATCGAGTAGAGTAGAATTGATGTCTACATCTACATCCATAATCCGCAAGCCACCCGATGGTGTGTGGCGGAGGGTACCATGAGTACCACTATCGGTTCTCCCTCCTGTTCAAATTGTTCAAATGTTTGTAAAGCTTATGGGACTTAACTACGGGGTCATCAGTCCCTAAACTTACAAACTAATTATGAACTAGCTAAGACTAAGGACGGCACAAATATCCATGCCCGAGGGGGCATTCGAACCCCCGACCGTCGTGACCGTGCAGACCGCGACTGAAGCGCCTCAGTCCCCTCGGCCACCGCGGCCGGCTCCCTCCTGTTCCAGTCACGTATTGTTCGCGGAAAGAAAGATTGTCGTTATGCCTCTGTATGGGCTCTAATCTCTCTGGACAGGAAAGAGTTATACAGCCCCTACTGTTCCTTATTTTTATAAACGACTAGCTGAAAACCCGGCGTTGCCCCGGTATTTATTTATTCTACACTCGTAGTCCCCTTCCTTCCTCTCTATGCATCCATCTCTTTCTCTCCCCACTCTCTGTTCGTTTCCACCTTTCCCTCTCTCGACAAAGGTTTTTGCAGGGAACCCCCTCTCATGTACCATACAAACATTTATGTATCCAGTGACCTTCCTCTTGGTTTAAAGGTCATGTGAGGAAAAACTCCCGATTGAAGCAAACCTACGCATTTTATCAAAGTCCGTAAGTTAAGTACCCTCCACCATGCGCCGAACGAAATTTTACACAGACAGTGACATTCTCCTTGTTTTTAGGGTCAAGTGTGCAAAATTTCTTCAAATATCGGAACAAAACTATAGATTTGTATGCAGCAGAAATAAAGGGTCACATTAAAAAAAGCACTTTGTCGTTTCCAAATTTTCCAGGTTTATTTCATACAACCCTTGTTTTGAGAATAGCGAAAACAACAAAAAAAGGATCTGTGAAATCGGTCGAGCCGTTCTCAAGTTATGGCGCGACTAAGGTATTTAGTGATCCATTTTTATGTTGGAAGGTACTCTCCCCAATACATCCTATGAAACTTTAGGTAGACGGTGATCTTTTTGTTTTGAAGGTCAAACTTGCAAAATTTGGTGAAGTCTGTAGGAAAAGTGTCCTCCGCCATGCACCTTAATTTTGTCCTATCACAAAATAATTTCTTAGTTGATTTATTCTACCTATAAATTACACACCGGTAAAATTTCAGATTCATAGGTGTAATAGTTTTAAAGATTTAGAGTTTACTCTGTGACTACGTGAGTAACCTTTCGCTTTTTTTATATGTGGAGATATCTCCTGAATTATGTGTCCTTCAAAAACATTATTTACAAGATTCGTAGAATGAAATGTTAAGAAACTGTTTGCGAAATGTGTTGTAATTGGCGTTGGTAGTAAAGACGTAATAAATTAAATCTCTTTCTTATTAGGGCTAATTTTCATGCATTTCATTGTCTTTGACGTCATAGCAACTGACCTATATGTCATTTTTTACATGGCTGATAAAGACAACAACCGTTCGTCAAAATATAAAATAATCAGTTGTTCACCAGGGGAGCCTTCATCGGAAATAACACAGTTTCTTTTTCTTTTTTTTTTTTCTTTTTCTTTTTGCATATCAATGTATAGTCAGGAGAAGGTCTCGAGCGATAGCGCTCACGTTAAAAATTGAAAAGTTTGCACATTGTTAATTTCTAAAAACAAGGAAGACAACGCGCCGCTAAGCATCGCGTGTGCGCCCAGCACTGCAGGTGGCATCGGACTGACAGGGTTTCGTGAAAGTCGCATGATTAACAACAAATCCGTAGGCGGAAAATTGGCTTTGTTGTGACTGATTTCGTGTGGCCACTAATCAGGCATCAAAAGTTTGACAGTTATAAGATGTACCTAGGGTACGTTTGATTTCTGATGATGGAACTACCGCATGATGATTTCTTAGTGAAGCAATTTAATAGTGTTTGTGCTGTACTGCTACCGTTGTTTACAATAGTCGCAATCTTCTTGTATGGATGTCACATCTTCAAATATTGTTATGTCAGAAAACTATTAACTAACTTAATATTATTTTAAGTCAACACATAACAATACCTTCTTACAACTGCAACTGCAATACCTTCTTACAACTGCAGCAACTGCAGTTTGCAGCTGGTAACGAGTTTTCGAAACAATATTTTATTACTCAACTGAGAACAATACCATGTTATTACTGGATCATAGTAATTTGCTGCTGGTTAAAGATTTCTGTATTCTTAAAAAAAGTTTATTAGCACCCTTAAAAGATTAAAGAGTGAGGCATGACCTTTAATGGTTTCATAATCGCACATGACAACATGTCTGCACAAGCTAAACATTGAAATTTGTTATTCACGACAGCAAAAACATACATTAAAAACTTGCAGTCATAAAGTCTTTTCTTTCAGTTTTGATTCGTTTCCGCAGCCTTAATACTCACCAGACGTGAATGATTGCGAAGGTCTCAGATATACCTAATAGATAAAATTAGATAATTTGGCTTTGGAATCACTGGCATAACTTCATTAAGGCCTGGGGGTCGCCGGACATTTTTACTCGTATAGGGGATCGCGGGTTCAACAATGTTGAAAAACACTCATGTAAACGTAAGGTAAAGTATTATAGTTGACTTATAAATTTAGTCTTGTGAAGTGTTTAGTAGATATCAGACAGAGATCCTCTCAAGAGTTACTGGATATACAATGAATTTAGAGACAATTAGTTCTACTATCTTTGGGAGGCTGATTACTGTCCAATCAACCCAACTCATTTAGCAAGGAATAGTAAGGAATAACACTAATCGCGTGCTTCTTAAATATTACTTTCCAACGAACTTCCTCTATTCGAATTTCGTGATACAGAAACACACAGTCTCTGTTCACCACTATTCCCATGAAGTATTCACTCGCTAATTAGTTTTACGAAGCATTGTGTCATTCTGAGTCTGTCATATGTTTTACCGCGTTTTACTACAGGAAAATTTACCTAATTAATTTAACTGGGAATTTTTTCCTTTTGATACCCCGGGGTCACTTAGCTGGCGGGTTTGACTGAAACAACTATCTCTCAGCCACTTTGGGAAGAGTTGTCTACTTCCCATATCTTGTATGTCTCTCGTATTTTGAAATGAACATTAGGAAGCTTATGAGCTGAACTTTTAATACAACTGATTAAAGTATTTCTCGCGAAAAGACCACGAGGATAAAATTAGGGACACTATAGCCAACACCAAAGCATACTGTCAATCGTTTTTTCCGCGAACCATACACAACTGCTAGAGTAGGAGGAAATCACAGTGGTACAAACCATGCCATTCATGTCAATCCATCTCCTGGTATGGATAGTGTGACCGACTGATGTATTTCTTATATAAAAGCTCCCAACAGCCGTTTTCTTAAACTGCAACAAGGTTCGGTTTTCGAATCGTTCCATCTTGAGGGACCACCAAGTGGTATGCTCAGGGACATCAATCTACATTATCACTGGTGTTCGTGTGATTCTTGTAAGCATGTTACCGGCAAAATATATCTGTTGTGATAGTACATGTTTGCGCTGCTAACAGCGTTTCTAAACCTTTTGGTCTAAACTCCTATAGCCATCAGTCCCTACACATAAAACTACTTAAACTAATACTAAAGACAAAACACACAAACTTGTCCGAGTAAGGAATCGAACCTTCGAACTGTTTAGCCTATTGCTAACTATAACTGCTGCAATACGCTTCGGCCTTCAGTTCTTTGGATGTGTTTGAGCCGTGCTACAAGGTCGACATCTGGGTGTCTAACTCGCGAGTGCGTGTCTTATGTCCCTGACGCTAAGATGGAAGCTCTCTTTGGTTCGTTTTCAAGAATGCAGAGAATAGCGCCGGGATCGGATTTGCGACTCGATTTGGTTGCGAGTCGGCTCCGTATTAGAGGACAGTTTCCATCTCGCCGGGCGAGTTGAAGAAAATAGTGAAAACGCGCCTAAGTGGACGATCCTGCTTCGGCGGCGCGCTGCGACGAGAGGAGGTAGGCCGGCCGCGGTGGCCGAGCGTTCTGCGGCGCGCCAGTCACAGTCTGCACGGCCACTAAGGTCGGGGGTTCGAATCCCCACTCGGGCATGGATATTTGTGCCGTCCTTAGTGTTAACTAGTTCATAAGTAGTTTGTAAGTTGAGGGACTGATGACCTCATTCTTAAGTCCCATAAGTTCTACAAACTCTACAACATTTGCTGGAGGTAGGTGCCATGGCAACTTCTGCTTTTCAGATCTCGCTGGGCCCAGTCCGTAGCGTGATACCTTAGACCACGTGAATACTTATGCGTGGTTAGCACACTTAGAAAGTTCACACGAATACTCGTGATTAAAGATCCAACACATGGATAATGTGGAATGACGGCCTGAACATACCACTTGGTGAGACTTGAAGATGGTATGACTAGAATGCCAACTTGCTTTCATTTGAATGCTGTGAAAAAACGGCTGTTGGGTGCTTCCCTAGAAGGACGCCGTGAGTTGGTTTACGAAATATAGTACAAAGATTTTTGCTTCGTTGTTGTACTCAAAGACTCAAATATTGTGGAATGAAATACAAGGTGCTGTTCTCGTATGTTCGGTATTAATACATCAACACCCAGTTATTTGTTATTTGCTGCTGCTGGTAAAGACCGTGAGAGATCGCTGATCCAGTACGATCGCCATTTGCGTAGACTGCTATATAACAGGAGAGATCACCTTCAACCTAAAAGAGAACTGGAAAAATGAGTGGGAGAATTCAGTCTGTAATCATCACCTCATAAGTGATCCATCAAAAGAACTAAAAGGTCCAACTTCGCAAGAAAAGACTACACTAAGCTCAATCGCACAATAAGTGGCCATACCAGATGTAATCCCATGCTTTATAAGTGAGGACTCACGGACAGCCCAAGTTGTGATTGTGGAGCACTTGAACAGACTCTGGACCACACCATAAGAGTGTGTCCAAAAAGAAAATATAGTGGCTCTGCTGAGGACTTTATAGAAGCCACACACCTCAGACTATGAAGTGGATTCAAGATCTGGACATTGATGTGTAGCCAAAAGCTTGCCTCACATGACACATGTCGTAATTCCAAGTGTTCTGTCATAATATATCATTGATCACTCACATGAACTGAAAATGAGCTCATGTACAATCTTTTACTGGTATTTGTATATATATTCTTGTTCTTTGTTTAGTTATATTTGTATATATGCTGCTGTCATATGCCATAGGCCGGTCGCAGTGGCCGAGGGGACTAAGGCGCTCCAGTCACGGTCTGCACGGCGACTACGGTCGGGGGTTCGAATCCCCCCTCGGGCATGGATATTTGTGCTGTCCTAGTTCGTAAGTAGTTCATAAGTAGTTTGTAAGTTTAGGGACTGATAACCCCGTAGTTAAGTCCCATAGACTATACAAACATTTGAACATATGCCATACGATAAATAAATAAATAAAAACGCCCAGTTACGATATCGAAGGGCTAGAAACGCCGCGCGTCTGCTGAGCTGGTGAAGCGAGTGACTTGAGGACTAGACTGGTCACGTGAAATGACGTCGGTGCCTGTCTTTCTCGTTGGCCGCGGGCAGATGCTTCCTCTGTAGGATTGGGCGCCAAATCAGCAGCGGCGGCGGCGACTGCAGCCGCAAAGACGCAGCCACGCCGACCGCCGGCGACTCATCAATTAAGCGGCGGATCGGCAGCGCGGCGACGCCAGCCCACTGCCCTTAAACCGTATCGACTGGCGCGCGTATGTATTCGGCCTCTGGCGCCCGATGTAAAAAAAAAAAAAAGAAAAAAAGGGAGGGGGCGGTGTGCGGGGGTGTGCGGCGAAATCCGCAGCGGCCGTCCGTCCGTCCGCACCCCTCCGCCCCCGCCGCCGCCTCCGGCAGCGCCGCCACCCCCCGGCACGCGCAAGAGAACGCGAGGCGAAGCTCGCCCGCTTCGGCTATCTGCACATTACTCGCACCGCGTCCAATCGAAACTCTCTCCCCCTTTTTTAATGCATACAACTGGGCTGTTAATGTAGATTGGGTGGCGGCGGCGGCGGCGGCGGTAGCGGCGGGCTGGTGTCCGAACGCCGGACGCGGTCCACTGTAGTGGGCGGAGAGGATGGGAAGGGAAACGGCGGCGGCGGGGGCGGGGGCGGGGGAGGAAGCGCGGAGAGATGCAGAGGCAGTGACGGAGAGGCAGCGAGACGCGGAAAAAAAGAGGCGACAGTGAGGCCGCGCGATTGGGAGGCGGGAAGGGGGCGCTGCGGAGGGGTGGTGGAGGGGCGGGGGCGGCGCTGACAAGTACCGGCGTGTGGCCGCGAGACACTCGTCCGTCCTTGTCCCCCGCCCCCGCTGCCCCGCGGCCGGGCTTTCGGGTGCACAAGTGGCCGCCGCGCTGCGCCCGGACAATGCGTGTTTACCGCTTCCGATATTTCGGGGTGAATTTCTTTGTCTCTGCTGGCGTGCTCGAACCTTTCGGTGGGCGCGCCTCCACGAGCACAAGTGCACGTGTCTCGCGGCTATCTGTACACACAGTGACACAAGCACACACACAGACAAACACCTGCATGGTGAGTTTATTTTAAAAGAAACTGAAGTTCAGCGACGGTACAGATAATTATCTCCTTTGAAATGTTGTAGAGAGACTGCTGGCCACGCAAAATAGGTCACCTAGATGGACATCAAAGCCAAATTTATCGCTTGATTGAACCGCAGCCCCATGAGACATTGGAAAGGTAGGAATATTATGATTTAACCCCATCGAAAACATGGTCATTAGAGACGGGAGTTCACTCACTGATTGTTTTCATCAGGATTGGGAAGTAAATCCGCCGTGCCGTTACGAGGAACCATCCCGGCATTTGCCCGGAGAGATATATGAAAATTTATCTTTCGATATTTCGGGATGAATTTCTTTGTCTCTACTGGCGTGCTCGAACCTTTCGGTGGGCGCGCCTCCACGAGCACAAGTGCACGTGTCTCGCGGCTATCTGCACACACAGTGACACAAGCACACAGACACACATGCAAACACCTGGGTGGTGAGTTTATTTTAAGAAAAACTGAAGTTCAGACTGGGGTCATCAGTCCCTAAACTTACAAACTACATATGAACTATTTACGAACTAGGACGGCACAAATATCCATGCCCGAGGGGGGATTCGAACCCCCCCACCGTAGTGGCCGTACGGACCGTGACTGAAGCGCCTTAGTCCCCTCGGCCACCGCGGCCGGCCCGCCATACCGAGAGAACGACCTGATTCGCGTCGCGGGTTCACCTTCCATGGGTCCGCACACAAACTCTATTTTATGTTCTTCGGGCCAGTTCAGTGGAAGGGAAGTCGAATTGATATACCCATAACTACGGATGTATTCCACCGGGAGCGTTCCTCAACACGTCGAATTTACGCACCGTAAGGAAGTGGAAGTAATCGAAGTTCGGCGCAGGTTCCTGATTACAACGTGCAGTCCTATTTTGATTATGACTTGAACTTGCTCGGGGAGGCTCACTTTGTTCCTCGAAAACTGAGTCCGAGTCGTGGCCTGGGCCCCCGTTCCGGCTGCCACAAGTGCCACGTGGTGCGCGACCGTTACTGCACATGGCCTTCTCTTGCGGCCGAGCTATGGGCACACGTGGTTCATCAATGTGGTTGCAACCCTCACTTAAAGGGTGCATGGAGTTTAATTCTACCTGTGCAATCCTTTGCACTACATCATCTAACATGCTCTGCTCTGCTCTGTAACCGCAGTGGTCATAACATCGACGCAGGTAGAAACCGCACTAATAAAGGTTTGAACCATTTCTATGTATTCTTGCACATGTTTGTACACGGTAGCCACCTGCATGAGCACATCGTCGACACATGAATCTACGGCTTCTCTATGCTCTCAACACGTGATAATAACGTTTCTGTTTTCGCGGTGTTTCTGCTTACTCCCTCCGTCAGATGCTCCCTGAGGCTAGTCATTTCATGCAATATCCACACATCTTGATTCGTGACTTGCTCTTTCATTTCATGGAACTGATTGTCAGAGCATTGATCTCTTTTAGCAGATCGATCCGCAGTACATTAATCCATTACATCAAATCGATCTTCAATCCTTTTCATCGGTCTTTCGCGACTGCTCTTTTATTTGTTTGGTAATCTTTGCGGTCATTTGTTTTAAGAACGCAGTGAATGTGTCGGTTGACGGTGGTACCTGCGGTCAAGGGCTCGCGGCTGGGTTATCTCCATAATCCCTAACACGAGGGAAGCCTGGCAGGAGGCTTGTGGTCAGAATATTAGCTCTAACAGACCCATCGCCTATGATTTTGAAGCGGTTTTCTACTGAAATATTATTTTCTGTATGATTATCTCCCACAACCATAGCATTTGATAAGGCACTGAATCTAATACCCACGACCTATCACACTTCTCCTTTTTCTGATCCTTAAGGGCTACACTCTTAGAAGTTTCAACTGCTGATACTGTAACACTATCCATTTTCAAAAACACCTTAAAACATTCCAAGTCAAATACCAAATCACAAGTTCCTGGCAACCCACATGATCAGAACACGTGGTGCTTCTGTAAGACTTTCACATCCACAATTATTTTTGCATACAACACAGTCATAATTACATCCGAATTTCACACTGCATGAATTTGACAATTATTTCCCCCAAAAATAGAAATAAATACACTTGTTGATCATCACTGAAAGAGAAAACTGGCAATGCATGGCTGAAATCACAATAGAAGTACACTAGCACTTACGATTTCTACTCTAGCACACGCACACACACATTCAAAGGACGGAAGGGCATCTAGTGAAACAAACAAACATAAAAAAATGAAATCAGGAGACGCCAGAAGGACGAATCCTGGCAGGGTCGCCAGGTGAAAGTAGCTTGTAACGTTTTCTAAGTGCGAACTCAGGCAGTTGAGATCTGTCAATGCAAGTTAAAACGCTCACTGCTGCTCTAAATTACTTTACGAGTGGCCACAGTACTTGTGCAACAAAAATTTATCTAACTGCTCAGTCCTCAAGGGAGCAGCCAACATTTTAAAAAACAGAAAAAATGTTAAACATGGACAAGCAAATAAACGTGGAGAGACCAAATTAAGCACAATAAAGCACACACCTTGTACAAAAGTTAATTAAAATCCTGAAGTTATTGCTCGAATAAAATTGTTCTGTCCTTTATGAATATAGAAGTAATGTGGGAAGAAATTTGCAAATAGACATTGGTAGAGGAAAGCACATTTATTCACTCACAGACACACGCATAATGCTTTCGACACATTACTCATGAGGCAACATCGATAGCAGCAGTGAAGCAAAGTGTCGGTGGTATTTTGATAAGATGACAGGTGTTTTGAAGCACAAATGCACCAAACGAACTCATGTGCTGGGGAGGCAGCTGGATATTATCTGTAAGTACCACATTGTGTGCAACCATAGTGAATTACATAGGATTTACAAAAATAAATTAATTTAGAATAAGCAAGTAAAGCACGTGCGAGAATTCATATCGAAGAAAGCTAGTATTAGTAAAAGCATGGATGAAGGCTGAAGTTTTGTGTCCCAACTTCGTCGCCGCTTTTGTGTCCCAGCCTCGTTGTTGGTGTCGGTGGCCGAGTGGAACGAGACCGACACAGGAACAAAGACAGCACGCTGGTGCAGGTACGGAGGGGAGCAGCCAGAAACTATAAACACTCGAGTAAATTAGAAAGTGATATATTGCACAGAATGTAACAATACTTAACTTTTACATAGTACTGCAGAATGTTCATACATAGTTGTTAGAGGCCTGCCTAGTGCCTGTACAATAGCAAAGTCTTCACTGGTGCCTATCTGATTCCGAAGTCTTTACTCGTTGCTATCTCAGTCCGAAGTGACCGATGTCTTTCCGTGGTGGCCACGAGCGGGGTTGCAGCAGAGGGCGCTCGTGGCTGTCGTCGTGAGAACGCCGCGCCGTGCGTGCATGGCGGCGCGCGGCGAAAGTAGGTGGCGCGCACTTTGTACTTGTGCGACACCACATGAAGTAAAGAGCCTTATGAAAGCACGTGGTGCAATCGGTCATACCAAGACAGGAAAGACAGAATCAAACCAGAAAAGCTGAGAAATATCTAGGATATGACACGACACGAAAACGTTAGTTAAAAAACAGCAAGGAAATTCAAACAGACTAAGTTTACACAAAGTCTGAACGCTACACACGTGTATTCCAACTTGAGAAATCCAGACACAAAATCATCACAGGAATAAGAATGCAAATACTAAATTTAAACTGAATTACCCGATTTCTGTAAATAGCAAAAGAAGTACTTAAAAAACTATC
Organism: Locusta migratoria; assembly: GCA_026315105.1. Taxonomy (NCBI): domain Eukaryota; kingdom Metazoa; phylum Arthropoda; class Insecta; order Orthoptera; family Acrididae; genus Locusta; species Locusta migratoria. The sequence continues at coordinate 457,632,715 of CM048746.1, forward strand.
ACTGATAAACCAAGACTGCCTGTTGACAAGAAGGCAAAGTTCTAACAGCATGCCATCCTCTCAGCATGATTCGAACGATTTACTTACTTCGAGGTCGCTGCAAGAGTGAAACCTCAGGCTATGCCAAAAGCCTTCCCCACCACACACGCTAAAAGCCGACCAGAGCGCATTCAGAGCATAGTTTCTACCAACCCCTTGCTACCTGAAGAACATAATACCCTCTTCTAGAGTTCCAGAGTGGTCTCTTTTGTCACCTCTTTCGGCTATGATTATGTTGGTACTCCACTAAAAACAGGCCACCTCGCCATCTTGTCAAGTAAACTTGTGTCTGGCCACCCAGCAGACGCCAGTGTAGACGACTTACGAAGCCTAAAGCACGAGGCAGCGACTCTAAGCCATTGCGCAGCAGTCAGTCAATATTAAAAGCAACCTGCCACAAGTTCAATCACACTGGTGGAAACATGTAAACATGGGGCATTGAGCATTAATAAAAAGAATAAAATAATTTACATACAAATAGACAATATTAATGGCGGAGAAACACTTAACAGTAATGAATAACTCAAAATGGAACACGACCACACATTCAGTGGACGTGTTTCAACATGGCAGTACCTCACATAGTGCAGGTGGAATGGATGAACTGGAAAAGGACGTCAGGTGTATTGTGCGACAGAAGAACGAATGTGGAAACAAAAGGAAATGTGTATAACTCAGGAGTAAGACCTACAATGATTTATGGAGCAGAGACATGGGACTGCGGTGGAGTGGCCGAGCGGTCTAATGTGCCTTGCTGTGGAGCGCGCGGTGACTCCCTGGGACATTGGTGTATGTATTTGTCCTTAGATTAGTTTAACTTAAGTTTAAGTAGTTAATCCTGGGGACTAATAACCAAGGAAGTACCATAGATTTACAAACGTTTCCTGGGCACCAACTAATGCACACTGTAAAACAATGGAATTTGTGGCGGCACCAGAGCCGATAGGATCAGTAATGAGACAAATGAGACAATAAGAGGCAGTGTTGAAGAGAGAGAGCAATCAAAGAAGGTCTAAAAGAGAAGATTACAGTGGTACATGTCATGAGAAGGTACGACACTAATGACAGCAATGGTACTGGAATATGACAGAGGGAGACTAATAACAAGATGGGGGGACTATATAGTGAAGATTTCAGGAAGAAACATCTAAGGGAAGAGGATGTAGGACCGAGGGTATTGGAGAAGACTTGCCAAGAGGGGCTACTCCACTTGAATGGGAAAAGACGTAGGATAAGAAAGCGAAGAAAAAGAGTGAGTATAGCGATGCTAGATCGACATGAACACACCAAAAAGGCCATAGATAAGCAAGACAATTGTTGCAATAAGGAAACAGCACTCCAAGACGGGGCAAACAGTAACGCTGTCGAAAACACTCCACTGGCCGGTTCTCTAGAAAATCACATGTGCACGGGGAGAATTATGGCACTCACCCAGTATTTAGTAACTTCAAAAGCAGCAAGACTCCGTTCTCCGGATAAACCAGAAGCCCCAGGGAGATCTGGAGTTGTCACGGCCTCCACGTCCTCTCTTCGTGGCCCGCTGTCGATGCAGGAACGTCCACTTACACGAGTTTCCGCTGTTGTCCTTTTCTCACCAGGGATTTGGAAACAATTCTCGCAAATTTAGCCGCCAGCGACCTTTCACGCCGAACTCTCACCTGCGCACTGTTATCAGGGCTCTTGAAAACAAACCAAAGAGAGCCTCTATCGTAGCACCAGAGACATGACACATACTCGCGAGTTAGACGCAAGATATCGACCTTGCATCACGGCTCAACCACATCCAAAAATCATTCAATTGAAGGCCGAAGCGTGTAGCAGCAGTTATAGCTAGCAATAGGCTAAACGTGATATTACAGACTTCGCACAGCAAGCGAGGTGGCGCTGTGGTACCACTCTGGTTTGAGAGGACATTGGTTGAAATCCACCTCTCGCCATCCAGATTTAGGTTTTCCGTGATTTCCCTAAAGCGCTCCTGGCAAATGTTGGAATGGTTGTTTTGAAAGAGCACGGCGGATTTTCTTCCCCATCCTGACCCAAACAATCCGTGCACGAGCTCCAATGACTACCTTGTCGACATGATGTTAAACCACAATATTCCCCCTTCCCGACATCGCATGGGGCTGTGGTTCAATCAGGCGATGAATTTGGCTTTGATATCCTTCTTGGTGATGTATTTTTTCTCTTAAAATAAATTCACGATCCAAGTGTTTGTGTGTGTGTGTGTGTGTGTGTGTGTGTGTGTGTGTGTGTGTGTGTGTATGTGTGTGTGTGTGTGTATGTGTGTCTGTGTATACAGATAGCAGCGAGACACGTGCACTTGTGGTCATAGAGATGCGCCCTCAAAAATGTTCGAGCACGCCAGTAGAGACAAAGAAATTTATTACAAAATATCAGAAGATAAATTTCCGTAAATCTCTCCGGGAAAATGCCAGGATGGTTCCATTCAAAGGGCATGGCGGATTCCCTTTCCTATACTGAACAAACAATTCATGTGTGAGTTTTGTCTCTAATGGCCATGTTGTTGATGGAATAAATCATAATATTCCTCTCTTTCCGACTTCAGATACGGCCTGTGGCTCAACAAAGCGATCTGTTTGACTGTGATATCCTTCTTGGTGATGTATTTTGAATATCCAACAGTCAATCTACAACACTTCAAAGGAGATAATTATTACTGTGGCCGCACTTTAGTTTCTCTTAACACCATCCAGGTGTTCCTGTGTGTGTGTGTGTGTGTGTGTGTGTGTGTGTGTGTGTGTACACAGATAACAGCGATACACGTACACTAATGTGCGTGGACGAGCACCTGCTAAAAAGTTCGAGCACACCAGTTGAGACAAAGAAATTCATCCAGAAATATCAGAAGCTAAATTTCCCTAAATATCTCCATGCAAATACTGGGATGGTTCGTTTGAAATGGCACGGCGAATTTCCTTCCCCATCCTGACCCATACAGTTTGTGTGTGAGCTCCGTCTCTAATGACCATGTTGTAGACGGGATGGTAACCCATAATATTCCTCCTTGCCGACTTCACACGTGTCCTGTGGTTCAATCAAGCGATAAATTTCCTGTGATATCCTTCTTAGTGACTATTTCGAATAGTCAGCAGTCTATCTACAACACTTTAAAGGAGATAATTATCATTACTGTGGCTGAACTTCAGTTTCTCTTAAAATAAATTCACCATCCAAGTGTTTGTGTGTGTATGAGAGGGGGGATGGGGCAGTGCGCGTGTGCGTGCGTGTGTGTGTGTGTGTGTGTGTGTGTGTGTGTGTGTGTGTGTGTATGTGTTTGTGATTCTCTGTGTACAGATAGTGGCGAGACACATGCACTTGTGCTCGCAGAGACGCGCCCGCCGAAAAGTTCGAGCACGTCAATAGAGACAAAGAAATTCATCATGAAATATCGGAAGCTAAATTTCCATAAATATCTCTGGGCAAATGCCGGGATGGTCCCTTTGAAACCGCACGGTGGATTTACTTCCCCATCCTGACCCAAACAATCCGTCAATCCGTGCAAGAGCTCCCGGCTCTAATGACCACGTTGTCGATTGTATGTTAAATCATAATATTCCTCCATTTCCAACTTCTCATGGGGTTGTGGTTCAATCAAGCTATAAATTTGGCTTTGATATCCTTCTTGGTGACCTGTTTTGCATGGCCAGCAGTCTCTCTACAACACTTCAAAGGAGATAATTATCAGTACCGCTGCTGAACTTCAGTTTCTCTTAAAATAAACTCACCACCCAGGTGTTTGTGTGTGTGTGAGTGTGTGACTGTGTGTTCAGATAGCCGCGAGACACGTGCACTTGTGCTCGTGGAGGCGCGCCCATCTAAAAGTTCGAGCACGCCAGTAGAGACAAAGAAATTCATCCCAAAATATCGAATGATAAATTTTCATATATCTCTCCGGGCAAATGCCGGGATGGTTCCTCGAAACGGCACGGCGGATTTACTTCCCCATCCTGATGAAAACAGTAATTTGCGTGAACTCCCGTCTCTAATGACCATGTTTTTGATGGGGTTAAATCATAATATTCCTACCTTTCCAAGTTCTCATTAGGCTGTGGATCAATCAAGCGATAAATTTGGCTTTGATATCTTTCTCGGTGACCTATTTTGCGTGACCAGCAGTCTATTTACAACACTTCAAAGGAGATAATTATCAGTACCGTTGCTGAACTTCAGTTTCTCTTAAAATAAACTCACCACCCAGGTGTTTGTGTGTGTGTGAGTGTGTGACTGTGTGTTCAGATAGCCGCGAGACACGTGCACTTGTGCTCGTGGAGGCGCGCCCATCTAAAAGTTCGAGCACGCCAGTAGAGACAAAGAAATTCATCCCAAAATATCGATTGATAAATTTTCATATATCTCTCCGGGTAAATGCTGGGATGGTTCCTTCGAAACGGCACGGCGGTTTTCCTTCCCCATCCTGATGCAATCAATGAGTGAGTGAACTCTCGTCTCTAATGACCATGTTTTTGATGGGGTTAAATCATAATATTCCTACCTTTCCAAGATCTCATTAGGCTGTGGATCAATCAAGCGTTAAATTTGGCCTTGATATCCTTCTTGGTGACCTATTCTGCGTGGCCAGCAGTCTATCTATAACACTTCAAAGGAGATAATTATCAGTACCGTTGCTGAACAGACTGATGACCCCATAGACTTTACAAACATTTCTCGGTATGGCGAATGCTACGAGAGCTTCTGACAATACTTTTTAGCCTCCTACTGGTCCGAGAGCCAGCAAGACCACGTGTGCCATTACATCCAAATGATGCCCCCTTTCGAACTTTGCCAGCCCAACCGAGTTCCTCCAAGACATGTTAAATGAGAACTATTATTTAACCAATCCATATCCCATGCCTGAACTTATTAGAATTTGATAAATTGAAAATCTTCAACAGTTATTTTTTACATTTTAATACTAGTTTCGAGAATACGTTATTCTCTTCTTCAGACCCAGAGAGTTATTACAATTTGTTTGGGTAAGCTGTCGCAGCGTCTGCGCAACACTCTCTTAGCAGGGAGATGCAAAGAGGACGTGGAGCATTTTCAGGCCCTCCTAGAAGATCTCGATTTTGACTATGACCCCCCGCAGAATAACCTTCCAGTCAAACAGGGAAAGGGGAATAATAATCAAAATCAGGTACTGGAGAAGGAGCAAAATAATGGTTAAAATCGGCAGTCTTGGGGAAACGGCCAGCGAACCCAGCAAAACGGGCAATGGTACAACAAGGATGAAAACGAGTATAAAGGTGGTTATCACGGGAAGAAAAAGCGCAAGTGGGGGAACGGCAATAACTGGCACTCCGATAATAACAAACCGCGTGATGCAAATTCCAAGGGTGTTCATTGGGAATGGCCAAACACGCCGCCACAGGGTGTGGAAGTGCGTCCGCCCGACCCAAAGCATAACAAAAAGCCAGATGTGCAACCCAGACATTCGACGTCAAAACAATGACGTCCTCGTTCTGTTCCTTCCTGTTCGGAATCTGACGACTAGCAGGGGGCAGAACAGGTCAGACTGATGGGGTTTGGTGACTTAAGGGAAGTCCTGTTAGAGGAGGAAACCGAGCCGAGCGAGAAATTGATACAGCTCGTCCTGACAATTTCGGTAAGAGATGTAGAGTTGCGCTGCTTTCTAGACACAGGAGTGTTGTATCCGTAATAAGTGAGGCGGCATACGAGTGCTGCCAAACCTTGGCATCTTGGTTGGAACTCCTGCAACGCACCAACGTTAAGGGCGCCTTGGTTGGGCGTAACGTAGAGGTAAGAGATTGAATTCTCGTGACGAGGACATGTTTTTGTGACCAACTTTATCGTTGTGACATCATTAGTTGCAGATGTGTTGCTCGGTGTGGAATTTTTGGTGGCACACCATGCTACTTTGCACTTTGGCGAAGACGATGCGCGGCTTCGGCCAAATCAGAAGGAAAATGGATTAAGATTCATGGAGTGCAGCACGAAGCTGAGTTCCGTGGGTCTGTGTTGCCATTTTTTGTCAGATTATCAGGCAATATACTCGCCAGATTCGGTGCTCTCAGAGTATGATGACCCGTATATACTTCTCGTTGATTGTGAGAAAGTAGACGTCCTGGACGAGATCGACCGAAAAATGACTTTGTTAGAGGATGCCCCCCACCTCGAGCGAAAACTAATTTAGATTCCATTTTGCGGAAACATGAGACGGTTTTCTCTGATGCTCCGGCACGATCAAAGGCTTTCAAGATAAGTGCGGACAAACAACAAGTTTTTTTGTGAGGCTCTACCAAATTCCATGGGTATACAAGTGGGAAGTCGAGGAGGAGATTGCGCGTATGTTAGCGGACAGTGTCATAGAACGCACTGCGAGTTCATATAACAATACATTGTTGATCGTCCCCAAAAAGGATAAATCGATCAGGCTTGTCCTGGATTCGAGGCAAATAAACACCATAATTGAGCCAGAGACTGATCCACCGAGACGTTAGAGGAACTCTTGCAGAAATTCCACAGCGTCCGTGTGCCCTCCTGGATCGACTTGCGGGCCAGCTACTGTCAAGTAGAACTGGATGCCGCTTGTCGGCCTTACACGGCCTTACTTTGCTTCGGAACCTGTTACCAGTCCCGAAAGCTTCCTTTTGGCCTTAACATCAGTTCTGCCGCCTTCATTCGTGGCTTTCACTCTGTTTTACCGGGGGAATTGCGGCGGCGCATCACCACCTACGTGGATCATGTGCTGATCGCAGAAAATCCATGGGAAAGCCACAACCAGGTTTTAGATCAAATATTGTATGTTTTCCAGCAATCGGGTTAATCTGAGGTCAACTTTCTCGGGCACATCATTACGAGAGAGGGTACTCTTCCAGACGCTAGTAAACTAGGCGCAATCAAAGACTTTCCTGTTCCGACAACAACAAAGAAGCAAGAGCGTGCATGGCGAATGGTAAGTGGCAAAGAACTGATCAGCACAAAAGTTGACGTATATGACTTTCCATATGGGGGGAAGATGAAATATTGAGGCGTGAGGGGGGGGGGCATGGAGTGGATCAAATGGGTCGAGAGAGGGAAACCTAGAGACGAACAGAGCGATGAAAAGATGAGGAGATGGATGGAGAGAGAGCAAGGGAGGGAAGATTGCCTACACGGGTATATAATAAATACCAGGGAAACGCCGTGTTTCAGCTAGTCGTTATATACAAGTTATCATAGTTTTTTCATTGCAAGGCCGTTTTCTATAAGCATTTGATAGCTCTTAGGAAAAGAAGTACAGCTTCTTGGACATCCAATAATTGAAAAATAAAATTAAACGAAAAAACAACTAAACGTATGCCCTCACAATAAAGTTTCGGTAAATAACAAACACATAAATTAAGTGAATGGGACATACAAGTATAGCATTACGCTTCTAATATAGATGTTCAATATATTGCCAGTTTCAGTCCATTATATAGCTCTGCCTGACCACCAGTTTACAGAATGAAATATCATGGTTTTTATGCTCGAAAATTTGACCTAGCAGAACTGAATGTACTATTTCCTTCACTGCCATCACAGTTTTTTCAAGGCAAGAAACACATAAAACGTTTCTAAATCTACTAAAACTTATTTGCCTTGATGGAAATTTGCAGGGACCTTTGATTTGCTCTGTTCCAGGCAGTTACAAGTTTATTTTCTGAAACCAATGTTAATTGTCACGTTAACAGACTTTGTGGGTATATGTTCAAGATTGTGGCCTTGTTTCTTTCTATAAGGTAACGAACAAATTCGTTCAATCTGTTCATATCTAACGAATTTTTTCCTGGGATTATTTCATAGTTGTTAGCCTTTGTTCTAGAGAGAGCGCCTGGAAACTATATCCTCCAAACATTTTACAGCTGTTTTGTTGACTAGTGGTTCCGCGTAAGAAATATATGTGAACGTAGCGGTGAAATCGCACTCAAAGGCATCAAAAAAATGTTCAAATGTTTGTATAGTCTATGGGACTTAACTACGGGGTCATCAGTCCCTAAACTTACAAACTACTTATGAACTACTTACGGACTAGGACGGCACAAATATCCATGCCCGAGTGGGGATTCGAACCCCCGACCGTAGTGGCCGTGCAGTCCGTGACATGAAGCGCCTCAGTCCCCTCGGCCACCGAGGCCGGCTCAAAGGCATCGACACATTAGCAGTGTGCCTAAAGGTTAAGAGGAAAAATTAATCAAAATTTTTATTGATTAGGGGAAAAGTCGTCGAGAATATGTACAATATTAAATCAAAGTCATTTCAAATATCGATGAGAAAAGAAAAAAATCTGAGACGGACGAGGCTACTGAAAGACTTAAAAAAATCTTGAAGTTGATGTTAACCCAAAATCTTTTCTGCCATATAAACAAAAACTATAATGCAAAAAAAAAAAAAAAAAAAAAAAAAAAAAAAAAAAAAAAAAAAAAAAAAAAGGTCAAAAGCGCTGAGATGATCTTAAATTAAAAAATGCTTATTGCACGTCGTAACCCACCTAGATTTTGTAACTAAATAAAGGTGAAGATAACACAGTCTGCTAACGTGTTAACGTGTCGAAACTCGAGTATCTCCATTAATACCACGATTTCAGCCGAAGTCTGCTATATTTATTTTCTGTATGAAATTTCAAATTAATTGCAAAAAACATTTTGTACGCGCCAAAAGGCACACAAACAGGGAGAAGAAATAAGTGCAGATTCAGTACAATTGATACTGTTGTATCATAATCGCTGCCATTTATTGATTTCTCGTCCCTGGTCAGCCTGTCTTTCAGGAAAGGTACGGTGCAGGACGCGTAGCTAGAATCAGATTAGTGATACAAGTTTTATTGACTGAAGAATACAATACTCAACTTCTATCCTTCTCGTGACGTCGTCTTCTATACGATGCTAGCTGCGCTGAGATCTTGTTTTGGTCTAGTACGTAGCCGAGTTCTGACAGGCTCTTCCAGACGCATGTCGGCCTAGATATAGCAACTTATAGAGGGCGCGCGTCTCCGTTACTCCCTCAAAGAGGCGCGGCGCCGGCTTGCGATAGGCTGCCGGGCGTCATCGGCTGCCTTCTCCACGATCGCTCTCTTGCATCTGGCCTGTGGCACTGACTTCACGCCACAACAGTTACCATTATACAGAAGTGTGAACTAACCACAATATCGCATTGTAATGAGTGAAAACAACTGTATCTGTAAAATATCCGTAGAATGGCGTCGCAGGTATAGCAACCGAGAGCAACTTATGGGTGTCTAACAGATTCTTTGTGGCCCTGTAGACTACCTGTTACCTCCTCAGCCGGTTCTTCCCACAAGTGTAACTCCTCACAAACGTTACAACCCCATGTGTTTCAAAGTTCACGCAGATGCACTGAAACAGAAGAAAAAATAGACTTCATATTTACGGTATTAGGACAGTGATGGGAGGATGGAGGATGATTTCCCTACCGAAGGTATTAAATATAATGATAGGCACTGAATTAAATTTTTTTTGCTGTGGCCGGGATTCGAAACTTGGACCACCTGTTTACGAGGTAGGCGCTTTAGACTGCTCAGCTAACACAGCGCTGCAACCATAGAGGATACACGGAGTGCCTTAAAGCACGTCTCTCTGCACACCACATACTTTAATTCCGCCTCATGTTCCCTGTGAAATGCGTATCTAATTGCCAGGGGACAATCCCACCTTGTTCGTCAGGCCGAAGTGGTATAAATATCAACAAATAATACAATTCCTGAGGAACAAAGTGAGATTCTTCCCATTCGCGTTCTTTGCTGGGGTGCTATTCCAATATAGGAGAGCCCTGGCAATTTGATAATCATTTCGCAGGGAACATGAGGCAGAATTAAAGTATATGGTGGGGAGGGAGACGTGCTTTAAGACAGTCCGTGTAGTCGCTTTGGTTGCAACGCTGTGTTAGCTGAGCGGTGTAAAGTGTCTACCTAGTATTTAGGAGGTTCTGGGTTCGAATCCTGGCCACAACACAAATTTTAATTCAAAGCCTCTCCTTATGTCTAATACCTTTGGTATAACGAGACGATGTTGTCACAAGGAATTGTATTATTTGTTGATATTTCCATACCACTTTATGTAGTCCATGTTAGGTCATATGGCAAAGCCAATAGGTATTTTAAAGTAGTATAGTCCTTTTAGATACATCTGACAAGTGTCACATCCACGAGAAGCACCGGGTTAGCGCAGACGTTGAGGTGGCACTGCGGGAGTCGGCGTGGCAAAAGAGAGAATCGCGGCCAAGTTTGAGCGCCATCTGCCTGCACGAGGACTCGGCCAGGAACTGTGAGCTGGCCGGCGTGTTGCGCCGCACTGACCGGAAGCCGAACAATGTCGGGATTACGTGGAGCGCAGCGGTGGCGCGCGCTGTACCCTCTCGTCTGCGCCTCTCAGCCATAGCGAGTGAGCCACCAGCTGAGTCCCACAGTGGCCATGGCCGCACTGCCACAGCTGCGCCAGGGGCGTAAGATAGCAGAGCAGAAAAGTGCGGCACCTGCTTCCAAACTGTGCTACCATATAAAGACAACACGTTGTATAAAGATGTTACAATAAAGTAAGACTCTCCTCCTTTCCTTTCCACTGCACTTAAGCCCAGCCATGTAGTCATTTGGGTCGTAACATTCGATGGACAAAGCAAGACGATTTTCGCTGAATTAAAGTTCATCAGAATTCTCCGTTTTCTGAATTTTCTGCCTTGATTCAAGCAAATTTTAGTCCGTATTTAATTATTTAGTCAGAGATATTACTTATCGTTGCCTGGAGATACATTCATTTAGTAGCTTTAGTACACTTATTAACATATTTCTCGCTCCGGTCCGGTTTAAATCATTTGACGGAATGCACTGTTATTTTATATTCTATAAATTGAAAATTAATAATACTGCACAATAATACATTCCCGTAACAAGATTTCCGTTTTTTAAATGTTCGGATCTTGTTCGCACCAAGGATACACTCGCGAAATAATGTTTGTACCGATAATCACCCACATCGATCTTAGACGCAATCTGATTTCGACTGTTGTATCTTCATCAGCCGCAAACTAACTGAAATAAAACTTTAATCCAAACTTCGCGAAAACCGAAATAGTAGCAGATTTTTTGTAACAATCTCGGAATTTTGCTTGTATACCCCAACATGGAGAATGTATCACAGATTGTTGCATCCTCCATGCTGTTACTTCCTTCTTTACTTTGCATTTAAATATTCTTTATGACCGTAAAACTAATTTCCTTCTATGATAGCTGCATAAACAGGGTGTTACAAAAAGGTACGGCCAAACTTTCAGGAAACATTCCTCACACACAAAGAAAGAAAATATGTTACGTGGACATGTGTCCGGAAACTCTTAATTTCCATGTTAGAGCTCGTTTTAGTATTTCTCTTTAAATGTAAATTGAAATAATTCGTGCAGACAATTGTCAAAATACCCAATTGTTTCGTTAGTATGTACTGTACTGCCTCGATTCAGCGCCAGTGGGCCCAAGGAAGGTAATGTTGACTTCCATGCTTGTGTTGACATGCGACGGATGAGGCTTCATTCCAACATGATCAAATTGTAAATGTTTACAATGAACTTGTGTGGGCTGACGAGTATCCGCACGCAATTGTGCAATCACGTCATCAACACAGATTTTCTGTGAACGTTTGGACAGGAATTGTTGATGATATCTTGATTGGACCTCATGTTCTTCCACCTACGCTCACTGGAGCACGTTATCACGATTTCATACGTGATACTGTATGCGTGCTGTTAGAGCATTGCCTTTACAAGTACGACACAACATGTGCTTCATGCACGATACAGCTCCTGCACATTTCAGTCGACGTGTTCGTACGTTTCTTAACAACAGATGGATTGGTAGAGGCGGACCAATTCCATGGCCTCCACGCTCTCCTGACCTGAACCCTCTTGACTTTCATTTATGGGGGCATTAGAAAGCTCTTGTCTACGCAACCCCGGTACCAAATGTAGAGATTCTTCGTGTTCGTATTGTGGACGGCTGTGATACAATACGCCATTCTCCAGGGCTGCATCAGCGCATCAGAGATTTCATGCGACGGAGGGTGAATGCATGTATGCTCGCTAACGGAGGACATTTTGAACATTTCCTGTAACAAAGTGTTTGAAGTGACGCTTGGACGTTCTGTTGCTGTGTGTTTCCATTCCATGATTAATGTGATTTGAAGAGAAGTAATAAAATGAGCTCTAACATGGAAATTAAGCGTTTCCGGACACATGTCCACATAACATATTTTCTTTCTTTGTTTGTGAGGAATGTTTTCTGAAAGTTTGTCCGTACCTTTTTGTAACACCCTGTATACAATAATAATTTCCCAAATACAAATACCGGAGCTGATAAATACGTTAATATTTCTATAAAAATCCAATATTGCATATTCAAAAATCATAAAAAATATAAAGATCGTCTTAAAAGTTCAAAAAATTTCTTGAGATGTTTACTTCAAAGGAATACGCAATAAGCTACCAAACGTATCCAGATGCATCCTTCTGTCCTTCGGCTTAGGGAATGTTGTTTTTAAGTACATTTCGTTGTTTTAGTGTAGAGCTGAAGCTTTTCCCAGCTAAACAACAAGGCCACACTGTGGCACCCATCTTTATGAGGAAGAGTCTATATTATGTTTTCTCCAGTTTTTCTTTTTCTTTTTGTAAGCGCCAAAAAGCACACAAACAGATGGCATCGTATCGTAATACAGTAGAGTTCCAAACACTCAGTCTAAAGTGGACCGAAGGTTGGCCGATGCCCCCCCCCCTTTTTTTTTTTTTTTTTTTTGCTGGGTGTTGTGAGTAATGAGACATGGAGGTTTCCACACTTACTGCGATCATGATTTTGCATACAGCCTAGCCAGAAAGTATCACCACACAAGAGACCGGCGTAATCCGTACTTTACCTGACTAGACGCTTACTGCAAATTTTCTACTCGTTTCGATGTGTAGAAGCTGTGGGAATAAGTTGTCTTTTATTGTGAAATGATGCTCATTTTGTGAATCTATAGATGCGAAAAATGTAAAACCTTGCAAAAGTGGTTAAGTTAATTTGGGAGGTAGCAAAATTACGTGAAATCTATCGGACTTTGTTATGACGGAAGATTTCTTGCAGGCATTGAGATTAAGGAGGTGAACATGGTTAAGAGAGCTTCTGTGAAGTTTGGAAAGTAGGAGGCGAGGTACTGGCGGAAGTAAAGTTGTGAGGCGGCATCGTGAGTCGTGTCGGGATAGCATAGTCGGTAGTGCACTTGCCCGCGAAAGGCAAAAGTCCCAGGTTCGAGTCCCGGTTCCGGCACACAATTTTAATCTGCCAGGAAGTTTCATGCTTAAGAACGCTTCTAGAAATTACTGTCGTGATCGACTACAGGCTTGCAACAATAACTTCAGCGTCATTTCAAATGCGCTGATATTGCTGGAAAAGAATTACTATTATTTAGATTAGGCAACGGCTTCTTTTTACATGAGAGCAGAATATGAGATAAAGTGAATTATTATTGACAAAAGTTAGATATGTAAGGCCCACATTACATCTGTGGAACACGTCCGATCAGGAAGACGGTAAAAATAAGAAGAGCATGAGTAATTACGTTGTCTCTCCAAAGATAAAAGATAAAAGTTATAGCTGGTAGATATAACGGTGCTAGCGACGAGCGTCGCAGATTTTTTTTATATATATATATATATATATATATATATATATATATATATATATATGCTCAGTGTAATGCTACGATATGAATTAAATATCTATTAACTTGATTACGGATTCGAATACTACTCAAAATTACGACTCGACTGATACAAGTTCTGAAAAACTTGAAACAAACTTATTCAGAAAATAAAATGATAACTTTTTCAACATTGTGACTGTTGACAGTAATGGAAATCTTCGCGGAAAGTAAATTTCTGATTTCACAATAACCAAATTCTATTTCTGCACAATGGAAATCGCATTCTTGCTATGCAGCTTTTAAACACATGCAATTTCATATACACTTGTAAATCAAAGTAGGGTATGATGATACTTCCTAACTAAAACAATAAACAATATTTAACTACTTCATTATGTATTTACACTGTCAGTACAAAATTACTTGTACAAAGTACCTTTAATTACAAAAATATGTACCGAGTGATTCTTTCGATACCAAAAATTGCTACGAAATTACAAAACTGTTGTTTTATCTTAATTTATAGATGGAAAAGATAATATCAATTAGTGTTTGCCGTCCCTCCTGTTCAGACCATTACACTATTCAATATCTCAACCTCGAGAGTCGCCGCCAGACTACCTGTCTAACACCGAAAACTGGAGTGTTCGTCTCCAGCCAAACAATGACCTCGGCGAGACGAGCCAATGATGTTACGATATACCTGTATATCTTTCGCGCGTAGAAGGCCATTAAAATTGCTACACCACGAAGATAACGTACTACAGACGCGAAATTTAAGCTACAGGAAGAAGGTGCTGTGATATGCAATGATGAGCTTTTCAGAGCATTCACACAAGATTGCGCCGGTGGCGACACCTACAACGTGCTGACATGTAGAAAATTTCCAACCGATTTCTCATACACAAACAGCATTTGCCTGATAAACGCTGTTGTCATGCCTCGTGTAAGGAGGAAAAATGCGTACCATGACGTTTCCGACTTTGATAAAAGTGGGATTGTAGCCTATCGCGATTGCGTTTATCGTATCGCGACATTGCTGATCGCGTTGGTCACGATTCAATGACTGATAGCAGAATATAGAATTGGTGGTTTCAGGAGGGCAATACGGAACGCCATGCTGGATCCCGACGGCCTCGTCGAGATGACAGGCATCTTATCCGCGTGGCGGTAACGGATCGTGCAGCCATGTCTCGATCCCTGAGTCAACAGATGGGGACGTTTGCAAGACAACAACCATCTACAGGAACAGTTCGACGACGTTTGCAGCAGCATGGACTATCAGTTCGGAGATCATGGCTGCGGTTACCTTTGACGCTGCATCACAGACAGGAGTGACTGCGATGGTGTACGAAGCGACGAACCTGGGCGCACGAACGGCAAAACGCCATTTTTTCGGATGAATCCATGTTCTGTTTACAGAATCGTGCTGATAACATCCGTGTTTGGCGACATCGCGGTGAACGGACATTTGAAGCGTGTATTCGTCATCGACATACTGGCGTATCACCCGTCGGTTACACGTCTCGGTCACCTCTTGTTCATATCGACGGCACTTTGAACAGTGGCCGCTACATTTCAGATGTGTTACGATCAGTGGCTCTACCCTTCATTCGATCCCTGCGGTACCTACATTTCAGCAGGATAGTGCACGACCGCATGTCGGGCGTTTCTAGATACGAAAAATGTTCGACTGCTGCCCGGCCAGCACATTTTCCATATCTGTCACCAACAGAAAACGTCTGGTTAATGGTGATCGGGCAACTGGCTCGTCACAGTATGCCGGTATCGGCATCTGTACCTGTACACGCCATCCAAGCTCTGTTTGACTGAATTCTCAGGCGTGTGAAGGCCGTCATTACGGCCAGAAGTGGTTGTTCTGGGTACTGATTTCTCAGGATCTATGCAACCAAATTGCGTCAAAATGTAATCACATCTAGTATAGTATACTTGTCCAATGAATACCCGTTTATCACCTGCATTTCTTTTTTCGTGTAACAATTTTAATGACCAGTAATGTAATTATTTTTCTACCAAAGACAAACAGACTTGTTTCATCATGTCACGGAGACGCACTTGCGCTTTCTACGGACAACCGAGTGGAAAAGAGGTCATATGGTGGCCTTTCGAATGGCAAGATGGTCCTTTCGGACAATTAGCAAACATCTGACGTGCTGTGTCAATTGTGCTACAAAGGTCGTTGCAATGATCACCAGTGGCGTAGCTACCATAGGGCTAGGCGGGGCAGTGCCCCGGGGCCCCCGAGCTCTAGGGGCCCCTCGGCCTCCCTGAGCGACGTTTGAAAAAAGTACAGTAGACTATCGATTTTTTGTTTTTGCTCTCCCACCCTGCCGTCCATTATCTCTATCTGCCCTCAAACCAAGTTTTCCACAGTAGCCGCTTTGGGCCATCGGGTGGCGGAACATTGCTTTTAGTGTCGCCTTCACTAAACGCCGCTCGGTGGTGCTGCTGATCTTCCAAGTCGCCAGTTGCTGTGTACAACAATCGGCACACCTCAGCCGGCGTTGCGGCAGAAGCAGAGGAAGCATCAAAGCTGCTCACTGCGCCTTCCAAGTGTTGCGGCGCGCCGCTCGGCACCTCCAAATACTGAATAAATACATTTACTCTAGAGTACTTCTTATTGGCAAATAAAAATGTACAGTTTGATTATACCAATAATCGGTTTTCCGAACATCCATGTCTCCCAATTACTTCGGATAATCGACGATCTACTGTATATAATATTTTAGTCGAATGAAGGATTTTGAAGTTTTATTAACTTTTTGAACCCTGAAGTGAAATCCAAATTTTATTCCCACCTCACAATAAAAACATAACAATGTCTATTGCTTGTCCACTATGACGCGACCCTCCTATCGTTAGAGTGTTGTCGGTTGAAGTCGGAGTTGCCATGGCTGACAATCTTTGCGATATAACAATAAATGGCGGCGAATTACTGGCAGTGTGTTTGACACGGTGTGACCACATTTGAATTATTACAGAACGGTATTATTATGGTAACTAAACAGTTTGTATAGTGAATTCCCCCAAGGGAGTGCTGTAACCCAATGAAGTGCTGTAACCAACTGCACTCTGAAAAGCATGCAAGAAGAAGAGAAAATATGGTTACATTGTCACAATAGTGAATTGTGCATTCTAAACGCTGCCCTCTGCCCCAGTCATAATAAGCGAAAATGTCGATTTACATTATTTTACTTATTACTTCATACAGCCTGGTAGCGGCATGGCTCAATACAAAATGTTTTATCATACAAAATCCGGCAACTTCCTTTTGCTGAAATGATCCTACACGAATATTTACTTTATTTTCTTTCTTTGACTGGGCTTTAAACGAAATAAGTCTGATCAGTATGGAGCATGGGGTCGTTGTATCTGCATGTCCTGCCCAGATCTAACTCTATCCCTCGGCAAAATTTCATTCAAATGCACCCAGTAATTTTTGCGTAAAAGCATACCAAACAAACTTTTACAGTTATAACTATATTATCGGTTGCGTGACACATAATTTACTTAGCAGTAGTTAGGTTTGCCTTATTATTTCTTACAGTGGGCAGTAAGGAGCTGAAGAAATACTTTTGCATCCGTATACGGTTTTAGTTTAAAGAGGGCCCCAATGTTATTTTTGCCCCGGGGCCCTTGGTAACGTAGCTACGCCACTGATGATCACAGGAACATTATCACAACTGTGGACGAAGATCTGGGCGTCCAAGCAGCACGGAAGTCAGCCAGGGTCGTCGTACTGTATGGGCAGCAGCAGTACATAGTACAGTTAGCACAGCGCGAATAAGAGGGTTTATAAGTGCAGGTGATAACACGAACTGTTGCTTTAAGTTAAGAGCAATTGAACTATGGGGACGCACTCTAGAGGTGTGCAGGTTACATCAACAACGGACATTAGGTGTCTTCTTTGATTTAACAAAGGCGTTTGATTGTACAATGGGGAACAGTTAAGTGTGCCGTGCCCTAGGTGTCTGTTTTGGGACCGTTGCTGTTTCTTATTTATATAAATGATATGCCTTCGAGTATAATAGGATTGTAAAATATTTTTGATTGCTGATGAGACCGGCTTGGTGGTGAAGGATGTTATTTGTAATGTTGACACAGTATAAAATAATTTCAGTTCAAGAGATTAGTTCATTGCTTGTAGAAAACAAATTGATGTTAAATCACAGTAAAATTCAGTTTTTACAATTTCTAACACATAATTTGACGAAAGCTGACTTTTTGATTACACATAATATGCATATGATGAGACTGAACAGTTCAAATTTTTAGGTGTTCAGATTGAGAGTAAGCCCATGTTCAGGATCTTGTTTGAATACTTAATTCTGCTTTATTTACCATTAGAACAATACCTAAATGATTTTTCAACGCGAAAAGTAGTCTGCTACGCTTACTTCACTCACTTATGAAGTACGGCGTTATTTTTTTGGGGTAACTCGACTGATACAAAAAGGATATTTTTGGCTCAGAAACGGCCGATTTGAGCAATATTTGGTGTAAGTTCTCGAACGTCATGTCGACCCCTTTTCAATAGTCTGGGAATACTGACACTAGCGTCACAATACGTATTTTCTTTAATGTCATTTGTTTTTCCATAAAATCTCGGGCGAACTGCCGGATGTCCATAACTTCTTGCCACGATATTTCGGCGCAGAGTTCTGGCCATCTTCAGGTGAGTACCAGAAGACTCTGCGCCGAAATATCGTGGCAAGAAGTTACGGACATCCGGCAGATCGCCCGAGATTTTATGGAAATATCTGTACGCCGGGAAAGCTTTAAACATCACAATGTCATTTGTTGTTAATAATATCAGCTTATTCTCACGAGTTAGTAGCTTTCACTCGGTGAATACTAGACAGAAGTCGAATCTACATGCGCATCACACCTTTTGACACTTGTGCAGAAAGGTGTGCAGTATTCTGCAGCATCAATTTTCAATAATCTGCCACAAGAACTCAAGAATATAACCCACGCGCTTTCAAATCTAAATTGATGAGTTACCTCATGGCTCACTCCTTTTATATTGTCGAGGGACTTCTAGAAAAGTTAAACAATTAAGCTAATTCTTTTTTTAAGTTATTTGTTCTTTTCACTTAGTCTTAAGATTGTCGAGTGCATAGGACTACCGTACTTAAATTTTTTCTATTACCATTCCTGTGTTAAACTTCATCTATTGACTTGTTCGATGACCTTGGAGTCTTGCTCCTCAGTTAGGTTCTGCGAAACAGAAAATCATATTATTATTAGTTTTTGTTGCATGTCTTAGTAGGGTGTGCGTCTGCTGTTCCTTGCATATTAAGTTCACTGTCCTGGTTGTTTGGTCATTATATAACCTGTGACATTTGCAAGGTATATGATAAATTCCTGGTTTTGTAGTCTCATTCATTTTTCACATTTCCCAATAGTCCTCTAATTTTGTTGGGCGGAAAGCATCATATGTTTCTTGACGATTCTGCTGCTTTTCACGGAAATCATTCTTACGGATGATACGCCACAGTCGAGGATTCGTCATCTAACTCTTTTCGATTATGCGCTAGAGTTGCTGGTTGAACTGCCTTGTGAATCTGTTTAGCCGCGTACGCATTTTTGCACAGTAGTGACGGCAAGCGCTTTATTTCTACAGCTATACCCTCTTTGTCTTTCACTGTGTGTGCCCTATGTACCATTGTCTTCAGAATCTCATTCTGTGTATGAGTTTAGGATAACCACTTTGGCTAGATAGCTATGTGCGTTTGATACGTAGGCCTACATCCAAAGTGGCAACTAGCCATCCTTCTCCATTGCTTTTGTGAATCCACTGTTTGGTTTTCATTGAATATATCGTTGAAGGTGAGAAGTGGGAACTCAACAAATATTTGGGTGGCATGAAATTAGACTTACAAGTAAATTATTGAGCATTTCTCCCACCATGAGGCCACAACGCAAATGTATCATCCCGCAGATATAGCTAGGCTGTCCAGATTTCAAACAGAAAAAACCTGAACACTTGTGTTTATACCCAACTAATTCATTACAAAATTTACTAGTCATTAGCATCTGCCAACGCGGCGATAGGGGTGGTGGAACGCTAGAGTACATGTTTTTTTTGCAGGGGTATTTGGGGTGCAGTGAGGATGGAGGGAACATGCTTCGCTTCCATGTTCAATACAAACGTAGTGCAGACAACACAAATGCGTGTTGTTCTCAAAGCAGTAATGGGAATGAAGGATGTACTTGTCAATCAAATACATTGTGTTGTTAATGTTTAGTTTATCATATGTATTTACACGTTCAATCATGGAAAAACTGGAAATACCGTTACAACACACGTCGTCACAAATAATGGAATCATTTTCACTGCTTTGTGATTTGAAGCATCAGTCATTATAAACACAGAATTTACTTTCGTAATTACTGTAAGAGCATGGGGGGACACATAAATAGACCTTTCACTTTTAGTTCTAGCACCACACTGTCTAGGCCTGTCGAAACCTTTACTAATCAATTATGAAGTATTGTCATTTGAACAAATGCTGTGATTTTGATAAAAAGTATGATACGAAATAGTAGCCAGTAGCCAGTTTTAATTCGGGCATTACTGTAGAGTTTCCCTTGAAAAACCCATGCACCTTGTTGTTACTTGCAGATCCGGATGACGATTAATTTATATATGAAAATACTAGTATCAGCACGTTGTTTATAATATTCATTATCACAGTATCTTCTCAATTTATGTGCCTGTGAATGTTTGCAATTCCTTGGTACATATTTCATTGCATGTTCATGAAATAGAACAAACGCAAATATAAGTGAGAAGGCTCTTACATGTGTACAACTCTCAATATCACATAAAATACCATTATTTAATAAATGTTTGTATAGCTTATGGGACTTAACTACGGGGTCATCAGTCCCTAAAATTACAAACTACTTATCAACTAGCTTATCCTAAGGACGGCACAAATATCCATGCCCGAGGGGGGGATTCGAACCCCCGACCGTAGTGGCCGTGCAGACCGTGACTGGAGCGCCACAGTCCGCTCGGTCACCGCGGCCGGCTATTTAATAAATAAGAACCATTTAGGACCCAGAATGAAAACAAAAAATTGCCAGTGCCAGGTCACAAACCAAAACCCACGTGTATTTACTACAAAAACCTAACGTGCTACCTCCTACGGTATAACAGACAGCAAATGATTGTAGTTCCAGACACTTTTGTCATTAATAAATGTTATTTGTAAATATTCTGCTATTATACATTTATAATTAATTGTACCAAGAACAATGTGATTTGCTATTTATTCAGTGTGCTGTTGCTTTGAAATATTGTAAAGCAGTGAACAATCCGAAGATTGGTTTAAACACCACAGTGCTTTACTAGGCGTGGTCCTGTTTGTAGGTGGTATGCCGTTGCCTGCGTCCGACCTTCGAACTGACTTATCCAGCCAGTTATAGGAGAACCTACATTTTAACGTGGATTCCGAAAATCGATATTTTTCACATGGGCAATACTGCCAGAGGTGAAAGAGGTGGAGTGTGACAGATAAAAATCCTAGGACCTGCGGGGGATCGAACCCGCGACCTTCGGATTCATAGTCTGCCACTCTATCACTGTGCAGCCAATTATTACACACTCAAAGCTAGATGTCAGGGAGAATTTCCACCTGAACCCGAATCGTCGGCTTCGTAGCAGTTCGTTAACCTTCGTTGATATTCGGAGGTGGAGGCATAGTAGCCGGTCCGCGTGTAACGCCATCGGCACATAGAGCGTGTGTCTGAACGTGTGTGGTCAACATGGCGAGTCCAACGTGCGGCTGAACGCTGACCTATAAAAGGCCTTCACGTGAGGCAAACATTATTACAACAGTCTCGCTTAAAGGTCCTCTTTCAATGGTCAGTGTTACTATTCAGTAAATTTTAATAAAGTGTAAAATGCAATACGTGAAAAAATAAAGTGCGTATTTTACTCTAAATAAGGTGCAAACTGTCCTGTTCATAAAACGAATCCAACAAACCCACTCCTCAGACGATGCGCACAATTGTTTATGTAGCATCCAGTTTTATGCAGTAATATAAAATTTATAGGAAAGTTCTAATCCCGGCCGGCCACAGTTTGGTATTCCATCTAAACCTGAATACAGTGAAGCAATAACATAAACTGCGATTTATTTCATTATTTCATGTATAGGAAAGTCTTTGAGTCTATCAGTAAATCCAAGTATAAGCAGAATTTAAGAGACTTTGCTGCCCACGCTACGGCCACTAACGTATCTGGGTATCATCGAAGAAGGTAGTAGACGTGTGGTATACATCGGTTGCTGACATGTAATTACAACAATTGATATAAAGAAAAATTCGTGTTGATAGATATTCTGTCCTCCTTGTCTTGAAACGGCAGCTTACTGTAATTACTGTAATCTTCTTAACCACATATAAGACGTTTCCAGTCATTAATAGTACCTCTAATGACCGGTTTTCGACAGATTCTCAAATTACTGTTAGTGTTACTTGATTTGAAGTGTCATACATTCATAAGACCTAAGTTATATACATAAAACCCATGAAATACGACGGCCAATATGGCGTATTCAACTCTCTACCGAAAAGAGCTGCCCCCCGTCTCCCTTCCTTCCCAGATGGCCAAGTGGTGTAACGTCGGTGGCGTTCTCCCACCTTATTGGTGATCGTTCAGAGCAGTGGCGTATGGTGGGTTCGTAACTTGGGCTATCGCCACTACCACACTTTCGAAGGTTGTTCCGAGAAATAAATGTTAAGAAAAAAATCGATATCTTGCGTAGTTTCCGAGATATTCACAGTGACAGTGCCAAATATCTCAAGAAATTACCAGCAAACGAAGAAACGGTTACCGGTAAATGTTAAAGCGTTGAGGGGGACATCCAATGACACTACACTCGCAGCCCCCCCCCCCCCCACATCTCCTCCCCCCTACCTAGGACTGAGGCGCTTCAGTCACTGTCTGCACGGCCACTACGGTCGGGGGTTCTAATCCCCCCACTTACTGCCGAAACCTGTGATGGGCGGTGAGATGCAACTTTGAAATCTTTTATAGGAACGCCTACTTTTTATTGCAGATTTGGACTCTTCATGAAAAAAAAAGTACCTTTCGCATGAAATATTTTTTCGTTTCATGATAAATGGCGCTGCAATCGGCAAAAATGAAAGTGTAGCATACCTGAGACGAGCTTCTTCAGCATTTCTGTGGGCCTCATAGTACCAGGAAATGATATCTACACACTCTCTCTCTCCCTGTAAAAGTTAACATCAGGGACACTTGCGTAGAAGTGGGTACAGTCTGAAACAATGAAATTCAATAAACTGTCTGGCAGTGGAATGATAGCACTACCATAGTTTGTGTTCCATTCGATTGTGGGAAGTGTCACGAGATAGCATTTACAGAAAAATGAAAAACTGTGCTCTGCTTTTCCTGATTTGAAGTGTATTTCGAAGAATTAGCACTAAGAACTGTCAAAGTACACTGTACAGTATGAAATAAATAACACCAATACAGCTGTTGTGAAACGTAACAAACACACAAACACGTTCTTTGTTGCTTTAAACTGATGCGGATTTCGCCAAGAGCGAGTCGTGTCCGTTCGGCACATTTAGGAAGCACTCGTGCTTGTGTTGCGACGAGAGAATCCGAAGCCTTGGCCTGCTGTTGGCCGCACTACCCCACTCCACTCCTCCCTTCCCCTCACCATAGCGAAGGCTGTGGCAGTGAGCGTCCGAAGCTCTGTTCTCCCACTGTTGGAATGAAGCAAACGAGACAAATTCCACACTACGTGCTAATTCTTCATGACGGAAACTGGCTTGTATTGCCATTTTTGTTAAAATTGCGTCTTAGTTTCTGGCTTGGTTGAGATATGGGCTTAGCTTTGATAGGCCACAATATGCGCCACTGGTTCAGACGCACGTTGGGGATACCTGGAATGCTTGATACTACCCGGCACATTGGGAATGCCTCGCGGTTCGCACTTTGTGACGTCAGAAACTCGCCACGTTGGCCTCGCTCGTTCAGATACACGCTCCGTGTGCCGACAACTCAGGCTGTGTTCACATTGGCATCCACAGACCGTCGTCAGACGCCGTCGACCGAGTTTGACTGAAAACATCGACCGACGGTGTGGTCACACTGCATCCGATATAGCTTGTCACTTGGTCCTAAAGGAGCAAGTTAGGTTAGGTTTCAAAATGTTCAAATGTTTGTATAGCTTATGGGACGTAACTACGGGGTCATCAGTTTCTAAACATACAAACTACTTATGAACTAGCTAAGGACGGTACAAATATCCATTCTCGAGGGGGGGCCGTGCAGACCGTGACTGCAGCGCCGCAGTCCCCTCGGCCACCGCGGACGGCAGGTTAGGTTTGAATGTATTCTGTGTTTGAAGTATATTAGATTTCAATTCATTAGTATGCAATGGATTCCACCGACATTTCTATGCTTCGAAATTAGTGCTACAATTCGGTTTTTGTTATTAATAAAGAAAAAATGTTCAAATGTTTGTAGATCTATCGGACCAAGCTACGTGGTCTTCAGTCCGTAGCTTACAAACTACTTAAACCTAAATAAACTAACCTAAGGACAAACACACACACCCATGCCCCAGGGAGGATTCGAACCTCCACGGCGAGCAGCCGCGTGCTCCACAGCGAGACTCTTTAGACAACTCGTCTACTCCACCGCGGCTATTAATAAAGAATTCAAATGCATACGAATGAGCTACACCTGTATGGTACGAAGAAAGTGACGAGGATTGTGTACTGTTACCAGTTACTGCTACTCCCAGATAATCTTTACGAATATGTGAGATGCCGGTAAAAGGAGGAATGTCTACTACATACAGTTTTGCTGAATTTAAGTTGTGCAGACATACGCCAGTTAACCTCCATGCTTTAAATAATGCATAACTACACCAGTTAGGGAAGTTTATTGATCATCACAGCGAATTTCGAGAATTTATTCCCATCTTCTAGTGCATTTGTTTACGTAAGTTCGCTACGTTTTTGACGTTTCAGTGTGTGATTTCCTGACACATTTGCACTGCAGTTTCCTCTTTTAGGTTAGCTGCATAAGTTCGGAAAATCGGACGGAATAAATACTGAGGTGTGTATCCTAATGTTAGAAACCATAACTTTTTCTGTTAACTTAAAGGTATTGTGCCTCTTCCATTACTCAGAATACGCAACATAATAATCTTGACTTAGACCTACCTGTGTACAAAAACCATTGTAAGTGGCGATTTTTGTGTTGTGATACCCAGTTTAAAGGAGCAGACACAATACCTTCAAGTTGCGAAGATTTCCCTCATTACAAGAGCTGCATAAAATCATATAGGGAAACGTCACGATGTATTTATGTAAACCAATGCACTAAAGGCAAGAAAAATTCTCGAAATGCGTTGTGCAAAGCATAAAAATACATAACGGATGCAGATTTTCAGTATTTAAATCCATGAAGAACACAGTATAAGGCCATCCAGAAACATCCTATAATGACGAAAGAAATGAAGTTACGGTACATTGAACTGCAATGACTGTCCTTCAATATATTTGTGAAAGACTAGTGTGAAATTAAGAATAATTTTGAACACAGAAACCACTGAAAAGCGGAAGCACACGTAGGCCTGCACCACATTTGCAGGTCACTTCACAGGACACTCATCACCTTGTTAAAAACGACAGAACCAGAAAGCATAATTTGTGGACAGCTAATATCCGATTATTACAGTGTAAAACAACGTAAGACAGCCACTACAATAACATTAAGATAAGCCACAATCCCGAATAGAACACATTTTTTGAGGTTATAATTTACGCCGAAAATTTCTGATAAAGGATTTAACCAACCTGGAGTTTGCAATAAACTATAATATCAGACTATAGATTCCGAATTATATCCCGATTGTGATATTTATCGTCTTCTGGGTGCCAAAATCTCTCTCTTTCTTTCACTAAGCATATCAGTTTCTCACTGTCCATATCCAGCATGTGAGAACGTCGGTCGATTTGACCGAAGGAAAGAAACTGATTTGAATTTCACCGACTGTCGTCCGAAGTATCTACGTTCGGGCGATGAGATCGGCTTGTGACAATACTGCTGCCCTTTCACCTCAATGTTATCGTACGATATCGTCTGCGTCGGGTCCGGAATCGTGTGGTTCAATAGTGATACATTTTGCGTGTGAAGTTACAAACGAAATAGCCAGCCTAGGAATCAGTGTAGGATAGTGTCTCGGTGATACTGTCAATAAAACAAGTGATAATTAATTAAATCTAAGAGATTTTTATAAGACGTTTGCAGACAGTCCTATAAAAAACAGTTTTGTCATTGTATGTTATTTCAATAAATGGACAGACGAATGATAAAAACTTTTGTATCTACATAAAGACATTAAAATAAATAGCATTGTATATATATTAGGCTCATAAACAAGTTGTGTAGACCAGCTAATTGTGTAATTAATGTAATAGTCGAGATTTGAATTTTATAATTCTCTTTATATATTCACTGACGTGAGATTTTGAACTTAATTTGAGAACTGCCAAGATAATTGATAGTTCAATATATGTTAGGAACATGCGTGATGTACTCGTTAACTAATTAATTGACATTTAACATTTTGGTTTGTTGTCAAACAAAAAGTAGCATTATTAAAACTTAAAAATATAGGTGCGATCTAAAATTATTGTGTGTATAGTTTTCATTTTATATTGTGATTATTTTTGTGTACATGAAATGTTCTACTTGTGTGTTTGGTAATTGTAAATTAGTATATTCAATTGTTGTGAACAATGCGTAATGTAAGGTCATTATTGCCGATGTTATATATTTGTCTCACCGCCTTGCGTGGGGGAGTGGGAGTTTTAGTCGTTTGTCAAGTGCATTGGAATCTATGTCAGTCTGTGTTGTTGTTGTACGCAAGTTTGAATTTGTAATGTTTTCGTGGAGAAGCAGGTTGGTTTCAAATTAAAGAAGAAGTGAAAAATTGTACATAACGAGTATGTATTTCTACCACGACGCCCCAGGAGAATAATGTTGCAGCGAGCAGAACACCCATACATCGTAATCTTGAAAAGCTGAGTATCTCGTTTGGAAGTGGTACTTAAATAGCATGAAAATGTTATAGGCTACACTATGACCGTGCCCATAGAGGAATACAAATTTGAAACGATCGGCCGTTTTCCGCCGGTGTCTGTCGTCGGTAAAGCCCAGCGATATCGGTGCCACTGTGACCACAGCCTTAAGGTCAAGTGTCACACTACCCCCAAAGTCTTCTCTCGCACAGCTGCCAGCGGCAGAGGTGCTGGATGACGACGAGTGGGCGGGAGGGGGAGGGGCCGGGAGGGGGAGGGGGAGGGGGTGTTCCCGCCCCCTGCTCGGCGGCAGATTTAGCGCGCGGCCGGCGATCGCGGCGCGCGACAGCGCGGGCCGCAGCGCTCGCGTGATTTGTGACCGAGCGCGAGGCGCAAAATTCGAACGCATTCATACATATTTGGAAACTGCAAACAATACGAAATAAAAGTTATGGGCGTGCCGTATTTTTATATCAGCTTTTAATTTAACCTGTCCGCCCCACAATGAAGTATAATAAACATGATCTGTTCTGGTCGGGAGTCGCGGGGAATTAGCGGTGGGGCTGATGTACAGCCGCTGGCCGCGGCAAGTGTCGCGATGCGCAGCTGTCTCTGCCGGGGAATCCCAGCGGCGCAGCGCGCTCCTGACGACGACAGGTGTACAAGGGGCTTCATAGCAATTTGTACGATTCCACGTGACACTAGAGGGGCGGTGGAAGGGCATAATAGGGAGCGATGTTGTCGCAGAAACAATCAGTTTTCAGTTACACTGGTTTCTTCATCTCCACTTTAAACTTAGTGTAAAAACGGGCCAAGATAAGAGGTATTTAAAGTAAGATTTTTGGTTTATTATTGCTATTATTTCCAGTAACAAACGTAGAAATGAAAAGCTGAAAATTTTAACACAATTGTCTTACTTCGGGACATCCACAACCGTCCATGATCTTCATCTTAAATAATTATATCTGCAACAGTTATTAATTTTATGCACTACCTGAGTTTCGAGAGGTACATCTCATCATCAGGTGCATCTGAAAATTATAGTCAAATAAAATAATGACGTCTACCATGTAATAAAATGGCAGCGCTAGAGCTTTTCTAAAATTTTCAGTACAAAGGAAGTATACGTACTTAGGCCATAAAACTGTTACATGTAAGAAAATATTAAAATAGTGAGTATTTGTTCTGTTCCTACATGTAACAGTTTTAAGGACTAAGTACGTGTACTCCATTTGCAGAGAATAATTCTAGTAAAGATGTAAGGTACCCATTTTATTACATGATAGACGTCATTATTTTATTTGATTGTAAGTTGGAGAGCCGCGGTGGAGTGGCCGAGTGTTCCAAGGCGCTTTGCTTCGAGTCCTCCTTCGGGCGTAGATGTATTTGTTGTCCTTAGCATAAGTTAGATTAAGTACTTTCCTAGCCTAGGGACATAACAAGAGTAGTTAAGTCTCAAATATTTATAATTTTTTTTAAATTTGCAGATTGCGAAACTAGGGTAGTGCATAAAATAAAAAAGTTCAATATCTTAAGACTTCCTCAGCCTTTTGCATTCTACTTTTCTTCACGATATGTAGAATCAACATAGGGCAGTGACGGACTAAGGCTATAGGACGCCCGGGGCGGCGGCGAAACAAAAAGAGGCCCCCTGCCCACTTGCAAATACACGTATTACTATAAAAAAAAGTAACTTTTGAGATTTGGAGTCTCCCCCGGGACGAGAGAATCGAGACAATCTAAGAGAAATAGCTTCCGAGATTTGGAGGCCCCAGTTCGAGAAGCAATGGGCGCTCAATTAAAAATATAAATAATAAATAAAAAACACGTGCTTATGAGGTATTTGGAGACCCCCAGCCCCATCGCCCCCCCCCCCCCCCCTCCTTAGTCCGCCACTGACATAGGATATGGTGGTACAATTTCGATCATTTCGAACAAGTGTTATTGTAACTGGAAATACTTATACTGAGAAAAGAAATAATTTCAACTATAGCACTTATTCTTGCATTAATGAATATGTGACACAAATATTAGACTATTAAAAATGTTGGTTTAAACACAAAAAAGGCTACAGAATTGAGAAAAATTGCTCGAAAATGTATCACACTAGGTACAATTATTATCACTTCCTGGTACAATTTTGATTGCGGGCATCTTCCACACAAAAATCACTTTTCTGACGGACACCAATGCCGCGGTGTAGTAGCCGAGCGGTCTAAAGCGTCTCGCTGCGGAGCGCGCGGTTGCTCGCCGTGGAGGTTCGAGTCCTCCCTGGGGCATGGGTGTGTGTGTTTGTCCTTAGGTTAGTTTACCTAGGTTTAAGTAATTTGTAAGCTACGGACTGATGACCACGCAGTTTGGTCCGATAGATTAAAAAATAAAATAAAATAAAATAAACCAACGCATACTTTGTGGTACTAAACACTGCAAATTTTGGCAGCGAATCCAATCACCCTTAACAAGAAAATTTATAAGGGCGCGTTAGACTAAGTAGCTTCACTTAACGCTTAACAGGAAAAAAACTGTATCTCCTTTGCGCAAAGTGTTCTTGGAAAGGACAGGAGGAGCTGTAGAAAACTGCTACACCACAACGCCACACAACGAGACACTACGAGGCTGACAAATGGCGCGAAAACTTATGTTGATCGAAATTGTATATATATGGAGTTTGTACCACCTTACCCTATTTCGTAAAATAAGTAACTGAAACAAAACTTAGCCCGTCTACAGATCGTTGCTTATATGCATCTTGCGAGCCATGGACGAAGGGCAACAGGCGGATTGTGTTTTTCTCGACTTCAAAAAGGCGTTCGACGCGGTGCCACACTGCAGACTGCTAACGAAGATACGAGCTTATGGAATAGGTTCACAGGTTTGTGACTGGCTGGAAGACTTCCTAAGTAATAGAACGCAGTACGTTGTTCTCGACGGCGAGTGTTCATCAGAGACAAGTGTGTCGTCAGGCGTGCCCCAGGGGAGTGTGATAGAACCGCTATTATTTTCTATCTATATAAATGATCTGATGGACAGAGTAAGTTGTAATTTGCGGCTGTTTGCTGATGATGCTGTGGTGTATGGGAGGGTGTCGTCTGTAACTGACTGTAATAGCATACAGGTTGACTTAGACAAAATTTCTAGTTGGTGCGAAGAATGGCAGCTAGCTCTCAATGTAGAAAAATGTAAGGTGATGCGCATGAGTAGAAAAAAATCCTATAATGCTCGAATACAGCATTAGTAGTGAGCTTCTTGATGCTGTCGCGTCGTTCAAATATCTAGGCGTAACACTGCAGAGTAATATGAAATGGAACGAGCATGTAAGGACAGTTGTGAGTAAGGCAGACAGCCGACTTCGGGTTATTGGGAGAATTTTGGGAAGATGTACTTCACCTGTAAAGGAGACCGCGTATAAAACGCTTGTACGACCACGTCTTGAGTATTGCTCAAGTATTTGGGACCCGCAGCAGATCGGTTTGAAGGAAGACATAGAGGCGGTTCAGAGGCGAGAAGCTAGATTTGTTACCGGTAGGTTCGACCAATGCGCGAGTGTCACGGAAATGCTCCGGCAACTCAATTGGGGATCGCTGGAAGAAAGACGACGTTCTTTTCGTGAATTTCTGTTGAGTAAATTTAGAGGGCCGAAATTTGAAGCTGAGTGTAGTACGATCTTGCTGCCGCCTACATACATTTCGCGTAAAGATCACAAAGACAAGATAAGAGAAATTAGGGCTCTTTCTTTCCTCGTTCAATTTGAGAGTGGAATAGGAAAGGAAATGCCTAGTAGTGGTACAGTGTACCCTCCGCCACGCACCTTACGGTGAATTGCGGAGTATGTATGTAGATGTAGATATATCGAAAAGTAATGTGCGAACTACTTACGAACTAGGACGGCACAAATATCCATGCCCCCAGGGGGGATTCGAACCCCCGACCGAAGTGGCCTGTAGTCCGTGACTGGAGCGCCCCAGTCTCCGCGGCCACCGCGGCCGGCTTTAACCAATGTCAGATGGCGTTAACAACAGTTTGTTCTTGATCATCCAATAGTAAAAATAGTGGAGATAACTCACTTATTAAAATGGTAACCATTAAAATAGTGCTCTTTATCTAAATATGACCGACTAAATCGCCGAAATTGGTAATTTTAATAAATGAGATTTTTGCGATCTTGATTGTTTTTACTACTTGATTTTTTCTATTTATATTATGAACTATGTCTGAATTCCGCAGTTTCTAATTAATTACTGCCATAAACTACTTTATCTAATTATTATTTCATAGAAATGGCAGAAAATACAAAGTTCTTCCAGAATCGGGATGGTGCCATTTAAAACACAGCTTATGTACGGCGAAGAGTTGAAAAATTGAAATGTTTGTTAAGCTTATGGGACTTAACTACGGGGTTATCAGTCCCTAAACTTACAAACTACTTATCAACTACCTTATACTAAGGACGGCACAAATATCCATGCCCGAGGGGGGAATCGAACCCCCGACCGTAGTGGCCGTGCAGACCGTGACTGGAGCGCCTCAGTCCCCTCGGCCACCGCGGCCGGCTACGGCGAAGAGTGCCATACGACCAGACGTAGGCGAGTCTTGCACATTGTACCCTCAAACGCGTCCTCTAATAGGCCACGCCACAAGGCAACAGGCGCACTGATGCCTCAAAAACAAATGTACCAATTCTTGTGTCATACATTTGTTGTTTCTGACTCGGGATTGTTCTTAAATTATCACTGATATTCGTCAACTAATACTTCTGGGCTAAATTGCCGTGGTCGAACAGTAAAACTTCTTCCCCATGATATACTGATAACAAGATCGACCGAGCACTCCAGCCAAGTAGAAAGGGGTCCGGAAATAGGCGACAGGAACAACCATCTGCTGGAAAAGTTTTCCTCCCATTCATTCTTAACATCACGGAACGTATTGGCAAAGTACTGGCCAAATTTCGAGTGGAAACTATTTTCAGACCCACTAAGAAAATAAATGAATTCTTAAGAGCAGCGAAAGATGCTCGACATCCCCAAGCTACCCCAGGGATATATAAAATTCCGTGTTGTTGTGGCATGGTGTATATAGGGACAACAAAGAAGCGTCAATACACGCTTTTTAACAAAAAACAAAAACAAAAAAAAAACAAACAAAAAAGGACTGTCGTTTGGGACATATCGACAAATCAGCAGTAGCAGTACATGTATTTAAAGACGGAGATCATGAAATAAAATTTGGTGATACGAGCATGCTAGCAAGGACGTCGCACTATTATACACGCATTAGAGAGAGGCTATTGAAATCCACAAACGTCAAAACAATTTTAATAGATAAGAAGAAGGTTTAAAATTGGACAACATATGGTGGTCGACTCTGCACCAATCACGTGACAATCGATTACCTGTAATCGAGAGAAGTGACGACAATCACGGTTGCATAGTCGGCAGCACGTGACTGATGTCCGAAGTTGAAAACGAAATGTCAGGGGGAAGAAGTTTTACCGATCGACCACGGCAATTTAGCCCGGAAGTTTTAATTGACGACAAAGCCGGCCGTGAAAGGCTACATGTTATGATATCACTGTCATTACTAGTTTTTCATTATTTAAAAACGTAAAACATCAGTTTCAGTCACCTCTAAGGCCTTGACTCATCGTGTTGGAATAGCCTATGGCAACGAAAACTTGGTACAAGAACTGAACTACAAACTAAAAGCCTTGTGTTTCATCACAATAACCGCCATGTATCCCAAACAGTTTCAACTGGTATCTGGGTGCAGAAAATACCCAAGTGCCGAAACTCATTTCGTGGTTTAGTGACACAGAACTTTAGACGATACCTGACGAAAAGCACAGTAAATTAATGTTTAGTCCTCTAACTAAAATTCTTCACTGCGACTATAATATCACTTTCAGCGTAGTACATCACCGACGGAACAAGCTTTTGTATCTTCAATCCAGAAGACAGAAATTGGAATGTATACGATTAGGAGGAGTGTATCGTGAACGACACAGCAGACGTAGCGATAAGCTATACCAGAATTTATTTTAAATAATTTGAGCAAACAATATAAAAATTATATCTCGTAAACTGATCTCTGCTTCTCCATTACAGCTGTCATTCTCATCCTTCGTGACCTTTTTCGACATAATGAGGAGCACAGGCATCGTTGGGGGAAGAAGTTTATCCTCATATCTTGCTCATAAAATAATCGCAAAGCAGCAACACTACCGTAAAGAATAAAAATTAAACAACGAATCATTAAATCACACAGTAAAGGGTTTCACGAGCGGTTGTCATAGTTGCTGGTAAATTTATCGGGACGCATGGCCGTGGTTCATAAAAATTATCGTCCCCGCGCTGGACGTCTCCGGAGGTGGTCCTGGCGACATTGAGTCGTCAAGACTCCGAAAATGTTCAGCGCGTCTCTGGACCTAACGCCAGGAAAAGAGAAGTTTAGTGAACTACAGACAGAGATCCCGGGAGATTCACCAGCACCTATAACATTTTATGCTCTGTGTGACGCAGTGAAGCGAATCCAGGGGAAAAAAATTAAACTAAAACTGACATCTAGATACGCCTGAACGCTCAACCATATACTTTACGCGAAATAATTGTGGCATAATTTGTAGTTTTTAATTTGTCGTACGTTCTACATGGCTTCGCCGATCAGTGAGTTAACAGATTACTGAAAATATCCATGTGGTAATCCGCAAATTTCCAACCTCATTGCGCGTATATCTTCAATTGTGTTTGATGAAATTCCCTGGGTCGTGTTCCTGAAAAGTGTTGTCACATTACTGTCACATCTCTCTGTTGACAGAGCGGTAAAATTTCCAGCGTCTGCTAACCGAATCATCCAGGGCATATCAGTTTTAACCCTTTAATTCATAGTGTAGCTGATCAGCTAGATGCTTTATTTTTTCCATTATCTCTCAAACTAACATTTTTCCACAAACTCATTTGTTGCTGCTTGTATAGATAGTGTTACATATACTAGTAGCTCGTCCCAGAAATTATAAATTGCAGAGTCCTACTGAATCATTTCTAAAGTTAGATGCATTGAGTTGCTCCTAACATGGGTGTTTGTTCAGTATTCCTCCTTTGCCATGTAGAAGAAAATGACATACTACTGTTGCATTATGAGTTAGTTTCTGGAAAAATGAGAGGCATTATAGTGACATTCAGTACATCGGGTTCATCATGGAAGCACTATACATCGTGAATCTAAATTCGCGTACTCGGGCTTCGCAGCGCGATTCCTCACCTGCCAACAATGAAAAATGTCTCCCACAAAATTTCATCCTGCACATATTTCCGCCAGTAAATGGATGTCAAAAACTGAGGTCGCTGTGTGTTCCATAAGTCAGTGAGTTTCATAATTACACCAACAAACTTGTAAGGGAAGTATTAGGCGTCTTGAAGAACAAAATGAGCATGGAAACCCATGGCCGGAAACGCCATTCAACGACGCTACGGAGAGTCCAAGTTACAGGCACCAGCTCCTGCCGCTACACATCCCCTCCAGCAACTTCGACGCTCTGTAGCGTCATTGGATGACGTTTCCGGGCATGAGTTTCTAGGCTCATTTTGTTCCTCAAGACAACTCCTACATCCCCTAGAAGTTTGTTGGTGTAGTAGTGTAATTCTGAAACCCACCCATCTCAATCTTGACGTCCATTTACTGCCGGAAATATACGCAGGACGAAATTTTGTGAGAGACATTGTTTTTATTGTTAGCATGTAAGGAATCGCGCTGCGAAGCCCGAGTGCGCGAATCTAGAATCACTCTGTATAGTTGACCAGCTATGAACTTTTCGTTGCTCGTAGTGCATAATAATTATAAAGTTTTTTTTCAATATTTTTCTCAGTATATACGTCCTATACATCAATCGTGGCAGATTTTATAACTTCAAATAAAAAAGGTCATGCATTAAAGGGTTAACTTTTCCTGGCGTACCGTCAACAACTGTGTCTTGTGGCCTAATTTTAAAAGATCTGTGGAGTTCACCGAGTCATCAGTGAACAAGTTGATGATCAGCAATTGCATCACCTATCGTGCGCTACCTATTAGGCATTCGCTTTTACCACCGGAAATCGAGCCCACTATATTCAGATTGAGCGAATCCGCTGCCTCGATTTACATATAACGATCACTGACGTGGACTTCATCGAAGCTGCTGTTATTAATAGCACGGATAGAGGTGTACGAGTTTAGTTTGCTTCCCATATGGGTATGCGGTGGGAATTGCTACCGAAGCAATCCATATAATGACACCACGTTTCAGTATCTGCATTCCTCCAAGAAGACAATAACATCAGTATATACCACATGCTGTCATCATCCAACACTTATTTAATAGAAAACCACGCATGTTTCAAATGAATCGAATGATTTACTTATATATAGTGTCTTTTTCCGATTTCCTACTCACATAATTTTGTATTATGTATAATCTGTGGAGACGTAATGAGGTTTCCTGTATTTTATTTTTATTTTGATAAGCGACTGTTTGCATGTTGTTGTTCTCTTAGGATTGAGATATTCATAAATTTCTATTCGAAATATATGTAGGCCTACTCATAAGTGAACTGGAAAATTAGCCCCTAACAATGAAGAAAACTGTGAATGACTGGTATATCACTTCAAGATACTGTTGAATTGTACAAGGCAAGCGGGATACAGCTAGTAAAATACTTTTTTGTGTCATACTTGGGTTAAAATTTACTTACAGTGGCATCGGTTTAGTATGTTAACGTTGATACATGTTTAGTGTATTATCACTCCGTTCCTCGCACAGAAGCCTTCAATGTACTCCTCCCGGCTATCCGTTCTCTCATCTGCGTTTAACAGTAGCATTCTCATTCCACTCTTAATATTACCACCATTGCTTTTAATTTTACCGAAGGTTGTTCTTATTTTTCTATATGCTGTGTCAAACCTAAATATTATCTTTTCCTTTTCGGTTTCTTAACATTTTCCCTACAGCCATTTCGCCTTTGCTTCTCCGTACTTTCTGTGTATTTCGTTCTTAAGTGGTTAGTATTTCTGTATTCCTGAATTTCTCTGTGCGTGTCGTTTTGTGTCTCACTGTACATAAAACGAGTAACGAAACTTACTGTTAGCCAACCATATCGTACTTTTGACGAATGAACATGTAACTTCCTCAAAACAACCTGCCAAAGAAACCAGATGCAACAAAATGTGTTATGCAATAAATAATATATAAAAGAGAATGAAAGAGAATTCTAAGCAAAATATACACAAAAACAAGTCAAATTATTTTATTGCAAATAATCCGCGCAAATTCCGTAAGATACATTGTAAATCTTCTGATGTTAGACGTTTACTTCCGAAATCAGTGTTATTCAGTTTTATAATGTTCTTTTCCAGATTTTGCTTTGAGGGTTTCATTTCCGTTCGTAATGTCTCTGCGCAGCAAATTATACGTTGAGGCACTATCAAAAATTTACAGAAAAGATACCATGTCGAAAGTCAGTGTACCTTTAATGTTTATATATAAATTTATTTATAAATACGCTAAGATAACTACTCTTTCTTTCGTTTAGTCTTCCTCCAGAACTCTTTCTTTTTTTGGGAATGGGCTCGTTTCCACTCTTTCATTTGGTTCTACACTTTTTGTTGGTCTGATCTTCCTAAAAACTTTGGAATTTCTTGTGTGTTGCTTAAATTTACTTCTGTCTAGTATGGTCTGCTGATCCATTTCTTCCAGGTATCTTCTCACAGCACACCATGTACTTAGTTTGTTCCCCCATTTTAAAAGAATGCAAGAATCTTCTTTGATAGGTCATTTTCATTCATACTCTGGATGGCCATAGAGTAAAACTCGTCTCCTGATGGCCTTACTAATTTTACGACGAAATTAATTCAGTTCCTTTTTTATCTTAGAAGCCACCCTCCATCGTAATTCTTCGTTGGTCCTAGGTTTTTTCGTAATATTCTTCGTTCGTTCTTTTTAAAATCTTCTAAATCTATTTTGCATACCTAGACGAAGTGTTTCTGCACTATGGACGACTTCTGGTTTCACGACTGCATTGTACGGTCTCAGTTTAATACCCTTAGATAAACATTTCTTATTTTATAGACTTCTGTCTTTCATGTAAGCCCTTTAATTTTTTTAGTATATTTTTGTTACTGTTTCACTTTCAAGGTTTATAGTTTTACCAAGATATTTGAAGCTATCTACTTTCTTCATACAGTTATATTTCGTTTTTAAAACTGTTGCAGAATTTTTTCATTGGTCATATATTCTGCTTTTTTTCCCTAATGATATTTGTAGACCTACTTATTCTGCTGTTTCTTTTAGCATTTCCACTATTTTCTTGGCACTCACTAAGCTTTCATCCAATATTACCGGATCATTTGGGTATGACAAACAGTTTACTGACATTTTAGACCTACCCAGTTTAACATAGCTATTAACGTTTTCTCTTTCTACCTTGATATTCCATTCCCGTACAACCTTTTCAAGCACACAGTTGAATAGCATTGGGGACATACCATCTTTTTGGCGGACACCTGCCATAATTTTGTATGGCTTTGAAAGTGTTCCAAGAAATTTCACTTTAGATTCTGCGTTCGTTATGGTCTGCTTAAATATTTCCAATGGTTTGCTCTCTGCTAGGAATTCTTTCAATCCTTCAAAAAGTGAGTATGTACCTACTCAGTCATATGCTTTTTAGTCTTCTTCTTTGATATTATGAGATACGTGATTATTTGCAAAAGGTTTAAAATTTGTACTTGACACGCTCTCTCACTTGTAAATACAGCTTGATACTCCCCGATTTCATTATCTAATACAGGGTCTATTACGTCCAGGAGAGCTTTCGACAAAATTTTGTATTCTAAAGGTAGCAGGAATAGCCCTCAGTAATTATCAATATCTGATTTATAATCTTTATATGTAGTCGATGAATTAGTGCTACCGTCCAGCCTTCTGGGACAGCCGTAAATTCCAAGATATTATTAATTTTCTCTTTCATAATTTTGGCACTTAGATCTCCGTTGGCTGTTACAATTCTGTCATGGAAAGAAAAATGCTTCTTTCAGCGGGTATCATAATTGAAAACATAACGAGGTTCCTTGGCGTCTATCGATGTTTTCATTTACTAAGAATTATTTGCAAGGAAACACGAATTAATGTAGTTTCCTTTCTGATTTCAGTGTCTACTTATTACATCTTGAGTCCATTCTGTTTAGGAATGCCTAGAAAATGATGTAACACAGTACAACAAATAGAGACTCTGTTAGTTACGTAGTGCACCAAAAAAGTAATAGTTGGCACTGGTGCGTTTTTTAATTTCTTTTTATTTTTAATTTCTTTTCAATGATGCCATATAGCAGCAACGAACCGATAAAGGTTGTTTTGTGCGTATTCCCTCAGTAACAGAAGTATTTTGAATTAAGAGCCGCAGTCTTATCTCTGCAAATACGAACTAACATTAAACAGCGACTTGCTGCTTACACTTTATATATTCACTGCTTAACGACATTTCTCTGCTTCTTTTTACAGGGACATTTGTATTTAAAATATAACGACATTCCTTCGCGTCTATTGATGCTCTAATTTTCATAAGAATTCTTTGCAAGAAAAAGCGAATTTATGTAGTTCCCTTTCTGATTTCTGTGTATCCTCATTACATTTTGAGTGCGTTCCGTTTAGGAATTCCTCGAAAACGCCGCAGACAGGAAAGGACAAAGTGAGGCGACGTTACTTACATAGTACACCAAATAACTACTAATAGCGTTGCAACGTTTTATTTAAAAGAAGAGGTAAAAGGGCCATTGGCGCATTATCATCCATCTTAACCGAACAAAAAAGGTCCAAGATGAAGTCAGCCATTAGTAGAATTTCCCAATATCACGTCACATTTCCACGTTAATGCTGAGGAGACAGAATCTGTACTGGACATTTGAATGCTCTGTCCAGAGTTATTTCTTCTCTGTGCCTGCCACTAAAGCTAATATACACACACGAGCGACAAACTCCTCAGAAACCTCTCTGCTTTCATAATTGTTCGGTAAAATATTGTGATTAAAATTTGTAATTATTTACTTTTGGTGTGGACTACATTAAAATAAAGAAGGACATCTTCTATTGCAGAGATTTCAACTTCGTGCTTCACGAAATAATCACTGCAGGACGTGGGGACATATATTAGCTGAAAGAGTGGCCGATACTGCTGACACAGCCAAACAATTAAATGGAAATAGTATATTTGATGGAAATTTCTATTCAGACGATCAGCTGACGCCATTCTTTCAACGATTATCCAGACTTATTTTATCGCACATTGACACCACCATGATGTCTTATTTAAACAGACATGAACTGTTCTGTTGATGGAATTATCAGACTTTCAGCTTTCGTCGAGTTTTCGATAATGGGGAGTATTACATAAAGGATAACTACATTGTCTCCAGTGCAATACTGCAACAATCTAATACTTCAGCATACACTTACGGTGAGAGATAAACAATTTAGTACTACAGCACAGAACCAATACATAGCACTGTTATTATTATTATTACTATTTCTCATCTCAACGATAGAAGTGTTTTCAGAGGTTTACGTCAAACAGACAAATACACACCGCAGACTTAACTTCATGAACACAACCTAACATTGAATTTACATCGTTCCGGAGTATGGACATAAATTCACTTTTTGTATGAAAAACTTTGTGAACATTCATAGTTTTCGACAGTGACTTCTACTTAAATTTGACATCTTGACTAGGAAAACTGAGTTTATTGACAGAGCGATCCAACAAGGATTTTTTTTTGTTGACCTAGGTCCGGAACCCTAAAAAAAAAAAAAAAAAAAAAAAAAAAACCATGATATACACAAGTCCAGAGGGCAGGCGCAGCACAACCGTTGCGAAGCACGGGTATATATATGTGCTCCTGGCCATTAAAATTGCTACACCACGAAGATGACGTGCTGCAGGCGTGATATTTAACCGACAGGAAGAAGATGCTGTGATATGCAAATGATTAGCTTTTCAGAGCACTCATACAAGGGTGGCACTGGTGGCGACACCTAGAACGTGCTGGCATCAGGAAAGTTTCCAACCGGTTTCTCATACACAAACAGCAGTTGACCCTGGGGTGAAGGGGGGGGGGCATAGTCCATGCGCAGTAAGCAGATTTTTATCTATTCTGCGCATCACGTGACTGTCGAGAAGCTCCGCTTAGTTCGCGCGCTTTACTACGTGTTGAAACAAGTGAGTTTTGTGTTGTTGCCGCTTATTTTTCTGTTATATCGACTTTATTCGTTCGACTGAACAAAATGTTCAAATGTTTGTACAGCTTATGGGACTTAACTACGGGGTCATCAGTCCCTAAACTTACAAACTACTTATGAACTACTTACGAACTAAGACGGCACAAATATCCATGCCCGAGGGGGGATTCGAACCCCCGACCGTAGTGGCCGTGGAGACCGTGACTGGAGCGCCTCAGTCTCCTCGGCCACCGCGGCCGGCTCGACTGAACATTGGTAATGCTAAATTGTGCTGTGGCCTTGAGTAAGAACTACAACCAAAAGACTAAGGATAGTAATATTACTTATCACAAGTTTCCGAAAGATCGTGAGACAGTGCTCGGTGGGTGCATCTGTGTAGAAGAAGTTACAACATCAGCATTAAAAATACTACTATCTGTAGTGTTCATTTTAAATAAGACGATTATATACGCGATCTCCAAGCCGAATTACTCCACCTTCCGCCAAAGAAGATCCTTAAAGCCAACTGCAGTTCCTATGTTGCACCTTTCTACACCTACTACAGTTTGTGCTTCGTCTTCTAACCAACAGAAAGATGACAGAAGGGAAAATCGTGAAATTCGTAAAGGTGCACTTAACACGTCAGCTTCACTATCACCAAAGAATAAAAAAGTGGATCAGAGCACAGGAACTGAAAAATGTCACATCGAGGATGAAATGAAGAAACTTGAAAAAGAATTATTACTACTAAGAGAAAAGAATCAGCGTTTAATAGTTGAAAATAATACGCTGAGGACAAGGAACAAATTATTGGCTCATGCATTGAGCAGAGAGAGGAAGCAATGTCAAAATCTTCAACATCAGCAAAATAGTAAACTGAAGACCAAAGTGCACCAAGTTTTGCAAAAAGTTTTCACAGACACGAAAATAAGATGCCTCGTCAGATCCAACAAGAGTGCCCCACTGGAGTCAGGAAGATATAAGCAAAGCCTTGCTTCTGTGCTCTCTGTCTAGGAGAACTTATATTTATGTAAGAAATGTAATGAATATCCGACACTGTCCACGCTTCAAAGATGGATTTCCAATTCTTTTCGCTGTGCTCCTGGCATTATCACTGATGTGTTGTACCTAATGAGTGAGCAAGCAACAAGGGTAACAGAAGCAGAAAAGTTTTGATGAAATGAATGTGGATAGTCGCATTTGCTACGACCAAGAAACTGACACCACAGATACGGACCACATAGTCAAGTGCAGGTAGTCATGGTACTTGGTTTATGTGGAACGTGGAATCAACCCATATACTATAATTTTGACAGTACGATTTGCTGGTCAGTGTCATCAGTGAGACGCAAAAAGTGGGATTTGTTGTAGTTGGTGCCGTGTCTGATTTGGGGGGCAAAAATGCGAAAGAGTGGATTGAATTAGGCATATACTACACAAATACTTGCTTCACAAACCCAAATGATGTAAGTAAAAGTGTTTGGGTATTCGCTGATGTGCCGCACATGTTGAAACTTTTGAGAAACTACTTCTTCGATTATGGTTTTTCCTTAAGTGGCGGAAAAGTGATAAGAAAAAGTGTAATCGAGCAGTTATTATTGAAAGACTGTGGCGATCTAAAACTGTATCATAAACTTAGTGCTCAACACTTGACAGTTTGTGGAAGAGATCGACAGCGTGTTCATCTTGCATGCCTGCTGTTTTCGAACACTGTATTGTAATCCATTTCGTTTGTAATGCCTGAAGAAAAAGACACTGCAAATTCTTCAAGTTGGTGAACGATACATTTAACTTTATGAATTCGAGGATACCAATTGGCAAGCGGCCAATTTCAAGTGCCTTAGGATTATGTACATCTACATCTACATAAATGTATGGAGACACAAGAGGAAGTTCTTCGCAGATTTTATTCAGTCTGTGAAAATATGAAAAAATATGAAAAAAACTTTACTTCCATTCCAAAAAGGATTTCTCACCTCCATACGGTTACTGCTAGGTCGTGTTGAGGAAGCGTTATCAATGACAGAAGGTGAGCAACAAATGAGAGGCATCACACTAGATGATTTAATTGCGACACCTTTAACAGAGGCTTCAGAGTGTTCCTTAGAAGGTCTACGATACATTGCCGGATATATTGCTTCCAGATGTATCTCAATTGGCAAATCACTAGGCCATCCTAGTGGCAAGTTAATTAAAGTACCAGAAGGCCCTACCAGGTCAGGATGGATACAAAAACTGTCTCTTAGTGGCTTAATCGTTCCTTCAGATACGTTGTTTGAAGTAGTTCAGCAGTTAGAGGTGGTATTTTTAAATTTTAACAGCAGCAGGCCAATGTGATGAAAAACCTGACGTGACTTTTAATCGCGAAGTTTCCTAATATTTCTGAAGAGGTCATCACATTATACGCCAAGACTAGAACTTTCATCCGCAAAAGCAATGAGGGCTAAACAGCAGCAGCAGAAAACAGCACGCAGGTGGAGAGCTTCTGCAGTTCACTCCAGATGCGATTAAGGTATGTACTTCTTAAAATTGTTTAAAATATAATACTCTACCTTCTGCACCTTCACACGTATTAGTGTGTCAACTGGAATTAGTGCATCTCTTTACTACGTAATAATTCAATGTACAGTATGAATAGGGTGTAGGATCTATAACATAATGTCGATTGCAATACACAAAATACTTCAGTAAAACTCTTGCGTTTTTAGTACTATTGGCAACTGTACAATACTTAAAGCGGTCTGAAGAATGAGTTGCGTAGAGGAAACTTTTGAATAATAGGATGTATAAATCAAGGAAAGTCGTAATCTGAGTTTTAGTGTTGTGATTAATAGAAACACAGTATAAAGGTTTCAAAGCCATTTTAAGTAGTAACATTAGTTCTTCCTATATGTATGCTTCCATCGAACCCGTAACTCATTACATTACAGTTTTCGAAAAGCATGTTAGCTTAAGCGGAAAAGTGACAGACGCGAACTCAAGGAAACGTCTCGAACGGGTCCAGCGAGGGGCGCAGGGTCTCCCACTGCTGACGCTTCTCGAAGGTGACGTCACGCGAAAGCTCCCGATCGCTGCCGAACGCATTGGCCCAACCTTCTTATGTAGTAACCTTGCAGTTGACAGGCGTTGCCTGGTCAAACGTTGATGTGATGCCTCGTGTAAGGAGGAGAAATGCGTACCTTCACGTTTCCGACATTGACAAAGGTCGGATTGTAGCCTATCGCGATTGCGGTTTATCGTATCGCGACATTGCTGCTCGCGTTGGTCGCGATCCAATGACTGTTAGCAGCATACGGAACGCCGTACTGGATCCCAACGGCCTCGTATAACTAGCAGTCGAGATG
Source organism: Locusta migratoria (assembly GCA_026315105.1). NCBI lineage: Eukaryota > Metazoa > Arthropoda > Insecta > Orthoptera > Acrididae > Locusta > Locusta migratoria. The sequence goes on from CM048746.1 coordinate 457,676,112, forward strand.
ACAGGCATCTTATCTGCCTGGTTGTAACGGATCGTGCAACCTAGTCTCGATCCCAGAGTCAATAGATGGGGACGTTTGCAAGACAACAACCATCTTCACGAACACTTCGGCGACGTTTGCAGCAGGAAGGACCATCAGCTCCGAGACCTGCGGTTACCCTTGACGCCAAATCACAACAGGAGCGCCTACGATGGTGTATGCAACAACGAACCAGGGTCCTACAAATGGTAAAAGTCATGGTTTCGGATGAATCCAGGTTCTGTTTACAGCATGATGATGTTCACATCCGTGTTCGGCGACATTCCGGTGAACGCACAATGAAAGCGTGTATTCGTCATCGCCATACTGGCGTATCACCCGGCGTGATGGCATGGGGTGCCACTGGTTACAGGTCTCGGTCACCTCTTGTTCGGCTCTTTGAACAGTGGCCACTACATTTCATATGTGTTACGACCCGTGACTCTATTCTTCATTCGATCCCTGCGAAACCCTACATTTCAGCAGGATAATGCACGACCGCACGTTGCAGATCCTGTAGGGGACTTTCTGAATACGGAAAATGTTCGACTGCTGCCCTGGTCAGCACATTCTCCAGATCTCTCACCTACTGAAAACGTCTGGTCAATGGTGGCCGAGCAACTGGCTCGTCACAATACGCCAGTCACTACTCATGATGAACTGTGGTATCGTGTTGAAGCTGCATGGTCATCTGTACCTGTACACGCCATCCAAGCTAAGTTTGACTCATCGTCCCTGCGTATCAAGGCCATTATTACGGCCAGAGGTAGTTGTTCTGGGTACTGTTCAAATGTTCGTAAATCTATCGGACCAAACTGCGTGTTCATCAGTCCGTAGCTTACAAACTACTTAAACCTAGGTAAACTAACCTAAGGACAAACAAACACCCATGCCCCAGGGAGCACTCGAACCTCCACGGCGAACAACCGCGCGCTCCGCAGTGAGACGCTTTAGACCGCTCGGCTACTCCACCGCGGCGTTCTGGGTACTGATTTCTCTGGATCTATGCACCCAAATTTTTTTGAAAATGTAATCACATTGCAGTTCTAGTATAATATATTTGTCCAATGAATACCCGTTTATCATCTGCATTTCTTCTTGGTGTAGTAATTTTAATGGCCAGTAGTGTATATATGATTTTTCTTTGCCAGACACATTGTACTAGACACACAAATTCACAGAAAGAAATACATGAGATTAGTATAAGTAATTAACGAATTTAGTAGTTATGGTGACTACAAATAAGTACAAAAGTTTTTCGTTGGGCACAAATACCTCGAAAATTTAGAAAGTGCTGTCGCATAAGTTAGTATATAAATTTAATTCCATTATGTATGATGTTAATTTTGTTGAGGAGGTACTGAACAGAATTGGGGAGAAAAGAAATTTTTGGCATACCTTGACTAAAAGAAGGGATAGATTGGTAGGGCACATTCTTAGACATCAAGGAATTGTGAATTTAGCGTTGGAGGGAAGTGTGTGGGGTAAAACCCGCAGAGGAAGACCAAGAGATGGATACAGTAAGCAGATTCAGACAGATGTAGGTTGCCGTTCTTATGTGGAGATGAAGAGGCTTGCTCTGGATAGTGCATTGTGGAGAGCTGCATCAAACCAGTCTCGGGACTGAAGACAACAACAACATTAATTTTGTATGGTATTTTCTTAATAAAATGTTTTTTTGTGGTTGCATTATTTATGTGACACTCTCACTCTGGAAGGGGGTGAAACTATTAGAGGTGCATATTCTTCTTCTTTATTGGACCGTTTGATAACCGAGGTGCAAGAAAAGCACCGACGATTGGTACACAAAAAAGTCCTTATCTATCATGACAATGCACCAGCAGAAAATTATTGGATCTACGATTCACATCCCTCATATTCTCCAGACTCGGCTCCCTCGGACTACTATTTGTTCCCAAATTTGAAGAAATGACTGGCGGGACGATGATTTTATTCTTTCTATTATTCGGAAGGGATCAACTAATTAGAATAATTGGACGAAGTGTGTAAGTCTAAAAGAAGACTCATCATCATAAATTAAAGGCTATGCATTGTCGATTTAGCCACGTACCTCTCTTCATTGTCATCCTCTTCTCCTTCATTCGATTTTATCCCCATATCTTCTTTGATCTCATTAATATACGTTGCTCTTGGCCTGCCTCTCGGTTTTTTCCCAAAAATTTTTCCTTCAAATACATTCTTTAGGAGCCTGTTGTGACTCATTATGTGCCCTATCATTTTTTATTTTCTTCTTCCTATATAATTTAGCAGAGTTCTATTCTCATTCACTTCTCTTAAGACCTGTTCATTACTTCTCCTATCTACCCAGCTTGTTTTCGTAATTTTTCTCCATATCCACATTTCCATTGCTTCCAGTCTCTTTTTCTCTGCCTTTCCCAGAGTCCACGCTTCACATCCGTATGTTAAGGCACTACAAACAAAAGTTTTGGCAAACTTTTTCCTACTTTCTAGGCTTACATGGTTGTCTGTTAGTAAATCAATTTTTATTTTGGAAAGCTTGCTTTGCTAAGGCTATTCTTCTCTTTATATCAGTGATACATTTATTGTCGTCAGTGAGTGTGCCCCCCGAATAACAGAAGTTCTCAACCTGCTCTAGAACATGATCTTCTAGTTTAATATTAACTTTACCCTTTTCTTTTGTCTTCCCAACTACCATAGTTTTTGTTTTTTTTCTTATTAATTTTTAGATTAAATTCTCTTACGATTTTGGCAAATTTTAGAAACATAAAACTCCATTTCCTTTACTGAGTCAAAAAGTACTACTATATCATCTGCAAAAGGGATACAGTGTATTCGTTCCCCGTTAATTTTAATCCTTTGATTGCTCTTTTCTACTTCTCAAACGCTTTTTCAATAAGTAAATTGAACAACTGTGGTGATAATGGGCAGCCTTGTCTTACTCCAATCCTTATTTTTGCTTTCTTTTTCTCTTCTGCTTCCTGTCTTTTATACAGGTTCCAGTTTGATCTCCTGTCCTTCCAATCAAGATTTGTTTCCTTCATTAAATTATTAAAGATTGGAAAAACAATGAATTTTGCAATGTTATGACAAGATAATAAGAGTTCTACATCCCCAAATTAAGGTACTAACTATTTTTCATCAATTCATGATAATACCGATTTCGTGAATATTATTAAAGATCTGAAATATGCTTAACTATAGAATAAAATAATACATTGGTAATTTATACTAATATCTTGAAAAATAGTGAAGAGCCAATGTTCCTGCCTTTTACAGAATGATGAAATGAGGTATAGTTATTTTGTTGGATACAAGAACATGGCAATATTTTTATCGGTTTAGTTTATGTGCAATGGTGTCCATGCTGGCAAGTTTGTGTTCGCAATATTTATCAGGGTTGTGTTTTCATTGCCAGTTTCTACTCAGTCATACAATGCAATATATATCTTAACGGTCTACTTTTGTTTATGTTTCATAAAATGCATATTAGTAGGTTTTAGTTTCGTGGTCATGTGCTCTTGCTTATTCCCGTATTTTGTAATGGATGTATGGGTATTCTATTACAAATTACTTTATTGAGAAATCCTGTATCTTATTCTACCCGTACTCAAAACTCGCAAACTGGCATTTAACAGTTAAGGTTCAGTGAAATAATTTATTTAGATTGCTATTAAGTGATAACACGGTAACCATTTAACTTGTAACTTGCCTATTGCATCTCAAGTGGCCACGAGTGATGTCGCAGCTGATAGGATAAGAGCCCGCGACGCCATGTTTTTACCAAACGTGGCGGGCTTTGTATATGTCTAAACAAGTACTGTGTCAGTTTCTGTGCTGTAGAGGGTCTTCAATGCTTCTGGAAGCAATTTCGTTATACACTTACATACAGGTTGTCATACGGTAGACACTGTTGCACTTTCGATTCCAATTTCGTAAATTAACGTGTTGTTGACAAAGTTTTCTGGATGTTGTACCGCGTCATGTTGTAAGAAGCCTTCTTACATCATGACGATGTACAACCAGTGTGCTACAATATTACAAAAATAAACAGGAAACAAAATATACTAAAATAAAAAAGTCAACCTTTGTATGATTTCCTTCAATTAAATATGAATTAATACTCTATTGACTGCAAGACCTTCAGGGGAATCTATAACAGCGCTGCCAACTGCATGTATTCACTGCAGGTAGTAAATATAACGTTTAAAAATATTAATTTTATTTACAGAAATTAAAAATTTAGACTCAGAGGTATTTCAGTACGAGCCTCACACAGGTAGGTTTGAGAGACAACGCGCAAGACGCCTGAGTCAGCGCGCTGTTTGACTCTGTATGCCGCAATATACGCCATACACTATTCTTCCACAGCCGTTACACGCAGCGCGAAGAGAAATATTGATCTGGTGCTGCAGTCGGTCTCAGCACACACGAGTGACGAGTCGCTAGGGATGACGTCACGTCTGCGCATGCGCACTAGCGAACAGACGACTGTGCCGCCTCTCTGCGCAGGTACCAGCGCGGCTGAATCCCACTTCAGCACACGGAGCTGGTTTCCAGCTATCGCGGCGAGAGCGCTCCAAAATGCGTTCTAATACGGATTGGAAAAGGAATTGGCATAATTTTATTGTGATATCTGGCTCGTATTCCAAGAGAAAGGATGTAATTTTATAGCGATTTCTCGCTTTCATTTCGAAGAGAAATGGCATAATTTTAGTAATATATTTACAGGGTGCTGCAGCACATTAGCACATTATCACCAGCCGCCACTGGGTACAACACCCAGAAAACTTTTATGTCATCTGACACTGGTCGCTATAATGTTCCAGCCTGGCTATTAATTTTTGAGATTAACAAATTTACAGAAGGAAGTGGTTTGAAGTTAGAAGCTATGAAAGATTCCAATCAGTAAATTACGGGAAAAAATTGGAAAAATTATTACATGCATTTAAATGAAATAGCAAGCTAATTAACGGTGGAGTGTTGTGCAGGCAGAACATTACAAAAGAATCGACGAGCAGTTACCTTTAACAAGAGATCCATCGGTGGTTGAAATTTGGCTGTAGATGAAATTTTAATAATATGATAACCACCTGCCGAACAGTGGATGGCAGTTCGTCAATATCAAACTACGACTCGTGTAGCAAACAGTAAAGTAAGATAACTGACATGATATAAATCAGATAGGAATATTACGTAAGTCAAACACATCGGACTTCTAAAAATTTACAAGAAAATCGACTGCAGGTTCTATTGCCAGTGAATGATAATATTATGGAATAAATTTTGAAACAAAAGTGGCAGGCTACACGAAATATCACCATTCAATATTAACTAAAAACTATGCCATCCATTGTTGCGGTGATTCTGTTGAATCACCGCAACAATGGATGAAAAAGACATTATGGGCGGAGGTAAGATAGGGCAAAATTATTAATAAAAATTCATAAGTGCGAATTTAAGTGAGAGGTGAGGTTTATTTATAAATTTAAGATACGCGCACATCACATATATTTACCTGAATGTACATAATAGCGGCCACATAAAAATAATAAAGTTCAGCTCCAGTCTGCAAGATGCTATCGCTACGAAGTACAAAGCAAGAGTGTCTTCTTTCTTACAAAAAAATTGAAAGTGCTGTTCCTAAATTTTCTTTCTCTGACTTTCATAGATAACTATTTTAACATGCCGAAATAATATAAAAATACAAAATGTTCTCTGATAATATCGGGGAAAGGAAACAGTGTCATTATATCACGGAAGCCTACGTAATTATAACGTGTTGTTTTTCGGTCGTTGACGATAACAATGTCCAGTCGAAAAATAAATTTGCTTTTCCCCAAACAAGTTAGTGATTCTTAATTTTGCACGGACTTTTAAAACGCCCCTAGTAATGTAAATTACGCCCACCGTTTCGGAACGGCCTTCGTATAAAGGAGTTACAGTGGCGACTTCATACGTCGCTAGGAGGTGCACTGGCTGGCATGGCAGCCTTGTCCGGCCGACGTTCGGCGCTCCGTTCTGCAGCCGCAGGCGAGCTGTGACGCCGGACTGCCGCCCCCTCCTACTCCCCCCTGCCCCTCCCCGCCCCTGCCTCCTGTGACGTTGCAACGGCGCGGATTAACGTTCGTCTGCGGCAGTGCGCAGTAACCGCGTTACTCCATCCCGCGCCGGCAACAAAAAGAGCCGCGCGAGGAGGTCTTTACGGAGAAATAAATTACCCCGAGGCCCGAATGAGCTTTCCCTCAAAAATCTCATTTATCTCGGTGGGGCCCTGCAGTATTAAACATCCTCGATATTCAGTCACTAGCCCTCAAATAGCTGTTTCAGAATATGATTTGTAATTCCTGTCCTCGGGACGGTCGCGGGTTATGCCCGACCGACCAATCGGGGGCGAGCGTCGGCGGCCGGCGCTCCGTCCTGGGGGCTGCTGCGCTGCTTACGATACGGCGCGGCCCGCGGATTATTCCGCAGAGCCGTCCTCTAAAAAAAACTCAATTTGCTTGTAGCGATTTGGAAAGAACTTTTTGATCGAATTTCGGGGGGAGACGCGCGGCGTTGCGCGCTTTTGGCGAGAGAGAGGGCGCGCGAGCGCGGCGCGCATCGGTCAAAGAGGGGTGGAAGGGGGCGAGGGGAGAGGGGCGAAGCGATGGGGAAGGGGGGGCAGAGGGGCGAGTGGCTAAGTTATCGGCGCTGACCATTCGGGGGCGTCAAGATGGGGGGCCGAGCACGGACGGGGGTGCGGCGCAGCGCCAGGGGGCAGCACCGCCACCGCCTCCGCTGCTGACGTCACAACTACTATGCACTGCGCTCAGCAGGTGCATTCGTCGCGCAAAATGTGCCTGATGCGTCTTCTCTTCCTCGTCAACAGAGACACGTGCAGCCGAAGACAACGACTCGCAATAAACAGACCAACACTTACTTCTGGATAAGACCCTACGTAACAGAAGAGCACGGAACATAGAGGGTGTCCCAGCTATCTTGTCCACCCAAAATATCTCTGGAACACTAACAGCTATTGGAAAACGACTCTCACCGGTATCATTGTACGGCTGGTGCCCATGAATGTACATATTTGGAAACATTCTAAAACGAAAGCAAATATGTTTTTTTAACACAAACTTATGTTTTTTTTTTTTAATGGATACCCTATACTTTTTCTTCAGCAATCCATAGCATGACAAATCACATATAAATGGCGTTGATTGCATCGCAATATTCCAGTTACATCCCGAGATATTGCGACGCGAAGTTGACGCTTGAAATACGCGAAACGCACGGCTAGCGCACGTCCTGAAACTCAGGCGAGAACCCCATGCTGCTCAGGACGTGCGCTAGCCGCGCGTTTCGCGTATTTCAAGCGTTAACTTCGCGTCGCAATATCTCCGGATGTAATTGGAATATTGCGATGCAATCAACGCTATTGTTTATATGATTTGTCATGCTATGGGTTGCTGAAGAAAAAATATCGCGTGTCCATTTATAAAACATAAGTTTGTGTTAAAAACACATTTGCTTTCGGTTTAGAATGTTTCCAAATACATACATTCATGGGACCCAGCCGTACATTGATACCGGTAAAAGTCGTTTTCCAATAGCTGTTATTGTTCCAGAGATATTTTGACAGCTGGGACACCCTGTATATATTCCGGTGACGGGCAATGACCCTTTCGTTATTGGGCAGGGGTGGGCAAAGCTTGAGGCCCTGAGTCTTGCAGGAATTAGTACATAGTGACTACGAGTTTGAATACTGTGGACGGGGTAAAGCTTGGAATTTGTATCTGACGGGAGGCGTGCTTAGGTAGTCGTTGCAGGTGGTGATCACTATGTCCCCAGTGGTGTAGAGGTCAGCGGAACTGCCTGGAAAGTGGGAGTCCCGGGTTAGAATCCCGGCTGGGTACACATTTTCAGCTTTGCCCATTCGCAGTTGATGACCTATATTCTGTGAATTAGAAGAGCAGCGAACTATGGCTACAAATATCTATATCATTAGTAGTGATTTGAAACGAAACGACCATATAAGATTAATCGTCAGTAAAGCAGATGCCAGACTGAGATTCATTAGAAAAATCTTAAGGAAATGCAGCCCGGAAACAAAGGAAGTAGGTTACAGTACACTTCTTCGCCCACTGCTTAAAAACTGCTCATCAGTGTGGTACAGGCCTAGTTCATTGACTTCAATTTGTAGCAGGATTTTGGAACATATCCTGTATTCAAATATTATGAATTATCTCGAACAGAATGATCTATTGACCCAAGGTCAACATGGATTTAGAAAATATCGTTCATGCGAAACACAACTAGCTCTTTATTCACACGAAGTGATGTGTGCTATCGACAAGGGTTCGCAAAATGATTCCGTATTCCTTGATTTACAGAAGGCTTTTGACACCGTACCTCACACTACAATCACCAACATTCTCCTCCGAATGCGAAAATATATTGTTGACTCCCACTTACATAGGTAGAAATGATCATCAGAATAAAATACGAGAAATCAGAGCCCGAACGGAGAGATTCAGGTGTTCATTCTTCCCGCGCGCTATTTGAGAATGGAGTGGGAGATAAAATAGTATAACGGTGGTTCGATGAACCCTCTGCCAGGCACTTAAATGTGATTTGCAGAGTATCTCATGTAGATGTAGATCTATCGCAGCTAAGGTGAAATTGATAAAGAATGTCAAGGCCCACAAGAACTCTCCCTTTTATGATGCTCTACAGGATCACCCAGCATGCCCTCTCAAATCACGAAAACCTCCCCGGTGTGACACAGAAAGCACCACTTCCTTCGATGTGACCTCCAAGTGGCAAGAACGCTGGAACAAACATCCACTGCACAACGCCCACTTCGTGCAAGACCGAACAAATATGGTTGAGGGATTCCACGCCAAACCTGGTCGAGACTGAACCGCATCAGGACTGAGCAAGGGAGGTGTGCTAACAACATGAAGAAGTGGGGTTTCCTTCCATCTTCTGATCTCGTAGATCGAGGGAACAGGAAAAAATCTGGAGGACTGAAATCCTGGGAGTATGGTGGATGTTCAAGTTGCACCACCCCGTTCTTTGTGAGGAAGTGTTGGCGATGTTTGCTGTGTGTAGGGGAGCAATGTTGGGCAAATTGAACATCCACCATACTGGCCGGATCTCAATCCTCCAGACTTCTTCCTATTTCCTCGACTCGATCTCGCTTTGAAAGAGATTTTATGATATTTCTGACATCTAACGAAATGTGACGAGGTTTTGAACACCATCGCAAAGGAAGACTTCGTGCAAAGTGTCCATGACTTGTATCGCAGAATTCAGCGGTATGTTTTTATAAGAGGAGACTATTTCGAAGGACAGTACAGTAACTGTAGTTCATATTTCATCTATGTTAATGTTACAGGAATATTCACCGAACGTTATTGTCGGAGGTTGTATATGGTCTTTCCATTTTAAATCAATCCGTATGTCTACCCCAGATATTTTCTAGAAGTTTTTCCTGTTATTGCGTAGTTAAGTAATAAAGGATTTTTCTGTGTAAATTTAGCACTTAACACTTGGTTATGTTGAGACTCATTTGTCATTCCTTGCACTATGCGTCAATACGTTGTAAATCATCCTGTATTTCGTTACCCCTTTTCAGTATTGCGTTTTCATGATAAACTATCGCATCAGCCGCTAGAAGCCTCAATCTACGTGGTCATTTACATATAATGTGAAAATAAATAGTCCTATAATACTCCTGTGGGGTACACCTGAAACTATTTTCACGTCATGACTCTCCATCATAAGCATATTAAACATTCATGCCGTTCTTGGAAGTCAGACGTTAGATTCCCTGTCTCTCGGCTTGCCCTTCTATATGGTAATCAATATAGTTGCGCAAAGCACTTAAGCCACAGCGGTATCAATGTGCACCTTCCGAGCACAACAAATTTTCACTGCTTGCTGCTCCCTCAGTCCTTTCATTTCCCTGTGGAGCTATATCCGACATTCGGCTCTTTTGCATTAACTCCAAGTTCTTTCGCTGCTGCCGGGTTTCTTTTATGCCTTCTCTTTCTCTCACTTCCTAACCCAGATATACCTGACATAATTCCAGAACGACGAGAACAGCAGTTTACTTTTTAATTCATGTCTGCAAGAATTCGTGCACAGTGTCGTATTTTGTTTCTTTAAATCGCCTGCACCCATAGTAGATCAACTTTAGCTTGTCTTGTTGATTGCAAATTTGAGGTTCGTACACAAGATACTAAAGACTTCCTCGAAGTTGGTTTTATATTTCCGGACCTTTCTTCAATTTTTGAGACATTTATCTGTATATATTCAATTATAAATGTTGTTTTAATAATAATGATTCGTGGGATTAAAATTATAAAACATTCATTTTGACGTCATTCCAGAAAGGAGGGCAGTATTGCAAAACTAATGGCGTGATTGTGTAAAAAGTCACTTATAACGATCTGGTGGAGTCATATGAAGGTAATTGATAACGTCTGAGAAAAAAATTAAACGAAAAATAATTCCGCGCTATCTCGGTTAAGAATCTGCAAGACGAGTCCGTCAGTCTGTCGAACATACCCCACAACTGGTCGGTCCACGTAACACTATTAGTCAACTACTAGTTTACCGCAAGAATATTTCGCATCCATCTTAATGCTTACAGCTGTTTCTTTGGAGCCTGCTAATTGTCAATCGATCGAATTTTCCTGACTCTGTCGTTACTGCGCCGTCTTGGACATCTATGCGCAAAAAGGTTGCCCTCTCAGAAACATAGACGTGTCATTAACAGCGGGTTGTCCTGGTCAAGACAAATGTGGTGTGCGAAATCTTCTTCACGTCCATTGAAACGTGGTTAGTCACATATGAGGTCTGAATGTCTGCAACTGATATCTTTGCCACACTCTTCGGTGTGCGCTGCACCACGCTTAAGCTAGTAGGATTCGTGGCCCCGTCGCCGACGAGTGAGCAGTGTCAGAGTGTTCTGCAGGCATTCATAGAGTAAAGTTTCAAAAATGCAGTAATAATGCCAAAAATTTTATTCTACTGATGATGAAGTAAACAAAGTTTGTAGAATTTAACGATGATTGAAAGTGTTCTGTTATTATGAAAAATCAAGGTAAGGAGAATCATCATTTCATTATTAAATGCTCCACGTACTTGTTGTTCATCTCTGACAGACATTCAGCATGAAGAGTAAAAGTTGTTTTTATATTCATTTTCTAAATAATCCAGTTTTTAGTGTAGGTATTTAGTATGATTTGTCTTTATGGGGATAATACTGATTTTGTTACAATGTTTAACGTACTACTTAGTTTTTGATCGTACTAAAGAGAAAGATTAATTTAAAAAAGATAGCAAAAAATTAGGAGTGGCTAGAAGGCAAATGCAAGGGTGGAAATAGATTCAGCCTACAGGAAAATGCAAGAGATATTTGGAGATAAGAAAAACAGCTCTACGAATATCAAGAACACAGATGGAAAACCAGTTCTTAGCAAAGAAGGGAAAGCTGAAAGGTGGAAAGAGTATATAGAGTCTCTACGAAGGAAATGAACTTAGAGGCAATATTGTAGGAAGGAGAGAAGAAGTAGATGAGGATGAAATAGGAGATAGTATACTGAGACATGAATTTGACAGAGCACTGAAAGGCCCCTGCAATAGATGACATTCCCTCAGACCTACTGAAGTCTCTGGGAGAACCAGCCATGAGAAAACTGATTCACCTGGTGTGTAAGATGTATGAGACAGGCGAAGTACCCTCAGTCTTTAAGAAAAATGCTGTAATCCCCATTCCAAAGAGAGCATGCACAGGTAGGTGAAAACTACAGAACCATAAGTCATGGTTGCAAAATATTAAAACGAATTATTTACAGAAGGATGGAAAAGCTGGTAGAAGCCGACCTCAGGGAAGATCAGTTTGGGTTCAAGAGATATGTAGGAACACTTTACGCCTTGTCCTAGAAAATAGATTAAGAAAAGGCAAACCTAAGTGTCTAGCTTTTCTAGATTTGGAGAAGGCTTTTGACAATGTTGATTGGAATAAACTCTTTCAAGCTCTGAAGTAAGCAGGAGTAAAATATACGGAGCGTACGGTTATTTTCAACCAGACAGTGGTTGTCAGAGTTGAAGGGCATGAAAGGGATGGAATGGTTGGGAAGGGAGTAAGGGTTGTAGCCTTTCTCCAATGTTATTCAATTTGTACATTGAGCAAGCTATAAAGGAAAGGAAGGGGAAATTTGGAGAAGGAATTAAAGTTCAGGGTGAAGAATTAAAAACATTGCGTTTTGCCGACGACCTAGTAATTCTGTCAGAGACAGCAAAGGACCTGGAAGAGCAGTTGAACGGAATGGACAGTGTGCTGAAAGGTGCATGTAAGATGAACATTAATAAGAGCAAAACTAGGTAATGGAGTGCAGTCTAAGAAAATCAGGTGATGCTGAAGGAATTAGATTAGGTAACGAAGCAATAAAGGAGGTAGATTAGTTTTGTTACTTGGGCAGTAAAATAACAAATGATGGTCACAGTACAGAGGATATAAAATGCAGAATGGCAATGGGTAGAAAAGCGTTCTTCAAAAAGAGAAGTTCGTTAACATCGAATATTGATTTAAGCCTAAGGAAGTCCTTTCTGAAGGCATTTGTGTGGACTGTTGCCTTGTATGAGAGTGAAACATGGACGATAAACAGTGTGGACAGAAAGAGGATAGATGCTTTTGAAATGTGGTGCTACAGAAGAATGCTGTAGATTAGGTGGGTGGATCGCGTAACTAATGAGGAGGTACTGAACAGAATTAGGGAGAAAAGGAATTTCTTGCATACCTTGATTAAAAGAAGGGATCGATTGGTGGGACACATTCTTAGACATCAAGGAATTGTGAATTCAGCGTTGGAGGGAAGTGTGTGGGGTAAAAACCGCAGAGGAAGACCAAGAGATGGATACAATAAGCAGATTCAGACAGATGTAGGTTTCCGTTCTTATGTTGAGTTGAAGAGGCTTGCTCAGGATAGGGTATTGTGTAGAGCTGCATCAAACCAGTCTCCGGACTGAATTTCACAACAACAACAGCAAAAAACTAAAGACATTTTGTAAAGAAATGTAAAAGAAGCACTTCTGTTAAGGTTTCATGCCCATCATTCTTATAAAGAAACTATAACGTGATCTATTTTAAAATCAAACCTTCTCGTCGTTTATATTGATCATTTATTCCTAACCCAAATTACTTACTAAAATAAGTAAATAAATAAATAAATAAAATAAAATAATAAATAAAAAACTGCAGATTTGGAGAAATCTTGTATTTGTGTAGTTAGTGTATTCGCATTTCACACCTGTGAATTCTGTAATGGCTTTGACTTTGCAGCAGCTGCAGGTCTGGTAGTAATTTTGAGAGCAGTGTCACCTACGCTGTTTCCTTGTGCACAGGTAGGACAGAAATAACCATTGATTGACAAGTGAGCTACTACAGGAATAATTGTGAATTGAGACATAAATTGCAATCAATACCGTACACAGAATATTTAATTCTTATTGTTCAGACATTTCAGTCATTAATGAGTCAGTCTGTTTTCTAGCAGAGTTAAAATTGCTTACACTCAAAGAATAAAGCCAGAGGGTTACAATTTGTTATATACTTGTTTTTTTTTTTCAAAGTCATTTTGAATCACTTTGATAAAATTTTCAGTCTGATTACGGAGTTTTAGTTACAGTGCAGATTCTTTAACAGTCTACCTCGAGCATGAATGTGTGTGTTGTCCTTAGGTTAGTTTAACTTAAAGTAGTTTGTAAGTCTAGGGACGATCAACGTAGTTTGGTCCCATAGAATTACGAACATTTGAACACTTTTTCTTTAATAATCATTTACTACACTCACAACGACACGATTCCTTAAGAAGTTACTCAGCTACAATTGAAGCAATTTTATAACAGTCGTTATTTGACACCTTCCAATTTTATTGACAACTTTGACCATGTATCTAAGTTTCCGGTGACAGGACATGAGCATTCCAGGATACCCATACCCACAAACAGCGACAACCACTCCAAAGTGTCTTATCCTTTTGGATGATACTGTCCCACTTAAGGTTAGTAACACTGAAAAAAGGCCGTTTGTAATGGCCTTTTAATAGCTCGAAATTTAATGGGAAATAACATTTTCGCCGTTCACCTGAGACGAAAATTGAAGAAACGGATATGTGAAGTAGAAAATTCTTCAAAACTTTGATCTGTTTCTTCCATATCTGGCACCGTTTCACAGGTATTTGCAAAAATAAGGGCGGTTTGATGCTGTCTGTGCACCTGTCTGTAACGTGTCTCGAATTTTGTTAGGCCACGCAGTTCACACAATGGGCAACAAATTTTACATACGTATTGGTTGATCGCCAGCGACCAGAACTCTGCTAGAAGGTGGCAATATGCTCTAGCTCGGCTATTATGTATCGGATTAAAATTTTTTCATGTGATGGTTGAACGGAATATAATGTCGTGTAACTTACGTTCGATATTTTTTTATATATTGTGACTCTAAAAGTTGGAACACACGTCTAAAGGTATAGTTCTTCATATGACTCTATGATCTTAGCCGCGGTGGAAGTGACCGAGCTCTAAGTGCCATGCTGCGAAGCGTGGTTGCTCGCCGTCGAAGGTTCGAATCCTTCCTCCGGCATATATGTGTGTGTTGTCGTTATTGTAAGTTAGTCTAAGTTAGTAGAAGTAGTTTGTAAAACTAGGAACTGATAACCGCAGCAGTTAAGTCCCTTGGACTTTCAAACATTAGAATTAGAATTTTCTACCATCATATTATTTTGCTGTACGTTAGTAATTTAACGGATGATTGCATAATAATTCGAGGTTGATATTTTATCTACACATGAATATATCGCAGGAAACTACACTTTTTATACAGAAGTGAAAATTAATATAAAATATAATGAATCATAATTAATAATCAGGATTCATGATTATTGATATTGGTGTCGTTATTCCCGAACGCTCGAGCCAAACCACATTTTTGTTGTAATTAAAATTTTTGATGTGCTCCAAAGACGCCAAAAAGTAAAAGATTTTATAAATATAAAAATCGTACTGGGATATTTTTCGTCTCACTTTCGCAAATTTTTCGAGAAAAAAATTTAATAAACATACAAATAATATAAATAATTTGAAATAACACACACACACACACACACACACACACACACATATATATATATATATATATATATATATATATATATATATATATATATATACAAACGCACACACACACATATGGCCTATTGCTGCGCAGTACGGGATCCTTATCAGGTGGGTTTGACGGAGGACATTGAAAGCGTCTAAACAAGGGCAGCTCGTTTCGTATTGTCACGGTACAGGGGAGACAGCGTTATGGAAATTATACAGGATCTGGAATGGGAATCATTACAACCATGGCGCTTATCGCTTCGGCGTGGGCTACCTACGAACCTCCAATCGCCAACATTCTCATCCGAATGCGAAGATACGTTGTTGACTCCCACTTACATAGGTAGAAATGATAATCAGAATAAAATACGAGAAATCAGAGCTCGAACACAGAGATTCAGGTGTTCTTTCTTCCCGCACGCTATGCGAGAATGGAATAGGTGATAAATAGTATAACGGTGGTTCGATGAACCCTCTGCCAGGCACTTAAGTGTGATTTGCAGAGTATCCCAAGTAGATGTAGATGTAGTACGCATCTGGTAAGAGTACTCAGTGTCATTTTTTTCTACAATGGCAGCACTGGGCAACGATGGAAAACTACATTCAGTTGTTGTTTCTATATCGACGCCATCACACGGAACATAAGAGAACTCCGCCAGGTCTATAGGTTACAGCAGGTAAATATAAGTTTTCGTTTCAAATCATTTAATATTTAAATTGTTCATCAAAAGCAATACTCACTACGCACATATGAACAGAAAATAACAACATTTGTCATAAGAATAACCGTTCTGTGAGGAACAAGCCGTGGTACTACAAACTGCAGAACCGAGCAGTAAGTACCGTCTGGTGGTGTTTTTCGCTCTGTTTGATGCATTTTGTTAAGAGTTCTCTACATGGTAGCAGCAAAGAGTACGCGTGCCACCCTCCTTGTTTCTAACATGTTCTAACGGGAATATTCCCATTCAATCTGCATGTCTTCACAGCATAAGACTTCGCACTATCAGAAATCAATGAGAGAGCCGAATGTCCGAAAACTGAAGATGACGAAAGGGCTCAACAGGACACCAATGGGAAATGTTGTTGCTGTGGATGTGCAGTCGTCATAAAAACACCAGAAACGTGAAACAAATAAAACAGATCTGATGTACTGGCAGAACAAAGGACAACATGACAAAGAAATCCGAGATTTTGTCTTATCTACGTACAAAGACTGTTCAAGTCAGACAAAGTACAACTACAGAGAAAAACGGAATCTGTAAGCCCGATCTGGATTTATCCATTTCAACAAATTCAGGAGAATTGAGTCTCATGTGTTAAGCTGCCCAATGTGTGATGATGACTACAAAGAGTCTGTAGTAGAAGGCTACATAAAGTGTGACAACTGCTAGAAATGGCGGCCTGAAGAATGCATGGGTTACGAGGGACATGCCATTGTTTAATTATTTTTTGTTGTTAGTGTGTACTGTTTCCCGACGTTGTGGCTAAGAATACGAACGTGCATACTTTTATGTTTGTTAATATTTAAGTTTTGTGGTATACAGGGTGTGCAAAAAGTCTTTCCCTGATTGCATAAATTGATAACTCAGGATAGAAGTAAAATACAAATATGAAACTGGTGTCTAATTATTTACAAACTATCAAAGTTTTTTTCACACATCAGTAAACTTCCACATGAGCACCCTTGGTAGCACGTACCACACCTAGGCGATATTCAGTTTCCGTCCACACATTAGCCAACACCACTGGAGGGATCGATTCAACGACTGTGGTTGTTCGTTGCGGCAGGGTTTCAAGACATGGTACACGTGTTCGGTAGACCTCGTCCTAGACATAACCCCATAAAAAGAAGTCTAATGGGGTTATGTCAGGAGAGCGTGGAGACCAAGCCGTTGGCCCATCACGACCAATCCATCGCCCAGGAATGTTTATATCGAGATAGGCACGGACGTCCAAACTCCGCCTTGCTGAAACAAGAAATCGGGGTGATACTGAAGCAGCTGAGGAACAGCATACAGTTGTAACAGTTGTAGATACACTGCAGATGTGATGGTAGCCTCAGCGAAAAAGAATGGCACGATAATTCGATCGTGCAACAGCGCGCACCAAACATTCACCTTTGGACTGCCTCAAGTGCACTCCATGACCTCACCAGGGGGTTGTGAACCCCAAATGCACACATTATGACGATTTGCTACTCCATTGACAAAAAAGGTCGCTTCGGCAGAAGAGGCAATTCGTCTAAGATAACCATCATCGTCCTCAATACGTGATAGCATTTCGACCGCAAAGTCATATCGACGTGTACTATCATTGAGCAACAAGGTCTGAACGATTTGCACTCTGTATGCACGAAACAATAAACGTTTCTGTAAAATGTCATGGAGAGAGCTTTTTGGCATCTGTAATTCTCGTGAGGCCCTGCGCACCGATTTCTTCGGACTTCGCAAAAAAGACTGCCTCACAGCTTCCACCCTGTCTGCTGAGGTTCTATGTCGACCAGATCTCGGAAGGTCAGCAACCGATCTTGTGTTGTTGAACTTCTCAGACCAGGCTTTAAATCTCTTGACATCAGGTGGATGCCTTCCAAATGTTGTCTGGAAGTGTCTCTGCACTGTGATTGATGATCGTGTCTCATGGTTCCACAGGACACACTGTGTCTTCTCCTGATTGATTAACATGGCTTCTTGGTCACTGCACCTCATCCACTACTTACGTACTGCGAACCTAAAACAGAAAAAAACTTCGATAGTTTGTAAACCATTCGACACAAGTTTCATATTTGTATCTTACTTCTAGACAGAGTTATCAATTTACGTAATCAGGGAAAGACTTTTCGGGCACCCTGTATATAGTTGACACCTGTAACTGATATATGTTATTAATAATTAAACCAGCAATAGTTTGGTACAACAGAAGTTTGTTTTAACCTTCTCATCTACTAAATATAACTGCATAAATACTAAGTGCGTACTCTATCCCAACTGTTTTGGTGGCAGTAAACAAGGAAAATTCCTTGGGTTTGGATCTTGTGTTTTTTAAGATTTCCTTGCGTTTAGCGTTCTTTTGCTTCGTCACATATTAGTTTTGAGTCATAGAAGTGTATTTTAGCGAATGAAGGAACCAACGCGTATGAGATACTTTAGTGTGCTGCTTCTTTCGAAACTACCCCTTATTTAAGCCTAAGGTACAGAACAACTGCTGCACTTTTTTTTTGCGGTTTCTGTCAGGTGTAGGTCTTTGGGTGAGAAAGCGCTGTGAAATGGCACGCGAAGCTTTCTTTTGACGCCGCAATTGGAAACAGAATAACATTCGCCATGCACGCGCGTCGTGTTTATTACCCAGTAATCAACATAATTGATAAATCATAAAGCAATTACTACAAAGCATACAATTAACTCTTCAAATTTATTTGCTCAAATTAAATTAAGTTCATTAAATATTACAATTCAAGTCGGACGCTTTTTGATTTTATTAAATATTTACAGACTTACATTTTAAATAAGCACGTTCCCCAGCAGCCGTATCAAACAAATTATTTCCTCTCGTAATCTTTTTGATTTTAAACACGACGTGTTCGTTTTTCATCAGGTGACATTAATATTATCTGAGTTACAGCCAAAAAGCTTTTCCATTAATAAATTAACACAACCATCAGGAACCAATAACGAGGTTTAACATTCTTATACACTCCTCTCTCTCTCTTTTTTTTTTTTTAATCTACCTCAGGTATTTTCTCATAATTGGCGACTGATGGAACCGAATAGTCTAAATGAAAATGATTTAATTAAATAAATGATTAAAAGAACACGTTTAACATGGACATACTTGCGTGAAACAACTTTTTATAGAAAGACGGGTAAGTGAATGTAGATTTTCAATCCGCATATTTAGAATCCATTTCTTGTAAGTTCAAATCATTAAACAAACCCTCAACTGGTACAAAAGTTTCTTTCAACAATTGTCCACGTCTTCACAAAGTTAACGCGTGAAGTTTGAAATATACTACTTCATAGCTCCAGGAATTTTTCACATCACATTTAATTCCATTGTTTTACAGATCTGATAGTGTTCATTTTTTTTTAATCTGCATCTGTGAATCCGTCCTCTTGGGCGTCCAACCGGCACCCTTCAGTGTCAAAAGGCGTGTGTATTCGATACCTCTTGTGTGTGTGTGTGTGTGTGTGTGTGTCTTACTCCTACTTGAGGATTAATCTGAAAGCTAGCAAGCAAGTCCTCTTTCTCTTTATGTACACCTGCCGTCTACTCAGGGCTTAATCTCTTAGCTACATCGTCTTTTATTCCTAAAGGCTCATTTCGTCGACCTGATGTTTCAAACAAACGAAAATATTAGGATTAAAGTATATACACTAACGTATGGTACTGTAGACCACGAAAGAAACAAAATAGTGACACGTTCCACATTCTTACGAAATATCTTATACATGATCTATGAACAAGTATTAATCTAATGTAATCACACTGTGGACGAAGTTCAGTTACACTGTACAATACGCGTGTGATGTAGATTGCAGTGAATGCTAAAATGTAATTTCATTGATAGAATTTTCCGCTGGTTCTTGGTAGAATATTTGATACATGATCAATAATAAAAACACGACAATGTTGCAATATTCCACAATATTTATTGTTTAGCACAAACTAGTTTCCGGCTGTTACGCCATCATCAGGTACAACGGTTACTATAAACAAACGTCAAGGCAAAGATTTTACGCCACCAAAGAATGACATAGATAAGCGAAAGATAAACTTTGTTAGGAAGGTATATAAAGAAATGTTCAAATTTATTAATTATTGACCTAGTAGCTAAGAAACTTAAGTGACAGTTTGAAAAATGAATTACAGGGTCTTTGTCACAAAAATAAGCAATAATTTGGAAAATTTAATAACATGATAATTCGTATACGGTTGTTTGATTGTAAAAGAAGTTTACATGGAATAATTAGGCCTATAGTGCCCCTGGTAACTTTTCGAAAAGGTGATAAAGGTATGTGTTTCACTATAAGACTAATAACAGAGAGGAGCACGCTTAGTTACGGACTCATTTAGAAAGTGCGAAAGCGACAGTGCAAAGGCAGACGCTCTAAGACAGACCTTAGCAAAGGATCTTTCCAATACCCCCCCCCCCAAATAAATAAATAAATAAATCTGGTCCTATGTAAAATCGATAAGCGGGTCAAAGCCCACTCTCCAGTCACTCACTGATCATTCCGGGGCAGTAATAGAAGAAAGCAAACGGAAAGCTGAAGTTCTAAATTTAACCTTTAAGAAATCTTTCATGCAGGAGGACCGCACAAATGTACCAAAACCGAACTGGAGGACATAGTAATACATATTTCCAGTGTAGAGAAGCAGCTGAGAGAGCTAAATACGAAAAAGTCTCCTAGTCCGTATGGAATACCATTTCGGTTTTTCATAGATAATTCTCCGGCATTAGCCCCTTACTTAGCTTGCAATTTTCTCGAATTTTTAATTAAGCGCAAAGTTCCTAGTGATTGGAAAGAAACGCAGGTGACTCCTGTTTATAAGAGAGGAAAGAGAACTGACCCACATATTTACAGGCCAATATCGTCGATATCAGTTTCCTGTAGAATTTTGGACCATATTCTCAGTTCGAATATAGTAAATATTCTTGAGACAGAAAAACTTCTTTCTATGAATCAGCACGGGTTTAGGAAATATCGTTCAAATGAAACTCAGCTTGCCGTTTTCTCACATGACATCTTGCGAGCCATGGACGAAGGGCAACAGGCGGATTGTGTTTTTCTCGACTTCAAAAAGGCGTTCGACGCGGTGCCACACTGCAGACTGCTAACGAAGATACGAGCTTATGGAATAGGTTCACAGATTTGTGACCGGCTGGAAGACTTCCTGAGAAATAGAACGTAGTACATTGTTCTGGACGGCGAGTGTTCATCAGTGACGAGTGTATCGTCAGGCGTGCCCAGGGGAGTACGTTAGGATCGCTATTATTTTCTATCTATATAAATGATCTGATTGACAGAGTAACTTGTAATTTGCGGCTGTTTGTTGATGATGCTGTGGTGTATGGGAGGGTGTCGTCTTTAATTGACTTCAATAGCATACAGGATGACTTAGACAACGTCTCTGGTTGGTGCGAGGAATTGCAGCTAGCTCTTAATCTAGGAAAATGTAAGATGATGTGCTTGAGCAGGAAAAGCAGTCCCATAATGTTCGAATAAAGCATTCGTAGTGAGCTTCTTGATGCAGTCGTGTCGTTCAAATATCTGGGCATAACATTGCAGAGCGATATGAAATGGAAGAACATGTAAGGACAGTAGTGAGTAAGGCGGACATCAGACTTCAGTTTATTGGGAGAATTTTGGGACGATATACTTCACCTGTAAAGGAGACCGCGTATAAAACGCTTCTACGACCACGTTTTGAGTATTGCTCAAATGTCTGGGATCCGCAGCAGATCGGTTTAAAGGAAGACATACAACCAGTTCAGAGGCGAGCAGCTAGGTTTGTTACTGGTAGTTTCGACCAATGCGAGAGTGTCACCGAAATGATCAGGGAACTCAAATGGGGATCGCTGGAGGAAATACAACGTTATTTTCGCGAATTTGAGGAAATTTAGAGGGCCGGAATTTGAAGATGGGTGTAGTATGATCTTGTTGCCGCCTGCTTACAATTCGCGTAGTGATCACAAAGACATATAGGCATATAGGCATTCTCTGTTTCCTAGTTCTGTTTGGAAGTAGAATAGGAAAGGAAATGCCTAGTAATACAGTGGACCCTCCGCCATGCACCTTACGGTGGATGTCGGAGTATGTTTGTAGATGCAGAGATATTCTGTATCTCTGTGTGGCCGTCTATTAAAGTTCTGAGAGCGTACGTTCCACGATGCCCAACATAGCGTATATCTCGCAAAGGGCCCAAAGGATAATTTCAGTGAGATTACAGGAAGCCATTTTTCCCGCGAACCATACGTGACTGGAATAGGAGGAATGACAATGACGCGCATAGTACCCTTCGCCACAAACCTTGAGATAGTCTGCGGAGTATGGATGTAGATATCAACCCTAGCACACCTCCAGACAGACACAAATTCTCAGTTTTCCCACACACTATTGACGTAGTGCGCCTGCCATTTTCACTGCGGCAATTTGAGGGCAACATGTATGTAAAGAAGACGTACACGCAAAACTTCTGCTTTCGGCCATAAGCTTCGTCAGAATAGAGACTCCATTCATACGATAATACAAACTTCGTAGACACACATTCGTCGTCTCATGCTGCTGGCGTTCCCCGGGTATTCATCTATTCCGAATATTCGTTAGTCCTTTCTTATTTCCTGTCCTCCCCCCCATCCCTCTGTTCCCTTCCCCCTCTTTCGGCCCATCTCTGACCCTCCTCTCCGTCCTTTTCTTTCTCCATTGTCCACCTTCTCTTGCCCATTTCTTCCCTCCCTCCCCACCATCTCTGTCCATCTCTTCCCCCTCGATCTATTTGTGTCTCCTCCTCGTTATTCTTGTCCTCGTCACCTTGTCCTACTCTTAATTATGATGCATTATATTTACAAAACATTTCCTCCATTATATATTTGTTACAATCTTCTATTGGTCCATATTCTATTTTTCTTTCTCTTTCTTCATCCGCTCCCGCCCAACTCTCTGCTCACTTGGTTCATAATTTCTTTCCTGCACTGTCAATTTCTGTCTCTGTCCATCTCATGCCTCCTCCCCCAAGCCCGCTTTGATGTTTGAGTCCCTCTCCCCCCCTTGGGCTTGTGTGTGTGTGTGTTGCCCTTAGTGGTAGTTAGTTTGTTTCTAGGCCTAGGGACCGATTGGTCCAATAGGTTTACAAAAATTTGAACATCCACCCACCTCCTGACCTCCTCTCTGACCTTCTTGTCCTCCTCTCCCTGCCCTTCTCCACCCCCGCATATGTCCATCTCCTCTTCCCCTTGTCTATAAAAAACGATAGATATTATTTCTCATAGCTGTTGTTTTGTGGGTACGCTATATCTCCCGTATTTCTTATCCAAAATTAATGATTGAGGTATCATTTTCGAGGTTTCGTTCTCCACTACTGACGAAAATACACAGTTTAAAGTTATTGTTTACACAAAACATATTTTTTTTAAAATGTGTCTGTTCCTAGAATCTCTGTTGATTCACTGCGAACTGTCTGAAAAGGGTATGTATTTATGCTTGCTCCCATCAGTCACCGCGACGAGTATCAACTTAATTCGCGCGGCCGACATAAAAGCAATGTAGAACGTGCCATCTATTGACAATCTGTTTAACATGAACGACAGCTCATACAGTTGTGTTGTTCTTTTATGTAAGCCAAAGACCTTCTTTGATGCAAGCATAGTTTATCACATGATTTCTGTTATGTACGTTGATGTAAAGCATAGTTTATCACACGATTTCGTTAATACACGTGATGTAACGACGAAAAATAGACAACTAATTTAACTAACAAGCACTACAGCTATTGCAGTTGTTTAGATTCTTTACGCAACCGTAATTTATCGCTAGATTTCTGTTTCACACGTCGATGCACAACAGCTGTTGGAATGTTCACTTTCTTCAAGCAAGCATTTCGTACTGCGCAAGTTCGTTATCTTTTATGCATATGTATTTGCATCTACCGTTTCCACATTACTGTCTTACCTAACGTGGCTGATCAGGATAAAGTGCGAATTGCACAGGTCAACTAGTTATGTATATTTATATATATGAAAATGTTTAGGTAGAGAGTGCTCTTGTTTCGAAAGTCTAATGTGAATATTTTCATCAAGAGCGGACTAAAATTGTGGACTGCTGTTGTGTGGTGATCAGTACCCTCCGCCACGCAACGTACACGATTATGTGACAAAGGACAGATTCCACGACCCCCCCCCACCCCCCACCCCCACCCCCCCAAAAAAAAAAAAAAAAAAAAAAAACTGTCTAGCTTCGTTTGTGTTGAATGAAACAAGTGAATATTCGCTATGTACTCTTTGCTCTACAACAGTTCTTTCTTTTCTCTTGAAATAAACATAATTTAATACAACAGCTAACAAAAAAAGGTAAAAAAATACCTTGGACTAATCTGTTTTTTTCCTGGACCAATAAAACAATATTCAATCCAATGATGGTAGTATTAAAAAATACTACTTATTATTACTGTAAGCTTGCCGTGCGAGTAATCAATCGCCTTCATAACTATCAGTATAGTCATCACTGTCAATATCTACATTTTGTACTGCAGGTTGATCTTCTGTGAGCAAGTGCAGTTCCTCTCACAAAGTGTCGTTGCAAAGTTTTCAAGATATTTAATGAGAGTCAGTAAGAATTTTTTTTTTATCGGGATGCAATCCTGGAATCACTTATAGAATTTTGTAAGAGTAAGAAAGCTAATCTACGTTCGGTTGATTTTGTTTATAACAATGTGTTCTTCCTAAGAATCATATTATCTCCGCAGGTAAATGTGTGGATCGCCTTTCTTGAGTAGCATCGTCTTAACTCTCATCGATGCAAGGAGTCGCCAGAAACGACACGTGGTTCGGATTCTACGTTAAGCTTTCCCTGGTTGGATAACTGGGGTAGGCTAGGGACACGCAAGTGACCGAAGTGGCGTCCATTTGAAAGACTTGCACCAGGCCAATGTTCCACACGAAATTATTATTTAATTAACTTTTCGTACTTTAAGAGGAAGCTTTGCAGTCTTCAAGAGAATGAGCCCCGTTCGAACTTTGTACCCAGGGTATTAAAGTCTTCCAAAATCTTGTGACGTTTGCTATCATTCATCTTCTTATAGCACTGAATCGTTCAGAAACGATACAACTTTATTGACAGGGGAATGGCAAAATTAAATTTACATAATAACGAAGTTAACAATAAATATTAATTAATAATTTACCTACAGTCTTCACCAACTATTCGTTTCGAAACAAGGTTTCAAATACTGTTTCACAGTTCTTCATCTCGTACTTTCGCATCTCTTATAAAATTCTGGTTTCCCCTTACGAGTTAGTGATCCTTTTACACAATGACTTGTAACAATATTAAGAAGACGTTAAATCACATTGTTAGCAGGGAGTATAGAATGCACACTGCCGCACCTCTCGTTATGATCTCCAAATAGCAGACACGTGCAGGGACTTGTCTGGACTTCGATGGAAAGACAGGGTACTTGCTTTTGTAGCATCCCCAAAATTTTAAGGGTGTATATCTCGTTGCCTATCGGTCACTGGGAGACAGAAATATTATCATCCTGCACAAGAGTCGAGGAGATGTTATCCAAATGTAGATTCGATTCTGTCTAGTATTCACCGAGTGAAAGCTGCTAACTGATGGGAATAAAAGACATTGAAGAAAAGACTATTTGACGCCAATGCCCAAATTCCCAGACTACTGAAAAGAGGTCCACACGACGTTCGCGAACTTACGCCACATATTGCTCAAATCGCCCATTTCTGGGCCAAGAATATCCCTTTTGTATCAGTCGACTTCCCCAAAAAAATAACGCTCTCCGTCATAAGTGAATGAAAGTAGCTGTAGTATATTACTTTTCGTGTGGAAAAATCACTTTTTCAGATATACAGCAGAATTTGAACAAGATCCTGAGTATGGGCTTTCCTCGACAACTTACTATCTACCGAACACCTAAAAATTTGGACTGTTCAGTTTCAATAATCATATGTCCATTAGGTGCAATCACAATGTTAGCTTTTGTTGAATTATGTGTTAGAAACTGCAAAAACTGAGAACTGCATTATTTGATACTGTTTCAATATTACTACCAAGCTGATATCATCAGCAAACAAAAATACTTTACAATCACCTGTTATACTCGAAGGCATATATCATTTATATAAATAAGAAACAGCAGCAGTCCCCAAACAGGCCCGTGGGGCACTCCACACTTGTGTCCGATTGTGACTGCAGGTCAAAGCCATTTTCAACAATGCGGAGAATTACCTTCTGCTGTCTGTTATTAAAGTAAGGGGCGAAGCAGTTGTGAACTACTCCTCTTATACCATAATGTTACATTTTCTAGAACAATGTTTTGAACTCAACACAATGAAACGCCTTTGTAGTTTTTTATGTAAAATAACCAGGACTTCATTAGGATAGTCTGGGCCTGATCGTTGAGTGATCTTAGAAAGACTGCTGCCAAAACTGTGTGGTTCTTCTTTGGGTGCAAATGTAACTACTCCACTCTGCTCAGCTCTAGTTTACTACCGAGTGGATGAACAGAACTAATGTGAATAGATGATAAGGTAAATGACACAATGAGGATGATCACGGGCGCGATGAGATCAACATTGCACTGTTGAATGAATACAATAAGATCCAGAATAAAATTGCCCATTCCTGAGTATATTCCATAACTACATATAAGCAGACTGAAGTCAAGACGCCCACCCATCTGTACGGCAGAGAACATTTTAGCCAACAATTTCAACCCGACGGTTTAATGAATGGAAATAATTTGCTCCAACAGAATCTTTAGATATGCCACGCATTACACGGAAGGTACCTGGCTTTGAAGAACCTCAGAAGGTATGGTCCAAGTTAAATCAGATCGTGGTGTGTGTGCAGATCTGCTGTATAAATGGCGGAAAAAGTCATCATCCTGCTGCGACTGTGGTGCTCAGAGCCAAATTATGAAGCACATGACACAAGAATGCCCACTGAGAGCTTCAATAGAGAAACAAGTGAATTTTTCCTGCGATGCCACAGGTGATTACCTATGTAAATAATGTAACATAAATCTGTAAATTAGTGTACTGATCATGAATATGCCATACAATAAATAAATAAATAACGCGTTTGTAAAATCAAAGAAGATGCCCAATGTTTGCTGCCTTTTATGTAACACATCAAGTGCCTCACAAAGTTGGACCAAATCAGAAACAGTGTGCAAAATTTCATTAATATCAGCTGAGTAGTATTGGAATTAATCAGGGGGTGGGGAGGAGAGAGAGAGGGGGGGGGGGGGGGGGGAGCAAACTTCGTGACACGATATCCGAGGGAACAGATACCGTGTGTGTCTCTGTCTTGGTTCAAGTGCTAATAACACGTAGCTCCTTTGTGTTAACTGACTGTGTAATCGTGTCCCATTTTGAGTTATTCATTAACCTGAAGTGTTTCTGCACTATTAATGTTATCTATCTGTGTGTTATTTTATTATTCTTGTTAATGTCAATGCCCTATGTTTATCTGTGTTTGCCCATATTTATAAATGATTCCACCCGCGTGATTGAACTTGTGTGTTGATGTAAATGTGAATGTGTGCTCTTATTTATGACTGACTGCCGCGGAATGGCTTGCAGTTGCCGCCTCCCGCATTAGACCTCGTTTTTCTGTCATTAAGAACGTATGGCTTTGTTTGTCGTCTGCGCTTGTGTCTAATGGCTGGCCAGAGGCAAGATTACTTGGCGAGGTGGCCGTGTTCTTAGTGTCGTATCAACCTAATCTTGGAAGAAAGAGGTGACATGAGACCTCTCTGGGAGCGGTTTTACGGAGGCCTTAGAGCTTCTTCTTCACTCTTCATTCTGATTCCGACGACTGAGGAAGTAAGTATTCTGCCGAATCATACTGAGGGGAGGCATGCTGTTAGGACTTTGATTTATTTGTGATCAGGCAACCTTGGTTTTTCAGTGATAGTTCTTTTGCGTAATTCTTTCGCTATGAGAGACGAAGTGTTTCTTAATTTATAGAATTCGAGTAAATTCAGTGTAGATTTATTATTTGCATTTTCATTTCAGTGATGACTGTGTGTCCGGTTTTGCTCAAGTTAGTATACATGTATGTGGCTTTTTTTGTGTAAACCAAGTACATTTGAATTTCCTTCGTATTTTTAACTTACTGTTTTGCGTCGTTTCCTTATCAGAGAGTATGCTAAATATTTATCAGATTTTCATTTGATACCATCTTTCATGTCTTGTATGACCGACTGCACCACATGCTTTCATAACGGTCTTTACTTCAGCCTTCAGCCACGGTTTTATTAATACTAACTTTCTTCTACATGAGATCTTGTGTGTGCTTTATTTGCTTATTCTGAATTAATTTCCTTTGTAAATTCAATGTAATTCACCATCGTCACAGACCACATGGTACTTACGATAGTATGCCACTGCCTTCCCACACATAAGTTTATTAGTGCACAGTATAATTTAAAATTCTCTGATCAAGACACCTGCCATCTTGTCAAGACGCCACCGACACTTCGTTTTGCCACTGCTTTCATGTGTTCTAGGATTGTAATGTACTGCCAAGCTTTATGTGTGTGTCTGTGATTGAATGAATGTGCTTTCAGCTACCCATTGTATATTTGAAAATTTCCTCCCACCTTACAAACATATTCATAAAGGGCAGAAATTTTTTTAATATGGGCTGTAATTATATGTTTTAATTCACCTTTGTACAAGGTGTTTGCTTAATTTGGTCTCCCCACATTTATTTGCTTGTTGTTTTACTGAATAGATTATGATTTTAAAGTATCAAACCTCTGCTTTATGATTTCATGCTCCTCATCCCATGTTAATTATCTATTCATTTTCTTCTTAAATTGATTTTGTGTTTGTTAAAACGTTGGCTGCTCCCTTAATGAGTGAGCAGTTAGATAAATTACCATTGGGCATGTGCTGTGGCCACCCATAAAGTATTTTAGAGCTTACATCTGCAGATCTCAGTTGCCCGAGATTTTGCTTATTTTAATAAAAGGCTACTTTCAACTTGCTTAATGGAATATTTATTAACACTAGATATACCAGACTTTTCAGTACCCCTAGTAGTACCAAGTGAGTCATTTATGACCCATAGTAGCAAACTATCATTTTACTCGTATTTTGCTGGCATTTTGGGTTCCACCACTTTGGTATTACATTCAAGAAGACTCTTGGGTGCAAGAAAAATATAATTTTCTCTCTAAGACGCATAGTTCACAATGAAAAGTACATTTTAAAGAGTAAATGTTATTATATTTAAATTTTACAGAAGTAATCCATCAAACATCATTAAAAAAGTAAATAAAATATTTTTACAACATTTACCTGTATAAAAAGATTAAAACTGACTCAAAACATATAGTTTATACGACTACTATTGATATATTCCCTATTGTAATCAAGGGTTCAAAAATATAACAGAAAGCAATTTCAATATTTGGGAATGAATAGTTGACAGTTGGGATGTTACACAAGTGTGTATGCTTGGCAGCTTATGCACGCGAACTTGTTGCACTTGAAACATACATTCGGTGTTTCATTCCCCTTTTGTTATTTGTAGGAAACCAGTATTTGAAAATGCCTTCTGTTCCCATATTGGCCAGCGCCACCCAAGAGCGCTTGCATGGGGAAGTTGGATCCCCTCTGCAGTTTGTAGGGGGCAGCAAGCGCATATGCTTCTCAGGCAATGCATTCTCGCTTTGCCATCTTCTTATATGTACGCTACTTAAAAATTTTGTGAGCACCGATCATTGCAAGTTCTCAGTTACTGTGAGTTTTCTCTCAGTATTATCACTGACCTGACATCCAGTAGGCTCGTTACGTAGAATAAAGAGGTCCATAAACCCGAAATTTAAATAACAGAACAAAGAAAGTCATACTGCGGACTCGGCGCTTATTGGTTCAAAACCTTAGGTAGAATGGTACATAATTACGTCGGTGAAGAGATAAATCGTCGTCAGATGGTTCCTGTTATTTTTTGTCGTTCATCTGACGTGTCTGAAATACTTGATCAGCAGGTCCCACAGTAACACAATCGTTGTCGTCCTCTGCGCTTGTCTCGCTAACGGATATCATTTTATTGACTAATTGAAATGTAGACTCTCAGTATTTGTGAGACAGTGTCGTCTTGCCATCATAGCTTCAGTGACAGAAACTCACGAAAAATTATCCACAACCTGACGTCACTGGTACCACGAATAACTCAGCTTACACGGCCTGACGAAAGGCGAAGATACACAGAGAGGAAACCTCTGGAAGGGCGACGCGCCTGACATCTGCTGTCGTGCCATAGAACTATCAGTAGTATCTCGGACAGAGGTGCGATTATTGTGTGTCTCCCCAATATTTCATTGGTCTGAATGTCGCCAGTCCGCAGATGTTAGAAGGCCGCGCTGATGTAAGCTGTCGCCCGACCTATAAATTTTTTGTGTTTCTCGTTATTTTTGGCCCAAAGTGTAGTAATATACTCCAACATCTCGTGAATAACATTGAGGGACGCCAAGAAATTATTTCGTGTCTAAAAACTGGTATTCCTGACGTCAAATTGTGTTGAACTGTGTATGGCTCAAAAATGTCCCACATGATAGGACTGGTATAACAGATAAATTTTTTCGTTTGCCTAGGTGGATGAAATTTTGGATAGTTATACACCTCCATAAATGATTAAAAGTCATGAGAAAGAATCAAATGTTCAAATGTTTGTTATGCTTCAGGGACTTCACTGCGGGGTCATCAGTCATTAAACTTACAAACTACTTATGAAATTAATAATAAATCTGAAGCATTGAATTAAAATTTGTGTTCAGATGTTCAAATGTTTGTTAAGCTTAAGGGACTTAACTACGGGGTCACCAGTCCCTAAACTTACAAACTACTTATGAACTATCCTACAACTAAGGACGGCACAAATATCCATGCCCGAGGGGGGATTCGAACCCCCGACCGTAGTGGCCGTGCAGACCATGACTGGAGCGCCTCAGCCCCCTCGGCCACCGCGGCCGGCTAAAAGTTTTGATACCAGGAATCGAATCCGGACCTTCATGCTTACTAGGCAGACGTCTTACCACTAGACCACCGCATCACTAGCGATTAAGGCGTCTCAGAATAGTCTAAAGCACGATACCCTTCACATGAAAAACTTTAATTCAGCTTCTGTGTTCCGTAGAACATTGTCACTACTGCCAAGGCTCTCCATGCAGTGGAATAGCACCTCGGCAATGGATATATTAAAAAACATTCCTGTTCAAGGTGATATAAATATCAATGTAAATACAAATATACAATCCTTGAGACGGATTTTCTTCTCGAATATGTCAAAGACATTAATGAAGCATTAACATATTCGAGACGAAAATCCGTGTCAGGAATTCAAAATGTTGAAATGTTTGTATAGCTTATGGGACTTAACTACGGGGTCATCAGTCCCTAAACTTACAAACTACTTACGAACTATCTAATACTAACGACGGCACAAATATCTATGCCCGAGTGGGGGTTCGAACCCCTGACCGTAGTGGCCGTGCAGACCGTGACTTGAACGACTCAGTCCCCTCGGCCACCGCGGCCGGCTCTCAGGAATCGTATATTTGTATTTACATTGATATTTATATCACCTTAAACAGGAATGTTCCTATATGTCCATTGCCGAGGTGCTATTCCGCTACATGGAGAGCCTTGGCAGTAGTGGCTATGTCCTATGGAATACAGTAGCTGAATTAAAGTTTGTGATATGAAGGAAATCGTGCTTTAGACTATTCTAAGGCACCTTAATCGCTAGTGATGCGGTGGGCTAGAGGTGAGACGTCTGCCTAGTAAGCATGGAGGTCCGGGTACGATTCCCGGTTATATCACAAATTTTAATTCACTGATTCAATCATTAATTTCTTTGACATAATCGAGACGAAAATCCGTCTCAGGGATTGTATATTTGTATTTACTTATGAACTAGCTTATACTAAATACGACACAAACATCCATGCCAGAGGGGGGATTCGAACCCCCGACCGTAGCGACCTTGCAGCCTGTGACTGGCGCGCCGCAGACCGCTCGGCCACTGCGGCCGGCAAGTCGCGAGAGGATTTGGTACCACGATTTATGTGGAGGAGTTAGGGTACTCTAAACACGCTGATGGGTTAAAAATGACCTACCTGATACTTCTGTTAATGAAATTAACAAATTATGAGTTGTTTGACAGGCTGGTTGGTGGTTTTTGAAAGGGACTAAACATCAAGGGTTAGCAGTCCCTTGTTCCAGACTTAGAGATAAAACATTCTGTGAAGCGTTTCGAAGCATATGCTTTATCACGTCAAAGTTTAAAAGGAACATGTAAAAACGAAGATAGGGTCCACATAAATACGAAGAAGGGATAAAAGTACTGGAACAGGACAAGAGTGTTTTGCTGGGTGATCACATAAATATAAGTATCACATCCAGCTACTCTGGTACACATTAAAACATCTACCTAACAGACTTAGGCAAGAAGAGAACAGATAAATGACAAACACACAAGAGACTTTAAATGGATCGGTACAGTCCATACTCACGAATAAAATTTAAAACACTGTTAACCATGGAGGTATGGGGCATTCCACTAAGATGTGGGCGACTGTCAAAGGCGCACCACATCGACACTGAGGAGGGTCCTCGCGACGCAGAAGGTGTCCATGCATCAGCCAGCAGCCGGCAAATGACCACCTACTCCTTGCGAGAAGCCCGCAGTGAGGACTTCCATGCAGCGGTGGAGGGCTTGACAATGCGGAGCTTGTTTGGTTCGGTCAAGCTCGCCCACTCAGAGTTCCAAACCCCAAGGACCCTGCTACGTAACTGGGATCGGAGGTTTTTTTCTGGTAGGCCAATATTCAGAGACCGTGAAGTGCTGGCCTGTTTGGCCAGCTGATCAACACGTTCATTGCCTGGGATGCCTATGTGGCCTGGAGTCCAGATGAAAGTGACAGAACGGCCTGACTCGCCATTGACTTAGGCGGTACGTGCATTTGGAGGGAAGGTTGCAGCAGTAGCGTGGCGATGCTGTGATAGTAACAGGTATTTCCGGTGTAGAGAAGCAGCTGAGAGAGCTAAATACGAAAAAGTCTGCTGGTCCGGATGGAATACCAGTACGGTTTTACAAAGAGTATTCTGCGGCATTGGCCCAATGCTTAGCTTGCATTTATCGCGAATCTTTAATTCAGCGCAAAGTTCCTAGTGATTGGAAAAAAAGCGCAGGTGACTCCCGTTTATAAGAAAGGAAAGAGAACCGACCCACACAATTACAGGCCAATATCGTTGATATCAGTCTCCTGTAGAATTTTAGAGCATATTGTCAGTTCGAATATAGTAAATTTCCTTGAAAGGGAAAAGCTTCTTTCCACGAATCAGGACGGGTTTAGGAAACATCGTTCATGTGAAACTCAGCTTGCCCTTTTCTGTCATGACATCTTGCGAGTCATGGATGAAGGGCAACAGGCGGATTGTGTTTTTCTCGACTTCAAAAAGGCGTTCGACGCGGTGCCACACTGCAGACTGCTAACGAAGATACGAGCTTATGGAATAGGTTCACAGATTTGTGACTGGCTGGAAGACTTCCTAAGTAATAGAACGCAGTACGTTGTTCTCGACGGCGAGTGTTCATCAGAGACGAGTGTTTCGTCAGGCGTGCCCCAGGGCAGTGTGATAGGATCGCTATTATTTTCTATCTATACAAATGATCTGATGGACAGAGTAAGTTCTAATTTGCGGCTGTTTGGTGATGATGCTGTGGTGTATGGGAAGGTGTCGTCTGTAACTGACTGTAATAGCATACAGGATGACTTAGAGAAAATTTCTAGTTGGTGCGAAGAATGGCAGCTAGCTTTCAATGTGGAAAAGTGTAAGGTGATGCGCATGAGTAGGAAAAACAATCCTATAATGTTCGAATACAGCATTAGTAGTGAGCTCCTTGATGCTGTCGCGTCGTTCAAATATCTAGGCGTAACATTGCAGAGCGATATGAAATGGAACGAACATGTAAAGACAGTTGTGAATAAGGCGGACAGCCGACTTCGGTTTATTGGGAGAATTTTGGGAAGATGTACTTCACCTGTAAAGGAGACCGCGTATAAAACGCTTGTACGACCACGTCTTGAGTATTGCTCAAGTGTTTGGGACCCGCAGCAGATCAATTTAAAGGAAGACATAGAGGCGGTTCAGAGGCGAGCACCTAGGTTTGTTACCGGTAGGTTCGACCAATGCGCGAGTGTCACGGAAATGCTCCGGCAACTCAATTGGGGATCGCTGGAAGAAAGACGTTCTTTTCGTGAATTTCTGTTAAGTAAATTTAGAGGGCCGGAATTTGAAGCTGAGTGTAGTACGATCTTGCTGCCGCCTACTTACATATCACGTAAAGATCACAAAGACAAGAGACATTAGGGCTCGTACGGAGGCATATAGGCATTCTATTTTTCCTCGTTCAATTTGGGAGTGGAATAGAAAAGGAAATGCCTGGTAGTGGTACAGAGTGCCCTCCGCCACGCACCTTACGGTGAATTGCGGAGTATGCGTGTAGATGTAGATGTAGAAGGCGTCTCAGAATAGTCTAAAGCACGATTTCCTTCACATCACAAACTTTAATTCAGCTCCTGTGTTCCGTAGAACATTGCCACTACTGCCAAGAATCTCCATGAAGCGGAATTGCACCTAGGCAATGGACATATTGGAACATTCCTGTTTAAGGTGATATAAATATTAATATAAATACAAAGATACAATCCCTGAGACTGATTTTCTTCTCTAATATGTCAATGCTTCATATTCGAGAAGAAAATCCGTCTGAGGGATTGTATATTTGTATTTACATTACGTCCATTGCTGAGCTGCTATTCCGCTGCATGGAGAGCCATGGCAGTAGTGGCAATTTTTATGGAACACAGAAGGTGAATTAAAGGTTGTGATGTGAAGTAAATCGGGCTTTATTCTGAGGCGGCTTAATCACTAGGGATGCGGTGGTCTATCGGTAAGACGTCTGCCTAGTAAGCATGGAGGTCCGGGTCGATTACCGGTCTCATCAAAAATTTCAATTCAATGTTCCAGATTTATCATTAATGTCTTTGACATATTCGAGTCGAAAATCCGTCTCAGGGCTTGTTTATTTGTAAGGAACACATTGTTGAAGCTATCTAGAACTGTTTAATAAGAGGTTTTCAGCCAAGATCGTTTTCTTGTTTTAATTATATGACCGGTTTCGGCGTGCTAGCTGATCAACACGTTAATTGCATGGGATGCCTACGTGGCCTGGCGTCCAGATGAAAGCGACAGAACGGCCTGACTCGCCATTCACTTATGCGGTACGTGCATTTGGAGGGGAGGTTGCAGTAGTAGCGTGGCGATGCTGTGATCTCCTCGTTGGACAAGGACTGCTCAGTGGTCGACCCTTTCGCCAGCGAGCCCACAGCGCCATCGATTAAGGAGAGCCGTTGGTGCGCGCTCTGGCCTTTAGGAATAATGAGATCGGCGCGCGTCCATTTGCGCGTCAAAGGCACAGGGGCCGTCGCTTTTAATTGCTGTTATTATCCTTTTTGGGACGCGCGGCGGCAAGGACACGGCGGCGGCGGCGGTCCGGCGGTCACCTGTTTGAAACAATCGCGGCAGAGTGGCGACCGCGCAGAGCCGCGCCCACGCGCGCGCCCAAAGCGAAGGAGAAAGAATGGAGAGACAGAGAGGGACAGACAGCGCGCCGCAGCCGGAAAAAAATAAAAGCGGGAGAAATTGAATCGCAGAGGCACGCATCGAATACGTGCGGTGGCCGTTCGTTTGCCGAGGAGCTTTGTCCCGGCCGCGGACGCCGCGCGCTGAGCAATTGAAATTATTTTCCAATCAGTCTTAATGCCGCTTTTAAAAATTTCAATTTTTATGAGTATATTTCAGAAGCTTCTACGAAATTAAAATTAAAATTGTTACGTTTCCCTATAATCCCCAATTACTAATATTACTAGGAGACGCGGGAATAAAAAGAACTGATACCTATAATGTCATTTAATTTTTTTTTCTTTCTCTTTTTTTTATCCTTTTCCTCCGGTCGGCGGCGTATTTTGTTTTGCCGAAATGGACGAGAAGTAATTTTGGGATGTACGTTTTTACAAGTGTAGGTTTTCATTTAATATCGAGGGGGATGGCGCGTCGGCCGGCGTTATAAGGGTGGGTGGGAAGGGGGGTTGCAGAGCGCGCAGAAGCCATCAGCCCCCCCGGGTGGACAACGGCCGGCAGCCACCAGTGGGGCCTCTCAGGGGAAATTGTTACCTCCTCCTCCTCCTCCTACTACTCTGATAGCCGGTCGCGGGGTGACGTCTGTCGGGACGCGGCCACATCCAAAACACTGCGACGATACACCGGCAGTCAGAAAATTGACAGAGCTTGGTAAATACTGGCGCACGGCCATACTTCATTCGGCACTGAAAATATTCACTGTTAAGGAAAGTAATAGCTGGACATTTTTGGCTCGTCCTTCACGAGTCACTCACTGATCCCTCCGCGGCTCCACCTCCACGTCAGATAGCAGCACCATTGTCAGGAATCTGCAGTCGCTACCGACAAATATTAACTTTCGATCAGAATCTTAGGGTCACGTAGCTCCCATCGAATTTCTGCGGCTTCCAATTACAGCTCTGCCAAGCGGCGGGGTCGTATGAGCATTCCGCGAAGCTATTCTGTATTGTATGTGTATTTGGAGTAAAGTAGCACATTTAAAATACCATCTTGTTTAGGATCTTGTGTGACGCCTTAAATGCATTAAACTCTAGCTGGTATGAAAAATATAATCCGCAAATCATTTCTTTACAAAGAGACTTATGTTACGAATAACAAGATTTCGTGGACGGTGGTTTACTTTTCTGGGCTTAGAAAGAAAAAAAAATGTTTGTAAAGCTGATGGGACTTAACTGCACATCAAACTCTAACTATGAAATGAATCTGGAACCATCAGCTGATTATTAAATCCTTAAAAATCGACTAATTTTGGTCGTCATCATAGAAGAAAAGGTATTAAGACAGATGAGTCCATTCTTGTTTTTTATGTTTGTTTGACTGATAAAGTAATCCAGTACGACAACATTATTGTTTTGACTCCTGCTGTTAGCAGCCAGATTTATTTTATCTAATGAATTTGACTATCGTTTTCAATAGCTTTTTCTATTTGATTATGGTCCACGACCAAAATTTCTCGATTTTTAAGGATTTAATAAACAGCTAATGGTTCAAGATGCATTTTATGAAATATATAACGGTTGTCACCTTACCAAAACATTCTTACTGATGAATTTTATTTGTGATCCAACGAAGTCTTTCGAAAAAAAAAAAAAAAAAAAAAAAAAAAAAAAAACGAATTCCAAAAGGTGATTGTCAACACTGATCTTCATTCTTGAGTCATTTGATGATGGGAGAAAGCACTTAAAAATGAGAACTACGACCAACTCAATCAACTTGCACAAGTAAATGAGAACTTCAAGACCAGTTCCCTGGCCTTCGCAGAAAAAAGGAAGATCTTCGAGGGATTCGTTGTAAACACTATGCAAGAAATCTCAACCGAGAAAAGCAAGTTTATTTCCGCTTGATTTAAGATGCGGGGCGGAAAGCCCAAGCATCCTTCTGCCACCCCGTTATAGGCGACAATTATATGTGTTAAGTGCCGGCCGCGGTGGCCGAGGAGACTGAGGCGCTCGACTCACGGTCTGCACGGCCACTACAGTCAGGGGCTCGAATCCCGCCTCAGGCATGGATATTTGTGCCGTCCTAGTTCATAATTAGTTTGTAAGTTTAGGGACTGATGACCCCGTAGTTAAGTCCCATAAACTATACAAACATTTGAACATTTTTTATGTGTTAAGTGGTGTACGGTTTAATGTATACTAAAATAGCCAGAGCGCAGCTCGACAAAGCGAAGCAAGCACGTCGCGTCACATTTACAGTCGCTTTTGTCTTTTCACCATTTAATACAGTGATCGTGTTAAGGTAGAGTTGTATGAGGAGTGTACAGTGTAAATTTCACAATACCTTCTTTTACCTCTTTTTATTTTTTCCAATCCGAAAACGACGATGGTGGCAGTGTTGACAGTTATTTTAGCCACTTTATAGGTGTGCATTAAACATCCGTAAAAGCACTGCCAGCAAATAGAGACCTCCTCTAAAACAAAGAAGCATGCACTACAAATATAGTAACTGCACTTAAAATGAACTAACCTGTACGTAAAACCAACACAAACTAGAATCGCAGAAATAGATGTTCAAATGTTTGTAAAGCTTATGGGACTTAGCTGCAGGTCATCAGTCCCTCAACTTACAAACTACTTATGAACTAACTTGTACTAGAGACAGCACAAACAACCATGCTCGAGGGGGATTCGAACCCCCGACTGGGAACGATCTCGCGCATCGTAGCATAGCGTCTCAACGCGCTCGGCCGCTCCACCGCGGCTTTCGGGATTTAAGAAAATTTGTAATAGTTCGTTCCCTTCGAAATTTCCGCTCTTAATGAGCATCGTAAAAGCTTAAACACTACTTCATATTATTACTTCTGTATGAAAGTATAATTTGAACGTTTCGATGGCAGTGAATCAACTATTTCAGTAGATCACCCTCAGTTACGTTGTTCAGTTTCACAAAAATTATAGGCCTTTTTAGTGACATGTATTGCCAGTTATCTACTATATAAGAATGCAGGCTTTCGCTGTCATTATTGTAAAAATTAAAATGCTTCTGAGCTATTTGCCGCGTCATGATGATAAAACATTTCCAACGTGCCGTAGTTACTAAGTAATTTGTAAGTTTAGGGACTCATGACCTCGCAGTTAAATACCATAAGCTTAACAAACATTTGAACAATTTTACTTCACCAAACACGTTTAATTATTGAATATAGAATGTCTTCAGTGTTCTGCAATGACAGATGTGTACAACGTATTTTGTTTCCTTAGATCGAAAAACAGTTCATCATACAAATCTGTAAACCGTTCATTCTTCTACTTATGAAACTTTCAAAAAATGTTCAAATGTTTGTAGAGCTTATGGGAGTTAACTACGGGGTCATCAGTCCCTAAACTTACAAACAACTTATGAACTAGCTAAGACTAAGGACGGCACAAATGTCCATACCCGAGGAGGAAGTCGAACCCCCGACCGTAGAGGCCATGCAGACCATGACTAGAGCGCCTCAGTCCCCTCGCCCACCGCGGCCGGCGGTGAGTTTTGTAATTTGGGTGGTAAAATAACTTCTCAAGGCCGGGGTAGTGACGATATAAATTGCAGAATGGCGGTGGAATGGAAAGCATATCTGAAGACATTTTTTTTCCTCAGATACTAGTAGGTATTGTAATCGAACAACATGTACATATGAATAGTCGTGCTAGGACCGGGACTGCAACCTGAGTCAGCTGCTTACACCCAGGCACACGGCCATCACAGACTTGTTCATGTCCGGAAGAACAGCCGACGCAATTCTTAACAGTAATCCTCCTTGTCGAAATTTGATGCTTCTTTCAGTGGAGGACAGAACTCCTGCAGGGAGTACGGGCTTAGCTGGTAACCACTGAGTACAATGGTCAAACTAGGTGGAAATATGTATATTTAATTCGGACGGAGTAGTCGGTGCAGGCGTCTGATGACAGTTTGGCTGCGTGGTGCAGGTGGTAGCGTAACAGCAGGAGACCTGGCTTAGAGTTCATGCCAAGGTACGGATTTTCTAACGTCTATCTTCTTTAATCACAACACCTATCAGAAGCCGAGACAAATATACCCATAATAAATTTGTATTTAAAACAACTGCAGCATAAGACTCCAAAACTTACATCAGTCCAAAAGAATAGACACCGCAATTCTTAATTAATTTAAGGTTTAGGAAGTTTTTCCTGATTGCATATCTCTGGAGTTCAGGTTTTTTACGGGAGTGAAATGGGGACAATAAACAGTTCAGAGAAGAAGCAGTTAGAAACTTTTGAAATTTGAAGCCTTAGAAGATAGCGAAGTTTTGACGAGTAAAAGTCATAGCTAATGAGGAGGTTGATGTTGTTGATTCGAATACATTCTTTGAAATTCTGAAGTCATCGGGGATAAAATATAGGGATCGGAGGGTTATTTACAACTTGTACAAAAGCCATATAGCAGTTGTTGGAGTGGAAGGGCATGAAAGGGAAACATTGGCTGAGAAGGGAGTAGGACAGCTTTGTAGCCATTCCCCAATGTTATTCTATTGATAAATATTGAAAGCTATGACGAAAAGCCAGGACAAATTTGGAGAATGGGTTAAAGTTCAGGTTGAAGAATTAACACAGTGCTGATGACATTGTAATTCTTGTCAGAAACAACAAAGGACCTGGAGGAGCAACTGACGCAATGGACAGATTAGATTAGATTAGATTAATACTTGTCCCATAGATCATATATATGGCATTTCGTAATGATGTGTAACGTGTCAGTTTAATATATTTTAAGGATTTTTTATTTTCATTTTTATTGTTTTATTTTATTTTTATTTTATGTTTTATCTAAAAATTCATCTGAAGCGTAGAAGGAGTTGCCATTTAGAAATTCATTTAATTTCTTTTTAAATACTAGTTGGATATCTGTCAGATTTTTGATGTTGCTTGGTAATTGAACGAAGACTTTTGTGGCAAAGTTAGATTTAACCTTGAATACTGAGGTATCATCCTTTCTCCCAGTGTTGTAGCTACGCACACTGATATTACTTTTGAATTGTGTCGTATTGTTAATAACTAATTTCATGAGTGAATATATATATATATATATATATATATATATATATATATATATATATATATATATATATATTGTAAAGGTATAGTTAAGATTCTAGATCCCTAAATAAATGTCTGCTGGATGATCTTGGGTGGGCTCCAGCAATTATTCTGAATACACGCTTTTGTGCAATGAATTCTTTTTTACTCAATGTTCAAGTGCCTCAGACTATGATCCCATATGAAAGCAATGAATGAAAATAGGCATAGTAAGCTAATTTACTGAGATGTATATAACCAAATTTTGCAATGACCCTGATTGCATAAGTAGCGGAACTCAAACGTTTCAGCAGATCTTTAATGTGTTTCTTCCAGTTCAATCCCTCGTCAATGCAAACACCCAACAATTTTGAATATTCTACCTTAGCTACAGATATCTGTTAAAAGTCTAAATTTATTAATGGGGTCAGGCCATTTACTGTATGAAACTGTATCAAAGTTTAATGAGAGTCCATTTGTAGAGAACCAATTCCTATTTGTCAGGCGTGATAGCTACACTTGTATCATCAGCAAAAAAAACTAGCTTAGCATCTACGTGAATGTAGTGCTTTGAAAGGAGCGAATAAGATGAACATCAATAAGAGCTAAACAAGGGAGCGATCCTGAAGGAGTTAGGAAACGAAACAATAAAGGTGGTCGATGAGTTTTGTTACTTGCGCAGTAAAATATAATGGTCGCAATACAGACGATATAAAAAGGGAAGAAATCCGTTTTTGGAAAAGAGAAATTAGCTAACATCAAATTTTAATTGACTTGTTTGGAAGTCTTTTCTGAAGGCATTTGTATGGTATATGGCCTTTACAATAGTGAAACATGGCCGATAAGTAGTTCAGATAGGAATAGGATAG
The DNA here is from genome assembly GCA_026315105.1 of Locusta migratoria. Lineage (NCBI taxonomy): Eukaryota > Metazoa > Arthropoda > Insecta > Orthoptera > Acrididae > Locusta > Locusta migratoria. The sequence goes on from CM048746.1 coordinate 457,717,607, forward strand.
AAGCTTTTGAAATCTGACGATATAGACGCTGAAAATTAGATGAGTATATAGCATAACTAATGAGGTTACGTTGGTTGGTAGGATGCATTATTGGACATCAAGGATTCGTTAGTTTAGCACTGAAGGGAAGTATGTGGTGTAAAAATAGGGGGAGACCAAGAACGAACATAGTAAGCGGGTTCAAATAGTTATGGCTAGCCGTTGTTATGAGGAGATTAAGAGACTTGATGAGGATAAAGGTGGAGAGCTGCATCAAACCAGTCTCCGGAGTGAAGACCTAAACTACAAAGCAATTAAGTTTGATTCCATGTTCGTTCACTTTGCATAGCGACCGTTGTTCTATATAAATGATGAGCAGCAATCAGACCCAAAATTTTATTTATAACTTCACAACGTTCCTGATCCGTTGACTATGTGCGATAAATACAGCCGTTTTCTTGCTACATTTTATTTCTTCCATACGCGTTTTACTCCACCTGGTCACGGGCTGAATTCACACAGCTTCGCCACAATCTGCGTATTGTCTTCTTCACTTTATCACTCACTATTTTATTGTTTACAATATCACAGGCTTCAATGTGTATCATGTCTAGGAATTCGTTTGTTTCAATCATGTGTTGCCGACTTAACTGATTATGTCTGTGGGATGTCTGTGTTTTGTGTGTGTACGAGAAAGAAGGCTTGTGTGAGTCTGTTTGTGTGTGTGTGTGTGTGTGTGTGTGTTTGTGTGTTTGTGTGTGTGTGTGTGTGTGTGTGTGTGTGTGTGTGTGTGTGTGTGCAACCTCAGATAGTAATAGGAATATTGTGTTTTGATGACTTGAGCATTGATTTTGGTGTGGAAATTGAATGGGAAAGTGAAGGGAATGGGTCTTTTTACATTTCATCTATTAATGCGAGTAGTAAGTTGTTTGATATGTGTACTTAGTCATTCAAAAAGATTTTCTTTTGTGCTTTGGTCTTCTGGATGTGGTAATTTTCTTGAAGTGTTAGATGGAGCTTTCTGTTTATTGTAATTATTTACACGTCTTTTTCTCTGGATGTTGGTTTGTAGTTGTGTGTTCTTAGGTGTTCAGTAAATGTGGATGTTTGTTTGTAGTTGTGTGTTATTAGGTGTTCAGTAAATGTTTATATGTCTGTGTTTTTTTATCAGTTTATGGGTGTATTTTTGAACAGAATTGTCTGTTACGTATGCTACGTTAATTCAGTGTCCTTCGGAAATGATTCTTATTTTATGTGTGTGTGTGTTTGTTTCTGTATGTCACTGCGTACTATCTTCAGACTTCTCTTATATCTTTGTGGTTTTTCTGGGTAGTTGTTATGGTATTTGGCGTTTTTGATTGTTTGTGGTTCCGTTGTGTCTGATTTTGTGTTTTGTAGTTTGAGTCTTGACTTTACTTTCCTGTTTAGCTTTGTGGCTATGTCATACTAGTAACCATTGTTTTCAGCTGTCTGCATTTTGTGTAAAATTCTTTTTGATAGTTTCCTTTGTTGAGTGGTGTTGAGTGGAGTGAGTCTATGGAGCATGCGTCGGCGTGCAGCCTGCTTACGTGAGAGTGGGTGGCTGGACGATAGGGGTATAATAATGTTTGATGCTGTAGGTTTACTGTAGATTTCAGATACGTGTCTGTTATTTCCTTTTTTGATTGTTATACCCAGAAGCTTAATTTGGTCATCTTGTTCTCGTTATTAATGGCCATGAAAAATTCATTAGCCATCTCTTAGAAGCATGGACTTTATTTATTGCTGTATTTCTGTCATCTGCGAACAAAATGAATTTGTAATCTTTTAATATTATTAACGAAAGATCATTGTTACACACGAGAAAAAGTATGGGCCGTAAGATGGAACCTTGGAGAGCACCATGTGTTATTAATTAAAAGTTCTGGGGTGCCTAAAATCTTAATAAGTACCTCTTGGTTATTGAGATATAGAATTGAAACAATTTTGCAACATTTCATGTTACATTGTAATTATCTAATTTAGTAAAAAGGATATTGACTACCACAGTTAAATAGCCTAAATAGCTCCCAAGATGAGTAAATTTTATTCAAATTAAAACAGTCGCGATTGCAGATTTATAATTTTATTTTGTAACCGATTTCAGTCAACGCAGGCGATATTCAGACGAAGACTGTTGCAATACAACGCAAAAAATTTAGAATAACAGTCAATATATGCAAGAGGGATATCAAAAATTGCAATAATAACACTAAATTTTATACCTATGAGGATAGGTGGTCGCGGTAAATGTCTCATGCCCCACAAACGTCAGCTGCTGATAAGTATAGTGGAGCTTTGAGTTAAATTCTGGATGCTCCACACAGTGTCCTTCATGTAATGTCAAATGCAAAACTAACCTGTCAGACAGAAAGTATGTAAAGGGTTTCAGTTAATATATGTTATGCAATGAGCCCAAATTACTCGAAACATTTCTTAATATAATACAATTAGCTCTTAAATGAAACAGTTGATTGAGCATAAGTAGAAAGAACAAAAATAGCCATTGAAATCGGCTGTAGATGCTGAGAATCCCCCCAATGAGGGTGTAAAGAAAGCTCGTATAGTCCCTGGTATCTGTGGCGATCGCGTGATCTTTTCGATAGTCTTCAAAATGGTCTGCTAGAAGATGATACCAAACTTGCGCCAACATTTGGCCGCCACTTTTCATCTATCCAAACATAAACGTCTCACTGATCACTGTCTTGTGCTCATGCAGAGGCAGCGAGTCGCTTTTTAGCACGCGAGTCGATCGCTGTGCTATCTGTGAAGGTTTACCGATTTTCGTGTAACCCAAGAACTTGAAAAATCTGAACAGTTCCGAATCTCAACCGAGCATATGGTAAGTGAAGGTTATATTGGATTCAGAAAGGAGTTAGGAACACTGGCAACGATGCACTTCATCGAGTAGTGATTCCATAAATAATTTTGTCTCTGTAGGCAAGGTACACGACAAAATGATTTGACAAAATTTGTTCTGAGTCCTGAAGAAAGCGGGTCGGAAAGAAGTGTCTATAATCAGCATGCTTATGCTATGCAACCCACAGATCGAGAATATGATACTACTGAGTTGCATAAAAATAATGGGCTGAAGGTAATGCAGAAAGTGGTATTGCTGCGGTTCCATACGAAAGATGATGCAGAGAAGTCCCATAGTAATATGCGAAGGACTTTCTGTACGAAGTATCGTATGAGAATAAACAATGGAAATTCTAAAGTAATAGTATGCAATAATGACGAACAATAAGAACCTCAAAGAATGAGAATTGGAAATGAGGAGTTAGAACTGAAATAAGAATTTACGTATTTGGGAAGTTGGTTGATAAATAGGAGCAGGACAAATTTGTAATTGGAATACACAAGATCAAAATTTGCCTTTAATCTGACAAAGAACTGAATATTTCTGACATTGTCGGAAAAAAGGAAGCGATGGTTAACAGATAAATATAAAAGCCATTCCTCAAACTTAACGAAATCTCCGTGTATTATTTGAATCGTATTTAACAAAGATAACCGTTTCCTGTAGCTTAGCTACCTTCTTCATACAACCATATTATTGTAAATGCTACTAGCAATGTACAGCATTGTGCGGCATTGTCCAAAACATAATTGTCAGGTAAAAAATGGTAGGTAAGCAACGTTGCCTATGATACAGAAAAAAAAGACGTAAGACTTACATCGGCTTTTGAATGTATTTTTACCATGCAGCAGTGGACTTTGAAAGAAGAATATAAGCATCGCAAACACAAAACATGGGCAACAGAATGCTGTTGAATTCAATTAGGTCATTCTGAGTGGATCAGATTGGAAAGCGAGACAATAAAGATCGTACAAGTGTTTTGTTATTTAAGCGGTGCAATAACTTACAATGGCCGGAGCAAAGAAAATATAAAACGCAGACTGGCACTGGTGAGAAAAGAATTTGTTAACATCCAGTATTAGTATAACTGTTGGAATTCTTATTCGAAGGTATTTGTCCGGTATGTAGACTGGTATGGGAGTGAAACTTGGAAGACAAATAGTTCACGCCAGAAGGAGACTGAAGCTTTTGATATTTGGTGTTACAGGAAGTAGGCTACTGAAGGTTAGATGAGTATATCACATAACTAATAAGAAGGTACTGAACAGAGATGGGTAGAAATTTTTGTCATCCGTTGAATAAAAGAAGGGATCGATTGATAGGACACATTCTGAGATATCAGGGTATAGTTAGTATATTATTTCGGAATGAGAGTATGTGTGTGTGTGTGGGGGGGGGGGGATAAAGTCGCATAGGGACATCAAGAGACGAATAGTGTAAACAGTCTCAGATGGATGTGCGTTGCGGTTATTATTCGCATAGGAAGAGGCTTGCACTGGCGAAAGTAACGTGGAGAGCATCAAACTTGTTTTCTGACTAGCAATGAATATTATAGCAACCTCTGAAAAATGATGAATTTATGCAGTGTAATTTCGAGTGCAAGGATTTGAACATCCACTATATATTCAATTTCTGTGTCTCTGCACGTCCATGTGCAGAGGATAACAGTTTTTGGAACAAGCCGTCGTAAATATAGTTTTTCTTTGAATATTTTAATACAACAGTTGTGATCGAGTACAATCAAATTTTATGATGACCAGTTTTGATCTACGACGATATCATCTCCTAATGTTCCACGGTCATCAATGGATATTACGCCTGATGATGATCTCATGATAGATCTAAAACGGTCATCTAAAAATAAAATTTAACACAATCACGAATGTTGTATTAAAATATTAAGTTAAAGAAGATAATTCACACGGTCAAAGTGATGGTTACCTCTCTTAGGCCAACTCTAACTACGATTCCCAGTTTCTATCCTCTCTGGATATTTTCCTTCGGGGAGGGTTATAGTAAGATTAGGATATGTCTTTACATCGACATCCAGGTTATAATGGGTGAAGCACAGACTATGCGTTGTTTGGTTGGGATAGGGGATACTAAACTGCTAATGTTGTCAGTCCCTCGGTGGGGAGGGGAAGGAGTGAGGATAGGAAAGCAGAAGAGGGGGAAAGGAAATGCAATCCGAGAAGTAAAGAAGGAAGGAAGACTGCGTTAGCTCGGGGCCCCGTGTTCGCCACGCACGTACTCACGAAAGAACCGTGAGCCCCCTGCAGGCATAGGCTATAACTGGGGAAGAAAATAGGCCGTGTTCTTTGTTACACAACTCACGCTCATGTATCTTATAAGATTTATGGAAAGAAGACAAAGAATTACAAAACCTCGCAGCTGGACGGGAATTGCAACGATGTCTTAAATCACTATTCAAACCAGAGGCGGTTCGTCCCACAACGCGACGGAGAAATGAACCCCTACTATTTCCCTTTGAGAATACTTTACAGTATTTAACGATTTTTAAATAACCTACTCCCCCGCCTTCTTGACGGATAATTATTGAGTAACGTTTATGAATCTTTCTACCGATGTCTGCAGTCAAGTTTTAAACTGGCGGTCAGATCCTCTGGACCTGCTTCACCCTTAGCGCAAAATCAAGTTCTGCATATCTGGCAACCACATTCCATCCACTGAATTCCGTGGCGACGGAAGAACAAGGGACGTGTCTCCCATCCTGAGTATTGGAGCAACGCTCCTTCGTGTATCCGCCAAAGCCTCCACTTCAAATGTTCAAATCAAAGGTTTGTATAGTCTATGGGACTTAACTACGGGGTCATCAGTCCCTAAACTTACAAACTACTTATGAACTAATTAAGACTAAGGACAGCACAAATATCCATGCCCGAGGGGGATTCGAACCCCCGACCGTAGTGGCCGTGCAGACCGTGACTGGAGCGCCTCAGTCCCCTCGGCCACCGCGGCCGGCAGCCTCCACTTCCCCTACTGCTGCCGCACCTCGCCAGTGTCTTTCCTCTTCCTCCCCAGCTATTCAGCCAACATGAACACAAATAACAGAATCCGAAACCAGTTCATATCTACACATCTGTAGCATTATAATGTCTCTCGTTGTCATTGATCCCTGTTAGCAGCCAAGTTTCGTAAACTTCAATAGTAAGCAGAATCTACTTAGGAACGACAGACAATAGTGTTCTGATATTTCATGCAGTGAAGTTACAAACACTTTGGCCAGATTTTAAGGCTGCTTACGCATGACGGCGTGAGTGTTTGATATGCAGTTGCGAGTTTGAAAACGTGAGTTGCCAATTTTGTGGTGTCTTAATTGTGAAGTTAATATGTGTGATAATACTGTGCAGAAGCTAAGGGACACTAATTTCTCTTCTCTTTCCCTTGAAGAGATTCTTTTTTATCAACGACCTAGGGGGACTGACACAAGATATCAAGCTAGTAAAAAGAAAAAGTGTTATAATAAAAGCAAAGAAATTGTAAGAACCTTCAAACCAGACATTTATGTAAAAGTAGACTGGATATATGGTTTTGAAATTATAAACAACTCCGTGTTTGATGTTCACAAAAAAAAAAAAAAAAATCTTGATGTGAACCAACTTGGACGCTAAAAGACATAGACGATCTCGTACATTTAACACAGAAGGTAAGGAAACATGAGCGTTCATCATCACATGTGACTGCGATGCTAGAGCACAACCTTTTAGGGAAACTCGATATTAGACGACAACTGGACATTGCTTACGGGGCAGTCAGTTGAAAGGCATAATGAATAGATTCGCAAAAATCGCTACATGTTCTCTATAAATGTGTTTTGATTTAACTTCTGTGGTGCTTTTGAGCTCACACTTCGTGTTTTCGCGGTCTTATAAATTTCACTGCTGAACTCGATGTTGCGCTTAGTGAGTACCTTTCGAAGGTTACTGTTTTCAAAGGCACTTCGAAAAATATTCAGAACGATTTACTTTCTTGTTTGCTGACAGTTTATCAAGTTCCAGTAAGAAAATAAATCGTTGAAGCTGATTTTGTGTCAGTTATTGCAGTTGAAACAACTGATATTTCAACATTTCATAGTTTGTCATGATTATCAGGAACATCCTGAAGGTAAATCTGTAGAAAGATTTTGAACTTTCCTTACTCCTCGTGCACATGATGCAAAAACGTCAACAGACTTGCTTCAAGAAACTTTAAAAGACATTGTGAACACACGATCGTGCGAGATTTTTTTTATTTTTTTATTTTTTTTATTTATTTATTTATTTTATTTTTTACGACTAACTGTATCTCTTGCCTTGCTGCCAACCGACCTATAACGATTCTGCAGGTTGTGCGTTTCTCATGTTTATGTTGGCATTCGGCGCCAATAGATTGCAGCACATGTTGTTTAAGTTAATCGGGAATTGAACATTATGCCGGCGCCAGGTTGGTAGCTCATAATTAAGTTATATTGAATTGTTTCGGCGATTTGCTGGATCTGGTTATTTGTAATAGTGTGTACAACGTTGTGATATTGATAATTATTACTAACTTCATATCTCTGCTTAGTAATTGTGCGTTAAATTTGTACAAGCACGATTGTGCGGGTTAGGTGTTGACTGTCTAACTTCATCCCCGACTGAGTGCTGTTGATTGTGTCATAGGTTTACAGTTTCATCAGACAATCAAATTCGTTCTCTATTAAAGGATTCGGATTTGAGTGGCATATCGTCAGATGAAGATCACGAGTTTGTTACTTCTGCTTCAAATAGCAGGCAGACTCATCTGATAATGGTCTCAGTGCCGGAGAAGTTCCTGAAGAGCACAGGCGTTCACACAGTGTACATAAGATGTCAGACCACTGCTTTTCCGGAGAACAAATTTTGTTCAGAAGTTTTATCCATCAAAAATTAATTACAGTGCTGTTGAGGTCAGTGACCAAGAAGTGCGATCCGAGTTATCTAATTCATGAGTCATTCCCATTTTCTCAGTAATTCTAGAGTCCTTCACCAATTGGAACTACTGTGTAATATTTCTGTCACTACTTCAGTGAAACGGTTTTTGAAATATTCAAATATGTATAGTGTTGCAAACAGAGGGAAAACCTTAGCGACAATAGCTCATAAACTTGTTACTAAAGAAATAAAATGTTTGTGATTATTAAAATTTTTGCCACAGAAAATAATTTGCAGTCTATTTATTATTTTTTTTATAATAACTAGTAAATGTAAGAATAACTTTTTATTCGTAACTTTTCTTCAGATAACTTATAATATCAAACAAATAGCAAGAAGTCAGTGAATAATTCTGGTTAAATAAAACCTGACCCTCACGATTGTGCTAATTGTTTTCCCGCTATATTTTTATGGAAGAATGTTTTATTCACCATTAAAAAAAGGGTGTTCAGGTTGGTAAGGGATAAGGTTACAAAAGTTCCACATAGCAATTTTTGGAGATCCCAAAACTCTGTCTCTCTCTGTGTATTCGTGTTCATTCAGCTGTGATTAATCAAATACAAAAATCTGAAAAAGACTGTTAAATGAAAAAAGTGTGAATTTTCAAAATCTAAAGAAACTGTTTACTTCAGTAGTACGTAGATTATCCAATTATATGGAGTGTGACACAATTGAACGCGGAAACATAATGATTCCAGCAGCCCAGTTGACATGGCCGCGCAAAGCGAATAGCATAGGAACGTTGCAGTTCAATCGCAGATGAATTAGAGGATGGTTTTGAAAACTGATCAATTTGAGAAAGATTTTGAAAAATGTCCCTCATTCGTACAGATAAATGTTGGCAATGGTTTACACTAAACGCAGGCATAAAAGCATAGCTTTCAAAACATAGTTTGTTGAAATTGAGCACACACAATAATCAGTTGATGAGGGTCGTTGAGAAACTAATGCCTTTTCTTTCTGTTGGTGGAGACAACAGAGGATACAAAAATGCAACAGCACAGCTAAATAAATCAACATTTCATCTATAGACATTTTTCCAAGTAGTCATCACTCATTGGTTATGCGCTTAGTTTGCACACTGCACCTGTAAAATTCGGTACTAGCTGAAGTTGAACACTTCCTCACTGCTTCGACAACAGCATCCGACTCTTTAAAATGTTCACCAGTTAGTTCACCTTATAGAGGTCCAAAGAGGCCACTTAATGAGAATGTACGGTGGATGTGGTAAGACAGTCCAATTTTGAAATAAGTTGAATGGACGCTAAACAGGCGAAAGTTAAACTTTTTCTCTGCATTACTCTCGGGCTTTCAGCTTAGTCAGTATCGTCTCGCAACATGTTGAGTTGCCAGTTTCTCCAGGCTATCGGCGAAGGCTGTGGCCATCACTTTGCCTACAGACAGCTGTGTCTTAAATTTCTTGTTACAAAGAGACCACATGGATATAGAATTTTAGAATTTTTTGATATTTATGCTACGTAAAGTTCAGAACTGAAATAACAATCAGCAAAGCCATTGGACACAACTCTCCAAAATTCTCCAGAAAATAAACTTCGAGGTTTTGTAAGTAAGTGTAAGTACCAATCATTAAATCAACTAGAACATCTATCTGTGTAGCTGAGGTGGTACCGTTCTGGCCTTACAACCGTAGGTTCGGTGGTTCGAATCCTGTCGTGATAGATTTTTTTACTTATTTTTTTCATTGTGTTCGAGTACTTACACAATTTCAATATCTGATGCTAATTTTTAAGAAAAGTGCATGTTTTTTTCTACTTTTTGTACAAGGTTTTTAATACTGATGGTTTTAATAAAAGAAAACATAAGTTACATTTTTTACAGTATTGGCTTGACTATTAGTTGATGACGGTAGTCTTTGATTGTTCAGTCTGTGAAGAGCTACGACACAGTCACTAATGGCTTTCCAAGCAGCTAACGTACTTAACCGTTGTTTTATGTGATGACAAGGTTTTCAGCTCGTCTACATACAAATAAACAAAAACTGACACAACACGTGGATTTAAAGATCACAAAATATTTTATATACCCGAATTCGAAAACGAAGAATTATCTGTCACAGTGTGATTCGAACCACCGACTCTATGGTCGTGAGGCCAGAACGCTACCACCTGAGCTACACCGACAGATGCTGCAACTGTTTTATTATTAGCTTACTTGTACTTTACAGAACTTCAAAGTAGATTTTGTCGAGAATTTCGTCGAATGGCTTTGGCTGATGGTTACTTAAGTTCTGAACTTATCGTAGCATAAATATCAAAAAAATTTAATCCGATACCCTTGTGGTCTCCTAATTAGACGGAGAATTCGCATGTCGCCATTCCATGGACTGTATTTTGGATTCGGCTCGCATTGGCAACACCAAGTCTAGTCTCCGGCGTCGCTTCTGCTCAGGAAACTGTCGTCTTCATCTTCATCTTCGTATTGGTCCAGCGTATCCCGACAAATTTGAATATGATGACTTTTTTGCTCTTCAGTAAGCATTCGCGGGACAGATCTTTCACGGACTTTTTCATAACCAAGATGTCCCAACATTGTTTCCAAGGCATTACAGCCGACATTCAGGTTTGCACACAATTCACTTCACTTTATTCGCCGATCAGCACGGATACGTTGATCAACATGCTTGTCATTGCGAGGGATGGCAATTGTGAATGGTCGCATGGACTGTGGATTATCAGCAGACCCTTCTCATGACCTTGACACATCGTCTCACATTGCTCACGTCTATTCGGTCGTCTGCCCACACTTTTGGATTAGAGATTAGATTAGTTGTTCGTTTCAATGATTCATCTTGAGGAGATCCTCATGGATGTCAAACATGCCATTTTTTAAAATTTATTTTTGTTTTCAATTTTTTTCAAAGCGTCGATGGATTTCAATCGCCGCAATCTCTTCTGCAGTAAGGAATTCAGTTACAAATCTCTGTTTTATACTCGCGGCTATATACTCCGGTTTGGAACACTCCTCTGCTGGAACCAACTACCGCAGAAACAACACAGCCACCTGCAAATGAAACAGGGAGGTTCAAGCTTTAGCACTGCACCAATCTGGGGTCGACACCACAGAAAAAAAAAAAAAGAAAAAAAAAAAAAACAGAACGCATTACTTTCTTACCGATGTTCGTAAATCCATTTCTGTCACGTTTAGTGTGGAAGCTAGAACCTATAAAGTTACGGAGGTATAATTTCTTTTTTTTTTTTTTTTTTTTTTTTTTTTTACTTTTAAATGATTTACAGTTCACTGAAAAATATAAATTCTTTCTGTAACGTTGTTCAAAGATTAATTAAAAACTATCTAAGACATCGCAGAACAATATCTCTGATAAAAAGAGGGTAATGCACAAGTATCATCCTTTTGTGACACGGCGGTTTACTTACTATTGTTCTTGCTCTCGATTGGAGTGGATGGAATACGTAAATTGCTATGATTTTCAGATTAATGAAGGTCCTTATTTACAGTTAAAATTCTTGCATTTGCGTACATTATTTCTTGATCATTCCATTACCATAAAATGAAATTTTCCAATAACATGAATTTACAGAATTGTTTTTCAGGAGACGACCATGCCATCATCGTACAGGCGATGCTTAATTGTTGCAGGACGGAATAATTAAAATTTTTGTTTGATTTCAATTCATCTTTAAACGAGCCAAATAATATCCCTGAGATATTTTGTTATATTTATATATTCCGTTTGTGGAATAAAATTGAACTCAAGCTAGAAGGGATATATTTTCGTTTAAGATGAAGTTTTACGTCTAATAATTATGGATAAGCACTTGTGTGATAGACGTCGAACTCAGGGTGATGCAGAAAATTTGTTACACATTTACACCACTCATAAATGAACTTTATTTCAGAATTGGCGAACGAAATTCCACGCTGCATCACCACGTTGAAGTGTTAATTCTGATTACGTGGAATGAGTTTGCAATAAAGCAGTTATCATACTTTCTTGCTCGGCACTTATCCACCGCAATTTCAAATTAAAAAACGGAAAAATAATTTTCTCATTTCTGTCTCTTCTTTTAACTTTTTACGAAAGAGTAAAAGAAAAAATAAAACAGAAGTAACATTTCAAACCGTTAAGATTTTCATGGAATGGTACTACATACTGTACGTACCGCAGTGCGTCTTCTAAAGCACCTGCGGATGAAATTTAACGTCAGCATTGACTCAGAGCAACGGGCGCCCTCGATCAACATTACCGGAAGAGAACGTCGCGGCGCGCTCATGCTACGTCACGGAGAGCAGGTCACTATTGCATAGCTGAGTGGCTGGCCGGTGGGACACAACCCAGTAGGCCCTAGACGGCGCGCCACATAACTTGGCGGGTGGACTGGCTCTTCTGCGCAGGTAGCTGTGTAGTGGTGGGGGAAGCTGCTGATGCAGTATAGCCGGACTGTGCGTCAGCTGCTGACTGCCGCTTAGCTTTAAAGTTACGGCCGCATACAAGCGCAAGGAAATGTCAAGCTGCGAGTCTTGAACACACACGGCTGTATAAAAAGTGTAATGCAGAAAAACAACGCTCGTTCACGAGTATTTATGAGCTCCTCTCTCTTGTACCTATCATGTTTACACGGCAGGGCATAATTTTCTGAGCGGCACAGAAATTCATTTCGTAGCGCAGTCCATTAACACGAAATATCTGTAAATTATATACACAGTTCTTCTTGGGAGATCAATCTATCCATTATTACTGAAAAAACGACAGATTACGAATTCAAAGTAAATTAATTGTGAACATAAAAAGTGATAAATTAGAAATTGACAAATTTTAATTTTTCCCTTAATTATATCTTGAAATCTGGATTTTTCGAAGCAGTTATTAAAATACTTTATCAATGACTTAAGTGACATATCACATGGAATGATAGAATAGTTGTATATGTTTGACATTGTACAAGACAAGGAGACTGTCTAAAAACGTCACGACACATGTTCAGTCTTCGTAGACTTTAAATGTTCAAATGTTTGTAGAACTTATGGGACTTAACTACGGGGTCATCAGTCCCTAAGCTTACAAACTACTTATGAACTAGCTAAGACTAAGGACGGCAGAAATATCCATGCCCGAGGGGGGATTCGAACCCCCGACCGTAGTGGCCGTGTAGACCGTGACTGAAGCGCCTCAGTCCCCTCTGCCACCGCGACCGGCCTTCATAGACTGATGCCCATCAAGCAAGTGCTTACTGATCAAAGCAACGTGTTTCACATTTCGTGATTTATTACTACACGGTGACCATGCTGTCTTGCAAGTTCATCTATCGCGTAAGTGCGGTATTTGGGCTTGTATGCATTTACAAGCATGAGCAATTTTGCCCTGGTTTGTGGCGCACTGTGAGGAATTCCATTAGATGACAGCCATGAAATAATTTCGTCCTTTCTGGTATTTGTAGTAAGAGCTCTGTTCACTTGCACATAGTGCACACTTGCATTGTCCATAACGATAACAGAATTCTCCGCCAGGTATGAAAGCAGTTGACTTGTAAACCACTGACTGAAGACTGCGGAAGTCATTTCAGAATGGTAGTCTTCTGAATGCTTCGTCTTTGATGACTTAAATATTAAATTACTTTCAGGTGTGAATCCTGTTTCTGCCAAAACAGTTGTCGCTCCGCACAGTACGAGACGAATTTGAGCGCGCGCAACGGCTGACTGACGGCTATTGGCCAGCAGGTCACGTGACGTGACACATCCGTGCTTCTGCGCATCCAGACCTCACCCGCCAAGTTACGTGGCGCGCGCTAGGCAGCGGCGGTGTGACGTCAGCCCAGGCCGCTCTGCCGTTTCACAAGGTAGGAGAGCTGACCCTGTGACGTCACGCGCTCTGGACTGCTGCCGCGGGGAAATAGAACGCAGCGTGGAAAGAGCAACAGTCTAGGAAATACGGGGAACAGATCTGATGTGAAGAATACAGTGAGGTGTAATATATCCTAATTTTAAAACATACTGTTTTAATTACTTAATACTCGGATTACAGACAATTGTACATCGTTTCTATATCGTGAGAACATTATAATATAGCACTGTTACAAAGCAAGTAGAATGGAACATAATATAATTTTCTCTACAATTCAGACCAAAGCTGTACAGTTTAAGTAATTCGACGTTTTCCGGCATTTTGCATTTCGTTTTCCTTTGGTTAATTTTTAAATGTTAGGATGCAATGTTTGAGATATTTTTAATCGAACACTGCATGTTAGGTTGTGATTTGGAAGGTGTTTCGGTATTGGGACTTTACTAATTTCATAATAGAAAATAACACACAATATCCGCGAAGCAAGGGAATACAACCTCGAAATTCAGTTTTGAGGAACATTCTTATAAAAATCTGCCAACCCTTCACAATGTTGCAAAGAGTTGACACACAATAGACAGTATTTCCACATTCTCAAACCTTGACTCAAACTGGTTACGAAGAGCTTCCAGAATTTGCACATATTCTTCAGAGAGAGTAAGATCAGCAGCTATGACTTTGTTGGCTATATTTAGAGCTCTTCTGTAGCTAAGACGGACAGGCACTTCGCTACTCTGACAGTCCACTTCATCACGTTCCTTTAATTCAGATATTACGGCATCTCGTTATTCTCCTCCACATTTCTCATACTCATTTTAGGGCAAAGATAATCATGACGATGTTAATTACATTTTTTATACTTCGTACACTTCTGTTACACAACAAACAATTTGCACCTTCACCGCATCGAGCAAAAACAAACAAATCCTTCACAGAAGGAGAAACTGATTGCTCCGTTTTGTTTGTAGTCGCGAAATTATTGTCGTGAAGAGCACTATTGCTGACTGGCCCTCCAGTTCCGCGTACACAGATCTCGCCTGACGTCACACGGATGGACTGGTTTGCTCTTGCTGCTCACACGTCACCCTGCCTGAAGTTTCCTTCCTCTGCTCTAGTGGCCAGCCAGTTAGCAACGCGACAGCGACCTGCTCTGCGTGACGTGGCATGAGCTCGCCGCGGTCTTTTCTTTCGCTGGTGTTGCCTCGATGAGCTGTCATCAAACGCGACTCTACATGCGACAGGTGGAACTACAGAATGGGGTAGTGCTCCGGTTACAGACGTTGAAAGAAAATTGCATACACTCACAACATGCAAAATGGTTTGTTGCTGATACTTGGCGAATGCTATCAAAATGCCATTGAAGCATATACCATAATATATCCTAGGAAAGCTCTGGTAACAATGACATTCATTTGTGCTGAACTACGACTTCAGGAAACAAGAAACTTTAAGAAGCACAGCACTAAAAGATGAATACCTGCAAGGAGTGAGGAGACAAGTGTTTGTTTTAGCGTAGGGAAGAGGATTAAAAGTTTCACCTGAACAGCATGTCACTGACCCAGTAGCTGCAAGGGAACTATTTCGATCAGAGAGTTTCTTTCTGTGAATGGGCTATAGTCATGTTCTCTGATGAGTACATGTTCTCAAATTATGCTGCAGTAAATGTAAAACTGAAACGGTCTCAGAAAAAGTCGTGTGAGTCCATGGCTTGTGACAAATTATTTTTGGCCAGGATATCTATGTAATTGTCTGACTGCCACTGCTTCTTGGCAGAATATCACAATAAGCACATAACGTCAGATGCTTTTGTTGATCTAAGCAGCATACGAAACAGTTTGGAGAAATGTACAGTTTTACAATTTCTTACAACTTCTTCCATGCAGACGGAAAACACTAATTGCCAACAAGTTAGCTGGTAACTACAGGGATATGTTCAAATGTTTGTGTAGTTTATGGGACTTAACTACGGGGTCATCAGTCCCTAAACTTACAAACTACTTATGAACTACTTACGAACTAGGACGGCACAAATATCCAGGCCCGAGGGGGGATTCGAACCCCCGACCGTAGTGGCCGTGCAGACCGTGACTGGAGCGCCTCAGTCCCCTCGGCCACCGCGGCCGGCACTACAGGGATAGTTACTAGCTCTCCAAAAGTATTGAGTAATGGCTTACAACAGGGTTCTGTCTTTTCTCCTCTCCTGTTTAGTTTGTATACTTCTGGTACTCTTGCAACACGATCCACAAAATTTGGTTATGCAGATGACTGGTCAATATCTACTCAACACAAAACTTTCGAAACAGAAGAATCCCTAATGTCTCATCTAGACGTCATAACGAAAGTGGCGTGTTTCTATCTGTTGAGGAGATTGGCAGATAGAATTCTTGGTGTCTATTTTGAGGGAGACAAACTACAACATAACAAGTATCCAAAATACCTTGGGATCTCCTTGAATAGAACACATTCCTTTAAGGAGCACTTGACACGAACATATGACAAACGCAAATCGTTGTATTTCGTCGTTTACCGAATCATGTATTTGGTTTTTATGGTGACAAAAACATGGATTTGACATAGGTTTTTCAATTATTATTTAAGTTTTGGTTTGGTGGCAGCATAGGAGGTAAAGACGAATTTCTCTACAACTCTTTTTTGCAGATGCATTATTTCCTTCAATGCATGTCTTCCACTATACCCATCTTGTCGAAACTCATCTTTAAGGTGTTGCAGCTCAGCTGAGAGGCTACTTTTGTCATAACTTGCATATACCCTAAGAACTGCAGCTGTTGGAAAAGTGGAACACACTACTGGATGTTGTTGTTGTTGTTGTTGTGGTCTTCATTCCGGAGACTGGTTTGATGTAGCTCTCCACAATACCCTATCCTGAGCAAGCCTCTTCATCTCCACATAAGAACGGCAACCTACATCTGTCTGAACCTGCTTACTGTATCCATCTCTTGGTCTTCCCCTGCGATTTTTTTCCCCACACACTTCCCTCCAACGCTAAATTCACAATTCCTTGATGTCTAAGAATGTGTCCTACCAATCTATCCCTTCTTTTAGTCAAGGTATGTCAGAAATTTCTTTTCTCCCCAATTCTGTTCAGTACCTCCTCATTAGTTACGCGATCCACCCACCTAATCCTCAGTATTCTTCTGTAGCACCATATTTCAAAAGCCTCAATCCTCTTCCTATCCGCACTGTTTATCGTCCATATCTCACTCCCATACAAGGCAACACTCCATACAAATGCCTTAAGAAAGGACTTCCTTAGGCTTAAATCAATATTCGATGTTAACAAATTTCTCTTTTTCAAGAACGCTTTTCTACCCATTGCCATTCTGCATTTTATATCCTCTGTACTGCGACCATCATTTGTTATTTTACTGCCCAAGTAACAAAATTCATCTACCTCCTTTATTGCTTCGTTTCCCAATCTAATTCCTTCAGCATCACCTGATTTTCTTACACTGTACTCCATCACCCTAGTTTTGCTCTTGTTAATGTTCATCTTATATGCACCTTTTAGCACACTGTCCATTCCGTTCAATTGCTCTTCCAGGTCCTTTGCTGTCTCTGACAGAATTACTATGTCGTCGGCAAAACGCAATGTTTTTAATTCTTCACCCTGAACTTTAATTCCTTCTCCAAGTTTCTCCTTGCTTTCCTTTATAGCTTGCTCAATGTACAAATTGAATAACAATCGAGAAAGACTACAAACCTGTCTTACTCCCTTTCCAACCACTGCATCCCTTTCATGCCCTTCAACTCTGACAACCGCTGTCTGGTTTTTGTACAAGTTGTAAATCACCTTACGCTCCCTATATTTTACTCCTGCTTGCTTCAGAACTTGAAAGAGTTTATTCCAATCGATATTGACAAAAGCCTTCTCCAAATCTACAAAAGCTAGAAATGTAGGTTTGCTTTTTCTTAATCTATCTTCTAGGATAAGTCGTAAAGTGAGTATTGCCTCCCGTGTTCCTACATTTCTCCTGAACCCAAACTGATCTTCCCCGAGGTCGGCTTCTACCAGCTTTTCCATCCTTCTGTATATAATTCGTGTTATTATTTTGCAACCATGACTTATTAAACTGATGGTTCTGTAGTTTTCACACCTGTCTGCACCTGCTTTCTTTGGAATGGGGATTATTACATTTTTCTTAAAGTCTGAGGGTACTTCGCCTGTCTCATACATCTTACACACCAGGTGAAACAGGTTTGTCATGGCTGGTTCTCCCAGAGACTTCAGTAGCTCAGAGGGAATATCATTTACTCCAGGGGCCTTGTTTCGACTTAGGTCTTTCAGGGCTCTGTCAAATTCTTCTCTCAGTACAGTATCTCCTATTCCATCTTCATCTACATCCTCTTCCCTTCCTACGTCTCGAAGTTCATTTCCATTGTAGAGCCCCTCTATATACTCTTTCCACCTTTCAGCTTTCCTTTCTTTGCTGAGAACTGCGTCCTTGATATTTATAGAGCTGTTTTTCTTATCTCCAAATGTTTCTTTTATTTTCCTGTAGGCTGTATCTATTTTCCTTCTATTTATACATTCTTCTACATCCTTGCATTTGCCTTCTAGCCACTCCTGCTTAGCCATTTTGCACTTCCTGTCAATCTCATTTCTTAGTCGTCTGTACTCAATTTTACCTGTTTCATTTACTGCATTTTTATATTTTCTCCTTTCATCGATTAAATTTAGTATTTCCTGTGATATCCAAGGATTTTTTTGTAGGTCTTTCCTTCCTACCTATTTTGTCCTCTGCTACCTTCACTATTTCATCTCTCAATTTTACCCATTCCTCCTCTACTGTTTTATTTTCCCCTGTTTCTGTCAATTGTTGCCTAAAGCTCCCTATGAAATTCTTAAGAACCTCAGGTTCCTTCAATTTATCCAGGTCCCATCTCCTTATTTTCCTACCTTTTTGTAGTTTCTTTAGTTTCAGCCTACAGTTCACAACCAACAAGTTATGGTCAGAGTCTATATCTGCCCCTGGGTATGTCTTACACTGTAAAACTTGGCTCCGAAATCTATGTCTTACCATTATAAAATCTATCTGGTATCTCCCGGTGTCTCCTGGTCTCTTCCACGTATACAACCTTCTTTTGTGATTCTTGAACCAGGTATTTGTTATAACTAAATTATGTTCTGTGCAAAATTATGATGTATGTAGACACATTCTTTTCTTTGTAGACGAAATGTCCTAGAGTACACGGTGCATTCTCCTACATACAATGGGAATAACAGAAGAGGACCTTAAATGTAGGATCTGTGATGACGGTGATGAAACTGCATCAATATCTAATCTTCGAATGCATTGCATTGGAGAGTAAAAGGACAGAACATTTGGGACAACCAGACCCGAAGTAATTATGTCTAATAAAGAACTGGTAAAGGGACTCCTTGCACTGTTCAAGGGCATTGGTTGGCTTTACAAGATATACAGGGAGCGATACCGCACAATAAACTTAGTTTCGGTGCGGGCAGTGGCGGGTTGGTCCAAGACTGTTTTGGCTTCCCTGAGAAAATCAATCAATCACCCAATCAATCAACAGTGTGCACTTCTTTTTCTTAAAAAGCCTGAAATGGAAAACCTGTTCTGTTAGAGTTTTATTACGCTCTGTATATTTTAATGGAATATATTCTGAGATACGAAACTAAAGGAGAGGCACTGAATTAAAATTTACAACCGGGGAGATTAACAGAGAGAGCGTAGAGGAGAAGATTCAGAGAGGAAGAAAGAGGAGAGGGGATTGATAAATGCGGAACAACGCCGGGTTTGAAGCATTTTTTTGTTTTTGTTTTTTTGTTTTTTTGTTTTTGTTTTTGTGGATAGCTTATGGGACTTAACTACGGGGTCATCAGTCCCTAAACTTACAAACTACTTATGAACTACTAAGAGTAAGGACAGCATAAATATCCATGCCCGAGGGGGGATTCGAACCCCCGACCGTAGTGGCCGTGCACACCGTGACTGGAGCGCCTCAGTCCCCTCGGCCACCGCGGCCGGCTGTCCAAGATTTGTCATGGTGAATTGTGTAGGTACGTGACAACAAACTTCTACCTCAACCAACAGTTTTTATACATTCATTTTTTCCTCACGAAGATTCGTTTCATAGATGCAGCCCCAGTCTCAGCAGTCACTCCTGCTATCAGCCAATATTTATGAAATTTTTCTCACTCGATCTCAGAACAAGAGGAACATCTTCGTGTAGATAAGTTGTCATGTAGCGCAAGTTCGTAGATAGTTATAATTTTTCATAGGTATGGGAGGGAGGAGAAGTGGATTGAGAAAGGCGGAGATGGGGAGAGATGATGACGAATTGGAAAAAGAGAGGGCACTGGAGGAGATGGACAACAATAGGAAGGAAAGTGGGCTAATGTAATAGAATGTAGTGCACTGGGTTTTCAGCTGTTATAGACATAAGGAAGTGACCATTTGTTTTTGTCAGATATTGATGAAATTTGGTCCATTTAATCGTCAAAATAAAAATATTACTGAATACCTAAGTTTTCATACGGTGTATGGCTGTGGGTAGCTTACAACATACGTGTACAACATTTGATCGATCACCAGAAAAGTTGGTTTATGCATGTTTTATGGGAAAGGTTTTTATACATTGCAATACAACGCATGGCAGGTGGTATCGTCAAATAAACTTGGTCAGCATTCTATCGATTGACATATACCCGTATTTTTTTTTACGGTTGGGGGGGGGGGGGGATTTGAACAGAGAGAGACGGAGGAAGAGTTGGGCACAGAGAGGGAAAGACAGGAAGCGAGGAGATGGGCAAGAGAAGGGGAGACGGAAATGAGAAGAGAGTGACAGAAAGCGGGAGAAGGTAATGACAGATGCGATGAACAGTTGTGAGGGTGAAGAGGAAATAAATGTTCAAATGTTTGTAGAGCGTATGGGACTTAACTATGTGGTTATCAGTCCCTAAACTTACAAACTACTTATGAATCAGCTACAACTAAGGACGGCACAAATATCCATGTCCGAGGGGGGATTCGAACCCCCGACCGTAGTGGTCGTGCAGACCGTGACTGAAGCGCTGCAGTCCCCTCGGCCACCGCGGCCGGCAGGTGAAGAGGAAGAGGAGATGTGATTGTGAATTACATCACGTTTGCATCAGAAGTGGACAACGAGGAAATGGACTGGGTATGTGTAGAGGTTGAAAGAAGAAGAATGATAGGAGGAGTAAACACATCTACATCTACATAAATACTCTGCAAATCACATTTAAGTGCATGGCCGAGTGTTCATCGAACCACTGTTATGATATTTCTCGTCAGTTACATTCTATAATAGCGCGAGCGAAAAAGGGTCTATTTATCTTATGATGATGATGATGTCTCCCTATGTAGGTGGGTGCTAACAAAATATGTTAGCATTTGGAAGAGAAAGTTTGTGAAAGAAATTTCGTAAATCATTCTCGACGCAACGAATAACGTCTTTCTTTTAATGATTTCCACCCCAACTCGTGTGTCGTTTCCGGGAAACTCTCTCCGCTATATTGAGATAATACAGAACGTACGGCCCTTCTTTCTCTAAACCGTCCGTCACTTCAACTTGGTGGGATGCCAAAATTCGCAGCAATACTTCAAAACAGGACGCACAAGTGTAGTGCAGTTTCTTTAGTAGAGCTGATGCTTCTTGTAAGTGTTCTCCCAATGAAACGTAGTCTTTGCTTGGTCTCCCCTGCGATATTTTTCTATGTGTTCTTTCCAACTGTTTGTTATACCCAGGTATTTATCTGAATACACGGCCTAAAGATTTGACTGATTTATCGCGTAAACGAAGTTTAATGGATTTGTTTAAGACTTATTAAAGACCAATTAAAATTTTTTGCACCATGCAGATATCTAAACCAGTTTGCAGCTGCTTTGAAGTGAGGGGGAGGAGGAAATGGGAGAGAGGTGGGGAAAAGAATAAATGGGCAGAGAAAGGAGGAAGAAGGAGAGAGGATTGAGAGGGAAGAGGAGATGTTGTTGTTGTTGTTTGGCTGTTTTAGGGGGACAAAACTACGGAGGTCATCAGTCCCCCAAAGAGGAGATGGATCAACAATAGTTTGGGAAAACCAGCAATGTTTTATCAGCTAGCTTTTACGTTTCTTCCTTAATTTGGTGGATGCAGCCTCAGTCCCAAGCGACCACTCGAATCACCTGTCAGGTCATCATGGTTCAGAACTGGCCATACCGCCATAGGCAAAAATGTCCAAATGTTTGTAAATCAATCGGACCAAACTGCGTGGACATCAGTCCGTAGCTGACAAACTACTTAAACTAAGGTAAACTAACATAAGGACAAACACACACACTCATGCCCCAGGGAGGATTTGAACCTCCGTTGGCGAGGAACCGCGCGCTCCGCAGCGAGGCGCCTTAGACCGCTCGGCTACTCCACCGCGGCCGCCACAGGCAAGGTGAAAATGCAGATTGCATTTGGCTACGACTATAGCTGGAAACACGGACGAAGGCGGTCGAGTTTAGGTTTGGTCTGCGCATTTACGTCACACCTTCTTCGTCAGACAATGAGCGTTCAGTTTTTTCTTAATGCTTTGCTGCGAGTGTAGTAGCTTTGACACAATTAAACTTGATTGTTGCGAGTTAATCAGTGTATTGTAGTCTACATGTTGCAAGTTGCCATTGCTGATGGTGTCAACATTTGACAAATTCCATCAAAGCAATCGAGCATCATAATTTGCGGGTTATTAGATTTCTTCAAGCGCAAAGCACTTATATAGGCGTCCTTCCACCGTTGCTTTAAACCGGCCAAGAAGCTGTTGTCTATACATGCGCGACCGGCCGTCGTTTGTGGGATTGTAGTGATTCCTCAAAAATAAGACATCGAAACGTAGTCGTGAGGAATAAATGATAAATAAATGAAAAATAGTAATAACAAAAAATGAAAACTCTGGCATTGGAACGTCGGCTTTCAAAACAAGAACTACTACAGACCTATTCGTAAAATTCTACTTGCACATAACGGCGAAGGCTACGTTTCAAAGCAACGTGTGATGGAATAACGCATATTGCGCGAAAAGTCTTAACACAGGCTAACAAATACAGTCACGACACTCCCATTGACACTCTGCGACAGCAGCGCTCCAAACAGACGGCAAGCTACATTTTATTGGATTAATGTGAATACTTTCAAATCAAATGTTTATACAGATTATGGGACTTAACTACGGGGTCATCAGTCCCTAAACTTACGAACTACTTATGAACTAGCTAATACTATGGACGGCACAAATATCCATGCCCGAGGGGGGATTCGAACCCCCGAGCGTAGTGGCCGTGCACACCGTGACTGGCGCGGCGCATACCCCTTGGCCACCGCGGGCAGCTGAATAGTTTCGATTTTTTTGCTTGGTACCTACTTTTTACGAAAGAGAACGTATGTACTGCCATAAAAATCGATATTAACTAAAAGTAACTCGACATTTGCTTTTCTTAGATTTTCTAAGGATTGTATGAAACAGTACAGTACTTGCGATTTCCTTTAACCTGCAGGTATTAACTAAATAATTTGTATATTAACATTAAATAATAAAAACAGGCTATCAAACACTTGTCCTTTGGTAGAAAGATGTCCCTTTTCTACTCAGGACCGTTGTTTCTACACAACTATTTCAGAAAATCGATGAGGTTTGCACGTAGGAAACGTTTGCACGTACCAAATCAATCACCACAGCTACAGCTAAAGGAAAACCTATCAGACCTGGCAATAAAACTGTAAAAGCAACCAGCTTCCCAACAAAAACCACAACAATTCCACAATTGTTGCTACAGCTGAACCACAAACAGAAAAAAAATCCTCAAGGTATTGTCTTGTTAAGAATATGCGCGTGTAAGAAAGACGAGTGAAACCTAAAAATATGCGAATCCTTAGAGTCTATACTGTATTGATTTCCATGAAAAAACTGCCTGTCATAGTGATAAAAGACCCTAACAGCAATTCATGTTACTCTTATCTTTATATTGTACTTACTTTCAGCGGAGTAAGCTGCAAATATGCACATATTCGGAAATATTTGTTAATGAATAAGTTGTTCTTTATACCACAGAATCAGTGAAATGCGGCTGTGTTTGCGTTAATTTCCAGATTATTTATTTCTCTTGATAGTTTAGTAATGCTTGTAAAGGAAAAATTATAGTAACTATTTCGTTAATTACAAAGAAAAATAATTATAAACATACATTACTCCAGTTACCTGGAATGTCATACTAGTGGAAAGCGATCTGTTTCAATGGTAATTAATATACACCTTATTTAGGCTGTTATGCCAAGATAGCTAATAAATTTATTTTCATTGACCGGTTTCAATTATTTAAATCATCATGTTTAGAATGATTTAGTTTTCGAGATATAAAATGAATAACGAAGGTCTGTGACATATTTAGGTCAGAAATAGCACATTCTCTCATTTAATCAATTATGACGAACCAGTTTGGTGACGTTTTTCAACACACTGACCATCCTTCGTTATTCATATTATCTCTGGACAACATATTTTTTATTTGACATTTCTCCTAAGTGAAGACCTAAACCATTCTGAAAATGATGATTTAAATCTTTGAAACCGTTCAATAAAAATAAATTTATTAGCTATCTTGATATAATAGCCTAAAGACGGTGTATTTTAGTAAACATTACTTTGTTGCGGCTTTCCCACGACTAGGAGCGCTAGTGTTATTGCAACTTATAGCATAATAAGTAATCCACTACGAAATATTAAGAACCCGATAACATCAAACTCAATTGAAACGTTCCATACCAGTAACTTCAAATACCAGATATTTAATTCATCTAAACAGATCATCTTGCATATTTTGTGATCTGGTCCGTTATGTAAAAGATTTTGAAGCCTATTAGTTCACTAAGTCACTTGATATGGATTGATACCTATTTCATCACTCATTTGAAATAATTTGGTCATGTTTTAGAGTATTTGAACTTTGTAATTTTTAGAAAGCACCGCAGAATCCAAAAGAGATGTTTTTATGAATGATCAAGACACGTCTTTTAAGTTGTCATTTTCACTTCTTTGTTTGTTTGTAAATATAATGTCATTGTCGTTCTGTTTAAATTGTTCATGTTAATTTCATGTTGAAACTAAATTTTTGCATATATTTCTTAGTAAGTAAACGATAGATAACATTTACGATTTTAATGTCTCTGTAAAACTAGATTGCACTTAGCCTCTTTGTCAGTTGATGTCTGGACGAGGTACTAGGAGCATGTATCGTTTGAAAAGTGTCCAAAGAACTTGAGGTCACACAGACTATGTACTTGAGAGTGTAAGAGACAAGATAGAGGAATGTTAGTGTCTTTTGTTTTATGAGTTTAATTTTAAAACGTAAATAAAGTCATAATTTGTGGCTACTTGTGCTGCTTAAAATCTGGACCTCTGCCTCTGTGGGAATCATGTTGAAAGACAACGAGACCAACTGAACTTAGAATTCTGCATCGATACTACAGAAATATTGTGTAACTCAAATCACTCCACTCCATATTTTGTGGCGCTGGCGCAGCAACCGTAATATATATTTTGGTAAAAAAAAAAAAAAAAAAAAAAAAAAAAAAAAAAAAAAAAAAAAGAGAGAGAGAGAGAGAGAGAGAGAGAGAGAGAGAGAGAGAAAACAGTCTTGGTTGCATAAAATTCATGTTTCATTTATTGATATATGATGCGCTTCGCCTCCCCTTTCCATCATCAGACGTTGAGCCGTTGAAAGGGAAAATTTACAATTTTTTTTTAAGACAGATCTAAAATAATGTTAGGTCGCATGGGAGTAGCCGAGCGGTCTGGAGCGTCACGTTTCGAATCGCGAGGCCTCCCGCGTCGGAAGTTCGAATCCTCAAATATCAAATGTTCAAATGTTTGTAAATTCTATGGGACTTAACTGCGGGGTTATCAGTCCCTAAACTTACAGTCTACTTATCAACTACCTTATACTAAAGACGGCACAAATATCCATGCCCGAGGGGGGATTCGAACCCCCGACCGCAGTGGCCGTGCAGACCGTGACTGAAGCGCCTCAGTCCCCTCGGCCACCGCGGCCGGCAGTTCGAATCCTCCCTCGTGTGTTGTCCTTAGGTTAGCTTAACTTGGTTTAAGTAGTTTTTAAGCTACGGACTAATAACCACGCAGTTGAGTCCGTTAGATTTACAAACATTTGATTTTTGAAAAATATGTTAAATCTTTCCTAAGTAAGAAATAGGGAAGGTGCAGACTAAAAAAACTTTAGGCCACATGTTCACATTCACGTTTTGACGTGGGGCAGAATGAAGATTTAAAAAAAAAAAAAAAAAAAAAAAAAAAAAAAAAAAAAAAAAAAAAAAAAAAAAAAAAAAAACGTTAAATATCATAGTTTAACAAATAAAATTACTTATCTCTGAGGTTGCAGAGCGTCAAATTATTAAATGCAATAAAAATGGAACCTTTACAACAGGCGAAACTGTTGTTCAAGAATAAGGGGCAACGAAGTCAATGGTAAAACCTAATTTACCCGTGCGAAGCTCTGTTTACTCGGTAAGAGCCGCTTTCTGCACAATCGCGGATTGCTTATGCGCTGGCGTCTTGCTGGAGCAGCTCTTACGTGAGTAAACAAAGCGTCGCGCGGATGGATTGGGCTTTACCATTGACTTCGTTGCAGTTTTTTTAGTCTGCACCTTCCCTAATGTTCTTTGCTTAGGAAAGATTTAAACTAATTTTAGTCCGTTGTTTTTTTAACTAGGTTTGTAAATTTCTTCCCTTTTAACGTCTGATGTCTGATATCCAGAAGAGGCGAAACGCGTCATGTATAAATAAATGAAACATAAATTTTTGCAACGAAGACTTTTTTTTTAAAAAGTATTTTTTATTTTTTAATTTTTTTTATTTTTATCTATTTTTTTTTTACCGAAATATTGCGTATTCCGCTACCGTATGTACTCAGTATGCCATCTTTGTCGTGTTATGAGACACACGAGTACAGAGTTCGTCGAGTTTAAATGTTATGGGCAGCAGGGATACTACAAACTGTCAGGTGGTAACAGCTTTCACAGCATTAAGTGTCGCGACTGCATATGTTAGACCGTGGTCTTGGCAGCCTGGCGATAAAATAGCGTAGCTGGTGGCAACAAGTGGTTGGAGGGGTCTAAGGAAGGATGTGGATCGGCAGAGGCGGGCTGGTTTCCAGCCGGCTGCCAGACAAAGACGGGGGTTGAAAGACGCCGCGTGCCGTAATTACGGGGACCGCGCGCAGGGGGGTGGCTGGGGGGTGGCGGGGGCGGCAGGGGTGGGGGAGCCGAAAGTGCGGCTTAAAAACGCCGCAGTCATCCATAATGGCGAGGGCCGGCCATTAGCGGGGCCCGCCGCGTTTATCTGCCGCGACACGCTACATGCCTAACAAGAAATATTGCAGGCGCCCACTCTCTATTTCATAAAATGTAGATAATATTTTTTCTATATGTGTACACGCCCGGCCGGCCTTGCGCCGAGTACGTGTGTATGTGTGTGTATTTTTTCGGGCGAAGGTAAAAAAAAAAATATAACGCATTTAATTACTATAATGGACGTACCTTAACGCAAAAATGTGATTTTATGCTGCCGCCATCCATTCTACTTAACGATATATCAAAAACACATAAAAGTGGAGTCGGTTGGTTATGGCTACCGGGGATGGGTAGCGATGCGAACTATCGCTAACACAAGACTAATATTTACCGTCAGTTTTACAACGCGATATATTATCCCGCTCTCGATGCGGCCGCGCGAAAGAGGGACTGGAGCGGACACCGGCGCGGCGGGTGGGCGGAGAGGGAGGGGGGAGGGGAGGAGTGGGAGGGGAGGGGCGGAGAGATACGTGAACGGTCGCGATAGGGGCGGCGGTGGGGGGAGGGGCGGAGGGGGAGGAGTGTTGAGGGAGGGGCGGGATGGGGGCAGAGCCTGCCACTGTGCGCGCCCGCGCGGACCTCAGCTGTGGGCGGGACCGCGAGAGAATAAAACGCCGCGGGAAGCGACTTGACGCCCGCCGGTGGATCGCGGGCAGTCTGCCCGTGCGGCGCCGCACGCGCTGTAGGCGACGCCGCCTGCGTCTGATGACGTAGACCGCCCACTTGCTGACGCCTTGAAGCGCTGCAACCCGCGAAACAATTCGACTTGCTTTGCCCCTCTGTCCTAGCGGTGGGCAGTTATCGATGTAAAAAGCGGTATCCTGTTATAACCTATTTTTTCGTATCCAGTTTAACATTACGGTAAAAATCGCTAAATATGTAGAAATAAGAAGCTAGAAAATTCAAAGACTTCGGTCTCAGGAAATACATGAAACAAAACAACTTTTTTGGCCTTCAGAGTAATCACTATTGGTTACAATACACTTCTGACATCTGTTGTACAGCTGTTGAAAGGTGTCAGCAAACGCTTCATGTCCGCAAACGTAGTGGTTGCCGCCTACGTCTGATGACGTAGACCGCCCCACTTGCTGACGCCTTGAAGCGCTGAACCCGCGAAACAATTTGCCATCAGACAGGCTTGCCGCTTTGCGGCAGGAGTGGCGGTTATCGAAGAAATAACAGGTTTCCTGTTATAACGTAATTTTTTCGTATCCAGTTTAACATTACCGTAAAAACCGCTAAAGATGTAGAAATAAAAAGCCAGAAAATGTAAAGACTTCTTCAGACTTTTGCATTGCACAAGGTTCGTCCGTAAACTTCGGTCTCAGAAAATATAGGAAACAATGGTTATAAACAAAACACCTTTGATGGCATTCAGAGTAATCGCTATTGGTTACAATACACTTCTGACATCTGATTTACAGCTGTTGTAAGGTGTCAGCAAATGCTTCTTGTCCGCAAACGCAGTGGTCGCCGCCTGCGTCTAATGACGTAGACCGTCCCACTTGCTGACGCCTTGAAGCGCTGAACCCGCGAAACAATTTGCCATCAGACAGGCTTGCCGCTTTGCGGCAGGAGTGGCGGTTATCGAAGAAATAACAGGTTTCCTGTTATAACGTAATTTTTTCGTATCCAGTTTAACATTACCGTAAAAACCGCTAAAGATGTAGAAATAAAAAGCCAGAAAATGTAAAGACTTCTTCAGACTTTTGCATTGCACAAGGTTCGTCCGTAAACTTCGGTCTCAGAAAATATAGGAAACAATGGTTATAAACAAAACACCTTTGATGGCATTCAGAGTAATCGCTATTGGTTACAATACACTTCTGACATCTGATTTACAGCTGTTGTAAGGTGTCAGCAAATGCTTCTTGTCCGCAAACGCAGTGGTCGCCGCCTGCGTCTAATGACGTAGACCGTCCCACTTGCTGACGCCTTGAAGCGCTGCAACCCGCGAAACAATTCGTCGTAACACTTGCATTGCCTCTCTGCGCTAGCAGTGGCGGTTCTCGACGAAATAACCGGTTTCCTATTATAACCTATTTTTTAGTATCCAGTTTAACATTACGGTAAAAACCGCTAAATATGTAAAAATAAAAAGCCAAAAAATTTAAAGACTTCCTCAGACTGTTGCATTGCACAAGGTTCGTCCGAAAACTTCAGTCTCAGGAAATATATGAAACAATGTTTACAAACAAAACACCTTTGCTGGCCTTCAGAGTAATCGCTATTGGTTACAATACCCTTCTGACATCTGTTGTACAGCTGTTGGAAGGTGTCAGCAAATGCTTCTTGTCCGCAAACGCAGTGGTCGCCGCCTGCTTCTGATGACGTAGACCGCCCCACTTGCTGATGCACTGAAGCGCTGCAACCCGCGAAACAATTCGTCGTCAGACTTGCTTTACCCCTCTGCGCTAGGGGTGGCGGTTATCGATGAAATAACTCTTTATTCAGACTCAATTGCCAATTTTTACACCATAGTGATATCTTATTCAGATCGTTCTTCAGTTGGTTTCGATCTTCAGATGATTTTACTAGACAGTAAATGACGGCGTCATCTGCAATCAACCTAAGAGAGCTACTTAGATTTTCTCCCAAATCGTTTATGTAAATAAGGAACAACAGAGGACCAATAACACTACCACGTGGAACGCCCGATATCACCTCTGTTTTAGGTCTCCTAACGTTTCTTTTATAAATCAGTCAAATGATTCTACCCATTTTCTGAAAATAGCATAAGAAAGCACGACCCGGACATTCTTTTTGTTTTTACATAGCAGTTTGAAACACGTCCACTGATTGTGTGGTCGTGTTCCATTTTGATTTATTCTTTAACCTAACGTGTTTCTGCACCATTACTGTTATCTATCTGTGTGCTAATTATTTTATTATTTTTATCAGTGATCAATGCCCCATGTTTAGGTGCGTTTCCCCCTTAATTATATATGTTTTCACCCGTGTGATTGAACTAGTATGTTCATGTGCATGTGGAAGGTTGCTTTTAATATTGGCTGACTGCCGCGCAAAGGCTTACAGTCGCCACCTCCCGCTATAGGCCTCGTTTTGCTGTAGTTAAGAATGCATGGCTTCGTTTGTCGTCTGCGATGGCGTCTGCTGGCTGGCCAGAGACAAGCTTACTTGGCAGGATGGCGAGGTGGCCGTGTTCTTAGTGTCGTACTAACCTAATCTTGGATAGGTGACAGGAGAGCTCTCTGGGAGCGGTTGTAGAGGGAATTGTCTTGACCAGGTACCAGATACTATGAACGCACTCTGAGTTGCTTTTAACTCACTGTACATCCAGTGTATGACGGGGGAAGGTTTTTCCGTGGTCTTAGAGCTACACCCTTCACTCTTGCTTCAGCCTTGGCAGTAAGTACTTCGTTGGATCATGCTGAGGGGAAGGCATGCTCTCTTTGTGATTAGGCAGTCTTGGTATTTCAGTGATAATTTTCTTGAGTAATTCTTTCGCTATGCGAGGCAAAGTATTTCTTAATTTACGGATCTCGAATAAATACATTGTAAATTTATTATTTGCATTTTCATTCCAGTGATGATTGTGTCCAGTTTTGCTGAAGTTAGAATACACGTGTTTGGCCTTCAGCCTTTGTGTAAATTTTGTGTGTTTGACTTTCCTTGCTGTTTTTATGTTGCATCTGTGTCCATGACTATGCTAAATATTTCTTAGATTTTCTTTTTGATTCCGTCTTTCTTATGACCGATTGTGCCATGTGCTTTTGTGACAGTCGTTACTTCAGCCTTCGGCTCTGGTTTTATTAATACTAACTTTCTTCTATACGAATTCTCACGTCTGCTCTATTTGCTTATTCTGAATTAATTTCCTTTGTAAATTCTATATAATTCATCATGGTCACACACAATGTGGTACTTAAGAATAGTATGCCGCTGCCTTCCCACATATGAGCTCGTTTAGTGCACAGTAGAATTAAAAATTTGTAACTAAGACACCTGCTATCTCGTCAAGACAACACCGGCACTTCGTTTCGCCACTGCTTTGATTTGTTTCCTGCAGAGTAATGTACTGCTAGCATTATGCTCATATCTGTGAATGAATGAAGGGGCTTTCAGCTACTCATTGGGTATTTGCAAATTTCTTCCCACATTACCTCCATATTAAAAAATGGATTAAACAATTTCATTATGGGCAGTAATTTTATGATTTAATTCACATTTGTACAAGGTGTGTGCTTAATTTGGCCTCCCTCATTTATTTGCTTGTTCATTTTTCTCAATAGATTATGATTTTAAAGTATCAAACCTCTGCTTTATGATTTGATACTCCCCATCCCATGTTTAATTATCTATTCATTTTTTTTAAATTTATTTTGTGTTTCTTAAAATGTTGGCTGCACTCTTAAGGAGTGAGCAGTTAGATAAATTCCCATTGCACGTGTACTGTGGCCACTCCCGCCCCCCCCCCCCCCAGCATAATAGTGGATTATTTAAAAACAAACAAACATTTAGAACGACTTGTACAGAAAACATCATTTATACCGGTGTTTTAACCGGATTATTGCTAATTGCCAATAAGAAAAAAAAAGGTTAAAACCCACACCAATAGATACTTAAAATACTTGTATCTCTTTTAACCTGCGCCCCAACAGAAACAGACATCCTCAGTTCGGTAACGTCGTACATCGCCAATGTTCACTGAATGAGGCTATAAAATTAACGACACCTTCAAAAAAATCTACAAACAATTGATAGGAGGCAGCCTTTTCCCACGCTTTACTTCTCACATTTTTATCCAAACTACAAAGTACCTTTGCACATAAACCTTATTTCTCTGATTAAATTCCATTTTGACGGTTTCATCTGCAATGAATGAAGCGCATTTACGCGGAGATGAGTTGTCAGAAGAGCGATGGTATTGTGGTATGTAACACTTAGATAGTCTTTATTTCAACATTCGATTGCAATTTAGATGTTACTGTTACCACAGCAAAAGACAGAAATTCCCGTGGCAGTGGGAAGAACAAGCCTGGCTCTCTGCACAGGCTGGCGTGTCCTCAAGCCATAAACATTGCCTGAAGCTGGGTAGCATGTTCGCGTTGCTGGTTTGTACCGTTTGCCAGGTGGCTTGTTCACGAACACCTGTTTGGTTCACACACTGCTAGATGGCGCGTGGCACGGTGGTTGTGAAACAGAAATTTTGTGTTCCCAAAAAGACCTACAGTAGGCCCTGCTATTCGCAAGCTCTCCAAAATTCTTTTCTCTCGTCAGAGCACAACCGACTTACGTTTTTCCGGGAACTACGAAACGGCCACGCCAGAGTGTCTATTTGTTCTTTCCCATAATCCAGTTTTCCACAATCAATTTTTAAGTATGAAAATCAGGAAAGATTGTATCATTCACAGAGGTATCTCCTTAATTAGCGTTGTGGGGAAAGTATTCTTAGGCATTGTTGAAAGGGGAGTGAGATTATTAATTGAAGCGAAGCTGACTGAAAATCAGTGTGCGTTTAGGCCTCTTAGACGCTGTCAGTACTAGATATTTAGCTAACGGCAGATAATGGAAAAGTGCTGTGAGTGGAACAGGAAATTGGATCTATGTGTCATAGATCTAGAAAAGGCTTATTACCGTGTACCTAGGAGGAATAGGAGGAGAACCTCTGCGGGCAATTAGAGGTTCAAATCTTCAAATGTTTGTAATCCTATGGAACCAAACTACGTTGGTCATCAGTCCCTAGTCTTACAAACTATTTAAACTAAGTTACACCAATCTAAGGACAACACACACATCCATGCCCAAGGGAGGATTCGAAACTCCGACGCGGGAGGCCGCTCTATCCGTAACGTGGCGCTCAAGACCGCTCGGATACTCCCGCGCGGCCAATTAAAGGTCTTTACGCAGATTGTCGGGCGGCATTTGTGAAGAATATATTTGCCGATCGCTTGTTGAATATTTTATTTTGTTTTAAACTTGCTGAAAACCTGTGTCTACCGGGTACATATTTATTACAGACTTAAGTTGGTCCATCTCTCCTTCCCTTTTGTCTTTCTGTCCACCTTCTCTCTCGCTCTCTGTGTTCATCTCCCCTCTGTCTGTTCCTTTCTCGCTATTCCCTCTCTGCCCATTGTAACCTTTCCCTTTCTCTGCTAATCACCTGCTCTTCTCTGTCCAACTCTTCCTCCACTTCCTCAGCCCATCTGTTTAAAATTATACAACTCTGTTAACTTTCGCTATGATGAGTGAAGTGGTTTCTTAGTTCATTGCACGGCACCCTCCGTCATGCACCGTAAGTTTACGTTCCCCTATTTTGAACGTTAAGTATACAAAATTTCATCAAGATCTCAATAAACGCCGTAGATATTGTCGAAGTTCATAGGTAAGTACTCTGTCCTACACACGACACACAATTTTACATAGATGGCGTCTTTCCTCTTGTTTTGAAGATTAAGAGTGAAAAGTTTAATCGCAATCAGATTAACGGCACAGCAGCACATAAAATACGAACGAACATGAGGGGCCGGCCGCGGTGGCCGAGGTGACTGAGGCGCTCCAGTCACGGTCAGCACGGCCACTACGGTCAGGGGTTCGAATCCCCCCTCGGGCATGGATATTTGTGCCGTCCTAGTTCGTAAGTAGTTCATAAGTAGTTGGTAAGTTTAGGGACTGTTGACCCCGTATTTAAGTCCCATAAAAATAAAAAATAAAAATAAATAAATAAAAAGAACATGAGGGGGTAGTTTCCCATGCGTCTTACTGTCTATGACGCTTTATCTCACAAATTATAATTACTCTAAAGAAATAGACTATTTTATACATCCCAGCTGAAATACATTGTTAAGCAATTCTAGAAAGTAAGCCAGGATTCCTTTCCATGAATTATCGTAATCCGCCTTAGCTGTCTTATATGCCTTTATTAGGTTACCTTTGATGCCTTTGACGGTTTCGCACCATCAAAGGTGCATCATCAGGTATCTGCATTAATAAAAACAACTTGTTATACGTCGGATTTATAACTACTAATATTTACAAAATTAGAAAAAAACCTGATAAACACCAACCTTAATGTACATGAGGTGGAATTGTTTATAGCGACGTCCCAATATTCATTTTGGGTGCCTGGTTTCATGGGGGCTTACCTCAAAGTTGTTAGCTGGATTTATATTGGGCACCATTAAGTAAACGTCTATGTGGTTGTAGTCAACAGTTGGTTAAACCTAGTGAGTGAATAAATCATCGTGAGCTAAAACTTTGAGGGCGTAACCAGTAAAAAAAAAAAAAAAGCGCATCAACAGGAGTGCTACTTACCAAGTTTACTGCTTAACCGTCTGAATTACCTTATATAATTGCCTAACAAAGAAATAATTTTGTAATTAAAATCATTGGAATAAAGGATACTATTTGCAAAATACGTTACGAATGTATTAAGTAACACAGAAGTAAAAAATTTAAATGTCATTCATAAAGCGGATTTTTTTCACACATCTCATTGTTTATGACGTATCTCCTGAACTATATGTCGTACAGTGACATAATTATAGCTCTAACCTTCACGAAAGTACAGACAAAATGTTCACGAATCGAATGTTCGGTCTGGCCGTGCATAAAATCCGAAGGAAAAGACAAACAAACAAACATTAATTTTTATATATTAGATGACCGGTTTCGACCGTCTTGTCACTTTCAGATCTGGAACGCTATTTTTTTTTTTTTTTTTTTTTTTTTTTTTTCAAAATAGCACCTCATGTGACATAGTGCTTCATGTCTGAGTTATACAACTCACATAGCCATTTTAAATGTATTTTGTTAAGCACATATAAACTAGATGTGTCAAATTTAACATTACTTGCCACAGCATGTAAAGAGGAAAAGAAGATAACAATTTTTTTTTCACTTGTTCGCCCTGTTCAGTTATCTTCGGTTGAGCTCGTTTCGGGTGGGATGGACTCTGGTCGACCGTCTGGTGAATCAGTAGAGTTTGATTCGATGACAGCCGGAAATTGAAAATTTTCCGCACCCGCGAAAGGTCTCTTCCGGATGCAGAGATGGTGGCGGTACCGCGTGCGACAGCTGCCGGCAGGTCGATGGTATCAGGCCACGTTGTTTTCGGTAATAATGCACTCGCAATGCTGCCAGCGACTACCGCATCCCGAGAGGAAGGAGATAGCCCATTGCATTCTTCAGTTTAGATCTCGCAATATCACGTTGATACGGAGTTGAGCAATAAAGTTTCGACAGATATGTAAGCAGCATTGTAGAATGTGTTTACACATAAAGATTTTTTATGGTTGCTATATGTTAGCGACGCAGGTGCATTTATTAATCCTCTTCTTTGTGATTGTTTTAGTTCTGATGATTGCGGTAAGATAGGTCGAAACCGATCAAATCAAGTAAAGGTCTGAATAAGCGATCTTGGCATTAACATAAATTTTACAATGAGGCGGTATAACTTTTCTTTCCTTACTATGAGGGGTATGTGAAAACATTCGTGGTCCTCATGAGTCGTTTCATAGTTGATAGTATTCGCGTAGGTCAGTTGATTGATTTCAAGGAACCTAGTAGTTTCATAGGGGTAATAAGTCACCTTGTCTGATTTTCCAAACTAATGGCCCACAAGGTACCTGAACGGAGCGTTGTTTCCTCTCCTTAAACACCGACTTCTGGGATAATCTCGCCAAGGAGATTTCCATACTTTTTCCGAGAGAAACCGGTTTTGGGTGGTCAGTCTCAAGCCCTCCACTTCCACAAGGTTAATATTACATCTGTAAATCAATTCTGTCAGAATACAAGTACATTCATTCTGTACTCTGTCCTTACATTAATTCTTTATTTAATTGTTATCTCTATAACTGAATGTGTTTCACCATTTTTCAGTTCGAGTGCTCCCCATCCCACCCCTCTATTTTTGTGTATTTGTTTATGTAGTTATAATTGTGCCGCAGGTTTCTAATATTTATTCTATATTTCTTAGGTTTTGTGTCACCTTATGTTTTGAACAACCCTTCAAACTCTACATTCTTGTTTAACTTAATTTTATTCGCTGTAGTCATTATTGTCATGAAATTGTTATGTTTGCATTGTTTCTCGATGTATAGTATCAATGTTTCATTTTGCAGTACTATTAATTCACAAATTTTATTTAAATATTTATTTAGATTGTAATTGCTCCATCAAAGAAGATCATTTATTTCTCTGCATGTTCATCTCTTCTGGTTTGTTGAGAACGCAAGTACTTTGACTAAAATTCAGTAAATGTCTGGTGATGTCCTAAGAAGCCGAAAATCGATTAATATAATAAACAAACCTGTAGAACAAACACAAAATTGTGTATTTTATTTTCATAGTGTATTTGTTCTACCAAGAACCAACGGAAGAGTCAGTTAAAATAATCTACTTACTGTTCGGGGTCGTCACTTCGTCTTCAGTAAAAGCACAGACGATGTGGTGCATTACTGGTCTGAAGTAACAGACACACAATTTAATGAACTGGATTTTGAAAACTAAATTGTGCTACTTAGTGCATAATAGTTCAGATATCTTGGCTCAGACCTATATGTTCATCTATTCATTGTTCGGGGTCATCTCTTAGGCTTCAGAAAAAGCACAGACGATGTGGTGCATTACTCTCGGACACCTGTAGAAGATATTAATCAAGTGAAAACTACATCAGGTTGTTTAATACGAAAATTCAAAGAGACGTAAATAACTGTAAGACGAATAAGGTGACATTCAGTGTCTGTACACATTTGCAACAGTGTATAGTGTTACTTTTTTTCTTCTTCTTCTTCTTCGTTTGCTCGATTCATGTTACCTGCATCTTCTGTATTTAAATTTTCACAATAATTGTAAGAAAGAAACAAATACTTTGTGGAGATTAATTGATTCGCAAATGTCAGCGAAGACAGTTATGTATTAATAAGTTTCAAGGTGTAAACTTTTTTTTCTGGAACGAAGGTGACAGAATGACTCCTGTGAGTTGTTAGATCTCTTCCATCGACAGTCTATTAATCTCGGTTATATAACAGATCAAATACCATCTAATCTTAGATTTTACAGAAGCATTTATTATCAGACTGACTCATAACGTCCATTTATAAATATCTACGTTCGTTATGTGTTCGTGTGTAAGAATATTTTTCTTGACTTTACAATGTTCATACGTACTCCGGGCTGTATTCAGTTACACAAGATCTTCGATTTACATCGTACCTCGCTGCTGATACTTACCATGCAGCAATCGTGCTGGTAAAGCTGGCCAGGTAACTGCGGAAGTCGAGCAAACAGTTGCTATTATGCACGAGTCTCGCGACACGGTAACACGTCGGGCTCATTAAGGTGTTTAACGGCTGGCTCGTGACCGTCGCTTGTTGTTTAAGCATCTGGAAGCGGCAAAGAACTAACCGGTTACCAAGCAACGCACGTACCTCGAGTATGTCATCTGCCCACGGATTCTTTGGCAGTATTCATGTACGTATCTGTAACACCGTTATGAGTTCAGAAGGGGCAATAGGGAGCGCAAGTCGACTTGTCATCCTTAGACATTTGCGGAATAGGATGTGGTAAGAAGAGCTTGTAGGCAATGCACTGTACTCACGGCCGTTGTCGACCTAGTGAACTGGAGCTGCTACTTCTCATTCACCGAGCGATGTGGCGCAGTGGTAAGACACTGGACTCGCATTCGGGATTATGGTAGTTCAAATCCACCTCCGGCCACCCAGATTTAGGTTTTCCGCGATTTCCCTAAATCACTTCAAGTAAATACCAGAATGGTTTCTTTCAAAGGGCACGTCCGATTTCCCCCCCCCCCTCCCCCCGCCTTCCCCACATCCTTCCCCGAAAATCCGAGCGTAAGCTCCGTCTCTAATGACTACGCTGACGACGGGACGTTAAAACGTTAAACCCTAAGCCTCCTTCCTTTCTATCGCTTTTCATTTGCCATCAGAGGCTCGGTGTAGTCTAATCAAATGCCGGATAGCTAACCAGGTTTACAGCAAGTCAGTGAGAAAGTTCGACGACTACAGCGGATTTTAAGAGACATTGGAATATATATACCTCAGAATGATAGTATACAGATGAATCATGATTATCCTAAAACATAGACAAGTTAATAAATTTTAGAAAAATTTCAATACCGGGGCATGGCGTACGAAGCAATGATTGTGAGAAATAGGTTCGGTTTGTGTGAGCGATGACTCATCCCAAACAATTTCCGAGACCTCCTTGTTAGTCTACATCTATCTATATCCTATACTCATAACAGTATTTATTCCATTCAAATTATCCTGTAGTTCTCCTTCACTTCCACTAAGGATAGCAATGTCACAACCTCTTTAATCATTGATATTATTTGATCCTGAAATTTGATACCACTCGCCAAGGTACCTTCATTTCCGTCTTTCCTTCTTACGACATTTTTAGTCGCAATACTTGGCTCTTGATCTAGAATTCTTGTAATTAGATCTTGTATACATCATACATTGGCCGTCTATCCCTGTAGCTTACTCCTATTTTTATTAGATTTTCGATCATCTTGCACCATTTTAGATGGATTAACGCTTTTTCTAGTTCAAAAAATCCTATGGACGTATCATGATTTTTCTTTTGTCTTGCTTCCATTATAAGACGGAATATCAAGACTGGATTTGTGGTATCTTTATCTTCCAAAAATGTTCAAATGTTTGTAAATCTGGCGGATCAACTGTTAGGTCATTAGTCGGTAGCTTACAAACTACTTAACATAATGTAAACTAACCTAAGGACAACACAAACACCCAAGCCCGAGGGGGGACTCGAACCCCCGACAGCGAACGGCCGCGCGCACCGCAGCACGGCACCCAGTGGGCACGGCTAATCCGCCGCGACACCTTTATCTTCCCTAAAATCAAACTGATCATCCTTTAACACAGCGTCAGTTTTCTTTTACAATCTTCTGTATGTCTTTTCATCTGTATCTTGGATCCATGAGCTGTTGAGCTGATAGTATTGTAGTCCTCGCACTGTCCTTGCTATCTTCGGAATTGTGTGGATGATATTTTTTCGAAAGTCTGATGGTACGTCGCCAGTCTCATATATTCTACTCACCAACTTGAATGGTCGTTTTTTTGTCACTTACTTCAATAATTTTAGTAACTGCGATTGAATCTTCTATGCGTTTTGCGTTACATCATTCCAAGTCATTCAGATCTCTTTTAAGTATTGACCTTAATACTGATTTCCTAAGACTTCCATACCAACATAAAATCAATACCATTTTTTCTTCTTACTCGTCTTCAGGCAAGTTTTCTTCCCTCTTGCGTTTAATGTACTCATTCCACCTATCCTCTCTTTCTTGCTGCCTGCATTAGATGCAGTGGCAATTTAGATGTACTTGAAAATAATATTGCCGCGAGTCTTCTGACGGAACGCGTGGTGCAGTTGTTAGCATCGCAGATCGCTGTGCTTGCGGTCCCCAGTTGAAATCCCGACACAGGCAGAAAAAAATATTAGTTGTTTGTATTTACTATTTCTAGAATGTTCTACATGTTTCTTATGTTTAATGTACTTGTAAGTTCCAGAAAATTCTTTCTATGTACAAACAGTGGAGCACTCCAGGCA
Source organism: Locusta migratoria (assembly GCA_026315105.1). Taxonomy (NCBI): domain Eukaryota; kingdom Metazoa; phylum Arthropoda; class Insecta; order Orthoptera; family Acrididae; genus Locusta; species Locusta migratoria. The sequence goes on from CM048746.1 coordinate 457,757,178, forward strand.
GGAGGCAGTCTGTACTGAGTGTACGCATGTGTTAGCAAAAAATGAGGTCTAAATGTAAAGTGTTGTACTCTATCAACGACTAGCCTTCGAATTCCGGACCACCTGCAGTTTGCAACGTAACACTTTCTGGTGGAGGCGCCGGGTGTCCTGCAATACATCTGCATCATCGTGGCTCCGATTAGGTAGCGTAAGAGCCGTCGCCTACACGGAGAAGAACTGGAATACAAAGTGTATACTGATTACTTCCATCCGTAGATCCGTGTCATCGAAAGAGCCATGAATACGAAAACAGCGGTTAGCCATCTGCACATTACACACCCATCGGTGTTCTCGGGAAACGCTGTACAGGACCCAAACAAGTAGCTAAAAGGATTCAACCAAGTCGCCATATAACAGGAGAGAGTGCTTGGCAAACGTATATTTCTACATGGATGGGACGGCCCAGCAGTAGTTTGAAAATAACGAGGACAAGCTCGATAGCTGGGAAAAATTCCAGACAGAGCTTAACAGACATTTGGAGACCTCCAGTGGCAAGTCCATTTATCAGAAGAGCAATTGAAGAACAGGGCCCAACGAAACTGTGAGTCAGTCGTATATACAGAGTGTTTTGGCCCTGTTTCACGTAATTAACCCGGATATGACTGAGGCCGATAACATTTCACACCTGATGAAGGGCTTTGCAGAAGACATGTATCGAGCTCTTCAGTTAAATGACGTATCGACGACACAAGATTTTATCCAATGGTGTCAGAAAATTGAAGAGATGCAACAGAGGAGAGTTGGACGAAATAAGTATGACAGACTCCCAAATGTAGCCCCTATGGCCATTGTGGTAGACGAGCATGATTTTGCATCTCTCGAATGATAAATTGTGAGAGAAGTATTACTACAGTTCACGGCAGCTAGGACTATTGGACCAAGCTAGCACCAGAATATGGCCATGGATGTCAGTCCTGTATATCATGAGGGGGCCGACGCTGCTGAAGAAGTGGGATTTGGAACATTAGCGTCAGTCAGCCCCACCAGTAGCATCCAATGTGAAGAATAGCCCCGCCCCACTATGACTTACGCCGCAGCCGTCAAACGTCAGCCTAGGAACCGGCCGACGCGGCCACAACCAACTCCTCCGATAACTATGACCCTCGCAGTAGGGCAGATATCTGGAGGACAGAAGACAACACGCATTTGTGTTCTCACTGTGAGTTTCCTGGACATGTCGTACGATACTATAGGGAGAGAAGACGAGTATTTGACTGCAGACGATTACTACCTGTGGGGCGAAGCCCGTCGCCGTATCCTGGACGTGGTCGCTCTCCAACACGCCGCCGCCGTTTCGGCGTCGCCTTACAGAGATAACAGCCGCTCACCTAGCTGCCGTGTTCAGGAAAGTTAGGCGAGGACACCATCTACTGACGTAAGGACGCTTCAGATGAAAATACTCCAAGGGCGACAGTCGCTAACAACTCATTGGAGTCATCATCGACGGCCATCCTGATCGGGCCCTTGTCGATTGAGAAGCTTCCTTCTCTGTATTGTCGAATGGTTAAGCCGCAAACTAAAGAGCATAATGATCTGTGATACAAGAGTAACTGTGCTGAAGATCGTAAATAGAAATTCCGTCCGGCCGGCAGGAACATGTGTCGCGGGAATAACTACCAACAACAGGATGCAGCCGATTGAATTTGCCGTTGTGACAGAATGTAGCCATAAAGCCATCCTAGGATGTGACTTCCTCCAGACATCCCAGGCTGTCAGTGTGGAAGATCTGAGCTACAAATTGAGGAAGCCGTTCCGTTGAGTACACCTAACACGAACTCCCCTGGGAGATTGTTCGCTGTCGAGAATATTGAGATTCCGCCATTAACAATAAGAAGAGTTTCAGTCAGCAACCGAGATGACCAGCTGAATTGTGAAGTGCTTGTAGATCGCAAAAAGCTAATCAGTATAATGAAGGAAATCTACACACCAGCGGCTATCACAAGCGTTGCAGGTGGTCGAGAAGAACTTTGGATCACTAACTTTCTCGAGCAATCGCAACTCATTCCTAAATGAATGTGTATTGGGACAGCTGAACCAGTCCAGTATGGTGAGCTCAGTGTCACGACGAAGTCTCATGCTCTGCTGTTACAGCCGACGATGCACTAGAGGAACTACTATGGAATTAGATATAGGGTCTGGTGTGACCCAGAAACAACGTCAGCAGGTGTTAACCATACTACACCAATTTTCAGGTCTATCCCGGACCAGGCAGAAGAAAAGTCAGATGAAAAGGCCCTCGATAAAACAACGTATCAATACTGAGGATCATCCACCAATTAGCCAGCGTTCGTACAGAGTGCCGCCAGCTGAAAGACGGATAATTCGGAAGGAAGTGGACAAGATGTTGCGAGATGACATTATTCAACCTTCAGAGAGTCCGTGATCGTCTCCGGTGGTTCTCGTGAAGAAGAAAAATCTCTACCAATTACCGCGAATTGACGACACCTTAGGCTGCTCGAAAGGATCTACATACTTCTCAACCATGGACATCAGACAAATCGAGACTGACGAAGCTGACATGGAGAAAAATGCTTTTATTACACCTGATGGCCTCTATGAATTCAAAGTCATGCCCCAGCCACATTTGAACGCGTGATGGTCAGCTTGCTTCGACACCTTAAATGGACGACATGTCTTTGTTATCTAGTTCATATTGTCGTTTTTTTTATTTTTATTTGTTTTTTCTGTTCCATAGGACCCACTTCAGGAGTAAGACTCCATGGTCATGGAACAAGTCAATACATTGTTACACAAGAATGGTAATAAAAAAAATTTAAGTAGTCCTTTGCACACGACAATCTTAAGACAAAGTGAAAAGAATCAATAAAGAAAAAATGAATTAGCTTAATTGTGTAACTTTTCTAGGAGTTCCTCGACAGAATAAAAGGAGTGAGCCACGAGGTAACTCTTCAATTTAGATTTGAAAGCATGTGGATTAGTGCTAAGATTCTTAAGTTCTTGTGGCAGCTTATTGAAAATGGATGCCGCAGAATACTGCACCCCTTTCTGCACAAGTGTTAAGGTGGTGTGGTGCAAATGTAGATTAGACATCTGTCTAGTATTCACCGAGTGAAAGCTACTAACTCGTGGGAATAAGCTGATATTATTAACAACAAACGACATTAAAGAAAAAAACGTATTGTGACGCCAGAGTCAAAATTCCCAGACTACAGAAAAGGGGTCGACATGACGTTCGCGAACTTACACCAGATATTGCTCGAACCGCCCGTTTTTGAGCCAGAAATATCCTTTTTGCATCAGGCGAGTTACCCCAAAAAACAATGCCGTACGTCATAAGTGAGTGAAAGTAAGCGAAATAGACTACTTTTCGTGTTGAAAAATCACTTATCTCAGATATTGTTCTAATGGTAAATATAGCAGAATTTAGTTTTGGAACAAGATCCTGAACATGGGCTTTCCATGACAGCTTACTGTCTATATGAACACCTAGAAATTTGAACTGTTCAGTCTCACTTATCACATGCCCATTATGTGTAATCATAATGTCAGATTTCGTCAAATTATGTGTTAGAAATTGTAAAAACTGAGTTTTGCTGTGATTTAACATCAACTTGTTTTCTATTAGCCATGAACTTATCTCTTGAACTGCATTATTTGATACTGTGTCAATATTACGAGCAACATCCTTCACTACCAAGCTGGTATCATCAGCAAACAAAAATATTTTACAATCACCTGTTATACTCGAAGGCATATCATTTATATAAATAAGAAACAGCAATGGTCCCAAAACAGACCCCTGGGGCACCCCATACTTAATTGTGCCCCATTGGGATTGCACGTCATAGCCATTTTCTACACTGCGGAGAATTACCTTCTGTTGTCTATTATTAAAGTAAGAGGTGAACCAGTTGTGGGCTACTCCCAGTATTCCATAATGTTCCAACTTCTGCAACAATATTTTGTGATCAACACAATCAAACGCTTTTGTTAAATCAAAGAAGACGCCTAATGTCCGTAGCCTCTTATTTAACCCATCAAGTGCCTCACAGAGAAACGAAAATATAGCGTTTTCGGTCGTTAAACCACTTCTAAAACCAAACTGTACCTTTGACAGGAAATTATGTGAACTGAAATGATCAATTAATCTTGAATATACAGCCTTTTCAATAACTTTGGAAATACCGATGGCATAGAAATAGGTCTATAGTTGTCTACATTATCCCTTTCTCCTTTTTTATAAAGCGGTTTCACTGCTGAGTACTTTAATCTGTTAGGAAACTGACCATTCTGAAAGGAAAAATTACAAATATGGCTTAGTACTGGGCTAACATATGGAGAACAGTACTTTAGAATTCTGCTAGATACCCCATCATATCCACAAGAGTCCTTAGTCTTTAGTGATTTAATTATTGACTCAATCTCACCTATGGAAGTATCATGAAGGATCATTTCAGGTAACAGCCTCGGAAACGCTTTTTCTAAAAACGTTATATGATTACCTGTAGAAACTAGAGTTTTGTTTAGTTCCTCTACTATATTCAGAAAGTGATTATTGAATATTGCACTTATATCTAACTTGTCAGTGACAGAAACATTCCTACTACGCACTGACGTTATATCTTCTACCTGCTGCTCCTGACCAGACACTTCCTTCACGACTGACCAGATAGTTTTAATTTTATCCCGAGAGTTTGCTATTCTTTTTGCGTACCACATACTTTTTGCATTCTTAATGACGTTTTTCAGAACCTTACAGTACTGTTTGTAATGAGCTACTGCATCTTCATTCTGACTGTTTCTAACATTTTGATACAACTCCCGCTTAGTTCTACATGAACTAACTGTCTGTTACTGAAAGTACCATGTTTTGAGCGTTCTAGCGGAAAGCAACTTTCAAACAGCATAATAAATGTGTTCAGAAAAGCATTATATTTATCATCTGCATTATCAGCACTATAAACATCCTGCCATTCTTGTTCCTTAATTAGGCTTAAAAAGGTCTCAATTGCAACTGGATTAACTTTTCTGAGTAGTTGATATTTATGTTTAACATTTGTTTGAGAACAAATACTTTTTAGAATTAAAAGTTGGGCAACGTGGTCTGATAGGCCATTTACTATTCTGCCGACAGAGTGCCCCTCTAATAATGAAGAATGAACAAAAATATTGTCAATGGTAGAACTGCTATTTCCTTGCACTCTCGTTGGAAAAAATATTGTTTGCATCATGTTATAGGAATTAAATAGATCTAACAGCTGACTTTTCCTTGAGCTATCACCTACACAATTAATGTTGAAATCTCCACACACAATTAAATTTTTATACTTCCTATACAGTGAACCCAGAACCAATTCCAGCTTGGGCAGAAACATTTTAAAATCTGAGTCAGGGGATCTATAAATAACAACTATTACTAGTTTAGTTCCATTAACATTAACAACTCCTGCACAACATTCAAATATCTTCATGTAACTAGATTCCATTTTGTGTGCCAGCCCACCACAGAATTATAATGAAATAACAGGTTTTCGCTTGGTAGGCGATGTGAGATTTTCTTTTATTTAACTTCAAAACATATCGATTTCGTCCCTATGATGGGACATCATCAGTGCAGAATTGCAAGTCATGATGACCTATGTGCTCTGCTTAAAAACATTTAACGGTCTTGCCGGTACAAGTCACAACAATAAAATTAAAAACATTTAACGGTCTTGCCGGTACAAGTCACAACAATAAAATCAAAATTTTATTGTTGTGACTTGTACCGGCAAGACCGTTAAATGTTTTTAAGCAGAGCACATAGGTCATCATGACTTGCAATTCTGCACTGATGATGTCCCATCATAGGGACGAAATCGATATGTTTTGAAGTTAAATAAAAGAAACATCTCACATCGCCTACCAAGCGAAAACCTGTTATTTCATTCAAATATCTGTTCTGTGCAGTGTTTAGAAAAATCGATTGACTCCGATGAAAAATCGTTTTTTACATACATGGCCACTCCCCCACACTGCAAGGAACTCCTAGAGTAGAAGGCAGCTAACCTGTATCCTGGCAAAGGAAGTCTCTTAATTGTCACGCCACTTAAAAAGTGCTCTGAAATTCCAATAATGTCAGAATCAGTATCAATAAGCATTTCATTAACTTTATCTCTGATACCCTGTATATTTTGATGAAAAACAGTAATTCCCTTATTACTTATATTCTTAGACTTTGTCAAAGGTGGTTCATTTCTTAGAGGGACTTCCTTTAAGCAGGAATATCTATCAGCTGTCTTCAGTCTAAAAAAGGTGCAGCCCTAGCACCAACTACTACAGGGATTTTTCCATGAGTGAAACCCCCACCCCCTACTACACTGTCACCTATGAGCTTTGCCAACCTCCCCTTCCCATACCTATTGAGGTGCAGACCGTGCCTAGTAAAATCCGACCTTTGGATAGTTTCAACTGGCACCACTGCAATGTGATCCATGCCCTCCGTCATCAGTGCCTTCTCAAGCCCCATGTTAACACGGCTGACAGCCGTATTAAGACAAGGCCTATCATGACGCTGAAACAGCTGCACGAAATGCACATTCGTGCCACCAGTTTCAGTTGCTATCCTTTCCAGATCACCACCTATATCATATTCCCCGTCCCTATCAAGACTATTCCCGGCCCCACCCACTATAACTACCTGATCCTCTTTTGAAAAATTCCTACATAAGTCCCCTATGTTGCAAGTGACCTGAGCTAACCCTGCACTAGGCTTCACTATGCTGGTGACCTGGTACTCACTCCCAAGTACTTCCTGCAACTGTTGGCCAACACCTCTGCCATGAGAACTACCTAGCAGCAGAACCTTCTTCTTCCTAAGAGACCTCTCTACAGATTTCGGCTTACCAAAAGCTGAGGTCTGCTGCGTACTTCCTACACCTACAGCTACATGAGGTTCATCTCCACTCAACTCTGACAGTTGGTCAAACCTATTTGCAACTTGCAATGTAAAGCTATCTGAATACCTTCTCCTAGCTACCTTCTTGCCAACTGCCAGTTCCCATTCCCCAGCCCCCCTTCCCCTCCTCAGCCTACCTAGTTCCTCTTCAGCGTTTTTCAGCTGCACCTGAAGGGCGCAGATCAAACGCTCCTGCTCCTCTATCAACTTATTCCTGCTGCAAATCCTACAGTTCCAGGAGAGAACCTCACCACAATGCCCACTGGCTTCCCCACTGCACTCCCCCCCCCCCCCCCCATGAAAATACTTACTGCAAATCCCACACTGCAGCCCACTACGCACGACCCTACGACAGAGCCCAAATTTTTCACTCATGGTAAAATTTCACAATTAAGTTATTAAGTTACGTTTCTAGAAAAGAACTAGGAAGTACCTCTTAACTACAGCAATCAACAAACCTTAGTCTCTACAAAATCAAGTAACAACAACTAATAGTATCAGAAAAGAACAAATAACACTACCACTGAAACTTTACACTATTGCTTGTATAAACAAGTTCAAATTCAAGCGGCACTAATAAACTAACCAAACACAGTAAGAGTACAAGAGTTATCAAATACCGTAACTTAAAGTTTCCCAACCTCAACTATGTTAAAAACAGCAAGTCACCTATTGAAAAGTACTAAATTTAATAAATAACTAGCGTGATAACACCTTCTGAATCTACTCACTTTAATAATTTAACTACAATAACACAAACACTTATTGGAACTTAGCTTTCGGAGACCGCTACGGCTGGAACCACTCGCCACCAGATGTAAACAAAGCAGTAAGACGTGGATGCCGGCGCACACGCGAACACAAATAACACCACTTAAAGCAAATACGGCACTGCAAACGCTAAAATAACTGACGATCCTTTTCTAGAACACCTTTATATTGAATATTATCACGAAATAACAATTAAAATAATTATATTAATCCTAAAATTATATAAAAAATCGAGAGCGATGTGCACAGCAGTCCAGCACTCGTGACGTCACGTTGTAGTATGAAGTACCAAATGACTTGTTAGGTACCTCTCCGATACTCCAAGTGCGAAAAGCAATGATGTCCCTCTCGGAGAAGGACTCAAGGCCACCTTGCCTGGCATTATTACATCGAACAATGGCTACAGTAAGCCACCCAGAGCCACCAAAGACTTCAGTACTTTTAATACTAAAAGTAGAGGTGTTTTTCAGAGACATTTTCAGAACGTCTAAGCCGCTTGTCAACTTTGCTGAAGTGTGTTCAGACAGTAGGACTCTGCCTTATCCCAAAGAATTCCTCTTCGTCGCCAACTAGATAAAAATCCTGGGTCACCTAGTTAACGGAGATGGTCTCCGTCCTGATTCAGATAAAGTAAGGGCAGTCACAGAATTTCCAACATGTCAGCACATCCGTGAAATGAAACGTTTCCTTGGGGTGTGCTCATACTATCATCGTTTCATAGAAATTTTTTGTAACAAGTCACGTGCATAGGAAGAACTGCTGCAGCGAGACTCCAAGTTTTACTCGTATGAGACGAAAGGAAGAGCTTTCCAGGCACTTAAGGAGGCTCTAACATCCGCATCAGTTATAGCCTTATACGACGAGAATGCGGAAACCGAACTTCAGTGGTTATGGGATTGGTGCTGTGCTTGTACAAATTCAGGAAGGTGCTGAAAAGATGCTAGCGTATGCATCAAGAGTACTCTCAAAGACCGAGATAAACTACACTACAACCGGAAAGGAGTGTCTTGCGGTTGTCTGGGCTGTGAACAAGTTCCGGACGTATTTAATCAGTAAACCATTCACAGTCGTCACAGACAACCGTTCTTTATGTTGGCTGACCTATTTGATGGATCCATCAGGTCGACTAGCAAGATGGGCACCCAGACTCCAAGAGTACGACGTCACAGTGGTATTCAAAAACGGTTCAAACACAAGGACGCCGACTGCCTTTCGAGGAATCCATTGGCCGAACACAACAGCGCTCACTGAGTTGGGTGACATTACATCTGGACACATGGAAGATCCAGCATTATTACAAACCATAGAGGCCTTGGAGAAAGGAGAACCAACCGAAGGAGAGTTTCAACATAGAAACTGGACGTTCAATAAGAGCAACTACGATTCACTGGGCCCCGAATGGATACTCGTTGTTCCATCTCATCTCCGGCCAGCTATTCTGAAGTATATCCAATGATACTCCAATATCCGGACATCTGAAATTCGTGAAGATTCTATACAGAATCAGACGTAACGGTTCTACCGATCTGTCAAGCACTATGTGGGTCACTGTAAGGAGTGCCATCGTCTGAAGCATGTGCCACAATTACCTCCAGGTCTACTGGTACTAATTACAATTGCTGCACCTCCATTCCACCGAATTGGAAACGACCTTTTAGGTAGTTTCCCGAAGTGGCAGCTGGTAACCGATGGATAATAGCCTGCACTGACTACATCACCTACTACGCTATCGACATTATCTTGAAGCATGGTGCACCACGTGTGATGATATCGGATGGAGGGATAATATTCATGTCAAAACTAGTATCAGAGGTAATGTCATGTTGCCCACAGAATAACAACTGTCTACCATCCTCACATAAATATTCTTACAGAACGTTTTAACAAGACGTTAGCAGATATGCTGTCGATGTACGTCGATGCTGAGCACAAAGATTGGGATACAATTCTGCCAGTCGTAGCATTTGCTTATATTACAGCAAGGCAAGACACCACAGCCTCCACGCCGTTTTTCCTGCTCCATGGTCGTGAAGCTGAGACGAAAATGTATACGCTGTTCCCGTTCCAACCTCAATGAGGAAATCGCCCGTTTTTTCTCACTTTATTGTCCACTTCCTGCACCAAACTTTCATTAATGACCGACGGACGCCCACTCCGTTTTTCATCATTCACATTTGTGCGGCAATCTTCAAATGCTCTCACCCACTTTCTTACCATTCCATCACTCATAATGTTTTCTCCGTATAATGCATAGATCTCACGCTGAATATCGATCGCTTTTAGGCCTTTAGCACTAAGAAATCTTATAACAGCCCGTACTTCATAGAAGGCAGCTTAAACACTCAGTACACAACGTAGACAATGAAGAACCAGACTGTAATGGCGTCAGTGCATAGACAATAGAAGCGCATAAAATTAATGAGACATCTTAGTACGTTTTATTTTAATTTCGGTACGGTACTTACTTAAAAAACACGCCTCGTATTTCTAGAATGTTCTACATGTTTCTGATGTTTGATGTACTTGTAAGTTCGAGAAAATTCTTTCTACGCTTAAATAGTGGAACACGCCAAGCAGGGGGCAGTCTGTACTGAGTGTACGGTTGTGTTAGTAATAAACGTATTCTAACTGTAAAGTGTTGTGTTCTAGCAACGACCAACCTTCGAATTTCGGACCACCTACAATTTGCAACGTTACAATGTAACTATCTTGAACATTCTTGACAAGTTATTGATGCCTTACGCATTTCATCTCTTCGTCATTTTCGAGCGATACAAAAGGACATAATTATTAGTATTCGAACATATATATTACTAAAACACACAAATAATTTCACGGTTACCAAAGTTTTGATAAAAATTTCCCCTTTAAAATAATTTGTGTCACAGGCATACATCATTATATATAAAAGAGATGTTTAAAACATCCCTGGACAATATCTTTGCTACAAGTGCATACTGAAGTCTGCCTGAACGATCAGTGACTATATGAAGCCTTAGTTAGATGGCGTTAATGTGTTTGTGTTCCTCTCTCTCTTCCTCACTCCCTCCCTTCATTATTATTTTTTGTCAATCATATTCTGGTAACTTTACAATATTTTATACAATTTTAAATAACTGAGTGCTGTACAAAACATTTGTCTGTTACATTATACAATTTTCAATAACTGTGTGCTGTACAAAAGTTTTTTGTTAACATTGTCCTTATACATCTTTCAGGCCAGGAATTATTAAGTAAAACCACTGCTGAGAAACACTAAAATCACAACCTTTTGACAGAAATCAGGTGAGGAAAATGGAAAGGAGGGCGGCATAATTGTAAAGGAAGAGTAACCACCAGGTGTTACACAGCTTACAAAGATCACACATCGGTGGCGTTCTACGACACATAAAATTGCATTATGCTTCTCTTAAAGATTTCTATTACATAAATAGAAATTTGCATTTATATTGGCACTGCGTAGAGGAAAAGTACTAAAGGTTATGGGGGTGGGGGTGGGTAACGGGGGAGGAGACATGTGGTTACTAATATTGGGAACATTGACTCTTTCCTCTCTCTCTCTCTCTCTCTAGGGGATGCTGCAGCAAGGTTTCGTGGGGAATGGGGGGGGGGGGAACTCCAGGAAGGTCTGGAGGGAGGGGGAGCTGCAGCTCGAGAGTGGCCCCCTCCCCCCCCCCCCCTTAGATACACTACTGGTTTATACTGATGGTGGGACGGTTCCTTGATATAAAATCTGACAGAAGTTTAAATTTGCTCTAATTCAACTTCTATAGATGAGTTGCACATTTTTGCTCTGTATTATAAATCACTAGCTGGTACCCGGCGCGTTGCTGCCACAGAAGAAATAATTGGGCAAATAACGTTTCTAACTTGAAAGTGTCAGCTTCTTTAATTACGAATGATATATAATATGAGGTTACCGATCTTCCATTAGTCGTCTCTTCCTTTACGTTCCCTCTGTTCACCTGCTCTTCCCCCCGTATCCTCCTGTCCGTTTCTCTGTCCAGTTCCACCGCGCCCTCTCTCTGTTCATCTCCTTCCACTTGTTTGCCACCATCTCCCCTCTCTCATTCCCCTCCTCTCCCCTCTCTCATTCCCCTCCTCTCCCATCTCTCATTCTCCTCCTCACCCCTCTCTCATTCCCCTCCTCTCCCCTCTCTCATTCCCCTCCTCTCCCCTCTCTCATTCCCCTCCCCTCTCTCATTCTCCTCCTCACCATCTCTCATTCCCCTCCTCTCCCCTCTCTCATTCCCCTCCCCTCTCTCATTCTCCTCCTCACCATCTCTCATTCTCCTCCTCACCATCTCTCATTCCCCTCCTCTCCCCTCTCTCATTCCCCTCCTCACCCCTCTCTCATTCCCCTCCTCTCCCCTCTCTCATTCCCCTCCCCTCTCTCATTCTCCTCCTCACTCCTCTCTCATTCCCCTCCTCTCCCCTCTCTCATTCCCCTCCCTCTCTCATTCTCCTCCTCACCCCTCTCTCATTCCCCTCCTCACTCCTCTCTCATTCCCCTCCTCTCCCCTCTCTCATTCTCCTCCTCACCCCTCTCTCATTCTCCTCCTCACCCCTCTCTCATTCACCTCCTCACCCCTCTCTCATTCCCCTCCTCTCTCTCATTCTCCTCCTCATCCCTCTCTCATTCCCCTCCTCTCCCCTCTCTCATTCCCCTCCCCTCTCTCATTCCCCCCCTCACCCCTCTCTCATTCCCCTCCTCTCCCCTCTCTCATTCCCCTCCTCTCCCCTCTCTCATTCCCCTCATCTCCCCTCTCTCATTCTCCTCCTCTCCCCTCTCTCATTCCCCTCCTCTCCCCTCTCTCATTCCCCTCCTCTCCCCTCTCTCATTCCCCCCTCTCTCATTCTCCTCCTCACCCCTCTCTCATTCCCCTCCTCTCCCCTCTCTCATTCCCCTCCCTCTCTCATTCCCCTCCTCTCCCCTCTCTCATTCCCCTCCCCTCTCTCATTCCCCTCCTCTCCCCTCTCTCATTCCCCTCCTAATCCCTCTCTCATTCTCCTCCTCTCCCCTTTCTCATTCTCCTCCTCTCCCCTCTCTCTGTCCGTCTCCTCTCCCCTCTCTCTGCCTGTCTCCTCCTTTCCCTTTTGTCCGTCTCCTCCTCCACCTACTCCTCTCCCTCCTCTGTATGGAAACATACATATGCACCAAGATTCATGGTGATAGGTCAAATGGTCACATACATGTATGTGCTGACTTTCATGTCCAGTCAAACAATGTGGATGATTGTAACGTACCATTCTTCATGCACCTACGTAAACTTACGAAAGGTACCCCATGTATTAATTCGGGGTATAAGCTACCTCTGTTCAAAATTTAATTCATATCCGTTCAGCCATTTTAGTTTGAAGGCATAAGAAACGAATTAGCTAATTGTAAAGCACCCTCCGCCATGCACCATACTAATTTGATTTTAGTATGCGTATATCCTTCGTGCGAGTGCAAGAAATGAGTTAATAAAATTTATCGCAATCTGATGTATGGCATGGCCGTGCATAATCAAATATATATATGTCCTGAAGTATGTGTCGTACAGTGATATAAATTTCATGACAGATTTAGTGACACATGTCGATACTATATGCAAAATATGTTGCGAAGACAGTCAGCAGAAATCAAGTAAAACATCACAAGGTCATGCCTGATGCGATAGTTTTACGGCAGTACAGCGAAACTGTTGTGAGCTATAGATTTATTTTCGTTTCATCATGTGTGTGTGTGTGTGTGTTACAAAAAGTTTCATAAACGTTCGAAATTATATGCAAACTTTGTTGCAGGTCCCTGACTACTTCCATTTTCCAATAATTGGCGCATAAGCCTCGGTATTCTCATGCGTTGGCCTCTTATTATTCATGACGTCGTATATCCTGAATTATGTGTCGTGCTCTTTTGTTTTTGGGTCAGGAACCTTTGTGGTCGTACGGTGACCAGTTCACCAAAGTTTCATTGCAGTCGAATGAATGGTTTATGAAACACAGAGGACATACAGACAAACATTCATTTTTATATACATAGATTAGATTGAACAATGTTAGGAATGACAGACACTGATCGGAACATTAAAATTAAACCTCTTAAAATTAAAGCTTCATATTTTCAAGTAAAAGGTGTAATATGGTAACACAAAAGAATGATTTTGGTAGTGGCTACATTATAATATGTAAGATTATAATGTGTTTGCAATTTGTCATAAAGTGACTTCACACCACATACTTAAGGTTTCTCAATACTCTGCGGTTCACAGTGCAATTCGATGCAGTGTTAATGTTGTCACTATTTTTTTTTATTTTACCGTTTGCTGTTTTGACTTTTCTGTATGCTGAGTCAGTCCTAACGTTTATTATTTTCTTGTAGATTTCTTCACATTTTTCTTGTAGACATTTCACCTTGTCTTCCATGCACCTGGTATTTATTTAGACCCTAAGCAATTTGTATTTCTGTATTCCCAAATTTCTCTTAACATTGTTTGTACTTCCTTCATTCGTCGATCAGCTGAAGTATTTCTTCTATTTCCCGTGGTTTCTATACAGATGCATTACTTGTCCATACAACTTTTTTTTTCAGAGATATCGTCTCCTCTTTAATTGCCTACTGTGGTATTCCTCATAGTACTAATTCTTTAGCGACATTCAAACACGTTTCATCATTCCTCAGTTCTTTGGTATTCCTTTTATTTCCACTCTTTCCTTGCCGACGATTCTCTTACTCTTCAGTCTTCTGATTATTGTTTTTAAATTCTCCGTCCGTTTCGACTCCTGGGTACGCTTTACGGAATATCTGTCAGACATAATCCACCAGGTACCTCGCCGTGTCCCTTGTTCTTTGGCAAATATATCTTCTCATCTTGTGATGCTTGAATAGAATATTCCCTTTTACCGTCTTAAATTTATTACAGAACTGGAGTAGATTTTCTTCCATCCCATTCTTACTGCCACGCTCAAATCCTCCCATAACCTTACCTTCCAGTCGTTCATCTGCCACCGCGTTCCAATGCCACAAGATTATTAGACTTTCCATCTCATTTTATGTCCACAAAGTAAGTTCCATTTGGATGGATAAATAAATGTTTACAGATACAGAAAAATTATTTATTGTACAAAGATCTGAAACTAATAAACTACTTTTCTACATACCTTCCGAAATTTTTAGGCACTTGTCATAGCATGGCAAACGTTTTTGTACGCCTTCTTCATACAAGGTTGCCGCCTGTGTATTCAACAATGTGGTAACATGTTCTTTCAGATCTTCGTCATTGGATATGCGGAACTTCCGAAGCAAGGGCACTATTGTAAACTCTCTCATATATATATATATATATATATATATATATATATATATATATATATATATATGTCTGTATGTCCTCTGTGTTCATAACCATTCATTCGATTGTTCGATTGCAATGAAACTTTGGTGAACTGTTCACCGTACGCCCACGAACGTTTCTGAACCAAAAACAAAACATCACGACACATAGCTCAGTAGATATGACGGCAGAAATAACGCGAGATAACCACGTGAGAATACTCAGATTTATGCGTCAATTATTGGAAAAAGGGAGTAGTTAGGGACCTACAAAAAAGTTTACATCTAATTTCTGACGTTTATGAAGCGTTTTGAAACTGACTCCCCAGCCCCCAGAATGATGAAACGAAAAGAAGTCTACCGCTCACAACAGTTTCGCTGTAGATGCCGTAAAACCGTCGCATCAGGCATGAGCTTGTATCAAATAAAGTTAGCATTACAGATTTGCATGATATTATTTGTGTCTACAACTCTCCTTTAACTCTCTTGCATGCAAAATTTAGCAATCTGTTTTTTTTTTTTTTTTTTTTTTAAATCTATATCCATATAAAAGCTTAAGTTTCATACAGTGCTTGGGGGAGGGTACTTTGCAACATGAAAATGGTTCCCTAAGTACCTTGTCGCGCCTCAACTTGAGAACGGCTCGACCGATTTCACAGATACTTTTTCCGTTGTTTTTGTCATTCTCAAAACAAAGGTTGTGTGAATTAAAATTGGAATATTTCGAGAACAACAAAGTGCGGTTTTCAATGTGACGCTTCGTTTCTATTACATAGAAATCTATAGGTATGTTCCGATATTGATGACATTTTGCACACTCTATCTGAAAAAAAAAAAAAAAAGAGGAATGACACTGTCTATGCAAAATTTCGTTCGGTGCATGATGGAGGGTACTTAACAAACGGGATTTTACAAAATACATAGTTTTGCTCCGATATTTATGAATTTTTGCACACATGATCTTTAAACCAAGAGGAGGATCACTGGGTAAGTAAATGTTTGTATGGTACATGGCAGAGGGTAACTTGCAGAAAGCTTTGCCGAGACAGTGAAAGGTAGAAATGGAGAGAGAAATGGGAGAGAAGAGGTGGATACAGAGAGAGGGGGGAAGGGGATGTGGACTACGAGAGTGTAGGATACATAAACACACGGATAACGCCGGGTTTTCAGCTAGTGTATATATATATATATATATATATATATATATATATATATATATATATATATATACCGGGTATTTCACTAAGTGTGTTTGCCTCTTTAACTTATAAAATAATAGTTAACGGGAAGTTTTAATGCGGTAGGTCAACACAAGAAATGTTACACTTTCTGCGGAGCTATGAACAGTTTATTGTATCATTTTCCAAAGAGTTACAGCACAAAGATATAATTTTTAAATGGAACAATAGTTTTTTTTCTATCGTGCATTGGAATCGTTGAAACCAGCTGCGTCCAAATCAATTTAAACTACATTCCTATCACTGTTAGTTTGGGAGCTACAACCCTTCAAAGTTTCAGGGGCAGATACCACACGCTGTACATAACACATGGCTGTGTGGTGGGTGAAGGATGTTATGGCGGTGGGAAGTTGATTTACGTGAGATGTTCAAATGTGTGTCCATGTTCCTCAATGCATAATGCAATGTGCCGTCGAAAGGATCTGCGGACGAGATGTAACATCGCATTGCCAGTGTGACGGAGCGACATGCGTCCTTGATGCGCTGGTTTAGATCATCTGAGCATGTGGGCTCAGTGACATAAACAAGATCCTTTAGATATCGCCACAAAAAGAAATCTACTGGTGTTAAATCGAGCGACCTTGCGGGCCATGAATGAGGACCATGGCGCCCCAACCATCTTCCTGCAAACCTGTTGTTTAGTTCTTTCACAACAGCATGCGCAGAATGAGCTGGGTGACCATCGTGCTGCATCCACATATGGACTCTCGTGTGTAGACACACATGTTCAAGAAGACCACCCAAACCGTCGGCTATAAAAGCGCGATATAACTCACCTGTCAGTGCACCTGGGAAGTAGGTGGACCGATGATTTCATCCCCCAAGTATTCCACACCACATGTTAATAGACCACCTACGTTGACGGTCGAGAGGTCGTACCCACCGAGGATTGTCTGCGGCCCAGTAGTGCATGTTATGGCGATTCACTGCACCATAATTTGTGAACTTGGACTCATCAGAGAACATAACACTTTGTAAAGACTCCAGCGTGAAATTACGCATGGCCCACTCACAGAATGTCACTCTTGCATGGAAATCGTTTCCATGCAGCTCCTGGGTCAGTGACATGCGGTACGGGTGAAACCTGTGGCCGTGTACTATACGGCACACAGATGTGAGACTGACACCAGCGACTGCAGCAACGGCTCGTAAGCTGACATGAGGATCGTGGTGTAGTGCAGTTGAAACAAACACCTCCGTCTCCTCCTTCTTGCAGGTCTTCGTCTGTTACTGTGGTGCATTACCAAGCTGCCTGTTTCCCGAAGTCGTTGTTCGGCACGTAAGAACGTAATGGCTGCCGGGGCTCTTCGCCTAGGATATCTCACGACATACGCCGTGGCTGCTTCAGTGGCAACGTGTCGGGACTCGCCGAGCATCAGCAACATGACAACGTATATATATATATATATATATATATATATATATATATCCCCTGGGAGCATCTGCCGTTATCGGATCAAAATCGACGTCGGATTAGCAGGTGTACTATTTCCCAGTTGCGTAATTATTTATATTATGTAATTGTATATGCAGTAATTTGATTTATACCTTAGAATTGCACACATTGATTCTACAGGATTTGAAAACGACATATTGGCGATAAAGATACAGACACGTATTAGCCGGACTGGTGTCTTTCATTTAATAACAGCAATTAATCTTCGTCGATCGCTGTAATGTTAAAGAACCCACTTAGTTTGAACTTTAACCTGAAGCGTCACAGAATTTATGATTTCGCTGAATATACCGGGTAAATAGCTGCTCTCTAACTTTGAAAAAATGCCTCACTCATTACTTACAGAAAATATAAGTGAAATATCTTACCAGTATAAAGATTACAATGCATGACGAAGAAAAACGCCATGCATGTTTTAGATTAACTGAGAGAACGAAAGTTCTTAGTCGATTCTTCTTGAGCAATCCACTTGTTCCGGCACATTTGCGCACCCCGCATTATTTTTTACTTTTTAGGCAACCCCCATGCCATTAAAACTCTTTTGGTCGTTAAAAGTGTTCAAACGCGTTAATGTACTTGTAATTAATAACTATCAGTCGTAATTACTCTATCAACGAATTTCTATACGGAAAAAACTAAAAATATGTTTAAAATCATTTTACGATGAGTATCAGTTTACTACACCCTTTATTTGTCTTAAGGTCTTTCGCGTTTCTTCTCCCAAAACGTAGCTCTACTCCTTTTAATACATTGTCTCGTTTTCCAGTGTGTGTGCGTTTTAAACAGTACTGCTGGTACATCTAATATACTAAGTGAAGGGTAAGTGTAACAATTAACAATATAAACGCACGAACTTTGTACTACACATCGATTAAACGAGAGCCGAAAATTGTATTTCATTCAATGAGATGAGAATACGTACGCAACTTCCCATAAAATTAAGGCGTGTAATTATGTGCGTCAGATGGGATAATTAGAAAAGACTGTTTCAGTTGTTCGCAACTCAGGTTGTAAATCGCCGCAATTGCATTCAATTGTTTGGTACACCTAACTTTAGAGTAAGGCTGTATTTGAATGCTGCTGTGAAAATGTTATTTCAAAGGATAGTAAACAAAACATATATCACAAATGCAAATTGACGCATTTATTTAATTCGAGTAATTTTTAATTAATTAAATGGAGGATACTGCTTGATAATACCGGAATCGTTTACCACAGTTTCACGGTCCCCGCATTAGGCCAATGTGAAAATGAGCGTTTTAATGCTCCGCTATCCGTGAAACACTAAATACTCGAGGTAGCTTTGCGCAAACCATTACAGAAAATTATATGTGACTGGAACAGATATCGTTTTCTTATTAGAACAAATTGTTTTAACCACATAGCCATTATAACACAGAGAACAGAATCAGATATATTATTTTTTAATTGTTTATTTATTGGCTTATTTCGTTTTTGTTCCAGGATAATACGACTGCGGCTGCGTGTCTCTCGAACAGTTATTGGTAATAATTATTCAACGACACATACAGGAGGGAAATCACCAACATGCTTTAAAAGACGCTCACCTTCCTGTTCTCTGTTATTATGTTATGAAATCTTTTTAATAATGCACACTAATTACGTACACTCATTCTGTATGAATATCAAGAACTCAGAAAGAAAACCAGTTCTGAGCAGAGAAGGCAAAGCTGAAAGGGGGGAAAATGTATAGAAGGGTTCTATAAAGCAAATGAACTTCGTGTGAATATTATAGGAAGAGAAGAGGAAGTAGTCGAAGATTAAATACTCAGGGTGTCCAGAAAAGGACTCCCTGATTTCAAAATTAAATACCTCGAAAACAAAGATCGATAGAGGAATGCAGTAAACGGCATGTTTATTGTGAAAGCTGTAAGAAGTTTATGCAGCAGTTTTAAATAATAGTTACAAAAGCTGCTAACAGAAGGCGCTGTAATGCCTAGTATAAATAGTGATCCGAAGCGATCAGTTCCACTATTGAAACGTGAAAAGAGGTTAGCGTACCGAAGGAAGAGATTAAAACCATGTACTCGATTGAACAACGCGTTTTTCTGGTGCTAGAGTACCACAGGTTAGAAGAGAGTCCTACGGCAATAAGGCGAAATTTTCAAGCACGATTTAATGTTCCAAAAGATCCGATGCGAAGACCATTCCTACGCTCTTCGCAAAATTTCAACGAACAGACAGCGTAACTGAGTGGGGCATGTTGGCCCCAAGCAAGCCTCAGTTACGCCTGAAAATATCGCCACAGTTTCTGGAATTATTCAGCTAAATCCAATGTCATCCGTCCGTAGAACTGCATCTGAGACTGGTTTGAAGCGTTCCAGCACGCAGAAAATACTGAGAGAGAGCCTACACATGTTTCAATTCAAAATCAAAACGCACCAGACCATACCCGTACGAGCTGTGCAACAAAGAGTTGCCTTTGCTAATAAGATGCTCACAATGGCTGATAGTGAAGAATTTGATGTTGGTTGCATCTGGTTTACAGATGAAGCAATGACACTTCCACCGGAATGGATACGTGAATAAGAAGAACTGGCGATTTTGGGGTTCCGGAAAGCCATATTGGTGTGAAGCGAAAGCCCTGTATTCTCCTAAAGTTACTGTGTGGGCTGCAGTATGCAGCAGAGGCATTATCGGCCCCTTTTTCATTCGAGAAACGGTCACTGGTGTACGTTACGTTGCAATTTTGGAACAATTTTTCGCAAGCGTTAGAAGATCGACCAGGTACTGAATGGTTTGTGCAAGGTGGAGCCCGACCACATCGGACCGAACAAGTGTTTCGATTTCTTGAGGAATACTTCGGGAATCGAGTCATTGCTTTGGAATATCCAAAATTTACTGGTGCAGGCATGGATTGGCCTCCATATTCGCCGGATTTGACTCCCTGTGACTTTTTTTTGTCGGGCACAGTGAAAGACATGGTCTACCCGAAGCATCCCGCCACGCTGGACGAGCTTGAATCGGCGATCTCTGTGGCATGTGAATCCATTTCGGTTGAGACACTACGAAATGTGATGGCGAATTTCATTCTTCGTTTGCGCCACCTCTGTAGTGCCAATGGTGAACATTTTGAAAACATTGTGATGTGATTGTTTGCAAGAGTGTTTTCATACGATTATTTCACTTATGTATGCTGATATGAGCTGTACAGCGTACGGCGCCATCTGTTAGCAGCTTTTGTAACTATTTTTTCAAACTGCTGTATAAACTTCTTACAGCTTTCACAATAAACATACCGTTTACTGCATTCCTCTTTCGATATTTGTTTTCGAGATATTTAATTTTGAAATCAGGGAGCCCTTTTCTAGAGATGAATTTGACAGAACACTGAAAGATGTAAGTCGAAACAGTCTCCTGGAGTGGACGACATCGCCCCAGAGCTACTGAAGCTTCTGGGAGAGTCAACCATGCAATAGCTATTTCACCTTAACTACCAGTGTAATAAGTCATGATTTGCAAAATTTTAACGCGAATTATTAATAGCCAAATGTTATAACTGGTAGATGATAACTTCAGAGAAGATCAGTTTGGATTCGGGAGAAATATAGGAATACGGAAGGCAGTACTGATCTTATGGCTTATCTTAGAAGATACGTTAAGGAAAGGCAAACCCACATTTCTAGCGTTTGTAGCTTTAGAGAAAGTTTCTGACAATGTTGAATGGAATACACTATTTCAAATTCTGAAGTCAGCTTGGGTAAAATATAGGGAACGAAAGGTTATTAGAGTCGAAGGGCACTGAAGGGAAGCTTTGGTTGGGATGCGTGTGAGAGAGAGTTTTAACCTTTATCCATTGTTATTCAGTGTGTATATTGAGCAAGCCGTAAAGAAAGCAAGGAGAAGAGGGAATGAAAATCCAGGGAGAGGTAATAAAAAACCTTGCGTTTTGATGATAACATAGTAATTCTGTTAAAGACGGCAAAGCACCTGCCAGAGCAATTGAACGGAGTCAACAATGTGTTGAAAGGAGCGTATAAGATGAACAAGAGAAAAACAATAATAATGGAATGCAGTGTACATCTACCTACATACATACTCCACAAGGCAACCAAAATGCCTGGCGGAAGGTACTCAGCACCACTACTAGTAACTTGCTTTTCTGTTCCAATTCACATAGAAAGAGGGAGAAACGGATTCATGTATTTTCTTGAGAACCCACTGCTGCGACTGTTAAAAATTCTTTACTAAGAACTCACGACCGGTTACGCAAATTAAATTTTCACCATCAGGTGCTTATTTCATTCAGGTCTTAGCCATATGTTACTTTGACTTAAACTAGCTGATGCCCATCATTATGCTAGAACTGTAACTAACTTACCTATAAACAATCTATAAAATCCCTTTTTGTTACAAATTTAGAATAATGATGGGCATCAGCTAGTTAAGCGTCAAAGTAACATATGGTTAAGACCTGAATGAAATAAGCACCTGATGAGTTGTGAAAGCGGTCGTGAGTTGTTAGAGAAAAATTTTAACAGTCGCAGCGATGTGTTATCAAGAAAATGAATCAGTTCGACTGTGGTTGCCCGATGGATAAAGTATTGCATTCTTGTATGCATCCGTACGAACCATAATCTCTCTGATCTTATCTTTGTGATCAATGTAAAGTTATACGATCAAAGTCATCGGGACCTTTCACGTTAACCCTCGGGAAGGACTGATCGCCTATGACACTGTTGATACTCATTGTCGTCTTTTAGACCGCGCAGAGGAAATCGCAAGTCATAATGTTCCACATAACAGGAAAACTCGAGCGAAACATTGAGTAGCCGACAACATTAACGGATCGTGTCACCGCGCCACCATTGTAACAGTCAAAAAAAAAAAAAAAAAAAAAGTTCAAATGTTTGTGAATCTAAGGGAATTAACTACGTTGGTCATCACTCCCTAGGCATACAAACTACTTAATCCAACTTAAAAGTAACTTATGTCAATGACAACACAAATACCCACGCTCGAGGGAGGACTCGAACCCCCCGACGGCGAACAACCGCGCTCTCCGCTGCAAGGCGCCTTAGAACGCTCGGCCACTCCACCGCGGCACAGCTTAAAAGGAGCAAGCAGCACCATCGTCTGAGATCTGTCATACTACACCTGGGTGTTTGAGGGTTAAATGTGTTTGAAGCGGAGCTCTTTGGATTATACCGTGGGCAACCTATAATGTCAGTCTTTCCGTCTTTAGAACGGAGGACTGAGCACCTCGCGTACGGTAGTGAAAGTTAGAAGCGTATTCCTCCTTGAAACGAGATTAGGATAGTGCACACTGTACAGTAGGTAGGTATGGATTCATTTTTTGTCACATCTATTACGAATCAGTTACGAACAAGTGGCTTTAAGGCAACTTTGGTACGTCTCCAACATAACAAAAAACTTCGGAAGGAGGCAAACATGAAACAGAGAAAGAAATGTTTCGTTAATCGAATTACAAATAAATCTGTAACTGTGACTCGCACCACAAGCGGTATTAAAAACTTATTACACACAACGCCTGTTTACCAGATGATCAGCTAAAGGGTATTCATATGGAGGTAGTTCAATTGGTAATCATATAATAAATGTATTCGACTGTTTTATGTCTGACAGGAAACAGGTAGCGAGAGAAATATTTTACGAAACACCGTTGATTAAGAACTCGAAGCCACAGAATTAATTGAATATTTATTTTGCATCGCATTTGGCTGTAATTATCTACATTAAGCGGTTGCATCGTTCCTCGGCTCCGGAACATCTGCTATTGATAACTGAAGCTGAAAAACTCTGACGTACCAACTTGGCTATTGTCAGCTACAAAATCGCGTACCGATGAGGTCTAAAAATATTTAGAAGGCAGGAATGCTGTTTGCCAAGCGCAAATCACCAATTTTCTGGATTACGCAGTATTCTGCCAAAAAGTTCATAGAATTAATTGTGTGTTAGCTGCTATGCCACACAGAAACAATTTTGACACGTTACAGCAGAGAACAAGTTTCAAACACTAACGGAAAAGAAATGCCGTCTTCACTCTTTCAAGGAAAAGCATTAACACGTAGACTTCGAGAAGTAATAGGCGCATCTCTATACTTATAAGACGCATTTGTTGTCTGTCTGTCTGTTCTCTTATAACTCAACATCCAGACAACCAATAAACGTTAAATTTGATACACGTACACAAAATTACATGGGGAAGGTTGAATGTTTCTTGCTTGTCCTTCTCTCTTACACAATTTACGTCCGCTGCGAAAGTTATGTGTTTTACCATGTGATCTACGAAATGTAACTGAATGACGCTATTTGAATGACATGTAAATGAATGTGTTTGAACTTGTTCTACCTGAATGCCTTTGCACAACGTTATGTTAATCTGACTGCGTATTTTTAACTGTATTCTATGTGAATGTAAAAGTATTGCGAAACCTATCTGACTGCGTAATGTTTATTATAATGAGACACAAACTGCTAATTGTTTGTGTATGAAAATGTAATAACAAAGTAAACTGTTTGAAAATTACTAATACTAGAAATCACTGTGTTAATAATTCTGGCCCTACAAACTTGTTTCTGACTGAACTAACAATCTTTAACGGAATGTAACGAACACAATATTTATCATTGCAATCTGACTCAGTTCAAACACTTGTTAACCTGAACATTGTATGAATTGTCCAACCCGGAAATCTGTAAATCATACTGAACTGTAAGCTTTACAAAAACTGATTCTTTCTCACTTTCACTTTTCGATTACTTTCTCTTACTAACCTGGATTGTTCTATTTTTTTATTTATTTTTATTTTTTTATTTTAGCCACACTGCATAAATTTGTGAAACACCAAACTGCTTCCTGCTGTACTAACTACTGGAAAACTAACTACAGAAAACATCTATGACACTTTTAATAAAAATGTGAGGAGGTATAAACTAGTAATTTGTTTAAGAAACTGTAACTAATTATTAAAAACGCGAATATCTGGTCTATTCTCTAAATGATGTAACTTCGTGAAAATTACTAACAATGTCATGTTTTGGATTTTAAAATCTTTCGGAGAAAAATATAACTCAGATATTTAATCTGCCTACAAAATTATTTTTAAACAAAGATAAACATGTCTTTCCTGTTAATAAATTTAACTCGATTTACACAAACAATGTTACAACAATACCATATTTCAAGAACACTACCCATGAAATTACCGTTTCATAAAAATCGTAAGCTTAAAACTAAACTATTACAATAAATACTTTTCCTAACACAGAAAGGGCTCTCTAGCATTAATCGTGAGATCACAAGCTACAGGTACAGAAATAAACTTTGTGTAGCTAGACATGAATCAATGTTTTGCAAAATAGTATAAAGTTTGAATAAGAGACATTTTAACAAAATCAGCCCTAATGTTACATCTATTACATAAAAGACAAAAATGAATTTACAGATGTTACATTTTTGTAAATATCCTTTTTTTTAAATTATTACAAATTTCCTGAGAAGTGGGAGAACATATAGTTTTCACAGGGAGGTTTTAGTTTGTCACTGGGATACACACACTACTGTTCAGAGAAACCACTGAAAAAAAAAATCTTTTTTCTTTTGATGGCACCAATGTACGATGTCCAATCCTATTTCACACGTTTCTGTTGCGTGTAATAATGCATTTAGTAGTCATGGGAATGGCTGAAGAATCCATTGGTGAATGTTCAGCGCTGACAACCCATGGCTAAGACGTCAAATGTCATTCATTGGAAGAACTTTTCTTATGATACGAGTCAATGTTGATTATTGTCATTAGATGTAGCATGGAAAGTTCTTTGCTGACCACTCCTCCGTTTATACGTTGACATTATTGTAGAAAAATGATTCGTACTCTCAGCTAGTGGAATGTGCTCAGCTGAGTACCATGTCGTTTGCAGATAAAAGGTGATACAGTCAGCCAGTGTCAGCTGAGTACCATTTGACGTCTGGTATTGGTGGAGTTTCCATAATTTTGTTCAAGAGTGTGGGACTGCTTCAGGGCAATAGATACTCCTTGGATCTAGCAGCAGAACCAGCACCAAAGGGACTTGAGCTGGTAATAGCTAGACGTAGGTCATCCTTCAAGTCATCTCCATATTGTGGTATGGTTTCTCAGGTGTAATCCTCTTTGTGCTTTACTCCCTGGTTTTCTCCCAGAGTACATGAAATATATATAAAATGGAGAAATTAGCATACTAGTCATAAATTTACAAAATATCCATCCTGAAATTTGCAATGGAAAAAATTATAAAGATATAGATTGTACAATAAAGTTACAAATAGTATAGTGTGCGACAATGCACCAATGAAAAATGTTCCATAAAGATGTAGTTGTAATTATACAAAACATAAGAATCGTTAAAACAATCAAAATATCGTACAAATGTCACAACATGGTACAAAGAGAAATATTTGTGTATAGTTCTACATAAAATAGTCGTAGTTTGCGGAACTTATACTATAGTGTGGGAACTTTAATATGGGAGACTTATGTTTAGTGTAGGGGACTTATTTCAAGTGTAGGGAACTTATCTCTATTGTGGGCCCCTATATTCTTAGACTACCCTTCATGAAAGATACACCTCAATACATAAGTGACTAACTACAACACACATAAAGACTACCCTTCATGAAAGATACACCTCAATACATAAGTAACTAACTATAGCAGACATATACATGCAAAAGATCTATATTACACAATCGGATGCACAAGAAAAACAGAACTGTGCACAAGGTCATCTGTCAACTCATGTCGTTTGCTCAAGTGCGTGATCAGTCAAACCAAAAACATAAAACCTGTTACCCTTCCTTCTCCTGTGTGTACTGCCTTCATATCATGCATGTCCATTATTTTATCTTGCTTTATTCTTCAACAATTTTGTTCCATAACTAGCTCATATCACCGCCTCTTTTTCTTGCTTAATCCTCTTCCATTATCTTCCTTTTCTTATCTATTATCTCATCTCAAATTTTCTTCCTTTTACCTGCAGGTCCTTGAAATTTATACAAAACCTAAAAAACATCTTCACTTCAAAATATCAATATTATTATCTTTACATTTCCCATAAACCACATAAAAATCATACTGAAATCTGATACATACCTTCTCTATTTGCACATTTACGAAAAAAATATATATAATCTTACTTCATGTCGTTATGTTTTTCGTCCTGACAATCATTGTGTCATAATTTAAACTGGGTGTATCCTTCCTCGCTATTTATTATATTCTGTTCTGACAAAATTGGCTATAAAAGACACATTACTTATGCTTCTTATTCTGTTTAACAAATAAAAATCAAGATTAATATACAAGCACAAAAATGTTCATTAAATCCTAAATCATAATACTCATATAGACGGCCGCGGTGGCCGAGGGGACTGAGGCGTTCCAGTCATAGTCTGCACGGCCACTACGGTAGGGGGTTCGTATCCCCCCTCAGGCATGGATATTTTTGCCGTCCTTAGTATTAGTTAGTTCATAAGTAGTTTCTAAGTTTAGGGACAGATGGCCCGTAGTTGGGTTCCATAGGCTATACAAACATTGGAACATAATACTCATATATTCTTCTCCAACATAGCACAGCCCCTACATTTCTCTAAAATGTTATAACAATCATAAAATTACCTATTACAAAATTGTACTGAAACTAAATAAATCTGAAATGGAAATAACATTACTAGTATAATTAGCGACTGCATTCTTTTTACGGTGAGAAAACATGTCATCAGTTCTAGATTTTTTTGTATCCAAGACATTCGAATTTCTGTTAGAGGACCCCTCAGTCCACTAATGGATAAATAATTAGATTCCCGACGCTCGGTGCGCTTCTAATGATGTGCCGGTGGTCGCCTGCACCAGTTCTCGCTTCTCACTCCATCGGAACTATCGATAATGACATATCATTAGAACCGAAATACGTATGTTTTCGAAGGCTAGTGAATAACTTCGTTGCTACAAACTCGTCTGTCCATAATCCTTTATTCATATGTGTAGGTCGAATAAGATTATGTAACACAGTTGCATACATTATTACTTTATTGATTGCTAGAAAACGTTCGGTGCCGTGTTGACTCATCGGCAGGTGCCGTTTACGACGGGACATGCTTCTTGTTGTCTGCTTATGAGTTTCCTGTAGGCTCCCGGCAGGACCGCCCCAGGGCCATAAATGTGTTAAGCCTCTACCCGACCTGCTGCTGTCTAGCTGGGGGGAAAATTGTCTTCGTCGCTACTGTACGGCGTTTCAGAATCAAACTGCTCACATGGCAGCATCAAATAAGATTCACTTACTTACTACAACACTTGTCTACACTGCAGACAATGTCTCCTTTACATTAGAATTTCTCTGTGTATTTATTTCTAAAATTAAACTATTGTTTTAGATCATGTAGCGAGAGAAATGCATTGACATAATTGTTGCATCAGATATAAGCACTATTGTCTCTCATGTCGGTTTAATATGAGGTATATGATGGAGACGTTTGCTTTTACGTATGCGTAGTGTTTCAACCTCTACTGAGGTACCATGAACTACTTTGCGAACTCGAAAAGGTCCTTTATATAGCAGAAAAAACTTATGACTCCAATTCTTACCTTTCATAGATAATGTATAAGATCGATTCAAAACCTTTTTGTTAACGTATTGTTTCTTAAGATTGGCATTAGCACGTTGTGCCTTCTTCCTTTTCTCTGCCGCAAGCTGAATATTCTTTAATGCCATATTCATTATTTCTGCATGTCTTAATCTACGAACTGTGGGAATGGGAAAACAAACCTTAATCAAATTATGGGGGTTTTGGTTCTTCAGAACTAAAAGAGATGCCAACGATGTAATCTCTGTCATCTCCTGAGAGAACTGTGCTGAATATTGTGTTAAGTGATCTGTATAAGATGCAAGCAGTTGAATTCTTCTTCCTGTGTGAAGATCCAATCATCAAACCTCAGAAAAACAAACTTACCTTCTTTCTCTAAGCATACTTTTGCTTCGTTAAAATTAAGAATAGCATTCTATTTATTCAGAAAATTTACTCCAAGGATAATTTATGTTGAGAATAGTGGTACAATAAGGCAATCCATGGAAAAGGTTTTGCCTTGGCAGTCAAATTCTAAATATATTTGTTGCTTAACGTCCACACTCTTTCCTGTAATTGCACCTTTTATTCTTACTTTTTGCAACGGTAAAAACAGTCGACTATCATTCCTTTGGCTCAAACCAAAGATAAAATGTCACTTAACAAGTATGAGAAATTTATAGTGCCATTCTGTGATACAGAAGTATGAGAAAGTTGTGTCAAAGATCAAATTAGAAGTAACAAAAGTCAGTTACCAACAAACAACTGAGGTGCGCATGGAATTACAAAATGTCGCCCGCACATCTCTATACATAATAATCAATAAGTCTGCAGCCAATCAAGATATTTTCATGACGTTTCACATATGTAAAAGAAATGAGGAATATTATGATTCTGTTTTTGAAAAATGTGATTTTTTGGCCATGACTGCTGTATATATGCCCTTAAAAATCTGAAGAATTTACAGTTTCACTAAAAAGGAGGTAGGCTAAATTATAAATGAATTTTAAACATTATTGAGTAATAATTTACATGTCTTATTTTTGAGCAAGAAGAAGTAAATAAAGTCAATCGTTGTCTGAGATGTGTTTCAAATATGTAGATGCCAGTTTGGTTTGGATGTGGTGGGTAAAGGCGAGGGGTGTGAAAAGTGTGAACAGACAAAAGCAACATAGCGGAAGTGCTAAACAAAAGGAAAAGTATTCCACTAAAAACGCATGAAGGGCAAACTGTACGCAAAGTGAAGTGGTAACAAATGGAACACAAAAAACAACACAAAAACAGCATAAGAATACCGTATGTAACCAAAAAGCACACGTCATAAAGCAACCTACTCTAGCCTACAAGACCGAGAAACAGCAATGGGATGTAAAGAAGAGAAGTGACACCATGAGAAGGCTATACGTCAGTTTATGCTACACATAGGCCTAACTTGCACAAAAAGTTATATATACAGGGTGTTTGCCTCTGTAACTTATAAAATAATAGGTGACGGGAAATTTTAATGCGGTAGGTCAACACAAGAAATGTTACACTTTCTGCGGAGCTATGAGCATAGTTTATTGTATCATTTTCCAAAGAGTTGCAGCGCACAGATATAATTTTTTAAATGGAACAATAGTTTTTTTCTGTCGTGCATTTGATTCGTTGAAACCAGCTGCGTCCAAATCAATTTAAACTACATTCCTATCACTGTTAGTTTGGGAGCTACAACCCTTGAAAGTTTCAGGGGCAGATACCACAAACGCTGTACATAATGCAATGCGCCTTCTAAATGTTTTGCGGTGTCACAGAGCGAGAAGCTTCCTCGATGCGCTGACTGTCGCCGCACACAGCCGTATACCCGACAGTTGGAGCCACACAAACAATCGGGGTTCAATATACCACAGTTACTGACATCGGATGACGATGGCATACACGAACAACGAGTACGTTGACATGTTGCTGATGCTCGGCGAGTGCCGACACGATGCCACTAAAGCAGCCACGGCGTATGCCGTGAGATATCCTAGGCGAAGAGCCCCGGCAGCCATTACGTTCTTACGTGCCGAACAACTACTTCGGGAAACAGGCAGCTTGGTAATGCGCCGCAGTAACAGACGAAGACCTGCAAGAAGTGAGGAGACGGAGGTGTTTGTTTTAGCTGCACTACACCACGATCCTCATGTCAGCTTACGAGCCGTTGCTGCAGTCGCTGGTGTCAGTCTCACATCTGTGTGGCGTATAGTACACCGCCACAGGTTTCACCTGTACCGCCTGTCACTGACCCAGGAGCTGCATGGGAACGATTTCCGTGCAAGAGTGACATTCTGTGAGTGGGCCTTGCGTAATTTCACGCTGGAGACTTTACAAAGTGTTATGTTCTTTGATGAGTCCACGTTCACAAATTATGGTGCAGTGAATCGCCATAACATGCACTACTGGGCCGCAGACAATCATGGTGGGTACGAACTGTCGACTGTCAACGTAGGTGGTCTATTAACGTGTGGTGTGGAATCCTTGGGAATGAAATCATCGATCCACACTACTTCCCAGGTACACACACAGGTGAGTTATATCGCGCTTTTATAGCCAACAGTTTGGGTGGTCTCCTTGAACATGTGTGTCTACACACGAGAGTCCATATGTGGATGCAGCACGATGGTCACCCAACCCATTCTGCTCGTTCTGTTGTGGAAGAACTAAACAACAGGTTTGCAGGAAGATGGTTGGGGCGCCATGCTCCTCATTCATGGCCCACAAGGTCGCCCGATTTAACACCAGTAGATTTCTTTTTGTGGGGATATCTAAAGAATCGTGTTTATGTCACTGAGCACACATCCCCAGATGATCTAAAACGGCGCATCGAGGACCCATCTTGCTCCGTCACACCGGCGATGTTACATCTCGTCCGCAGATCCTTTCGACGGCGCATTGCATTATGCATTGAGGGACATGGACACACATTTGAACATCTCATGTAAATCAACTTCCCACCGCCATAACATCCATCATCCACCAAACAGCCATGTATTATGCACAGCCCCTGAAACTTTAAAGGGTTGTAGCTCCCAAATAAACAGTGATAGGAATGTAGTTTAAATTCATTTGTACGCAGCTGGATTCAACGAATCCAATGCACGATAGAATAAACTATTGTTCCATTTAAAAAATTATATATTTGCACTGTAACTCTTTGGAAAATGATACAATAAACTATGTTCATAGCTCCGCAGAAAGTGTAACATTTCTTTGTGTTTACTTACCGCATTAAAATTTCCCTTTCACCTATTATTTTATAAGTTACAGAGGCAAACACACTTAGTGTTACAAAAAGGTACGGCCAAACTTTCAGGAAACATTCCTTACACACAAAGAAAGAAAATATGTTATGTGGACATCTGTACGGTAACGCTTAATTTCCGTATTGGAGCTCTTTTTATTACTTCTCTTCAAATCTCATTAATCATGGAATGGAAACACACAGCAACAGAACGTACCAGCGTGACTTCAAACACTTTGTTACAGGAAATGTTCAAAATGTCCTCCGTTAGCGAGGATACATGCATCCACCATTCGTCGCATGGAATCCCTGATGTGCTGATGCAGCCCTGGAGAATGGCGTATTGTATCACAGCCGTCCACAATACGAGCACGAAGATTCTCTACATTTGATACCGTGGTTGCGTAGATAAGAGCTTTCAAATGCCCCCATAAATGAAAGTCAAGAGGGTTGAGGTAAGGAGAGCGTGGAAGCCATGGAATTGATCCGCCTCTACCAATCCATCGGTCACCGAATCTGTTGTTGAGAAGCGTACGAACACGTCGACTGAAATGTGCAGGAACTCCATCGCGCATGAACCACATGTTGTGTCGTACTTGTAAAGGCACATGTTCTAGCAGCACAAGTAGAGTATCCCGTATGAAATCACGATAACGTGCTCCGGTGAGCGTAAGTGGAAGAACATGAGGCCCAATCAAGACATCACCAACAATTCCTGCCCAAACGTTCACAGAAAATCTGTGTTGATGACGTGATTGCACAATTGCGTACGGTTTATCGTCAGCCCACACATGTTGATTGTGAAAATTTACTATTTTATTTCAATTTACATTTAAAGAGAAATACTAAAATGAGCTCTAACATGGAAATGAAGCGTTTCCGGACACATGTCCACACAACATATTTTCTTTCTTTGTGTGTGAGGAATGTTTCCTGAAACGTTTGGCCGTACCTTTTTGTAACACCCTATATACAGGGTGTTTCACTAAGTGTGTTTGCCTTTGTAACGTATAAAATAATAGGTGAGGGGAAATTTTAATGCGGTTGGTCAACACAAGAAATATTATACTTTCTGCGGTGCTATGGACATAGTTTATTGTATCATTTTCCAAAGAGTTACAGCACAAAGACATATTTTGTTAAGGAACAATAGTTTTTTTTCTATCGTGCATTGGATTTTTTGAAACCAGCTGCGTCGAAATCAATTTAAACTACATTCCTATCACTGTTAGTTTGGTAGCTACAACCCTTCAAAGTTTAGGGGGCAGAGGCTACGACTGCGTAGCTCACTGGCTGGTGGTCATGAGACAGTGGGCCGTGCCCCAGGGGCAACTGCATGAAAAAAAAAAAATGACTGAAAAATCTGTACATACAGATTTTATCAGTCATTTGCTTTATGCAGTGTATTGTTACGGTTGGAATAAGGCCTATGGTTTGAAAATGGACGAACAAGTAGGAAACTAGTTACCAACTTCTAAATAGTGCAACTGTGACGAAAAAAAAATGGTTTTTAAAAGTAAGTTCGCTTTAATATTCATTCAAAATAATATTTATACATGAATATGTTTTCGCGAGTATTCACTGAAATTATGTCAGTTATTTACTCAGTTTGGTTAAAAAAGAGGTTTCCAGAATTTTATTTCACAAGTACAGATTAGAAAAATGTACACGACATATTTTATGTCAGTCTTAAATGTCATACAATTTGTAAGGTAGCCTAATTCAGAATAGAAACCATTCCCAAACAAATTTCTTTCCATATTTTGCACGTATTAGTCAACATAGGAGTTCATGCCAGAATTTGGTTAACAGAGATGTCCGGAATAATAGTTACAATTGCAGCCGCGGCGGAGCGGCCAAGCGCATTGAGGCGATATGCCCCGTCGGGGGTTGGAATCCCGCCTCGGGCATGGAAGTTTGCGCTGTCTTTACTATAATTTAGTTCATAAGCAGTTTGTAACTTTAAGGACTGATGGCCCCGCAGTTAAGTTCCATAAGCTTTACAAACATTTGAAAATTTGATTAAAATTGCTTTCTGAATTGCTCGAGTATGATGTGGACAAAGGAAAGTGACTGATTGAAGGCATGAGTCAATACCGGTGAAATGTCTGGGCGGCCGTAATAAACTGTGTCTATAAAACAAAAGGAAATTACAAATACTCAGTTTTATTGCATACTTCAAATATTCTTAAATTTTATATGAATAGCGCAAGTTGATTTGATTTCTTTGGTTTCTATTTGACAACTTACCAAGAACATCAGAGACGAACTAACCCAGACGTAAATGACTGTCGGATATATGATCAGTGTGGTACACAGAAATTTCGGTGGGTCCTGGAAACGTCCTCGTATAACCGAATGTTACAAGGCGACCGATCACGAAAACCGAGAGTCGTAGCTAGCCACAAATTTTTGTATGTCTCTACTGGATAGTATATCTATATCTAATACAGCAGCTGTAAATTCGATATTGCGAGTAAACTTCCGATTTAAATTATTTCATCCACTGTAATTCGTCAACATCGAGGATTAGGTCGCTGTGAAGTTGTGAATCTCCTTTCCATGTTTTCGCCACATCCACGAGACCGTCCGTTGTCCTCGTCCCTGCGCTCCAAGAGAAGTGAGACCCACTCAACTTTGTTACGTAACCTTCGCGACATCACTACCGGTAAAGGAAGCGTTAATTCAGTTTTCATTGGTGGCTCTATAGATACTCAAAGGTTCGGCCTAATTCTGTAGACAAGGATGTTTCGTCACAACTACTTCGCCTCTTTGCTCTAGCTACATACAAATCTGTTTCTTTCAGTGAAAGGCCTAGAAAAATCATTAGCTCTGCAAACTAACAAATGGTTACTCGCGAAATATCCACTGTCAACCCAGATAAATGAACTATGTGGTCAACGGGTGTACTGTAGAACTTAATTTAGTTGATTTGAAAATGGCCTAAAAGGTCTGAAACTTTCAAGCCTACAAAATGGAGTGTGTCTGTCTTCACGCAGACTCATTTAATGGGCTGAATTTTTATTCGCCTAATACATGCGAAAGTATTCACCCGACTTCATTCATAATACCATAACTTAATGCCTCTGCAGGCTCATAAATTTTATATTACAATGTGTGTACTTCTCAGTGCAAGACTTCTTTTTAATTGAAACTATCTTAAAAGTATGAAGCTTTTGTTTGCTGTTACAGACACCTCGGATATGTAAGTCTTACAACTTCAAATAGAGTATGTTCAGCATAACGTAAAAAATAGAAGAAACAAAAATTATTCAGGGAAAATAAACTGCAGCGTCCCTATTTTATTTTGATACACATTGAAATAATATTTTTGTTGTTGTTCAGTTACGAAAAAAGTGGTGAGGGTGCGGGAAAACGAGGGCCGGAACCGGGTGGCAGAAATCCACTGGTGTAAGTGGGTCATATTACGGGTGTGGGGAGTGTATTTTTGTGTGTTGCTAGAGTCAATTGTAGGGGAATTGTATGCTCTGAATGTCTATGAAAGTTGGGAGGTATAGTATGTGTTAATGTTGCATTTGATGGATTTTCTGTGTTGTGCTAAGAGGTAAGTTCAGAAACTGTGAAGGGGTAGTCAGGGTAATTTTGCAAATTTTCTGCATTTGGCTTAGGTTATGCTAACAGTAATCTGAATGTACAAAACAGAAAAGGAAAAATTGAAGCGAACATGAAAGTAGGGGGCAACGAATGTTGAGAACCATAGTACAAAATTTCAATACTTGACGTAGCAAGAAGTACGTAACGTACAGATCAACCGAACTTAAGATTAGGAATATCTTAACAGAAAATTTTTAGAGATTGGAGAAGAAACAGTGTCTTTCCACCATGTTCGGACTGAATACCTGAAGAAGGACATAAAATGGTAACAATAAAATGGTTTCAACTCCATTTGATTGCTGCTTTTTTTTAAACGTATTGTAAAACAGTTTCTATGAGGGACAAAATACTAAATAATGATATTATTGAACCAGAACCGAGGTTTGATTAAGAAAGTAAACGAAATAATACATCAAGAATTAGAAAATTTAACGTCAGCCAACGACAAACGACATTATTCAATGAATAAACAAACTGAAGACACAATAAATGAATTTGTGCAGTACGTGGAAGTTTTAACTACTTCTTTAGGACAGTTGAATGAAGAATGAGAAATATATAATAATCCGTACCATAAAATCTAGGAGATACCGAAGAATTTAAATAGCTGCTACAGTTTCAAACAGAACAGCTTTAAATGAAGGAGATAAGATAGCGCTCGCAACATTACTCGGATAAAAAGACAAGCGTACGATCACTGGTAACAGGAACACGAACAAAAATATAAAGAATGCAGAAGACAACCAGATGAGGGAATTTGCTGTGAGATTATACCAGCTCGGTGATGAACTAAAGTGAG
Organism: Locusta migratoria; assembly: GCA_026315105.1. Taxonomy (NCBI): domain Eukaryota; kingdom Metazoa; phylum Arthropoda; class Insecta; order Orthoptera; family Acrididae; genus Locusta; species Locusta migratoria. The sequence goes on from CM048746.1 coordinate 457,793,153, forward strand.
TGTCGCCACAATTAACGTCCGTTGTAACCGCCAGCTTACCATCCTACGAGAGAAAAAAAATAATTATGAAGGAAGTTGCATAAACGTATTTTCGGATCCGTCAAATAGGTTACATTGAAAATGGTCATTCAACAATTGAAGTATATAATGCCGAGATCGTGGCTAGAAATCAGAAAAATTTCTTGTGATTTCACTTCAGCCCGAAAGTGAGTACGAGAAAGACGCATTAAGATTTTAAAAGAAGGTTTCCTTCACGACCTGGTCGCAAAGATGCAAGATGAAATTAAGCACTTTATAGCTCAGCAGCTACGTATTTTGAGTCACAGGCTCCCAGTTTGTTATAGTTCTCCCGTGAAAAGACGGAGAGTAACTATACCTAGGTACATCACACGACCCTGCGGCTCTAATAGGCATTGATTTAATACTCATGTGTCTGACACGGCTACGAATACCACAGAGATAATCGATGACTGCTGGAAGAACAATGCGTGCATTTAAAGAATTCCAGATAGTTCCGCAGGACTTGGGGTTTGATGGCGGTAGCGAGGGAAGAAACTCGTGTACCAACATGAGTATCGGCAGAAAAATAAGTCAGACGAGGGAAGTAACTGACTCACCGCGCAGAAATGGAAATGGATGGAATGGAAGACGGTAGAAGCGAGATGGATATCACATTACTGAAGGCACAGAGGAAAGGAAAAAGAAAACGTGATAGCGAGACGAGAGAGACAACAGACTGGAATTTTATTCCTCCGGTCAACCCTGACGGTAACAAACATAGTTCCGCAAACAGGAATGCTGTTAACAGCCCGTATGCTCTCAAAAAAAAAAAAAAAAAAAAAAAAAAAAAAAAAAAAAAAAAAGATTTAAGATAAAGAACTGGTGATGGAATAACTGGCGTTGAAAGACGTGCAAGAAGGACAGAATATAACTTACTTTAACAAGTGTATTATAAGCCAGAAAGACAGAGACGATGTAAAAATCGGGAGAGAAGAACATGGAAAATGAGTAAAGCTATCTCGTGTCGCCGGCCGCGGTGGCCGAGGGGACTGAGGCGCTCCAGTCACGATCTGCACGGCCACTACGGTCGGGGGTTCGAATCCCCCCTCGGGCATGGATATTTGTGCCGTCCTTAGTATAAGGTAGATGATAAGTAGTTTGTAAGTTTAGGGACTGATGACCCCGTAGTTAAGTCCCATAGACTCTACAAACATTTGAATTTATCTCGTGTCTCTCTGACATTTAGTCGTGTATCATAACAAATAGTAAATAATGCGTTACGTAACTGTGGTGTAAAATAATAACACACATTGTGAAATGAAACGTCAGTTTAATCGTCTGATAATGAAGACGGGATTAGGACTGTTCCCTAGCAAAAGTAAAGTTGTTGTTGTTGTTGTTGCTGTTGTTGTTGTTGTTGCTGTTGTCTTCAGTCCGGATACTGGTTTGATGCAGCTCTCCACCCTGCCCTGAGCAAGCTTCTTCATCTCCTCATAAGAACGGCAACCTACATCCCTTTGAATCTGCTTATTATATTCGTCTCTTGGTCTCCCTCTGCGATTTTTACCCCACACACTTCCATCCAATTCTAAATTCACGATTACTTTATCTCTAAGAATGTGTCCTATTAGTGGATCTCTTCTTTTAGTCACGATATACCAGAAATTCCTTTTCTCCCCAATTCTGTTCAGTACCTCCTCATTAGTTACGTGATACACTCACCTAATCTTCAGCATTCTTCTGTAGCACCACATTTCAAAAGCCTCTATCCTATTCCAGTCCGCACTGTTTATTGACCATGTTTCACTCCCATACAAGGCAACACTCCATACAAATGCCTTCAGAAAGGACTTCCTTAGTCGTAAATTAATATTCGATGTTAACAAATTTCCCTTTCTCCAAAACGCTTTTCTTCCCATTGCCATTCTGCATTTTATATCCTCTGTAATGCGACCATCGCATGTTATTTTACTGCCCAAGTAACAAAACTCATATACCACCTTTATTGTTTCGTTACCTAATCTAATTCCTTCAGTATCGCCCGATTTTCTTAGACCGCACTCCATTACCTTTGTTTTCCTCTTGTTAATGTTCATTTTATACACACGTGTCAAAACACTGTCCATTCCGTTCAATTGCTCTTCCAGGTCTTTTCCTATATCTAACAGACTTACGTCATAGGCAAAATGTGTTTTTATTTGTTCACTCTGAATTTTATTTCCTTCTCCAATTATTCCTTTATGGATTGCTCAATGTACAAATTGAGTAGCATTGGAGAGAGGCTAAAACCCTGTCTTACTCCCTTCCCGATCTATGCATACCTTTCATGCCCTTCAACTCTGATAACAGCTGTGTGGATTTTTGTACAAGTTGTAAATAACCTTCCGTTTCCTAATTTTTAGCCTGCTGATTTCATAATTTGAAAGAGTGTATTCCAGTCAACAATGTCAAAAGCTTTCTTCAAATCTACAGAAGCTAAAAATGTAGGTTTGCTTTTCCTTAATCTTTCTTCTAAGATAAGTCGTAAATTGATTTTCCCTGAGGTCAGCTTCTACCAGCTTTTCCATTCTCGTGTATATAATTCGTGTTATAATTTTGCAGACATGACTTATCAAACTGATAGTTCTGTAATTTTCACATCGGTCTGCGCCTGCTTTCGTTGGAATGGGGATTATTACATTTTCTTAAAGTCTGATGGTATTTCGCCCGTCTCGTACATCGTACTCACCAGGTGAAATAGTTTTGTCATGGCTGTCTCTCCCAGAGACTTTAGTAGGGAATGTCATCTACTCCAGTGGCCTTGTTTCACCTTAGGTCTTTCAGGGCTCTGTCAAATGCATCTCCCACTATAGTATCTTCTGTTTCATCTAGTTCTTCTTCCCTTTCTATAATATTGTCTCCAAGTTCATTTCTTTTGTTGAGACCCTCTATATATACTATCTGCCTTTCAGCTTTCACTTCTTTCCTGAAAACTGATTTTCCATCTAAGTTCTTTATATTCATACAGCTGCTTTTCTTGTCTCCAAATATCTCTTTTATTTTACTGTAGGCTGTATCTATGTTTCCCCTATTTATACATTATTCTATAAATTGCCTTCTAGCCACTCATACTTAGCTACTTTGCACTTCCTGTCATTCTCATTTCTTAATGGTCTGTACTCTATTTTGCCTGTTTCATTTACTATATTTTTATATTTTCTCCTTTCATCAATTAAGTTTACTATTTTCTGTGATATCCAAGGATTTTTTGTACATCTTGCCTTTCTATCTAATTTGTTCTCTACTGCCTTCACTATTTCATCGCTCAGTGCTACCAATTTCTCTTCTCCTGTTTTATTTCCCACCGTTTCTGTCAATTGTTGCCTGAAGCTCTTTCTAAAATTCTTAAGAACTTCAGGTTCCCTCAATGTATCCAAGTCCCATCTCTTAGTTTACCTACCTTTCTGCAGTTTTTTCAATTTCAAACTACAGTTACTACGCTTATGGTCAGCGTCTATATCTCCCCCTGGCTATGTCTTACAGTTTAAAACCTGGTTCCGGAATCTATGTCTTGAATGAAATGAAATAGGGTCATTGCCTTAAGAGATACATTAATTCAGAGGAGAGACAATTACCGGAACATTACGTACAAGGCAGTTGACAATATAAGAGAATATCTCGTATGGGATGTTATCACAATCATACCAAAAGAGTAGTACATTTATGTAATTAAGATTTTATGCAATTTATCACTGAACTCCCGAACGATGCCATGGAAGCAGTAAATGGGGGGTTACGTATAACAATATATTAGAATATTCTGGAGTATTTGATTCTGCGTGTTAGCCAAAGAAGATTAAATTATGAAACTTTTCATCGATCTTTTCGCAGGCAGTGAGAAAGCATTTTATTGTAGGCTAGAAATGCCTGAGATGAAATTGATGCTGAGATGCAGTTTCGCTAATAAGACAAAAGCAGTTGAGGATGGGAGTGTGTAGTTTGCATACACACCTTTTCCGTGAACACACACTATTGATGAAACTTAGTTTTATCTGAGTCTTGTGAAGTCAAGCAATTGTATACCATGGAACAAGTAAAAGGGAATGAGAAGAAAGGTGCCAAAGTTATGAAAAAAATGGAAATAAATAGGAAAATAACCAGCAGATTGAGCTAAGGTGCACATCAACCAAGTAAGGAAATGTAAAAGGTAGGATTTGAGTTTTAAAATCGAGGAGAGTTTACGTATGAGTCAGTTTTTAACTTTTTAAGTAACTGGCGTTACGAAAATTTTGTGATGATACGAAACCAAGTTTAAGTGCATTACTACACTTCTTAATGTGTATTTGTGATTAAGAAATCTGTTATACAAGAAGAAAGGTAATAGTGAGAAGTGACGATAAATAAAAACAAATTAAAAATAAATAAAAAAAACGAAGAGCAAGATAAACAAGGGAATATTTTTCAAATAGTGCGTAAGGGCAGTCAGTTGATTCAAAACAGATAACTGAAGACTCGAATCAGTCTCCCTAAGTGTCTTAAAAATGTTCAAATTTATAGGATTCAGTTGCTGGATTATTAGTCCGTAGCTTACAAACTACTTAAACTAAGGTAAACTATCCTAAAGACAATACAAACACCCCTTCTCGAGGGAGATCTCGAACCCCCCGACGGCTAACGGCCGCGCGCACCGCAGTAAGGCGCCCCAGTGCGCACGACTAAGCTACCGCGACTGTCTTAGGTCACAAAAATATAGTGAGGGAAGAAGAAATCGAGCATCAAGTAAGAAATAATGATTAACTTACCCATTAAATCCATTATCCTATGCCCAATGAGACAGTTAATGATGATGTGAATTAAGTTTAAAGTAAAACTAAATAAAATAAAAGATGAAATTGCTAAAGCGTTGACAACTTTGAATTTAAAATGTTCTGGTCCTGTTTCTTAATATTGCAATTTGTAGAAAGAAAAAGGAGGAGGTTTCAGTTATAGGATGTTAGTGAAGCTTAGGAGACTTAACTGCGGGATCATCAGTTCCTAAACTTACGAACTACTTATGAACTACCTTTTACTAAAGACGAAAAAAACATCCATGCCCGAGGGGCGGATTCGAACCCCCGACGGGGAACGGCCTTGTGCATCGGAGCATAGCGCCTCAGTGCGCTTGGCCACTTCGCCGCGGCTCAGTTAAAAGGGCCCGAAGATTTGAAGCCAGTGTTTGAACATCGAAAAATTGAAAGAAAAATCTCCATAAGATGTAAGTTAGCTTTAACGACTTAGAAGAAATATTTATGTGAATTTTTGCAGAGAAACGTACGTCCCACTCTATCAGACGCTTGACGGTGAAAAGGCGAGGCGAAATCCAATTTAAGCAGTCAGTAACAGGTGATCTGAGGCGTCGGTGATTGGAACTGACTACGTAAGGCTTTCGGCTTCGCAATGCAGGCCAGACGTCCACCGGCCACGTGCAGAACAAACGTTTACCACGGTGTACCAAACGTTATTCACGCCGGTCCGCATGTCCACGAATCCATGCAGACAATGGCAGCCAAATTAACTACTTGCTGATCTACTGCAGACGGACGTCCTGACGTCTTCACTATCAAATGTGAACCGCCCAGATTAACTGTCAACCTTATTTGCATTGCGAACAAATAGACGAGAGAGGGAAGTACTTCGCAGGAGTTCGGAGAGATAGCACGAACTAATTGAGAGACAATTTCCAGGAACTTGATACCAATTCACTCCACAGAAGTTTACGCCAACGCGGATCTGTGGGGGCAGTGTGAAGATGAGATACTCTTTGAAAGCAGAGATAGTGGATTTAACAGTGAGACGGAAAGATCAAAAGACAAGATTACGCAGCATCAAATGTTGAAAATGAAAGTTCATGTCAGCATATTAAATTGAACTTTGGTGTCAGCGCAAGACAGACTGTCGGAATTTGCAGATATTCTAAATAATTGTTCAATTCGTTGACATTACGCACGTTATCGTCAGCCAGGTAACGCGTTTTTCTTAATCAAATAACCAAATGTTCAAATGTTTGTATAGCTTATGGGATTTAACTACGGGGTCATCAGTCCCTAAACTAACAAACTATTTATGATGTAGCTAATACTAAGGACGGCACAAATATCCTTGCCCGAGGGGGGATTCGAACCCCCGACCGTAGTGGCCGTGCAGACCGTGACTGGAACGCCTCAGTCCCCTAGGCCACCTCGGCCGGCAATCAAATAACCAATATGCTTTTGAATTTTATGTCTTTTGTAAGGAACGATGTGTGGAAATTATGTAAACTCGTTTATGTAAAGTAGAGACGATGTTAATGATTTTTGAAACATGTCAAAGTATTACGGTATGTCTTGTGTTATATAAACTCCCGAAGTCTTGCCTTTTTCTTAGTTCTTAATTTTATTTTTAGTTTGTACTTTAGGTTGAATTCATCCGATATCATAACCATTATATTAATACTTGAATAGAAAACTGAAGAACCGTTTTTTAATATTACTTATACAAGGAGGCCGATGAAACATGTTGTTGTTGTCCGCAGACCTACAGCTCACCATACTACCCTGTCCAGTGCAAGCCTCTTCATCTGCGAATAAGGGGCGAAAGCCTTTTCAGTAGTTACAGGGGCAACAGTCTGGATGATTGACTGAGCTGGCCTTGTAACATCAGCTAATGTGGCTTTGCCACACAGCTACTGCGAACGTCTGAAAGCAAGGGGAAACTACAGCCGTTACCTTTCCCGAGGACATGCATCTCTACTGTATGTAAATATGATGATGGCATCCTCTCGGGTAAAATATTCCGGAGGTAAAATAGTCCCCCATTCGGATCTCCGGGCGGGGACTACTCAGGAGGATGTTGTCATGTGGAATGTTAGATCCTTTAATCGGGTAGGAAAATTAGAAAATTTAAAATGGGAAATGGATAGGTTAAAGTTAGATATAGTGGGGATTAGTGAAGTTCGGTGGCAGAATAAACAGGATTTCTGGTGAGGTGAGTACAGGATTATAAATACAAAATCAGTTGGGGGTATTATAGGAGTAGGACTAATAATGAATAAGAAAATAGGAATGCGTGTAAACTACTATGAGCAGCACAGTGATCGCATTATCATTGTCAAGATAGATACGAAGCCAACACCGACAACAGTAGTACAGGTTTATATGCCAACTAGCTCTGCCGATGATGAGGAGATCGAAGAAATATATGAGGAGCTAAAGGAAATTATTCAGACAGTTAAGGGAGAGGAAAACTTAATTATGATGGGAGACTGGAATTCTGTAGTAGGAAAAGGAAGAGAAGGAAAAATAATAGGTGAATATGGACTGGGCAGGAGGAATGAAAGAGGAAGTCGCTTGGTAGAATTTTGCACGGAACATGATTTAATTGTAACAAACACGTGTTTTAAGAATCACAAAAGAAGGTTGTATACATGGAAGAGACCAGGAGACACCGGAAGGTATCAGATAGATTTTATAATGGTAATACATAGATTCCGGAACCAGGTTATAAACTGCAAGACATACCCAGGGGCAGATATAGACTCTGACCATAACCTGTTAGTCATGAACTGTAGGCTGAAGCTGAAAAAACTGCAGAAAGGTAGGAAAATAAGGAGATGGGACTTAGATAAATTGAAGGAAAGTGAAGTTCTGGAGAATTTCAGAGGGAGATTTAGGCAACAATTGACAGAAACAGAGGGAAATAAAACAGTAGAAGAGGAATGGGTAGCATTAAGAGATGAAATAGTGAAGGCAGCAGAGGACAAAGTAGGTAGAAAGGCAAGACCTGCAAAAAATACTTGGATATCACAGGAAATACTAAATTTAATTGATGAAAGGAGAAAATATAAAAATGCAGGAAATGAAACAGGCAAAATGGAGTACAGACGACTAAAAAATGAGATTGACAGGAAGTGCAAAATGGCTAAGCAGGAGTGGCTAGAAGCAAAATGCAAATCTGCAGAAGAATGTATAACAAGGGGAAAAGTAGATACCGCCTACAGGAAAATAAGAGAGACATTTGGGGACAACAAAAGCAACTCTACGAATATCAGGAACTCGTATGGGAAACCAGTTCTCAGCAAAGAAGGGGAAGCTGAAAGGTGGAAAGAATACGTAGAGCAGCTCTACAATGGAAACGAAGTTAGAGACGATGTTGTAGGAAGGGAAGAGGAAGTAGATCAAGATGAAATAGGAGATACTATACTGAGAGATGAATTTGACAGAGCCTTGAAAGACCTAGGTCGGAACAAGGCCTCAGGAGTAGATGACATACCCTCAGAGCTACTAAAGCCTCTGGGAGAGCCAGCCATGACAAGACTATTTGAACTGGTGTGTAGGATGTATGAGACAGGCGAAATGCCCTCAGACATTAAGAAAAATGTAATAATCCCCATTCCAAAGAAATCAGGCGCAGACAGGTGTGAAAATTACAGAACCATCAGTCTGATAAGCCATGGTTGCAAAATTTTAACACGAATTATCTACAGGAGAATGGAAAAGCTGGTAGAAGCTGACCTCGGGGAAGATCAGTTTGGATTCAGGAAGAATATAGGAACTCGGGAGGCAATACTCACTTTACGTCTTATCTTAGAAGATAGATTAAGGAAAGGCAAACCTACATTTCTAGCTTTTGTATACTGACTGGAATACACTCTTTCAAATTCCGAAGTCAGTAGGAGTAAAATATAGGGAAAGGAGAGTTATTTACAACTTGTACAAAAGCCAGACCGCAGTTATTAGACTCGAAGGGCATGAAAGGGAAGCATCAGTTGGGAAGGGAGTAAGACAGGGTTGTAGCCTTTCTCCGATGTTATTCAATTTGTACATCGAGCAGGCGATGAAGGAAAGCAAGGAAAAATTTGGAATAGGGATTAAAGTTCAGGGGGAAGAAATAAAAACATTTCGTTTTGCTGATGACATTGTAATTCTGTCAGAGACAGCAAAGGATCTGGAAGAGCAGTTGAATGGAATAGACAGTGTGTTGAAGAGAGGGTATAAAATGAACATTAACAAGAGAAAAACAAAAATAATGGAATGCGGTCTTAGAAAATCAGGCGATGCTGAAGGAATTAGATTAGGTAACGAAACAATGAAGGTGTTAGATGAGTTTTGTTACTTGGGTAGTAAAATAACATGCGATGGTCGCAGTACAGAGGATATAAATGCAGAATGGCAAAGGGAAGAAAAGCATTTTTGAAAAAGAGAAATTAGCTTACATCGAATATTAATTTAAGTGTAAGGAGGCGTTTTCTGAAGGCATTTGTGTGGAGTGTTGCCTTGTACGGGAGTGAAACATGGACGATAAGCAGTGGGGACAGGAAGAGAATAGAGGCTGAAGATTAGATGGGTAGATCGCATAACTAATGAAGAGGTACTGAACAGAATTGGTGAGAAAAGGAATTTTTGGCATACCCTGACTAAAAGAAGGGATCGCTTCGTAGGACACATTCTTAGACATCGGGGAATCGTAAATTTAGCATTAGAGGGAAGTGTGTGGGGTAAAAATCGCAGACGGTGACCAAGAGACGCGTATAGTAAGCAGATTCAAGTGGATGTGGGTTGCCGTTCTTATGAGGAGATGAAAAGGCTTGCTCAGGATAGAGTAGGGTGGAGAGCTGCATCAAACCAGTCTCCGGTCTGAAGACCATAAAAACAACAGTTTTAGGCTGTTACACCATCATCAGGTACAAATAAACCAACGAGCTAGAATACAACTCGTTGTTATAAACAAACGTCAAGGCAAAGATTTTACCACATGTGCATTAAAGAATCACGTACATAAGCAAAAGATAAACGTTGTTAGGAAGGTATAATAAGAAGTGGTGCAAATTATTAATTATTGACTAAGCAGCTGAGAAAAGTGACAGTGTGAAAATAAATTACTTGGTATTTGTTACAAAAATAAGGCATAATTTGGAAAAGTTAATAACATGACAATTGGTACACGATTGTTTGATTATAAAAGGAGGTTACATGGAGCAATCAGGCCTATAGTTCCTTTGGTAACTTTTCGAAAAAGTGATAAGATGTGTGTGTCGCTATAAGACTATAACAAAACAAATAGGATTACCACAAAATATTCACAGACAGGGTGAAGGTACATGTAATTATTCATAAAAGTTTGTAGGCCTATTGGTTATATATATATATATATATATATATATATATATATATATATATATATATATATATATATATATAATGTGTGTGTGACAAAAACTTGTAACATTCATAACAGTTTTATAAGCCTACTGGTATCAAATTATTCCAGATGACTTTCAGACAGCGTTACACTTAAGAAATGTGATAAACATTTAGTCAAAAATAATATAAAAGCTAGGCAGTATTTCGAAAGATGCTAAAGAAATGTGTATCACTGTAAACCTATTACAAACCAAAATAGGCCAACAATGAATTATTCTCAGACAGGGGGATGGAACAGGTAATTTATCATAACAGTTTGGTAGGCCTTTTAGTAAACTATATATATATATATAGCTAAAAACAGAGTTTAAGTTTCTACTAAGAGATTCTATTACAATATTACCGTCCGCGACGGGCCAGTCACAGTCTGCATGGCCGCTACGGTCGGGGGTTCGAATCCCCCCTCGGGCATGGATCTTTGTGTCACCTTTAGAGTCAGGTAGTTCATAAGTAGTTTGTAAGTTTAGGGACTGATGACCCCGCAGTTAAGTTCCTTAAGCTTAACAAATATTTGAACATTATTTTATGAATAATGATATAGAACCAGTAGAAAGAATTTTCGTGCGTATTAAACATAAAAATCGTCTCTTCAGTACTCAAGTTACGAAAGTGATACAGCGTGGTTTTATTATTGTTGTGAATTATTACAGCTGACTATTTCAGTTTTTGTAAAGGATTTAGTTACTATCCGACACGCAAATCATACGTATGGAGTGGGATTTTCCGTTAATAAATCAGAGTTCATGTATGGGGTACGAAGAAGGAGCCTTCTAGTAGACTGTGAACCAATAAGCTGGAAACAGTGAAAAATTTCACCGGCTAATCCTTCTAACATCAGATCAAGTTAGAGCCAAAAGGAACATCAAAGATGCAACGGCCTTTATCAAGACCAACCCTCGTGATAATCTCTATAAATATTGAGGGATTTTCTAGACATAAGAGTATTTTATTAGCAGACATATGCAATAAGCATAAATGTGATGTATTATTGGTGCAGGAAACACATCGGGGAACCACCAGCCACAGACCTAAAATTGCAGGAATGGAGTTATTCGTCGAAAGACCTCATGACAAGTACGGGAGTGCGATTTTCGTTGGACCTGAGCTCAATGTAATATCTGCTGCATTGACAGAGATAAATAACATTGAAGTACTTACCATCCGGGCCCAGAAGTTCTCTGTGACGACTGTGTACAAACCACCAGATATGGACTTTGTTTTCAATGAACCTAACAATTTTACATATGACCATATTAATTTTGTAATGGGCGACTTTCTTCGAAAGACCTCATGACAAGTACGGGAGTGCGATTTTCGTTGGACCTGAGCTCAATGTAATATCTGCTGCATTGACAGAGATAAATAACATTGAAGTACTTACCATCCGGGCCCAGAAGTTCTCTGTGACGACTGTGTACAAACCACCAGATATGGACTTTGCTTTCAATGAACCTAACAATTTTACATATGACCATATTAATTTTGTAATGGGCGACTTCAACTGCCATAGTGAAGCGTGTGGATACAATGAGACTGATGGAAACGGGATGCAGCTTGAATCCTGGGCTGACAGTAATGACCTACAACTTATTCATGACCCAAAACTCCCAGCATCGTTCAGTAGCGGAAGATGGAGGAGACGATATAATCCTGACAACATCTTTGTGAGTAGGAAGTTGGCAATGCAGCATGTGAAGTTTGTTGATCATTCCATCCCAAGTACCAAACACAGACCCATTATTTGTGTTGTGAATGCCATCGTGAATCCAGATGAGGTGCCCTTTCGAAGGCGGTTTAATTTCAAAAAAGCAAACTGGCAACAATTTCAAGAGCAATTGGATGAAGAGATTGAGAAAATTCCTCCTCGACCAGATGAGTATGGTAGATTTATCGAGCTTGTGAAAGAGGTTTCAAGGAAAAATATCCCAAGAGGTTGCCGCACCCAGTACATCCAAGGACTGACTGGCAGCAGCAAAGCCTTGCTTGACAGGTACCAGAAGTTGTTCGATCAGGACCGTTTCAGCGAAGATACGTTGGAGGCTGCGGAAGACCTAATGCGGGCTATTGCTGAGGATAAGAGATCATGGTGGTGCAATCTTATCGAGAACCTAGGCCTGAAGCAAAATAGCAGACGTGCATGGAAATTATTAAAAAACTTGAGTGGGGACCCAACTGACCACAAACAGAAGAACAATGGAGTAACAGCAAATCAGATCGCTAGCCAACTTCTGAAGAATGGGAAAACAGGGGGAAAAAAAGAAAGGAAAAGAGCTATACCCCAAGAACAAAAAGACGATGGCCTCCTCAATACATCATTCACAGCAACCGAACTGGAAGACGCCATTCAGAGTATGAAACTGAATAAGGCCGCTGGAACTGATGACCTTAGAACGGAGCAGATAAAACATTTTGGGCCCAGAGTTCGAAATTGGTTATTGGAAATGATTAATGCCTGTATTGAGGAGCTTAAGATCCCAAAACTATGGCGGCAGGCGAGGGTGATGGCCTTATTAAAACCTGGCAAGGATATATCGGATCCTAAAAGTTACAGACCAGTGTCACTTCTATGCCATCTCTACAAGATGCTGGAGCTGATGATTCTTAATTGTGTGGCTCAAATAATTGATGGAAAGATCATAAAGGAACAAGCCGGTTTTAGATCAGGAAGATCTTGTTGTGGGCAAATACTCAATTTAACGCAGCACATAGAAGATGGCTTTGAAAGCAAAATTAATAACTGGAGCAGCTTTCATAGATCTTACTGCTGCGTATGATACGGTAAACCACAGAAAGTTATTGTGCAAATTGTATCATCTCACAGGGGACTGTAGGCTGACAATGGTTATTAGTAGCCTTATGCAGAATCGAAGATTTTATGTATCTTTAAATGGCAAGAACAGCAGATGGCGACTGCAGAAGAATGGCTTACCACAAGGTTCAAATGTTCAAATGTTTGTTAAGCTTATGGGACTTAACTACGGGGTTATCAGTCCCTAAGCTTACAAATGACTTATCAACTAGCTTATCCTAAGGAGGGGGGATTCGAACCCCCGACCGTAGTGGTCGTGCAGACCGTGACTGAAGCGCCTCAGTCCCCTCGGCCACCGCGGCCGGCTTACCACAAGGAAGTGTACTTTCTCCGATCTTGTATAATGTGTACACATGACCAACCTATCTCTCAAGATACACGATTGTTCGTATATGCTGATGACACTGCTGTGGCTGTCCAGGGATCCAGTTTTGATGAAGTATCCCAAAAACTATCCAGTGGTCTTGAAGAACTTGCTCAATACTACTGTGCCAATCACCTATAGCCAAACCCTTGTAAAACACAAGTATGTGCTTTCCATGTACGCAATAGAGATGCTGGAGTTGATCTCGACGTTACGTGGCAGGGTAAGAATCTAGAGCACTGCCCAACACCCATATACCTCGGGGTTACACTTGACAGAACGCTCTCCTTCAAACAACATTGCCGAAATACGAAGGCCAAAGGTTGCTCCAGAAATAACATCATCTGCAGGCTGACAAACTATGAAGGGGGAGCTCAACCATCAGTACTGAGAACATCAGCACTTGCTCTATGTGTCTCAGCAGCAGAATATGCAGCACCAGTATGGGATGCATCCGCCCACACTAAACAGGTTGATTTAAGTGTCAACGAGACTATGCGCATTGTTACAGGCTGTCTCAGACCCACACCAACAGATAATATGTACCTCCTTGCTGGAATTGCCCCACCCAGGATAAGAAGGCAGGTGGCAGCAGACGCTGAGAGAACAAAGAAAGAGAATGATTACCGACACCCATTGAATGGGCACGTCACCCAGGCTCGGAGGCTCAAATCTAGAAACAGCTTCATCGCAAGAACTAGGACCCTTGACGGTTCGCAGGAAGATAACAGAGTCTGTATATGGAAGAATGAACAAACGGACTGCCAATAACGCCAAACGAAGAAATTGCACCTGGAAACAAGCTTCCCTATACAGTTTAGAGAACACTGAACAGGATGAGGGCTGGTGTATCCAGATGTACAGCTAATCTGCGCAGGTGGGGCTTGCTGACTAACGATGAAGATGCTGTTTGTGAATGCGGAGAGGTTCAGGACGAGGCACATCTGCTTATGTGCCGACTATTGCCGGAGCCCTGCAGTTTCAGTGACCTGCTACAAGCCAATGACAAAGCCGTAGCGGTGTCTAACTATTGGAAAAACAAAACTTGATCTGGACACGGAAATGAATGAGTTCATGTGGAACGTCTCTATTTGTCCCTAATATGTATCAGAAATGACTGTTATTGAAATATATGAATGTTAACAGGAGCAAGAACCACTAATCTGAAAACATATTTCCTTGGCTCCGCAAGATGGCGGACTGTCTTCAATCGACAGCTAAGCTTTGCATAGTGGTGCCGTCTCCCCTTATTTTAACCTCCTTTATCGACCTCGTTAGACGTCGCTTTGCAAGTAGCCCACGTAGGAACAATACGAACTGTGGCGGACTAAGGAAGGCGGACCGCCCCGGGCCTCTCGTCTTTGTGTGGCCTCCAAATACCTCAAGTATTGTAACATACGCCTTTTGAGATTTCTTCTGTATTTATTATCAAAGCAGACAGTGCACATTTTAAAGTTTTCACACAGTAACTCAAGTGACACCACCACAGACTAAGTAACTTCATCATCCAAATCTCGAAAGCTATTTTTTATAGACTGTCTGGTGCCTCTCATCCTGGGGGGGGGGGGGGGGTCTCATTATGTTTTGCCGCCGCCCCGCGCATCCAACAGCCATAGTGGAGTTCAGAAGAAGATGCCAAGATGCATCGAAACCTCTCATCTAAATAGTGACATTGCCTGTAAACCACTGCAAACGTATTCCAGGTCGCCCCTGACGAACCCGTGAGTTGCATACATAAGAAAGAAAAAGAAGGCTGACAATAACGCCCATTTTCAAAGCACTTTATAGGTTATTTGTCAAAGAATTTTGGAAAAATGTTCAAATGTTTGTAGAGCTTAACTACTTATGAACTCGCGCATCGTAGCATAGCGCCTCAATGCGCTCGGCCGCTCCACCGCGGCAAAGAATATTGGACAAACATTATTTGGCAAACAAAATTTGATAGTGTAACAACGGCGTTGTTGGACGTCGCTTTGCGAGTAGCCCACGTAGCAACTAGACGAGTCCATCAAAATCGAACCTAGTGTCTTCAAGAGCACAGTTGCCACAAACTGAACACACTAGTATCGACCTGTCAACTCGTCCACTTGCCACGGATGCAGCTACTCCTCGGCTGCGTCAAAAGCCAGAGGCAGAAAAAAAAAAATAACAACAGACGCGCGTCGTCGGTGTGCTAATCACCGGGGCTGGCCAGAGCCAAATACAAGGCTGGCGCACGAGAATTATGCCTCGCTACCGCCGCCGCCGCCGCCGCCGCTCGAGTGTTCATTATGAGTCCGCTGGCGGCCGGGGCGAGAGCAGGGGTGGGAGGAGAGGTGGCAGCGGTGGGGAGGGGGGGGGGGGGGAGCGGGGGCGGGCGAGGCAAGTGGCGCCGAATTCATTATCGGAATGCCCGGCCGACCGGTCTTGAATGTCGTCCGCTGCAGAACCCTCGGCGCGATCGCTCCCAATGCCCAAATGTCCTCTCTTTCATGTTGCACACATTTTTTTTTGTGTTACCAGTTTAAGCCTTTAATTTAATTAATTCTTTTTATCATTCCATTTTAATATTGCTCTTTCAACTGGGCGACGTAGCAGTGCGCGGTGCATTTTAAAAATTAATGTATTGATCCGGAATTAACGGTCGGCAGCACAGCTATTAATACGCGAACCCCTTCAAACCTCGCAGCGCCGGCGAACGTCTGCCCCCCCCCCCCCCCCCCCGCCCCCAACCGGCCGCTTCTCCGCTGTTTTCGGTCGTTTCCCGTCGCAACAGCTGCCGCCTGGCTTGCGCTGCCCGGTGCGCCAGCCAGCCAGTACTGGCGCGCCACTACTCTCGTTCCGATAATCCGCGCAAATGAGGAACGCCACTGGCGCCAGAAGAGGGCCGCCAGAAATTATTGGAAGAGAACCGAACGCTTCCATTACTGGATGGACGAACAGAGCGGAGTTACGAAGCGTGAAGGAAAAGGCGTAGATGAAAATGGAATAAGAGCGATGGAGGGGGGATAAAATAGACAAAGTGACAGTACCGAACGTGGGTACTCAAGAAACTACTTCTTCTTTCAGTAAATCTGTCCCCAGACTGGTATCAATTGGACACCCCCCCATGTCTTTCTGTCCTGGGCATCCTCCTTCATTTTCTTCTTCCTCCCTACCTTGTTTCTTAATATCTGTTAGCATTCCAAACCTTCCTTTTCTTCCCCCTCTTTTTTCTTCAATTTTTCCCTCCATTATTCTCTGCAGTAGTCAGTTCCTGCGTAATATGTGTACAACCCAAGACGTTTTCCGCTTCTGTATCATCATGGTGAAGGAAGGAGCAAATGAAGGAGGGTGCCCATGACAGAAAGACACGGGGGATGTCCATTTGATGCTTCTCTGAGGACATTTACTGAAAGAGGAAGAAGTTTCTTGAATACCCTTCTTCCGTGGAGTGGCCGAGCGTTCTAAGGCGCCTTGCAGAGGAGTGCGCGGCTGCTTGACGTAGGAGGTTCGAGTCCTCCTCTGGCATCGCTGTTTAAGTTAGTTTAGTTAGTTTGTAAGTGTAGGGACTGATGACTACAGCAATTTGGTCCAATAGGTTTAGAAAAATTTGAATATTTTTGTCATCCTTATCTAGCTCCTTTCCTCTTTTATTCCACCCCCCCCCCTCCCAAGCACCTTCTCATTTCTCATTTTCTCAGTCCATTTGACTTTCTCCATTCTTCTCCATAGCCACATTTCAAAATTTCCAAATAACTTTCTTCTTTCTTACTTTCCGCCGCGGTGGAGTAGCCGAGCAGCTTAAGGCGCCTCGTTGCGGAGCGCGCGGTTGCTCGCCGTCGGAGGTTCGAGTCCTCCCTGGGGCGTAGGTGTGTTTGTGTGTTGTCCTTAGGTTAGTTTACATTAGTTAGTTTGTAAGCTACGGATTGATGACCACGCAGTTTGATCCGATAGAATTACGAACATTTGAACATTTTTTTCTTACTTTCCACGTTTCAGAACGATAAGAACCACACTCCACACAAAAGAGACGGCTAACCTCTTCCGGAAATTAATGGGGATGCTTTTGGCTGTCAGGAAATCTATGGCTCTGCCAAATGCTTTCTTTCCCACCTATATTCTGCGACTCACTTCTTCTATACAACTTCGATTGGAAGTTACCTAGCTTCCCAGATAATGCAAGGATTGACCTGTTGCAGTTTTGTTTCATCTTGTAATACATTGATTGTGTTGCCTTTTTTTCCTGTTTCATCACTTTGGTCTTAGAGGTGCACAGCTACATTCCAAATTGTTTCCTCACCGTAACAATACTCTCCATTATTAACTGAAGCTCTTCTTCTGTTTCTGCTAGTATAGTTACATTATCTGCATACTTTATAGTTTTTATTCTTTCTCCTCCAAGTTCTTTCGATTTTTCCAAGGTCTTGTTGATTACTTTTTCAGAATATATTATTAAGGAACCCGAATCTATATTAAAAATTGTCCACCATAGAGAGTCAAAATAATCAGAACTATTATAGAAACAGAATTCTGTAGAAAATATAAAATAATCTTTGTACGGAGTGTCTCCGTGTTTCTTGGTTTGTCTGTTTGTATTGCGTACAAATCTAGTTTTGTTCCAATGGTGATGTAATTCTTTACACTTGACCTGCCAATCAAGAGGAAGGTCACTGTGGGTGTAAGAATGACGTGAAACACATAGTTCGCGAGGTATGATGAGTGAGAAACTGCTGCACCACTCGATAATGTTGCACATTTCCTCCTAGACCACCAGACCGATTTCTACCAAATCTGGTGCACAAATTGCTCTTCATTGAGGATCAATAGCTATAGGGTAAAGAAATTACTAGGACTTAAAGTTCATAATATATGAGGCCATAAAAATCACGTAGATGATGAACCGCCCACTCACGTAAAAATCTACAGTTTTATTCCACATATTGACGAAATTTTAAACACTTGATCATCAAAATAAGAGAAAGTTTACTGTCTACATAAAATTTCGTATGATGCATAGAAAAGAAGTATTTACAACAGATTTCAATGCCAATCTACTGTTTTATTCTGAGCTTGATTAAATTTTACACACTTGACCACAAAAACAAAAGCAGCATCACTATCAGATTTCGTGAGGTGCTTGGCGATGTAAGTTACTTTATTTTTTCATACATAGGAGGAGGAGAGATGAACTGACAGAAGTGGAGGAGGTAATCAACAACTACAAGACGAGGAGGGGGTGGACAAACAGGGGAGGGTATAAAAATCGGATTAACAGAAGATTAAAATAAATTAAAGGCCGGGCAACACGGGATTTCGGAGAGTCATTATGTAAATACGCGAAAAGGAAAATTGAAGAACCTGTTTTTAATATTTATTGTACAATGAGGCGAATGAAACTTGTATTGTATGAAACGGGCTTTGTCATAGATGGGTACAAAATAAACCCTGTGTGTACGGGTCCGTTAATGGTGATTAAGTAAGTGGATGTTTTCCCATCTAAATTGGGGTATGAGAGCATACGCTGCTCAAGGTACACGTCTAGCACGACAGCCATCTAGCGGTAGAATTGGTGAAATGGGAGGTCAATGGGGTTGTCAACAGTGGAAATCAAAATTTCGCGGTAACTTAATTATTGTTTCTGGCACCGTTATCCTGAAAGAACGTCTTTGTTCTCATCTGCTGCTGCTACCCGCGAATTCAAGTAAGTTCCTAATTTTTAATTATTTCACTTTGAACAGCTACGACATTCCACTTCTCGTATCATATGAAAATGCGGGGCCTAGGTAGGAACTAAGAATCTGCATAGCAACAAATGCCAATCCAATTACATTTCAGACACATTTGGTCAATTTTCGACCACAGGCATCACTAATATACTTTGTGTTCACGTAAGGTGCCTCTCTAAAGACAGTGAATGCGTAATCTTTACATTCGAACTGGTCTTCAAATTTTTGATATCGCTCTAGGATAGTGAGTAACTTTCACCTCTAAAGATTCGACGTGTTTCTATATTTCATCAATGAAATCAGCTTTTATAACTTTGATTCTGATTCCATGATCTCAGTCCTTTCATCTACGGTAGATTTTCATGAAACCAACTGGTCTCCTAATCTACCAGGCGATCAAAAAGTCAGTATAAATTTGAAAGCCTAATAAATCACGGAATAATGTAGATAGAGAGGTAAAAATTGACACACGTGCTTGGAATGTCATGGGGTTTTATTAGAACAAAAAAAAGTTCTAAATATGTCCGACAGATGGCAATTGATTCTGGTTTTGTAATTGCTACCGTGACGGGTGGAAGGTACGCCGATATGTTACAGAATCGCATCATCACCAGTCTGGCTGATAAACACCTGCTGGAACGTAGATTTTTATGCAGATGGCGCTCCATCCCATATTGCTAGCCGCGTGAAAGCTCTCTTGCGCGCGTCGTTTGGTGATGACCGTGTGCTCAGCCGCCTCTTTCGTCATGCTTGGCCTCCCAGGTCCCCAGACCTCAGTCCGTGCGATTATTGGCTTTGGGGTTACCTGAAGTCGTAAGTGTATCGTAATCGACCGATATCTCTAGGGATGCTGAAAGACAACATCCGACGCCAATGCCTCACCATAACTCCGGACATGCTTTACAGTGCTGTTCACAACATTATTCCTCGACTACAGCTATTGTTGAGGTATGATGGCGAACATATTGAACATTTCCTGTAGAGAACATCATCTTTGCTTTGTCTTAATTTGTTATGCTAATTATTGCTTTTCTGATCAGATGAAGCGCCATCTGTCGGACATTTTTTGAACTTTTTTTTCTTTTTTTCTCCTAATAAACTCCATGTCATTCCAAGCATGTGTGTCAATTTTTACCTCTCTATCTACAATATTTCGTGTTTTATTAAGTTTTCAAATTTATACTGGCTTTTTGATCACACAGCACAAATCCTCCTCTCATTCTTCAGCTGATTGTCGCACAGTCTGTTTTAAAAAATTTGAACAGACAATTTATTTCACCTTGTATTGCGTGCAAGGATTGATCTGAAATTATTTTTGTACCCTAAAACGATGGGTGTGAAGGTGGAACAAATCTGCCGTGACATGCAGCATTAGACATCAGAAATCAGTGCACGTCTCAGTCCAAGACAAGTAAGAGATCCTTAACAGTGCTCAGAATGAACCGAACGACTAATCTTTGTAAATGATAAGAGATCACACCGAATATAGGAGTATGGTGTTAACAGGGCCTCAGGAAAAGTGCATTTCTATTGAATGGTAAAATTTAATTTATAATCTTTAAAATTGAAACAATAAATACAAATAAAATTAGAATGAATGTAATAATGAAATGCAGTAATAATGAAAAAAGAGGATAAGATTTGACTGTTAACGATATCGCTTTGATACTAGAAAGCATTTACAAAAATTGTATTATTTGTTAGAAGAATAATGTCTAGCGGAGGGTGACTGAGTTCGCACCTACAGTTGAAAATAAAAAAAAAAAAAAAACTGTTCAAATGTTTGTTAAGCTTAAGGGACTTAACTGCAGGGTCATCAGTCCCTAAACTTACAAACTATTTATGAACTACCTTATATTAAAGACAGCAGAAACACCCATGCCCGAGGGGGAATTCGAACCCCGACCGTAGCGACCTACGTTTGAATTTACAACTGAAACATGAACTAATAAAGGCTGTGAGGCTGTAGCAGAAATTGCAGTATAGTTTGTTGTTGTGCTGTTGAATAGAAGCAACGTGATAGAGACAAAAAACCTAGCTTCGCATTTAGCACACAATTTACCATTCACTGCATCGTCGGCTTCTCCATCCAGGACTATGAAATTCGATCACAAACTGCCTGTTCCAATCTGGAACTGAACAGAATCAGTCCAAAAACCGCTTAATAATCTTGAAGAAGTCAAGATCGGCTAACTTCCCTAGTCTAAATCTATGTGCCAGGGCACGCAAAATTTGTCCACAGACCTTAACTGGATATTGTAGGTATTGCTCGCTCTGCGAAAGTGCCGTAAAGAAAGGTGACGCCTGCAACTCAAAACTAAGCACCGCACCCCTCGCTGTTTTGTTTCACAAGGCAGACCACAGTGGACCACTAAAATATTCAGACCACAGTGGACCACTAAAATATTCACAGATGCGTTCATGGGTCGCGAAATGGCCGTCACAGGAGATGAGCTTCCACCAGGGGGAGCTCCCACCAAGAATTGGCGTTCTATAGCAAAGTTAAAAATGCGTATATATTTCACGTCCTCCCCTCTGCCGATGGGTAATGACATCCATTCCGTGGTAAGCCTATCAGGAGCATTGTTGCAAATTCCAGTAGCTTCTCCAGATTTACTTCGTCAATACAGGTTAATTTTACAAGCCAGCTAGGTGTGTTTGAGAAGCCGACGCAATCTGTTTTGGCGTCTGTGTGTCATGTTATCACAAATAAAAGTAGAACGAGGATGGTTGATTCACTGGACTAGCCCTCACCCTGCACCTACCCCACCTCCTTTCCTTTGTTACTCTTTTAAGACTCCTCATTCCACCTCCCGCTGTGAGGGATTGGCTGCAGGTAGAGTACAGTATTTCCCGAGCGTCCACTTTCTAAACAAACATGGCCAGCCAATTCCTCCCCTTGCCACACCGAAAACTGTGTGATTCTTTGGCAGCCTTGTCATATGTGATGTTCTTAGACGCACTGACAATTGCAAGTACAGAAATAACTAATTCTGATTACCACCACAAATTCAATGTGTGGGGTATCATATTAATCTGAATAATGATACGATTCTATTTGTACACATTAAAATGGCATATAAAGAGGTCAGAAATTCTTGAGTCTTTACAATATAATAAATGCAGTTTTACATATCACAGTCATCTTTCCATGAACCTGAACATCATGTTTGAAGTTCTTTTCACTACTTCTTGGATTATCCTTCTTTGGGCGTCTGGGGGGTAATTTCCATAACTTCGATAAGACATTTCAGGCATTCATCTTGTACATCCTTGATCCGGAATTTCTTGAACATTATCACGATCTGGGCTCT
This sequence comes from Locusta migratoria, assembly GCA_026315105.1. NCBI lineage: Eukaryota > Metazoa > Arthropoda > Insecta > Orthoptera > Acrididae > Locusta > Locusta migratoria. The sequence goes on from CM048746.1 coordinate 457,815,523, forward strand.
GTGACATTATCTTTGACATCACTACTGCGATATTTACAGCTGAAATAAAAGAAAACAGTGTTTGGAATAATCAGAACGAAAAATAGGTTTTATACACCACTGTACACATTTATGGAACATGTATTAAAGTTTGGTTTTTAAGTTGATACTTCCTTACAGTTTTCCTTTGCTGAGTGGCAGGAGTAGTTTGTCCTTTGCGGTTAATGTAAGTCTTCTTTCTGAGGTTGGATTTGTGTTTATAGTAATTCCGTGTATCTCTCCTCTTCTTTATTTGAGTTCATGCTCTCTGTGATTAAATTGCAACTACTAATGAAGAATTAGACAAGAATCACGCGAGATTTGTTTTGTAATTGACAATAAGCCTTGATATCAGCAGTAGCAGAAATGAATGGCAGTACAGTAGGAATTTTAACTATGCAAAATTTAAATATTACTCAAAGTACAGAAATTACGTTCAAGTTTCATACTATTGAGTATATGGCTTGTCAACAATACTTATATATATTATATATAGTATATAGTTTTAATTGATGTCTTACTGAGTGCGCGCTTCAATATGCAAACATTTACGCAGGTTTTTTTTAATTAAGCTATCTGATAACGAATATGAGGTATGTTTCCTTACAATGGTTAATTTAACATTTCCACATAACCCAGTTAAATACCAGCCAAAAATTATTCGTTATTACATTAATTATAACTTCTTGTGGTTAAATGTTTATACTCATTGCGCAAGTATTATTTTATAACATGTTAACTTCTACATTTTACAAGAACAATATGTTACTATTTGAACAATAAAACGTTTAACTATCCTTTAAACATGACAAACTATTTAATGAACCGGCAGTAATATTTCTTTAACAGTCAATGTATCAATGAAATCTGCATTTAAAGAAATTTAACGAAAATAAAGTCTTTTTTCCTTCAATTGAAACATGTGAATTATAGACCATCACCGAATTAACCTAGTCTGTTTCTTCCATTATAGTCTAAAGATTGAGAACGCAAAAATATTTAAATTTGAATTTGTGAAAAATTGGGTCTCATGACGTTTTCATGATAACAGAGGCAATTGTTAAAAGTATCTAGGAAGAAGAGGTTTATTTATTTTGAACACAAAAGTTCATAGGTTGAAACCTAAAAGCCAAAATCATGTTCAAAGAACACATCGCTGCAGCAAGCTTGTAAAAGGAAGGTGCAATTTACATCAATACAAGCATTTTTCACTTTACTTACGATATAATTTGTTTCTGTGTAAACATTCGACTCCAGGACAGAGACATGTAAATTAATGTACCTCGATTTGAAGATAGGCAAGATTCCATGAAATGTCGTGGAATAAATAAAACCTTCTCAGTTATGATTGCTAACGAAAATTATTCTGTGCTTTATAAAGAATATGTCACTGAGTTCTCTCCATTATGGATGAAATTGACGTAATGTTGCTTCATCAGGCATTACAAACTGTCAATGCATTCAGAACTTGTCAAACCAAAATGACGAAGACTATTCAAGTTATCAGAATTGACAAAACCTACTGTTGTTTAAAGTGGGATCCACACTGAGTAAGCCAAAATTGTAAACTCAGTGTGTGAAATTTTCTTGTTAGAAACTGAAATCATTAAAAAAATGCAGATATACCGTTAACAAGCAAATGCTCAAATTACACTTGACACTAAGCATCAACTTGAGTCATATGCAGTTAATGTACGTTTTAGACAAAATTAGTGGCCAGGTTAACATAGAACAGTTACTTTTGTCAACTAGACAATCAGAAATTGCCAGCTCTCAATTACATCATAAAACAACTAGAACCGTCAACTGTAACATAACAAACGTTTCATGACAGTGTGATAAACTCCATCACCATCACATTTGGCAAAGATTTACTGAGCTTCAAAAATAGTATTTCACCATTCTTCATTAACAACAACATTAACGATTTACCTGCCTGTTCTAAAAATGGCCTGTGACTCCTAAAATTGTCAATAATGAACAGATTATCACTTGGCTAAAAGTTATATCACTCAAAACCTGCAAAACAAAAAACACAGTTACGAAAAAATGAAATCTAAACTACTCAGAAATATTAAAAGAAAGCTATCTGAGAAGAAACCTCTGATGGTGAATAGTGATACGGGCACTTCCACAGATGTTATGTATGAATCTGATTATATCAACAATATGCTAGATTGAAAAAAATTGAAATACAGAAAGACCAAACAATCAAATTTCAAGTTGAGCTAAGGAAATTACTGACATATACTGACTTCTTGTTATCTGACTCTGATGTCCGAAAATTTCTTATGCTCATCTCAAGAAACAGCCCAACATATTTTATCTCTATGAAGCTGACATATATTCTCATCAATTTTTGTGCTTATAAAAAGATTTTCTTTGTTAAGAATAACTATGGTCTTATAGAGGATATCAAAGACATACTAATACCAGAAGAACCAAATTTTCTTTAATTGGCATAGTCAATCTTTTCACCAACATACCTATTCATGGCACAATTCAGAGAATTAAAAGCATCTTCTTAAAGTTGAGATATATACTCACAAAGAAAAGCAGTTCTTAAAATCAGATTGTTTATTCGAAGATACAATAATTTATTCCAAAAGGTAGTTTGATGCTGCCATCATCTTATACAGTACTACAACTGACAAGATTAAAAAAAATGCAAATGCTCTCAGTAACATAAACAACATCAACTTCACTGTAGAATATCAAGTTGAAAAATTAATCAATTTTCTTGTTCAAATGTTTGTGTAGCTTATTGGACTTAACTACGGGGTCATCAGTCCCTAAACTTACAAACTACTTATGAACTAGCTAACACTAAGGACGGCACAAATATCCATGCCCGAGCGGGGATTCGAACCCCTGACCGTAGTGGCCGTCCAGGCCGTGACTGGAGCGCCTCGGCCACTGCGGCTGGCAATTTTCTTGATCTTACAATTTTCAAGATAACAAACATGCTTTTCAAGTTTACTGCAAATCTACCACCATTGATGTGGTGTTAATTAATTCCTTCTGACACCCAGCACAGCAAAAAATTGTATTCTTCAGAGCTACACTCAGTTGTATACACAATCAGTCCTGTTGTTGAACAATAAGAAATAAACGCTACAACATTAATTGTGTTAATTGTATTAATGTGGATACAGCCCACATAAACTGAAAATTTCACAACTAAATAAAAAATACAGAATACACACATCCCAGATCAGATTCTTAACGAATTCACATATTTGTTTCCATTCGCTTTATAGGAAAAGTCTCATGTAAAGTAGCTAACATTTTCTGGAAAGAGTGGTACACACACATATTTCATCACCAACAATAAACTACAACAGAAAGTTGTTCACAGCAGCAAGTGAAATATTCAAGCAACAGCAAGTGAGAAATTTACAAACATTTATTTGATAAATCCCCAACATTACAAACAGATCAGACAATAACGAGTTTCATAATATAATACCAGGAGCACACAGATGGCTTCTGGTAAAATAAATTTTAAGAAATCCACATTTGCAACACATTTGAAAGAATATGGGCACTCATCTATAGGCATTAAAGACAATTTACAGGTACGGCATGCTGTCAGCTGAGGAAACAAAATGAGTCTTCTTTAAGAGCTTGAAATTTACATTCCTAAATTCATGTCACCAGAACACATACCTAATGAAAAGTTTGTGCTTGCATCGAGGTCAATCCCATATATTCTTTATAAAAAAAATTATGAAAACAACTAAATCAAACTCAGCTTGCGAGCAAATATTTCTACAGAGCTTATACTAACTACTTAACAAAAAAAGAAAAAAAAAACTTTTGCCTCTAATACGCTATTAAAAGAACCATTGACTATCTTTCTGTGCACACATGTGATATTAGAAATAAATGTGTGAAAACAGAATTTTGTAATAATCTTCATTTGCATTATTGTAATTAGTGTCACAGCATCTTAACTACATATATCTAAGTTCCTGTGTAACATCTTTGTACGTTATAGATCTTAAGTTCTCTTACTAGCCCAGCAGTACTCAAATGCAAACAGTCTGCATGTCCTGAATATCTGTTGTTATTATTTTTAAAGCGGCACAATTAAAGTATTGTCATGTAAGTTCGAAATTATGATACAGTAAACAAAATAATAATCTATAATAAAAAATAAATATTTCAGAAAAAAGGACAAATGTGTACTCCAACAATGGCTATATCAATTTTATGTGGGGTCATTAATATTTTAACACATGTTACACAAAAATTATATTTTTGAAAACAGTGCACTCTTGGGCGGTCCACCTGAAGATAGGTAAAACCCAGTCAAAACTTTTCAGTTGTGACTGGTAGTATTCTATAGCAGACACAGTCATTGAGTTCTACTGCATCCATTATAAATAAAATTCACCATTTTGAAGTTATTCATGATCAGAAAGTTTTCAGATATAAGGTCCAAACTACTAAAATCTTAATCTGTTTATTAATTTAGTTACACATCCTGTCAGCATATGTCACGAAAGAGAAAACAAATGCACAGACAACCAAAATGAAAAGCTACAGGCAAAGAAGAAAAAAGCAGTTAGGGAAGAGAGAAAAAATTCGTGGTTCATAACTAGCTATAGTAAATGATAAGACAATAGTAAAATGAATGAAATGGAGTATAGAAAAAAAGGAAAATTATAAGGGACAAAAAACGAAAAATTAAATATTTTGGGACTATTTGAATAGGAAATATAATTATATGAACAATTTTACACGTCTATAAAATTAGACCTAATATGGAAGATACACTTTTTAACATTTGAGGTTTTTGTTTCAGGCATTTCCCACACCAGTGGCTTTCCTTGGGGTTGGGTAAGCGGAAGAAAGTAGTGACAGATGATAACAATGGTGACATTGCTGACCTCTCACATTCCTCAATTGTTGGTAACAGAACTCGAAATGCATGTTATAATAAACATGATGTATATATTACAATAAATCTTCGTAAATCCCCAAGAAGTCTGGTTCAGTTGCCCAGTAGACAAATTATTTTGTAAACATAAGCACCTCTTGGAAGTCTTACAAATAGCAGTCATACATTTCAACAACAGTCCTTATTGTAAACAGACGTAATACTATGTGACGTGTTGTTAGAAGCATTACTGTATTACCTGTTATAACGTCTTCATAATTATTGCTGTGTGGATAAAGTTTATTTGGAAGACGTTTCTCGCCACTTTTATTCGGCTTCTCTGGCATAATTGTGTCCCAGATGCACACACCGACTACTCAGCAGCATATCTCCTTATGCCTAAACACCATGCCGAAAGTTCAAAGGTTCAGGAAGCCATAACTTGACCCACTCTGCAGCAATAATTAGGTCTATACTTACTACATGACTGTCTGTTCTTAGGCACATACCACCCCCAAATATTCCACGTGAAGCAGCCTTTAGCTGAGAGTACTACCCAGAACTAGCGATACATTCTGACAAATCTGATATCAGAATTAACACACTACAATGTGGAGATCCTCCACTAGCACATTCAGCCTGCACTTCCTGTAGAAGAGTGTGGCTCCTAAATATTGCAGAAATATGCCACATATCACTGAAGTAGTTCCTCGATTACATCTGCCCTCAACCGAAGACGAACAGGGCATGGAAGGACTACAAGTTTGTCTACGATTAGATGTAATAAAATGTATGCAGGGTGACTGTTTTCCAAAATATACAAATTCTACGGATTTATCGAGGAGATATTAACAAAAAAGAAAGGTTTAATGAACTTATGTTTTCCATGCTAGTCTTACGTTGTTACACAGTGTGTGCAACCACAATTACAGCATGCATGGTTTCCTGCTAGGTGGTGGTAATGTTCTTCCTACTGTACCATCGATGATTCAAGGAGTTACATGGCTGTGTACGATTGTACTCCGGTCCATATTGCCCTTAATGTCACGATGCATCTCAATCGCACCTCCGTGGTCGATGGAAAGGATGAAGAGGCGCAGCGCCAGCTTGTTCACCGGATCTCAACCTGTGCGAATTGTATTTATGTGGTCACATCAAAAGTATCGTGTATGCTGAGCCATTCCAGGTATAGATACTCTGTAGCAGCATATTCAAGAACCGTTGTCACCACTGGGATTTTAGCACTGGTGTGTCAAAGGCAGCGTGAATACGCAAGCGTTGAGCCACATGTAAACCATTTACGATACAAAAGGTAACCGTGGCTGCATGGCACTGTGCGTATTAGATCGCAGATACCGTAACAAACTACGATTAAATAACTGAAATAAATTGCAATTTGCGATGTTATGGCTTCACTGTATTAGGTGTAGATGGAATACCAAACTATGGCGAATGAAAATTTGTGCCCGGCCGGGATTCGAACCCGGGCACAAATTTTCATTCGCCATAGTTTGGTATTCCATCTACACCTAATACAGTGAAGCCATAACATCGCAAATTGCGATTTATTTCATTCATTTGAACGCTGCGATTCGTCAAAAATATATATGATTAAATAACTGGTCACTGTTAGAGAAAATATGCATTTCCGACGTAAGTTCATTACGACTTCTTTGTTACTCTTCTCGATCAATCCCTAGAGTTTTTACACAGTGGAAAAAATTGCCCATTATAATGAAATAAAGACAACATCATCCAATATTGAAATATACTTAAATGCCATACAACAAACAAGTAAATAAATTTTCGCGTGTCGATACTTTTTTGTTTCGTTTATAAATATTGTCACCAAAATCTGTAAACTATGCACATACATGTTCCATGAGACAACAACTTTAGCTCTCACAGACCCACAGAACTTGATAAATAAATTCATGAAATAAAATAAATAAATAACATTTTGAATGAAACACACGAGATGTTCTGCAAATATATTGTTTTCACCAACTGGTTTTCGGCTGTTGCGCCATCATCAGGAAAAGTATCTCTGCGTGTGGCCAGAGAACTTAAATTTAGAAGTTTTAGAACATCCTTTTATGTACAAAATACCATTGGTAACTTTCTTCCCAATGGTACAGACAACATTCCAGCCTCTGAAAGGGGTGAAATATACAAAATTATTTGCAGCTTTTGCAAATTTTGCATTGGTCAGTCAGGCAGGGACATAAGTTCCAGACCGAAAGAACACCACAGAAGTTGGGAACTTAGGAAAGGAAACTCAACATTTGAAGACTACCTGCTAAAACAAGGCCACAGCAAGAACGTAACACATGAAGTCCTAGACGATATCCAGAAAGGAAATACAATGAACTGCTTTGAGATCTCTGAAATAAATAAACATTTGTAAACTTCCCCAGACCTTGTACTAAATGACCAGACACAGTTTACATTCTCGCCACTTCTGTTTGCAGAATCTAACCAGACCACATAAACTACCCACTCCTATTCAGCTACCTCAAGTCCCTGCTACAGCTTCGTAGCCTATTTACTTTCTGTGGTCATAAAAATTTAGCTACTTACCACTTGTAATTTATCTACATTTACATCTACATGGGAACATGGGATACTCTGCAAATCACATTTAAGTAGCTGGCAGAGGGTTCATCGAACCACCTTTATACTATTCATCTCCCATTCCAGTCTCGAATAACGCGCGGGAAGAAAGAACATCTGACTCTCTCCATTCAAGCTCTGATTTCTCGTATTTCATCCTGATGATCATTTCTACATATGTAGGAGGGGGTCAAGAATATATTTTCGCATTTGGAGGAGAATGTTGGTGATTAGAGTTTCGTAAGTAGACCACGCCGCAGCGATAAGCGTCGTTGTTGTAATGATTCCCATCCCAAGTCCTGTATCATTTCCCTGACGCTGTCTCATTTGTTTTGTGACAATACAAAACGAGCTGCCCTTCTTTGAACTCTTTCGATGTCCTCCGTCAAACCCACACTGGGCAGCAATACTCCAAAAAAGGACGGACAAGCGCAGTGTATGCAGTCTCTTTAGTAGTTCTGTTGTATCTTTTAAGGATTCTGCCAATAAAACGGAGTCTCTGGTTCGCCTTTGCCACGACATTATGGACGTGTTCTTTCCAGTTTAAGTCTGAAGTAATAGTAATTCCTAGATATTTTGTGGAGATTACGGCCTTCAGTTTTGATTGATTTATCTTGTAAACAAAGTTTAACGGATTTCTTTTTGTACTCATGTGGACGACTTCACACTTTGTTTTGGTAGTAGTATTGGACATTTAAGCCCGTAACTATAATAAAACCATTTAAATTTTTACCTATATATTAAAAATTGTTTTATTTGGTTTATTCTCACCCTCCTATATTCCAATGTTTGACCTGTTAAACTTAAAATCGTTTGTTCAGACAATTTCTGTTGTACAGTTTACTTTCTTAGGACAAATGTTATACTTTATATCTCGTCATATTTTATGAAAGTTAATTGTCATACTAGTGCTCTTTGATAATTAATATACATATATTATCTACACAGCAACTTAAGATCGTGGAATGTAAACTCCCAATGCGTCGACATATCTCTGTAGTGCTTATCTGATGATGACGTTACAGCCGAAAACCGGTTAGTGAAAACAATAAATTTGCTGAATGTTACACATTTATTTCGTGCGTTTCATTCAAAATGAATAAAGTATTCTGTCAAGAGTGGACGGAACAGTCAATAAATAATACATCTTGCGGCAGGTACAGATTCTTTGTGCTCGTTAACGACGATACCAGAAGTAACTCTGCAGTTACAACGCAATGCGGCATGTCCTCTACCACCGTGTTTGCTCTGCTTCTCTCCCCCTCTCTGTCAGTTTGTATCTCTCTGTCTCTCTCTCTCTCTCTCCCCTCTCTCTCTCTCCCTCTCACTCCTCGTCACATAAAACACGGCCGAGCACTTAGGACTTCAAGTGGCCCATATTGCAACGTACCGAAAACAAGGACAACCGAAACACGCATTAGTACTAAGTTCCGTGACAAAGCATTTTTATCAGTGCAAATAAAAATGAATGTTCGGTGTAGTTTGCATGTAATGTGTCCTACTAAATTACTTAGTCGGATATATATGAGCGCGTGTATGTTCCTATCCGTGCCCCCCGTCCCCCCACCCTTGACGCCACCAGCGAGCGAAAACCTTTCCGCCTGCCGCCTGTATAAAACAGGAGGTACGCGCCATATTTATATATGTATCCCTCATAACTCTAATTTGAAAAGACAATAACAAATATGGGGCGACGGTAGCAGTTGCATTTGGAAGCCATTTATCAGGTTATTTCGCAACTTGCGCGCCTCGCGCGCGCGCCTGCCGTCCGTTTAAGCACTAACACATTCCCGTGTCGCGGCGACAACAACGACCAATCTTCATTCAGCATTACCCCCACAGGAATAACCGATTTTTCAAAATTAACAAATCTTTGACAGTGGTTTGACGCGGGGACGCAAGCATTCATCCGAACACACGTAAACATTAATCACGATTAATTATTGTAATGAGCTTTCCGGGCAGCGCCGTTATATTTCGCAGACCGAGACAGCAGGAGTCGCTCTGGTTTGTTTTGTTCGCTGTACCCCCCCCCCCCCTCCACCACCGCCCCTCCTGCCCCCTACCCCCACCTCTCTTTCTCTCTGTGTCTCTCTTTTTTTTTCTTTTTCAGAAACGCGTTCAGGGCCGCCATGGCAGGGAGGAAAGAGGTGAGGCGACCGTCCGTGGAGGCGGCCGCTGGGGGCGGCGGGGGCGGCAGGGCGACCGGCGAAAAATCGCTGCTGTCTGCTCGTACAGTCGCGTGATCAAGTGAACGGACGAACGACGTGCTCGGCGATAAACATTGGCAGAGCGGCGCGCTGCAATCGCCCCGCCCCCGCAGGTAGAATGCCCGCATAAACACAAAACTCCCACCCCCCTCCCTCCCCATCCCCATGCACCACCTCACCCTCCACTTAAATCCGTCTGAAAATGTGGCATTTGAATTCTAATGCACGTAGAGAGCATCCCGGCAATTAAAGTTTACTGTTGTAATCTACGGCCTCCCGGCGCTTACACTAAGTTTGGCGCTCCGAGCGGCAGAACTGATAACTCTGGACGAAAACGTGTCTTGTAACTTTTTTTTTGTTTTTTGTTTTTTATTTTTCGCGTCTGTTGCTTTCCGGGAGGATACTGATCGAGAGATTCGGCGGGCTAGATTTTTGCTGTACCGGTAATATCAGAAGGTTGTTATTTATTTTTTTGCTCGTGATCATCGCCATCATCATCATCACCGCCACGACCAACACTAACACATGTAACTGCACGAAACTATGCTTAGAATAACATTCAATCACAATCACACAGTGGTCTATAACATTTCGATTCAAAATCTTATTTATTACATCAGAAGCACTATGTTTCATATCATTCTTCTGAGTATTTTAATAGGGGATTAGCACCAACAATTGAATTGCTGCGGTGGAGTAGCTGAGCGGTCTAAGGCACCTCGCTGCGGTGCGCGCGGTTGTCTGCCGTCGGAAGTTCGAGTCCTCCCTGGGGCATGCGAGCGTGCGTGCGAGTGTGTGTGTCCTTAGGTTAGTTTACCTTAGTTTAAGTAGTTTGTAAGCTACGTACTGATGACCACGCAGTTTGGTCCGATAGATTTACAAACATTTGAACAACAATTGAATTAGAAATGAAATGACCACCTTTAGGAATCCAACCATTTAATCCAATGCGAATGCCCCCTCCTTAATTCTGCAATTCTTGTTGCTTCAGGAGCTACAATCACATGAGCACATCATAGAATTATAGAATCTAATCACTCAAAAGCAATACACAGAATATGGAAGAATAACAAGTGACGTCTGTTCTTTGTATATATATATATATATATATATATATATATATATATATATATATATATAAGGATTGTTCTTGCATTCTACCACAAGTGACATTTTAGTAGACAGAAATAAAATAACAAGATATCATTACCGTAGCAAAGTAATAATATATAATTCCTTGTATTATTACGGGAGGGAGTTGGAAAATAAGTTTCCCGTGACGACTGTGGTTAGAGTTGCGTATGAAAGGAAGGAAAAAAAAGAATAGAATTGGACATTGAGACATTTGTCTTACCGCTTTATAAGATTCAAAAAGCTATCCAGGAAAAAAATCAGTAAGAAGCGTTGAACGGCTTGTTTGACGGAAGCATTGCGCCGAGAGTCTCCTTCAAAACTGTAAACATATGGAAGTCACCTGGTGCGAGATCAGGACTGTATGGCGGATGGTGTAGAGTTGCAATATTGTTTTGCGTTGCCGTCGCCGAGTGTAGAGGTGCATTGTCATGCAACACCAAACGCCAGATCTGAGAAGGCCAGGCCGCTTTTGAGAATCGCCTGTTTTAATTTCAACAGAGTGGCACAGTACCGCGCAGCATTGATGGTTGCATCCTCCAAAAAGTCCAGCAGCAAAACTCCTTTTGCGTCCCAGGAAACGGTGAGTAGCACTTTACCTGCAGACGGAGCACTTTTGAACTTCTTTCGGACAGGTGATGACGGATTTTCCCACTCCATGGATGCAGCCTTCAATTCAGTCGTTTCGTCCACCGTCACAACCCGAAACAGAAAGTCATCGCCATATTCATGGTCGACCTATACCCAATGGTGTATCGGTGTTCTTGCACGTGCGCTTTCACCTGCTGTGTTGTCTTCCGCCCATAGGCGTTCAACGCTTCTTTCGTATGCAACGTCCTGATTTTTTCCTGGGTGGCTTTTTGAAGCTTATAAAATGTACTTGGAATATATGTAGAAAAATGAAGATAAGTTTATCTTTAATGTCTCATTCTGTTTTGTCCCTTTCATACACAACTGTGCCCACATCGACAGGGGAAACCTATTTTCCAGCTCCCCTCATATTAAGTACTGACCGAATAATCGCTTTCGGTTTCTGAAGAGTTTCGGCTAAAATTTTGCTTTCGGCTGCAGGTTACGTTTCGGCCAGAAATTATCGGAATCTTCGGCTTAGCCGAAAGTAGCTTTAGTGAACCTGCGGATGATGTCTGGTCGCGTTGAGTTTCGGTTCAGTCATCAACGCCGCTTTACCTCAGTTGACAGCGCGCTTTTAGCTACGAGTCTTTCCTAGCGCGTAAAAATTGTATTTTGCTGTTAATCACTATATAATGCAATCTTACCTTATTGTAATGCTGAAATGTACAGGATATCCATAATATCCACTTATAACTTCAACATTTTATTAACGTGGCAGTTGTTGAAGTATTTTAACAAAATTTCTTTTATTGTAATCACTGTAGACTATAATTTTTATACATCCTAAAATTTTGTGTGCAGATACTCTGTTGATAGAAGCAACTGAGCCATTGTAAAATGGCAACTCCTCAAGACAAGGCACAATGTGTGTCCTGGTTTATTGAGACATCGGATGTTCGGACTCAACGAAACTTCAGAACGAAGCATGGAAGAGATCAACCATCGCGTCCATCAATCCGTGCATAACACACACAAAAGTATGGAGACAGGGACATTGTTGGATAAAGGGAGAAGCGGGAGACCAAGAACATCCGAGGAAACCAACGATAGCGTTTTAAACGTCTTCACACGTTCACCGATAAAGTCCATCGGCATTGTTATCAGACAGTTGTAACTACAACTTTCAACTGTGCATAATGTCCTCCACTAGAACCTACGGTTGTACGCTGGCAAAGTGCAACTGCTGCAGATACTTCAGACAAATGACAGGCCAAAAACGGACAGAGTTTTCACACAACATGCTGGACGCATTTCGGAGGATGAAGCATTCCTCAATCGAGTGTGTTTCAGTGACGAGACAAAGTTTCATGTTACTGGGACATTAAACAGACACAATGTGAGAATCTAGGGATCTGAACACTCCCATGTGAGTAGGGGAGTTTCACTGGGATAGTCCAAACGTGAATGTGTGGTGTGAAATCATGACCAACCGAATAGTTTTCTTGAACGAGTCAACAATTACTGCAAATATTTACCTCCACCTTCTGACAGAATATGTGACACCACAATTGATTGACTTACAACTAACTACCATTTTCCAGCAAGATGGGTTCGTCTGTTCCTCAGTGAAACGTTTCCAGGCAGATGGATCGGGAGGTATGGGCCAATTCCATGGCCACTGCGGTCGCCGGATACCACTTCCTTGGACTTTTTTATGGGGGTATGTAAAAGTACCGTGTATTAAAGACGGGACATTTCTGACTTGAAGCTAAGGATTCGAAATGCCACTGCCACGACTGATGACGCTGTGCTACAGCGTACATGGCAAGAAATCGAGTACCGTCTTATGTGCTTCTTGCAACTAAAGGGGCCTATATAGAGGTCTATTAAACACTCTCAGAAAAAACTTTTATTAATTCAATAAAAGATATTTTGTTAAAATATTTCAACAAGTATGGTTATAATAAAATTTTAAGTTGTCCCTTTACTTTATGGACAATAACCAATACGTGTTATAAAAATATTGATCATGTGGTAACACAGCTGTAGTAGTTTGCAGAAATTTACATTGACAAAAACCTTACTGGGCCGTATGAATAAGAAAAGAGCAGATGCTCCAGAGAAGATTCTCAGAGCAAAAGAACTTTCTCTGAGTAAGTTCTCAATTCCTTATGAATAAAAACTTCGAAGCATATGCTCTGAGCAGGAAGATCACTCTCGTTAGTTCCGCTCCTTCTTGAGTGTTCTCCATGTGTCACGTCCGCCAAGGATAAACTGTTCAATCGTGTATTTCTTTGAAAGACGACCGTCTGTCGTCTTACATATATTTTTTTATAAAATTGTAATTTATTTGATGTCGCTAGGTTAGCATTTTGTTAAAATTAGAACCCCACTCTTTTCAAGGCATGAGGAATAGCATTTCTATTTCATGTTTTAAAATATTAGTTAATATTGTTAGGATTTTGTTATTTTAATAATTTATTACTGTGGTTATGAATGTGGCAATAAGTAAAACTTCTCCGCTAGCCACTGTCCCTGTGAGAATGTGTACTTCTTTTACTTTCAAGTGGATGTGCGAGAATTTAACGGCTGTCTGAATGTGGGTGGAAATAGCATGCTTTGCATGGTTCTCTCTGGCTCAGAGTCGATAGTTAGTCATTACCAACCCCTGCTGCTGTGCCACCAAAGAGATTTCTACAGCCTTTGGTTACAAGCCAGTCATCGAGCCCTCTCCAGGGCGAGTCTCGCGATCTTCTCTCCCCACCACCGATGGGTTTTGCCAGTTTCTGGTAGCTTTCCAGAATCCTCGCCGCTCGGGCTTCTGGTCACTTTGTGCTCAGACCATGATGAGGCAAGGTTGGTTCTGCTCTTGTGTCTGTCGAGATGGTAGTAATTCATTGTCTAGCACGTTTAACTTAGACTCTTGAACTTAGATTCATTTTTCGGAACATTTTCTTCGATCGGGCGCAGAAATGTGATCTAGTTTTCCAATCCAGTGATTTAGAACATATAAACGTGGTGTATGTGTTACTAGTTGCATTTTGATAACGGCCTGGTATATTCAAATCTTTTGTGATTATCTGGGAGTGTACGTACTCAGTGTAAATTCTTTATAGCTTTGTAAGGCCCAATTTCTAACAGACGATATGTTCATTTTTGTACAGTGAATGTAAAAATCTTTCTTATAGTTTCCTTCCATGAGTGATATGTGTGTTCGACATGGGTGGTTCTTAGAACAAAGCCTTCAACTTCCACTATTGTTTGTTCCATGCCCATCAGGCAAGGAACTATGTGTGTATCCTTCTGACTTCCTCTAACATTTCGCGATCTTCTCTCGCCGCCTATTTTTTAAATTTTGCTGTTTCTTCTCCGAACTTGTAGTATGCACTCAGTTTTTGTCAGTAATACTCTCCGAGCGTTGTACAACCTCCTTCAATAGCTTGCTTATGAAATTCTAAACATTTCTATGGGTTGCATGCCGTAATTTTTATTTTTATTTTTCCGACTTTGTAATTATTTCACTTTTACGGGTTTTGAGACTGGACTTTTTCCATCTCTGTGAACGCTCCCAATCGCATGTTGCTGCATTTCAGAAGCTTCCTTAAGAAATTCTACGCAGTTATAGGGGTTGGATGCCGTAGTTAATTTCCTTTATTTTTCGAAAATTGAATTTATACATTTTAATCGGTTTTCGAAATCACATGGGTCCGAACTCCGACTTCAGGGGTTTGCAGCTAGTCACCTGAATTCACCCAACTTCTCATAAAACCAGTGCGTAGATAGTTTATTCTCAGATTGCAACTTAAGAGTCCGCCGTGATTTTGTGTAATGAACCCGATTTTTATCCACTTCACCTTCAGTGGAGTGCGATCATGTAACGTAGCCTTGTGTCGCCGTTAGCGTGTTTGCTCGCGGTCTAACTTTGCTATACTTACGCACCATCTCAAATCAGGTACGACAGAACAGGGCCATCTCTATCAACAGAGCTTCTCTATCAACAAAAACATGGCAAGGTAATGATGCCAAAGCCATGTTTTAAAAGAAGCACTGCAATCCTGCAATCATGGTTGGATTGCTGATAGGCCATGGGAATTTCAAAAAACACGTACATACAATGGGAGTAACAGAAGAGGACCTTAAATGTAGGATCTGTGATGACGGTGATGAAACTGCATCACATCTATCTTCGAATGCATTGCATTGGAGAGTAAAAGGCACAGAACATTTGGGACAACCAGACCCGAAGAAATTGTGTCTAATAAAGAACTGGTAAAGGGACTCCTTGCACTGTTCAACGTCATTGATTGGCGTTACTAGGTATACAGGGAGCGATACAGCACAATAAACTTAGTTTCGGTGTGGGCAGTGTCGGGTTGGACCAAGACTGTTTTGGCTTCCATGGAAAAATCAGATCAAATCAAATCAATGGCACCTCTGGCTTTCTGAATTTCGCCTACGATAGCGCCGCCTGCTTCTGCCTTGTTTCAGCACGCTGATTTTGGCGAGTTTCGCTGTTGCATTGCGGTGTGTGAGCGAGTGAGTGTTTTTGTAAATCGCCCGCCTCAGTAGCGTAAAGTTCAGTGTAATTTATGTTGAATTCAATGCTGGACATCGTGAGTATTATATCCTGTAAATAGGGTGCTTTTTATTGTATTAACAAAATTTATTCATAATTTTTGCTTGCGTTCGAGCTGAATAAACACGTTAGGTTAAGTACAATTTTGACTTGCCTATAAATTGTAGTTTTCGAGCACCTTCCACCTTTTATTTAATATTGTTTTTCACCAGTCCTGAGAGCAAGCTCAGATGCAATATTTTTGTATAAGTTCCGTTGTGCCATAAATGTATTTCTTAGCCACCTTTATGAATAACTTTGTGGTGGCTTGTTTATTAATGCCTGTGTGTAATTTCGTGTGAGCTGCTACATATATTGGCCATTGTATCATTAACTTCCTGTTATGACAGTAATTTGAAACAATTCAGTTCTCAATTTGGGCCAGGGAACAAGGTTTTGTAGCAGGGAGTCGCCGGTAGTTCACACGGACGTTTTGCTAATTTTACTGCTAAAATTAAGATTTTCTATAACAGTAAACCCTTATCTGGGTACCTCCTACCAAAATTAAGTTTTTATTTCGTACAGTGGCCCACTTTTATCCCTTAAACTAGCCCATTCAGTCAAATTATCCAGTGTACAAATATGGAGTAGACACGTACGTGTTCAGGAAGAACTGTACTATGTTTACACATTAGTTTGTTGTGCAGCAGCATATTACTAAGACTAAATATGGAGTTTTTACGAAAATCTATTCTTCTGACGATTTAACAAAATTTCGTCATGCGAGAAACTTTGTTATTCAAGTTGGATTAGCACAATTTGCGAATGAAATTTTAAAATTGCATTACATTTTCATTCATTTCAACTTGGAACGATGTCAGAGCTTTTAACACAGGATACATTTTGTTAAATATGACACACAATGGTCTGCTCATTACCGATAGGCCATGTGATTTGTTTACAAGAAACAGACTGCTAGGTATGTAATTAAGCAGTTATTAATTTTACTGTCGTGTTTACTTACATCTAACATACGATTATGATGGCGGAAAACGCATCTTAAATAGGCCAACCGAGTTGGGTAGAATTAACAAGAGCAGAACAAAAATACTTCAGTATCTTATATTGGAGCAATATTCATTTCGTGATATAGTCTGTGAAGTCCTGGTATGCACTTTGTTTGGAATAAAATTCATAAGACCTTATTAATAGACCCTGTTTAAAGTCATTATTGAATTTTGCTATGTGTCTGTTTACAACTGTAAATATGCACTTCAAACAAACGGGTAAAACACGCAGCAGAATCCACTTGTACTTCATTTCTATGTCGATAATAAAAAAACTTCTTTAACATCACTTTCTTCACTGTGTAAAATGCTTTAAGTGTCACACTTATCATTGGAAGCGAGAAGTCAGAAAATGTTTATATTTGCATAAACGTTTTAGTTCCTCTCGTATTTCTCCACACTAGCCTACGTACAAATGAACGCTTTTTGCCTCCTAATCAACACAAATTTTGTCAATTTTATTCTAAACCACAGTGAGACGTAACTTTAATAGAAGTTACTCAGCACGAAGTATGCTAGAGCTCACTTCAGAAAACGGAGAATGTTCTCCGGTCGTGACAAACTTCTCTAGTTTTATTCATCGGAGAATGTTTTCTGTTGTGAGAACATTCCCCCAGACTTTTACTCACGCTGAATACATACACGAAATTTTACAACATACACTAGTGGCCATTAAAATTGCTACACAAGAAGAAATGCAGATGATAAACGGGTACTCATTGGACAAATATATTATACTAGAACTGACATGTGATTACATTTTCACGCAATTTGGGTGCATAGATCCTAAGAAATCAGTACTCAGAACAACCACCTCTGGCCGTGATGACGGCCTTGATACGCCTGGGCATTGAGTCAAACAGAGCTTGGATGGTGTATACAGGTACACAGCTTCAACACGATACCACAGTTCATCAAGAGTAGTGACTGGCGTATTGTGACGAGCCAGTTGCTCGCCCCCCATTGACCAGACGTTTTCAGTTGGTGAGAGATCTGGAGAATGTGCTGACCGGGGCAGCAGTTGAACATTTTCCGTATCTAAAAATGCCCGTACAGGACCTGAACCTTGCGGTTGTGCATTTTCCTGCTGAAATGTGGGGTAGAATGCAGGGTAGAGCCATGGGTCGTAATACATGCGAAATGTAACGGCCACTGTTTAAAGTACCGTCGATGCGAACAAGATGTGGCCAAGACGTGTAACCAATGGCACCCCATACTATCACGCCGAGTGATACGCCAGTATGGAGATGACGATTACACGCTTCCAATGTGCGTTCACAGCGATGTCGCCAAACACGTATGCGACCACCATGACGGTGTAAACAGAACCTGGGCTCATAAAAAAATAAAATAAAATAAAATAAAAAAAAAATATAAAAAAATGCCATTTGTGCACCCAGGTTCGTCGTTGCGTACGCCATCGCAGGCTTTCCTGTCTGTGATGCAGCGTCAAGGGTAGCTCCATCCATGGTCTCCGAGCTGATAGTTCATGCTGCTGCACACGTCGTCGAACTGTTCGTGTAGATGGTTGTTGTCTTGCAAACATCCCCATATGTTGACTTAGGGATCGAGACGTGAATGCACGATCCGTTTCAGCCACGCGGATAAGATGCCATTGGGATGCATCACGGCGTTCCGTATTGGCCTCCTGGAACCACCGATTCCATATTCTGCTAACAGTCATTGGATCGCGACCAACGCGAGCAGAAATGTCGCGATACGGTAAACCGCAATCGCGATAGGCTACAGTCCGACCTTTATCAAAGTCGGAAACGTGATGGTACGCATTTCTCCTCCTTACACGAGGCATCACAACAACTTTTCACCAGGCAACGCCGGTCAACTGCTGTTCGTGTATGAGAAATCGGTTGGGTACTTTCCTCGTGTCAGAACGTTGTAGGTGTCGCCACCGGCGCCAAACTTGTGTGAATGCCCTGAAAAACTAATCATATGCATATCACAGCCTCTTCTTCCTGTCGGCTAAATATCGCGTCTGTAGTACGTCATCTTCGTGGTGTAGCAATGTTAATGGCCAGGAATGTATATACGAGGTCTTTTCTGCGTGCGAGTCCAGTCTGTCGGCGACAGGAAATGATCTGAGACTGTCACGCATTGACTATGCTCCGCAACTTTGCTTAGATATGAATGTTATTTTTTCATTACAGGATCCTCAGAAACATACCTATCCTAGCTGGGATCCCGGACTTTATTTTGAGGAGAATACCTAAACGCAACAGCTATTCTGCTTTGTTCCTTAGAAATGGAAAGCGCTACACGAACAGCGAGGGAAAAGGACATAACTTCATTTATACCAGGTACGACGTATTCGTATGCGATGGCTCACAAGTCCAACTTCAGGGTGGTTAGCTTAATATTTCCGGGTGAAAAGTTTAGGATAATAAATCTGAACGCCATTATGTCATCTTCTACGGATTCCTGGTTAGACTTACACAGAGTCGAGAAGGCTTATTACAGGGAGAGGATCTCGTAAAATGTGGGAAAACTAGAGATTTGTGGTATAACGTAAATTTACCGAAATTTTAACTTAATGACGTAATAACTTGAAACTACAGGGCTGAATGCCCTGGTCCATGCGTAAAATTTTCCCCTGGCGTTCCGCCTTCCACTGCAATTGTCACTTCACCTCCGAGGATTCCTTCCGCAGTCGAAAGCGAAACGTCAGGGACCACGGCATCTCAGCCTGGAAGTTTCGTTATAACAACTCCAGCTGTGAAAATCTTCAGTGTGTGATTAATGTCATAAGTTTCGGTGGAAATTAGGAGGCTAATATAGGTTACAATTTCAGTTTCGGCCGCAAGTCATGTTTCAGTTGGACTCTTTTAGTTATATTTTTAATCATCATTGCACGAAAAGTTATGCTTAAAGTAACTACATAGCACAAACGTATCCTATACACTTGACACAGTTTATTTTAATTGTCAAATGGGTTTGTCCGGAAGCTACAAGCGGTAGACAAAAAGAATACGAAAGCTAAGCTGTATAGTACATATTGTTGCAAGCTGAAACTACCAAGTACCGTCTGAACAGAGAGACGCGACCACTTCCCTGTCCCGTTCACAGCCCCCCCCCCACCCTTTCTCCCTGTGAAATGTTTGGACATACACTAGGTTCAATGGAATTTTTCTACAACTGAAGAAGAACGGACAGCAGGCAATACAAGAGACTTCTACAGGACAGTCAGGTTTTTCAAGAAAGGATGTAACCCAAGGATTAACAAGATTAATGGTCAAAAAGGACAGATCATTGCAAAGGAAATGAAAATTATGGAAGAATGGAAAAAGTATTTTCTGATTGTAAAAGCAAACAACAACAGTGCTGCAACAGAAGAAGATGAAGAAGAAGACAAGGAAACAGAGAAAACAGAGAGGCAGTACCATCAGGGTAGTATCAATTACCAGGCATGGAAAAGGTAAGAGCAACCTTAAAAATGTTAAAGAGGGGAAAGGCACCAGGAACACGTGCCATACCTGCAGAGATGCTGAAGGAGGGTAGAGGTACTCTACAAGAGAGAGTATGCCACCTAATCTGGAAGAATGAATGGATCCCGGAAGAATGGAAGCAGTCTATCAGCTGCACCATACTAAAGAAAGGAAATCCAAAAATGTAGCAATTATAGAGGAATCAAACTGCTGTGTACAGTTTATAAGGTCTTGAGCATGTCTTTACTGAAGCGACTGACACCACATGTCGAGAAAGTTCCGGGATTTCAGCAAGCAGGCTTCAGAGAGGTACAGTATACAATATACAATAAGGCAAGTGCTATCAAACAGCTGAGAATTCCGCAAAAATGTGCAATGCCTGTTTGGAGACACTCAAAAAGCTTATGATAGTCTGAAAAGACAAGCAATATGGCATGAACTCGAATGGACTCAAGTACACAGAACACTCATAAAACTAACACAAGAATGCACCAAAGAAACAACATGCATGGTGAAAGTGAACGGAAACATGCCAGAGAAGTTCAAGGTTAGGACTGGAGTTTGGCGAGGAACTCTCTCTTCCCCCTTCTGTTTAAACTGGTACGTGTGCCATCCAAAATCACTCTCTCATGTCGGGGAGGAGAGCATGCGTCCTCCTCCCAGTTTCTTCAGCATCTTTCTTCTTTTGTTGCTGGATTTTGAATCAACTGCTTCGCCGAATATTTCCTCCATTTCGCCCTATTGTAGCTTATTTTGCCCGTAACCAGACTTCCTGCTCCTTCACCTTCATGTCAAGGGGGCAAAGCCCCACCAACACTGAGAGAGCCGCGCCAGGACTGGTCCAGTACGCTCCCACCCAGTGGAGGAGGATGTTCCGTTGCACCCTTCTCACGGTCAAGGCAGGCACCACCCTCGTGAGGCTGTGGTCTACATTTACATTTACATGGGATACTCTGCAAAACACATTTAAGTGCCTGGCAGAGGGTTCATCGAACCACCTTTATACTATTTATCTCCCATTCCATTCTCGAATAGCGCCTGGGAAGGAAGAACACCTGAAGCTCTCCGTTCGAGCCCTGCTTTCTCGTATTTTATTATGATGATATTTTATACTTATGTAAGTGGGAGTCAACAATATATTTTCGCATTCGGAGAATAATGTTAGCAATTAGATATTCGTAAGTAGCCAAACCGCAGCGATAAGCGCCGTTGTTGTAATGATTTCCATCCCAAATTCTTTATCATTTCCGTAGCGCCGTCTCCCCTGTATCGTGACAATACAAAACGAGATGCCCTTCTGTGGACTCTTTCGATGTCCTCCCTTAAACCCACCTAATAATGATCACGCATTGGCCAACAATACTCCAAGAAAGGACGAACAAACGTAGTGCATGCAGTCTCTTAAGTAGTTCTGTTGCATCTTTTAAGGGTTCCGCCAATAAAACGCAGTCTATGGTTCGCGTTTCCTACGACATTATCTACGAGTTCATTCCAATTTAAGTCTTAAATAATAGTAATTCCTAGGTATTTTGTGGAGTTTACGGCCTTTATATTTGATTGATTTATCTTGTAAACAAAGTATAACGGATTTTTTTCGTACTCATGTGGACGACTTTACACTTCTCGCTATTTAGAGTCAATTGCCAAGGCTTACACCATAGTGATGTCTTATTTAGATCTTTCTGCAGTTTGTTTTGACCTTCACATGATTTTACTAGAATGCAAACAACCTAAGAGAGCTGCTGAGATTTACTCCCAAATCGTTTATGTAAAGAAGGAGTAACAGAGGACCAATAACACTACACTGTGGAACGCCCGATATCACCACTGTTTTAGTCGATGCTACAAACTGTGTCCTCTCTGACAGGAAATCCCCTACCCAGTCGCAAATTTGGGGTGCTTTACCATGGCCATTCAATTTGATTAAAAGTCGTTTGTGAGGTACGGTGTCAAAAGCCTTCTGGAAATCAAGAAATACTTAATCAATTTGAGAACCCTTATCGATAGCACTCATCTATTCGTGTGAGTAAAGAGCTACTTGTGTTTCGCATGAACGATATTTTCTAAATCCGTGTTGACCTTGCGTCAATAGATCATTATGTTCGAGATAATTCATAATATTTGAATACAGGATATGTTCCAAAACCCTGCGGCAAACTGCCGTCACACACTAGATATCCATAGCCCACGATAGACGTCGGTACGCTGTAATGGCAGATTCTGAAGGTGAAACCTCCGGTGCCTGATGCCAGCCACATTGTGTAATGCTATAAGCGGCCTTTCGGCTGCAGCGTATATGTATGCTGCGAAGCTACAGCGGTCATCGATGATGACGTCGAGGTACGTCGCCTCCTTACTTCATATAACTGGCACTGCGTTGTCCTTAGTGTGGGAATCCTGACCAATTGGCCGTTCAGAAGCAGATACATGGATTTTTGTGGTGCAATTTGCATCTTGGCGGCTTTTCGATGTATCTTGCAATTTTGCAGTCGGTTGCGGTTATCACAGCAATATTTAACGTGTCAAGTAACATGCTTGATTAAACGTTGACGCATAACGGCTAAGAGCGTCAACTGCTGATAGTCCAAGAAGACATGAGCTTGCTTGGAGATTCGCGGAAAAAGGATAAATTGAGGTAAAAAGTTACATAATAGAACAATCTGGGAAATGCATTTTTTTCTTATTTAGCAGTATGAATCTGGTTGCGGCATATACTTTGACGTTTTTTTAGTTTCTTGTCTGGTTCTTATAAAGTTACTTCTTACTATTAAATAGTTATTAAAATACGAAACATATGTTGGGAGGGAGATTGTGAACGCTTACCTTCAACATCTAATTAGTCCTCATCTCTCTCTCTCTCTCTCTCTCTCTCTCTCTCTGTCTGCCTCTCTCTCTCTCTCTCTCTCTCTCTCTCTATCTATCTCTCTCTCTCTCTCTCTCTTTTCTCTCTCTCTCTTTCTCTCTCTCTCTTTCTCTCCCTCCATTTTATGTCCCTCTTTTGTAGACTACTCATTTAGTTATTAGGGCTTTTAATGCAGGTGTAAATCCGTGACAAC
This sequence comes from Locusta migratoria, assembly GCA_026315105.1. NCBI lineage: Eukaryota > Metazoa > Arthropoda > Insecta > Orthoptera > Acrididae > Locusta > Locusta migratoria. The sequence goes on from CM048746.1 coordinate 457,839,071, forward strand.
TGCTAGATAGTGTTGTGTGAACATCAAAGAGCCATGGAAGAGGAAGCTTGGTCCCAGCTTACCTGAAAAGCGACCCATGCGGGAGAGTTCAGACGCCACTCAAACCCGGTATTCTGGAAGACAATAGCCTTTGTCGGGGTCCAGCATTTCTGGTGTCGCAAGTCAGCTATCTGTCGCCAAGCGTACAGCAAAGGAATTTTCTCGTAGAAATCACATAGAACAAAGCGTGCATTCCAGCACAGTCACAATGTTATTGCGACCAACACGCCTGGATGATCGCATTATTCAGTATGGACTTATTGAGTTCCCGAACGCGTTGCGGATGCCGTGACACAAGATTCACTCGAAAGAAATTTTTGTTGAGTAAATTTGAAATCAAAACGGAATCTACTATCCTCTGCTAGGTCCCGGGAGACGACTTTCACGCTCGTCTGCTACTACAGTCACCTAGCTGGGCATCAGAGAGGCCATTTTGCCGGTTTCTGTTACAAATGATGCTACCGCCAGTCAGATGTCATCAAGTACGCTCATCCTGACCCATCGTTCTGCAAGCTGCCATCATAACATGCCATCATGCCATGGAGTACGTAAAAAATTCGATGGCGGAAGTAGCTGAATCAACGGTTGATGAAGGTGCAGTCACGTTTGCTCCATTACGTGCCACCCTCCCCCACCCCCAACTGGAACAATGTTGGCACAACTGTTACCTAAAACCCTTTCTTCGCGGAAAGTGAGAGCTTACGAGATTATCCATGAAGCACCGGTTACAGTGTAGACGCGTCCACTTGCACAAGATGCACGCATACGATCGCTAGTACACGGAATAGAATGGATCCTATTCTCACGCGTGTGGAAGTGCTTCGCGCATGCGCAGACGACCGAATGGGGGACCTAGGTGGCAAACGAAGCCAAGTCGGGAATTTGTTTGAGAATGTGTACTTGTCGCCGGCCGCGGTAGCCGAGGGGACTGAGGCGCTCCAGTCACAGTCTGCACGGCCACTACGGTCGGGGGTTCGAATCCCCCCTCGGGCATGGATATTTGTGCCGTCCTTAGTATAAGGTAGTTGATAAGTAGTTTGTAAGTTTAGGGACTGATGACCACGTAGTTAAGTCCCATAAGCTTAACAAACATTTGAACTTTTTTTTTTTTTTTTTTTTTTTTTTTTTTTTTTGTACTTGTCCCCTGCTCAGAGCAACGTAGTTTTTCGACTCAGTTGAAGTATTTTAGGAGGTGATACTATAGAGGAATTGCATTAAAAATTTAATATAACCTGTGTACATTTTTTATTGAATACAGAGATATAGCTGTTAATATGAAATCCAATCAAACGTAGAGGAAATGTAAATCAAGAAATTTTCACTGATTTATCCGTCGGTTTTTGGTAGTATAACATCACAGCATTTTGTGTATCTTCTACACGTTCATTTCCACTTAGTTACCCGGTTTTCGGGTTACTAGGACATATTCAGACTTTAAACTACATCGAAAACTGGTTATTTAAATAAAATTCAATATGGTGGTCTACCAAGAACCGACGAAAGAATCAGTTAAAATATCCAAATCAGTTTGTTGTACATACCAAGAACTGTATTTCTGTACCCAATAAAATTGGACACACGTTATATATGAAATTTTAACTGCAAATCGTCTTTATTACCATCTTCTAAAATATTTGCTATTTTTCCTGAAACATGCTGTAGTTAACAGAGGAAATATTTGTTTTTCGTGAGCATTGATTGAAGCTTTATCAAAGTGAAAGGTCTATGTATAGACACCTGAGCTTGTTCATCATATACATAGGCGCCTCAAACCACAGGGACTGGAAGTATAAGGAGAACATTAACACATGTGAGCGACGTAGGTACGCATGAACTGCACGAAAACAATTGAATACAGTTTCACAGTGGCAGTCTGAAACACAAATAAATGTTTTAATCATCACAATATATCCTACAGTTCCTATGAGTGATGTTAACACAGTGATTCATTTGCTGTAAGTTGACAACAAACGATGTAATCGCTTGAAGCAGACGACTCAACAAATGCGTACCGTTTAAACGCTTCTTTGTAGTTCGACGGTCTATCGCAAGGGGCGCTGCAGCTGACAACGACTTCCTTGTACGTGTTGCACCTCTCGTATAGAAAAAGCTTAACAGTAACCAGATACTGTATTGTGAGTGAAGTGCACGCACATCGATTCTTCTGCTTGATTTTCTACTGGCGTGTAGGTTGGAGTACTTATTATGCTTTGGTAGGAGCAGTGCTGTTAGACCTTTTTCGTACCTATACAAGAAATCTATTCACAATTTCAAATATGAATCAGCATCAGCTGTACAATTTAATGGTGTGATATTAAAATTTCGCCACACTTTGATCAAAACTCGGTTTTGCTGTTTTTCAAAAATGCTCAAATGTTTGTTAAGCTTAAGGGACTTAACTACGGGGTCATCAGTCCCTAAACTTACAAACTACTTATGAACTACCTACAACTAAGGACGGCACAAATATCCATGCCCGATGGGGATTCGAAACCCCGCCCGTAGTCGCCTTGCAGACCGTGACTGAAGCGCTTCAGTCCCCTCGGCCACCGCGGCCGGCTTGGCTGTTTTTAGCGTGCGGTCGCTTTAATCACTGTACTATCAGCGCATGCTTCCTGTACTGCTCAAAATTTCCATATGCCACACATTGTCTTCTGCTCATGAGTACTTTTACATACCATTATGTAATTTCCGTCCAGGCAGCGAGGTTTATTACAAATTTTACAAGTCTTGATTCCTAGTCGTCAGCAGTAACTCCCATTGATTCTTCTGATTAATTATGTTTTCTTTAACTGACCCGTTTTAGACACTCAGTATAACTGAAGTTGTGGAATGAATCGGGCTCGTTGTTCAATGGTCTTTTTGTATTTCGCAATTCTCACTAAAAATCGTGAGTACTTTACAGTGACATAACATCAAATGTTTGTACTGACCGCTGGCAAAAATTAAATTCATTCAATGGACAGCGGGAGAACATCAGGAGTTTCATAAATACCAAGTGAGTGTGGGAAGCCAATGTTGGGCAAACCATTCGCACTATCGGAAAAAAATAGAAAGTCACAGACATCTAACAGCCCAAAAAATTTTTAAATTACTTAAAATTGCATAGAATACGACGATACGAGGATACAGCGGTTCTGCACAACACATCCCGCTACTTGGACTGTATATACAAGGAGGCCAACGAAATCCGCTAAATGGAATCTTTTCAACAAGGACAGTGGGTTTCAACTCAGTGAAGCATGGAATCCGTCACAAAAATCAATCCAATCACAGCAGAAGCGGGACACCTTACAAGACGAAGCAGAGCGATGAATGATTTCTGCAAATAGAGGCGCAAGCGAGAGTAACTCAACTCCCACCACAGCAATACCGCATGAGTGAGAAGGAAGACCATCGGTGTAAATGTTAGTGAAAAAGTAAGGTAACTGGTAAATCCTAGAATTAACCGGTCGAACCTGAGATTAATCATCGCGGTGTGGTAAAAGTCCGAAATTTCTCATTATATGCATAGTCTGGTGTCCCGGAACGACATGTTTGAGAGCCCGCCAGACCACATGGACTATGACAGCAGCCGTTAGGCGGCGCGCACAACCTACTAGCGCTGCCATCGCCACTAGAGCGCTGCACGCCGTGGCGCGCCTACCGCGCCGCACTATATAGGGCCGGAGCCAGAGCTTGCTCCTCAGTCTTGTGTTGACTGCGCTCCGTTTGCTTTCGCTATTCATTGGTTATCTGGCTTCGTACTCTGTCACGGTTCCGATTTGACTTTCGTTTGGATCTTTGTTTTTTTCGATTAGTTGTTGTTATTCTCGTCTCTGTGGTTTCGTGGAGTGTTTCTCGTTAGCGGCGACGCTTGATCGGTCGGTCGTCGCTAGTCGCTCCCGATCCATTCGGGTCTTCGGTCACAATACATAGACTTCGAGTTTTTACCAAGAAACGTTCGTAAATCTCAAGATTCACGCATATTCATTAAAAAGATCAACTTAGAAATTTAATAAAATAGTTTGTATTACAATTTTATGTATTTTAAAAATTCTATAATTCTTGCATTCCATTGTAATTATAATGAGCAATATTCCATATTAGTGAAAAATGTTATAGTTATACAAAAATGTTACCTTGTGAATTTTTGTTACATCAAAGCTATTATGGAATTTCGAATTACATAATATGAAACACGATTTACATGAGCATTTTTTTAGTTGAACACCTTTTGTAAACCGTTGCACTCTTTGAATCCTTGTTCTCTAACAAAATATAGTTTGGCAACCCCTTCCCATAGAGTAATTTTTTCTCTCCCTACTTCTTCACGGTGAAATTTTCCTTCCACGATGTAAATTGGTTCCTAGTGTACAATGACTGCAGTTTACCAGCCTTGGTACCAAGTTGATAAAATTCGTCATCCTGAATATTGATCTCTACTGCTTTTATAGACTTTGCATCAATTTTTGCCCTATCTACATCCGATACTTTAATGATCACATTCTGTCCAACTGAAGGTTTAAGAAAAGAAACTTATCTGAACACAAAATTCGCAACAATGAAACCTGTTTGAACCTACACAACGGAGGTGGCAGATTTCGCTCCAGCCTTTACCAGTTTGCACTAGTAAATCCTAAGATCTAGCAATGTCTCTTGGTAAAAGTTCGAAATCTGTGAATATAATGAGAAATTTCGGACTTTTACCACACCGCGATGGTAAATCGTGGGTTTGACCGGTTAATTCTAAGATTTAACAATCATATTACTTTTTCAGTAACATATATAACACACTCACCGATCCAAAATTACAAAATTACTGCTACCGCAACCACAGATTGACGGCAGGCGGCGAAACCGAAGCCTACGTCAAGACTATCAAGGGTATCCGCTGAGATCCTTTACCTAACATTCATAAGAAAGATCTGGGACGTTCAAAATGTTCAAATGTTTGTTAAGCTTATGGGACTTAACTACGGGGTTATCAGTCCCTAAACTTACAAACTACTTATCAACTACCTTATACTAAGGACGTCAAAAATATCCATGCCCGAGGGGGGATTCGAACCCCCGACCGTAATGGCCGTGCAGGCCGTGACTGGAGCGCCTCAGTCCCCTCGGCCACCGCGGCCGGCGATCGGGGAGGTATACAGGGTGAATCACGTAACGTTTGCACCGCAAATATTGCGGAAATGGAAAGTGCGATTGATGTGTGGTTTTCACAGAATGGATTGGTAGTCAGGGGCTCGTATTTTTAGCCAAAAAAAACAGATTGTAATATCACTTACAAAGTGTGTTTTTTATAAAAACATACAGTTTTTTTAAATGGAACAATGGTTGTTTCTATCATCCACTAGAATTTTTGACACCAGCTGTCTACAAAGAATTTTGAATGACATTTTTATCACATTTAGTTTGGCAGCTACAACCTTTCAAAGTTTTGAGGGCGGTGGTCATGAGACAGTGGCCCGTGCCTCAGGGGCTAGCCACTCGGCCAGTTAGCTACGCTATCGCAGCCTCCGCCCCCGAAACTTTGAACGGTTGTAGCTGCCAAACTAAATGTGATAAAAATGTCATTCAAAATTCTTTGTACACAGCTGGTGTCAAAATTCCATTTCATGATAGAGACAACCATGGTTCCATTTGAAAAACTGTATGTTTGCATAAAAATACACTTTATAAGTATTTTTACAATCTGTTTATTGGCTAACAATACGTGTCCTCGACTACCGATCTATTCTGTGAAAACCGCACGTCAATCGCACTTTCCTTTTCCGAAATATTTGCGGTGGAAGTGTTAGGTGATTAACCATGTGTACGAGGAATACTCAAGAAGCAGAGAATGTTTTGGCATTTAAAAAGTTAAGTACAAAACAAACGTTTTATTATATACATCTAAAAGAATGACTACAATACTACTTTTCCACCTAGTCACCAAACAAATTGGCAAACTTAGCGGTGGAGAAGCTTTGAAATTCATTCGTCGTAGAAATCTATCGCTTTAGACTTCAGGCAGTGACTCAACCCCTCCTGGAGTTCCACTCAACAAAGCGCTGGGCTGCAAGTCAGTTCTGCATCTTGTGAAGCGAATCATTTCATCAACTTCAGCGACAAGATCGCCAGACACAGTGCTCTGGCGTCCACTCTTCTCTTCGTCGTGTACGTAGGTACGGTCGCTTTTAAACCGAATGCACCATTTCCGGGCCGAACTTTCAATCATTACATTGTTTCCGTACACAACACACAGTTCACGATAAATTGGTATAGGTTTCATATTTTTTGCAAGCAAAACCGTATCACTGTCCGCACTTCACAACTGGCGGACTTTTCGATTGCAGCGCACGTTTCAAATTCGAATATAAAAAAAAAAACCAGAAGCGTAGAGACGTTCCTGTTATTACGGCTGAATGCGGACTGACCTGTCAAGAACGCACAACCAATATACAGGGTGAAAAGTTTTGTGTCTCGCCACTTTTGTGTCTCGTCGCCGCCGGTTGTCCTAGGGATCGGTGGCCGAGTAGAAAAAGAACGACCCAGGGAAGTAGGTTGCACGCGTGTGCGGGTACAGAATGTGAGGTGACCAGCCAGTGGGACACCAGAAACTAGGAACACTAAGCTAGATTAGTACAAGATATATATTTCGTAGAAATATTATAATACTTAACTTTTACAAGTTTCATGACTGCAGCCTAGTGTAATGCCGATACATAGATTAACTGTTAGAGGCCTGACTACTGATGAGTGTCTGGTCTTGTGCCGATCCAGTTCAGTGGCGGCCACGAGCGGAGTTGCAGCAGAGGGCGCTCGTGGCTGATGTCGGAAGAACGCCGCGCCGTGCTTGCATGGCGGCGCGCGGTGAAAGTACGTGGCAAGCACTTCAGACTTGTGCGACACCACAAAAAGTATTTAAACCGACAAACTCTGAAATGTTGTAGGGGACATCAAAACAAATTTTTTCCTAATGTCATTTTTTTTCCTAAGACGAGAATTTAAACCGATAGAGGAAGGTTTCGATGTCAGCAAGAGAAATTAAAGCAACAAATATTTTTCCATTTTTTAATTACCAGGAGACAATACATTAACACAACCCACTTTCATTTACAGTGTATTTTCAAAAATGCCTCCATTGACACGTAAACAAAGGTTACACCGTCGGATTATGTTCTGTCTGACACGGGTAAAAACCCCAGGATTATCCTGAACTGTTCCTGCTGCTGCTACTATCCGGGCAACTAGATCCTCTTCTGATAAAACAGGAGTTGCGTAAACAAGGTTATGCGTCTCTCCCCACACAAAAAACTCCAGAAGGGACATATCTGGGGATCGAGCAGGTCCTGGTATGGGACCACCTCTGCCAGTCCACGTTTCTGGGAACCGTCGCGTCGGTCCAGGAATCGACGTACACGACAAATGAAATGTGCCGGCGCCCCGTCATGTTGGAAGCACATGCGTTGTCATGTAAAGAGCAATGCTCCGAAGAGAAAATTGTAATGTCGCCTGCCATTTAATACGGCCTCCATCGGTTTAAATACTCCCCATTGGAAAAAAATGACATTTGTTTTGGTGCCCCTACAACCTCCCAGAGTTTGTCGGTTTAAATACTTTTGACCCGGTATACGCGATCGGCGCGCGCCTAGCGGCATCGGACGGAAGCATTCCGTTCTTTCTGAATAGCCATCGTATGAGATTATTCCTCTGGCATAGTAACGGGATCAAACTTGTCGAAAATATTTGAAAGCTATTACATGCACTGAAATGCAACGCACCAACGCACCAAATACACAACTCCAAAGAACTGAGCAGTACATTTTGGACTACGGAAACACAGTAGGATGTACACTACCATCTAAAATTGATTCTATGGTTTAGTTTTGACTGACTGAACATTTAATTTCATTAGCTGGTATTTTGCTATACTGCTATACGCGCTTAGTACATTCATCTTAACATGAAGCAAGGGAAAAAATAAAACTAAGACAAGTACGTCACGCACAAATCATGACTGAAGACAAAGGGAACACACTACCCTGGTCTGTCGCAACGTACAAAATTTCTTGTATGTTCAGGAATGGGACAGAAGATCGAGAATAATTCGGGTTTAACGATTGAAACAAAGTTAAGTAAACTAAATCAATGATTCTATCGGTGATTGAACACAAGTAAAACAAAACCAACACATGAAAAATTATGAAATTTCCGAAGTTAACTGAAATTGGTAAATTGTATCCAAAGGCAAGTCATGCTTACTATGAAACTCATTTAAGATGAGACAATTAGCTTGTTACAAAAATAAATAAAGAAATAAAATAAAAACTATACTGTTATTCAACGCGTGGCACAGACAGTACAAAGCCATACTTGTCTAGTGAAAGCGAAATCAGGAAGACGAAGCAACTTAATCTCCGAAAAAAAAAAATGTAAATGTATTACATTCATACTGTGAAACCCGAATCCTTGATAATAAAAAATGGTCCTTATACTATGTGCCCACTGCAGAACTCTGTTTGAACGAACATGTTATTCATTAGGTTCGAGTAAGCAGTTATTCTTTAAGTCGAGCAAAATACTTTTTCTTGATCATACGAATCACATACCGCAAGAGAAACATTAAATCTCAACCAAAGCGAAACTTATACAAACTCGACTCACATACAACTACCGCGACCTCTCGGAAACTACCTCCCACATCTGGATCACTGGATCAACAACCAAGAACCTTCACAAAACCAGAGTTTCTACAATCACCGCCGGAATTGACTCAAAGACGTACAAACCGTACCCTGCTAACTTAGGCACAATAGCGCTTCGACCTGAGGGGTGCGAAACCTCTCTGCCCATCCCTAAACTAATAAAAAATTTGATAAGCTTCCACAATGGCAGGCCAGAAGTTGCACTATTTACCAGACACTGAGAAATCTACATAGACATACACTCACTTTGTCCTACGAGGGTAGGAATGGTAAAGGAAGATAATAACCGCATTATAATTGTGGGAGAGTAAAGGAAGTACAGAGAACATGAGTATCAAAATGTAGACAAATGTTGTTAATGTGTTGAACTGTGACTGATTGTAAGAAAGCCGTCCGCGGTGGCCGAGCGGGCTGCGGCGTGTCAGTCATGGCCTGCATGGCCGCTGCGGTTGGGGGTTCGATTCCGCCCTCGGGCATGGTGGATGTTTGTGCTGTCTTTAGTATAAGCTAGTTCATAAGTAGTTTGTAAGTTTAGGGACTGATGACCCCGTAGTTAAGGTCTACAAACAATCAAATGTTTTTTAAGCTTAAGGGACTTAACTGCGGGGTCATCAGTCCCTAAATTTACAAACTACTTATGAAATGTTTTTTAAGCTTAAGGGACTTAACTGCGGGGTTATCAGTCCCTAAATTTACAAACTACTTATGAAGTACGTTTAAATGGATACCCTACATTCTTTTTTATTCAATCAATAGTATTAAACATGACAGAAAGAACGGCCTTGGTTTAATCTAAATACATTAATTACAGCCGGCCGCGGTGGCCGAGGGGACTGAGGCGCTTCAGTCACGGTCTTCACGGCCACTACGGTCGGGGGTTCGAATCCCCCCTCGGGCATGGATATTTGTGCCGTCCTAGTTTGTAAGTAGTTCATAAGTAGTTTGTAAGTTTAGGAACTGATGACCCCATTGTTAAATCCCATAAGCTTTACAAACATTTGAACATTAATTACATTCCGAGAAATTGCGATGCGAAGTTGACGAAATTGAAGCAATATGCGGCTAGCGCACGTCCCGAAACCCAAACGTGAACCTCACACTGCCCGTAATTGTACACTAAGTGCTCGCTTCATTGATTTCAGACGTCAAATCAGCTTCGCAAATTCTCGGGATTTAATCGATGAATTGTGATGCTAACAATGCCATTCATTTTTGTGATATGGGGCTTCCATTAAAACAGTTCGTATTTAAAATATTGTTTAATTTTTACTCACTTTCGTAAGCTTCCGCTGGATGTTCAAGCCAGTGATGGTTATTTGTCAATAGCTATTGTTTTTCAAGAGATATTTGTGGTAGAAAGTTAATGTGAGACACTATGTATTTCCCAAGAATGCTATTTATCAAGTTTTTCCCGCCAAATGAATTGCAAGCAAAAAATGTTCAACTGTTTGTAGAGCTTATGGGATTGAACTACGGGGTCATCAGTCCCTAAACTTAGAAACTACTTATGAACTAGCTTATACTAAAGACGGCACAAACATCCGTGACCGAGGGGGGATTCGAACCCCCGACAGCTGCGGCCGTGAGACCGTGACTGGCACGCCGCAGACCGCTCGGCCACCGCGGCCGGCGAACTGCAAGCACTTGAGTTCCTGGTCTCGTCTGCCACAAGAAGAAACTACGTGGAGTTTCGCAAGTTATACCAACCTCTCGCTTTATAAATTCGTAAACATGTCCAACGGGCTATTCATTTTTCACAAAGCGCATTGACGAAACACCTATATGATTTATTAGTGGTAGTAAGGCAAAAACTTACATTAACGTAATGTGCGCAATTTTCTGCACATTATTCTAGGATACTAGACAGTAATAAATTATTAATTAACAATTCTACATATTTTGTACACGTAATAACGTATTTAATACATTATATTTAAAATCCCAATAAAACCTTCCTACATCTAAAACATTTTTTTTTACTTTCATTGATTTATCTTTTTGACCTATGGCAACTAGTGTAATCAGTGGCACAGCCAGTATTTGATTCTGAGGGAGGGGGCTAATTAAAAAGAAAAAAAGAAAAAAAAATTAAAAAAGCCTATTGAATGTATTAATGTAAGACTTATTTTTACAGTTTTTTATAATTTAATCAATTATAATACGATTCAATTTCCTGGGATGTATTTTCTCACAGGATGGCAACATAGTGAAAGAACTGGAATCGGGGTGCAGCAAAGCTAACGCAGTGAGTGCTCAGCTAAGATCTACTCTCTTCTGCAAGAAGGAAGGAAGTACCAAGACTAAGCTAGCAGTGCACCGCTCTATCTTTCGACCAACTTTGTTGTATGGGAGTGAAAGTTGGGTGGATACAGGTTACCTTATTCACAAGGTAGAGGTTACAGATATGAAAGTAGCAAGAATGATTGCAGGTACTAATAGATGGGAACAATGGCAGGAGGGTGTCCATAATGAGGAAATCAAAGAAAAACTGGGAATGAACACCATAGATGAAGCGTTTAGAACGAACAGACTGAGATGCTGGGGTCATGTTACACGCAAGAAGCAAGGTTACTTAAGTGACTCATGAGCTCGGCAGCGGAGGGTAAGAGGAGTCGAGGTAGACCAGGAAGAAAGTAATTAGATTCGGTGCAGAATGATTTTGAAGTAAAAGGCGTAACATCAGACGAGGCATTAATGTTAGCATTGAATAGGGGATCATGGAGGAATTTTATTAGACGTACTATGCTCCAGACCGAACGCTGAGAGGCATAATCAGTCTCTAATTATGATGATGATGATGATGATGACGATGATGATGATGATGATGATACGAAAAAGTTACACTATAAATAAAATGAGTAGGCCCGCATTGATTTGAAAGTGGAAGAGGAGCAACGTAGTAGAATTTGAGTGTATATAAACGGTTCGTAAAATAATTAAGCAACTTCTATGTTACAAGCCAAAGAGAAAGGTCTTTACAGTTTAATTAACATGAGGCTCTATGTGTAAAGATTGAACTAATGTAACACTATTGTTGTTCATAAGATTCCATTCGGGGGCTCCGCTGACCTGCTATGCAACGGGTCGCCGCATATGAACAATCGCCTCGTAACTTCAGCATAGCAGTAACAAAAGCGGCAGCATCAAAGCTGATTGCGGCGGCATTAACACAGCTCACAGTAACAGCAGCACACGTTCTAAGTGACAGCATCATGTTGGCGAGCGATTGTCACATTCACTTGTGCTTGCCAACTTATAGCTACGTTGTGATTTATTACTTGCGTACTATTTCAGATTTCGGGTGCCGACATGATTAAAAGAATAAGAAATGAAAGTATTAAAAATAGTAAATTAACAAAATCTTTGGGAGGTGCTAGGGGATGGTGCTTCAGACCCTTTAGACCCCAGTGGCTGCGCCACTGAGTGTAATTCACCATTGTTACTATGAATAAATAAACGCTAAAAATCAAGTAATATCTGTAAAATTATAAGCTATGAACTCTGCAGAATTTATTAACAAATATCCTTGTCCCTAGGTCAGTTAACCCTTTTGTGACCAGCGTGACATATGTGACCTACATCAGAATTTGCGTTCCTGAGTTTATAGGGATATAAAAATCCCACACCCTTGTGGTGCTTCCAATTAGTGGTGAGCGCATCAACAGTCTGGACCCAACTGACTTGTTATTCGGCGTCTACTGCGCTTGTTATCGCTTATTTGTTTCAGTTGTGGCTAGTGTGCCTCTTGTATTGGGAAATTTATGTTCTATTTCGTCTTATCTGAAATAGATAAGCCTAGTAAAGGTATTTACTGTTTTCTTTAGTTTGTTTGCTACAAATGTACGGGTTTGTGCACGTGTTGGTAAATCACTTCTGCATTTCTTATCGCCAGTGTATGTACAAATTTCTATTATGATTTTTGTTCACATGATTTGATGTGAGACAAGAAGGTGAATTGAATCTGACACTAATCAGAACAGACAAAGAGAATATATTACCTAACTTTTAGTAATATTTTATCATTTCCTGTTTATAGAAATCTCGAGACTGAAAAAGAGGAAATTTTGAACTACTTGTTTTCGCTGTCCAATGGTGAAGTGCTGTCTGAAGACGAAAGTGATGAAGAAGCAGCAGAAGAACTTAGGCACCTGATGACTGATGTGTGTGACAGGAGTACTTGCAAATGACCGCGAGGTTTATATAGAGTGGGGAAGGCATTCATTACAGAAAATAAACCAGGAGTTTCTGTCGTTATGTGCAGTTGGAAATAATTTCTAGAAAAGAGCACAATGAGGCGACGCAAACAATGCAACACACGGAAGAAAGAGACACGCACATATGTCATATGTAACTATTACAAAGTTAATATACGGCCATGTCATTTAAGTTCCGAATAAATAAATATGTTTGACGTAATAATGGCGCTGACATTCTTATTTGTACAAATCTAAATCCCTAATATAAAAACGTTGGTCCCCGAAATTTACTGCGCCTCGAGTCTACTGGGACATAGACGTCTAACATAAAATAATTGTCAAACTATAAATAACAACCGAAATTTAGAAACATGCCATGACTCACTACCCATTCCAAAAGCTGGAAACTAATTGTTACAGTAGTATACGAAATTTTCATTAATTCGGTCACGAAAGGGTTAACACAAGGTACGTAGACTAGAAAGGTATGCCAGGTTGGGCTTCTTCACTGTCATTGGTTAGCGCTGTATTACGTCACTCGGCAACAAGCCGCTGTATTATAAAGCCGCCTTGAACACATCTTCTCCGTCTTTTCTTTTCTCATTCGACAAAAAACATTGCTTTTAAGGGGTGGAACACGCTTGTGATTAATATATATGTATACTAGCATACAAAGGACTGAAACAGAAAAGCTTCAAACATTATTAACACCTAGCTAACCCGTCCCGCCCTGCGACTTGGCACGTGTAATATTTAAACGACTTTAATTCGAGAACCATTGAACGTATCGTGATGGGGTTATCTTTAAATTGTAGAGCTTATAAATATCTAAAATAAAGTCCTGGAGAGCACATGTCTAACTTTTGTAGATTTCCCACAATCACTATTTATGTAGTCTGAAGCTATCCGGTGCCGGCGCCATAGGAGAGAAAAATGGTACATATGCTTCACTCGTAAAAGACATATGCTCTCGCGGAATTTTTTTTAGATCTTTGTGAGATCTACTATTTAAAAGAAACCTCATCACGATATGTTCAATAGTTATCGAGTTATAGAAGATTAAAGGGACAGACAGAGAGAAAACATGCTTCTGTTTTATATATCATGATTTCACCACCTTAGAGTGCGAATTTCGAAATTTTACTATGCCTATAACCGTGACGCTGGTTCCTGCCAGAAGTTGACGAAGTTTTATCGCAATCGACTGAATGACACTGACAGGCATAGCATACGGACAAACAGAGGCATTCATTTTTATACATTAGATAAAGAAAACTTCCGTTTCAACGCAAACTTGGCAGCCGATTATCGCATTAATGTTTTTGTTTTACTCATTTAATTACTGTGAACATTGAACTGCATACTACTTTCATACATACAATTTTATCAATAAAATATCGATGATCTGAATCCTAACAATTCATTCTGCAAGTCTCTTTTGTAATCGGCTTCACAAAAATGTTTGGAACAAATTCTGGCATGAAACTTCCTGGCAGATTAAAATTGTGTGCCGGAATCGGGACTCGAACCTGGGACCTTTGCCTTTCGCGGGCAAGCGCTCTACCGACTGAGCTGCCCCGACACGACTCACGATGCCGCCTCACAACTTTACTTCCGCCAGTACCTCGCCTCCTACTTTCCAAACTTCACAGAAGCTCTCTTGCAAACACGCAAGACTAGCACTCCTGGAAGAAAGGATATGGTGGAGACATGGCTTAGCCACAGCCTAAGGGATGTTTCCAGAATGAAACTTTCACTCTGCAGCGGAGTGTGCGCTGATATGAAACTTCCTGGCAGATTAAAATTGTGTGCCGGAACCGGGACTCGAACCTGGGACCTTTGCCTTTCGCGGGCAAGCGCTCTACCGACTGAGCTACCCCGACATGACTCACGATGCCGCCTCACAACCTTACTTCCGCCAGTACCTCGCCTCCTACTTTCCAAACTTCACAGAAGCTCTCTTGCAAACACGCAAGACTAGCACTCCTGGAAGAAAGGATATGGTGGAGACATGGCTTAGCCCCAGCCTAAGGGATGTTTCCAGAATGAAACTTTCACTCTGCAGCGGAGTGTGCGCTGATATGAAACTTCCTGGCAGATTAAAATTGTGTGTCGGAACCGGGACTCGAACCTGGGACCTTTGTCTTTCGCGGGCAAGCGCTCTACCGACTGAGCTACCCCGACACCACTCACGATGCCGCCTCACAACTTTACTTCCGCCAGTTTCATATCAGCGCACACTCCGCTGCAGAGTGAAAGTTTCATTCTGGAAATTCTGGCATTTTTGACATTTATCTCGTCTTGTCATTTACAGCGAGAGATCCATATGAGCTGAAGTTCCTCATCTTTTGGAAACTGGTGGTACAAAATGCCTTCCGTCTTGCGTCCACTGTTATTGCACTCCGCAACAGCACAACCGAAGTATTCTTACTCATAATTCCAGAAATATATGGAAAAATTGTTCCCTAATACAAGAAAGATACTTTCTATCCGAACACTTAACAGGTCACGAAACGAGCGAGCGCAATACCAGAGTCTAACATAAAGAGTCACGAAACTCCCGGTAGTTTTCTGCAACCTGGCGACTACAGCGCTGCCAAGTGGCCGGGTCGTAAGAACATACCGAGAGGCGAGAAACCATTGTGGATTAGATATGGAGTCGAACGACATGTTTAAATTGCGACTGCATTTCGAAGCTTATTGCGGCGCTATAAATTGCAGTTAGCGGAAAACTAAGAAAATGTATATTTTTTCAAATATGAAAAGCTCTTACATTGTAGGATAGAATAAATTGTGTTAAATTTTAATGGTGTATGGAATCTGTAACAGAGAGAGAGAGAGAGAGAGAGAGAGAGAGAGAGAGAGAGAGAGAGAGAGATAACTATCTCAGTATTTTTCTTCAAAGCTATTTTTGATAGTCTACTGATAGCTTTGTGGAAGTCAAAACAAATTTTTGCACAGTAGTCTACAATTGGTGATGCAGCAATGATAGTCGAAACTTAATAGGGATTTGTTTGCACAAAATGTAAAATAAAATGTAACGAACTGTAGTTTAACGTTTACAGGCATACTGAGATTTTAGCAGGAAAAGATTCTTAAAGATTTACAGTACCTTTACGTATCTGGTGAATAGGTACGATGAAAACATGACAGGAACGGCTCATGCAAGCCATCTGAGCAAAAATAAAGCGAAAGGGTTTTAATAAGACGTAACACTTAGTCTCTAAGAATGTAAAAATCGTGTATTAAGATGTTCAAAATCTACAGAAAAAAAGTGGAACGTGAAACTAAGTACCAGTACATTATATAACTATAAATCAGTTGCTTTTGAACTTAAAAACGCCAGGTTGGAATTCGCTTTTTGTCTTAAACCGTTATTGGATGTTATGATTACGACCGTGCGAGTGTGAGCCATATGTATTACAATGCACTGGCATGTTATTATTACAAACTGACATCAACAGGAAACGGGATTTTCGTTTAATAATGTTTTCGTATTTGTGTCACGAAATACAGTACCGCGTTTAATGCCTAGGAAATATATAAACAACAGCAATAATAAATAATAATTTCTTAGTTTCGGTAGTGCCATTTTCTGATACTGAGCTTGCTACCCAGCCACTTGGAGTGCTAGTTTCGCTTCAGCTGTCAAATGGTTGCATTTTTTCCCCCTACTGAGTTTCGCGACTGTCTGATTTAGACTGTGGCAAAACACAACTTCCTGCTCGCACATTTCATAAGGATACTGAGGCAGCTGCTCTTTCGCTTGCTGCCAGGTGACGTCACAGAAGCAAAGCGCGCGAGTCAAATTTACACACCCCAGGGGTTAACAATCCCAACTTAACGTTGACAACATATATAGAACAGAATGCTAAACCAAAGATATTGCTAATAGCTAGCGTAGGGCTGCGAGTATCTGAGGCCAGAGAAGGCCGACTGCAGAGCGCTCTGGCGGCGGCGCGCGCTTTTCACTACCGACCGGCAGACTCGCTAAGCCGGCGCCCTCCTGTCAAATACAATGGCCTCCGCATAAAACCTACAATAACCTGACCCCCTTAATCATTGGCGATATTTTTAATTAAGAGTACAATTTCAATTCAAATGAGTTTTATGTTAATTCCCTCCTGAAAGCCCCGCCGCTCCCCCCCCCCCCTCCCTCTCGGCGGGGTCTCTGGCACGGGCACCGCCTAGCCCTTCCCTTCCCTCTCTCTTTTTTCTTCTCTTTTTGTTAACCGCGCCTCTGGTTCTTTCAACTAGAAAAAGGGTTTTAAGAGGCCCGACACAGCTCTCCTGTTTAAACAGCACTTACTGGGGGGGCGCCGGGCGCTGTTCAGTGACGAATGAAGATGTATTCTCATTACGCAGCGGCCAGGCTGGAGGGGCAGTCCCCGCGTCTCTGCCTAACTTAAAACCGGGCTCTACCAGCGCGAGCGGAAAACTATGTTTCAATGGCACGGCCTTCATTTATTTTACCAAATACACGGCGCGAACAAAAAAATTCCGAGTTTGATTCTATTTCTGGCGTGCGAGCGATGTCAGTACAATAATTAGGTTTCAGCTTGAACTAACAATTTCAAGCGATAGATACTTATTCACCCTTGAAAATAAATTACCAGTAAAGTTTCAGTAACACTGATTAGATCTTTTATTAATTACTAGCTGGAAACCCGGCCTTGCCCGGGAATTTATTTATGTATGTCTGTAAAATTTCCTGTCGCTACAATTTGTAGCGTTCAAATTATAAATTGTGACGTGATACCGAATGCCGTAGTTTTACTCCATAAACAGCGAAAAAGTATTAAGCGAGCAACTTTTCTCCTTTCATCATTTTACTATGGTTGCCAGTGAGAAAAAGTTTAATAAAGGTTTGAAATTATGTTTCAAGTTTGTTGCAAGTCGCTAAGTACTGTCGTTCTGATACATTGTATTCCGAAAGTCTCGCCGCATTATTATGGCATTTTTTTGCGATTTTTGTTGGTTATGACGTAATATCTTTTGAACCATTTGCCGTATGTGATTCTTAACCATGCAGCAATTGTTACCTCACGGCAAGGAATGTGTGTACCAAATTTGGTTGAAATCGGTCCAGTGGTTTAGGAGAAAATGAGCAGCATTGTCGCTAAATGCAGCAGTTTCTCGCGCGTCTCATTGTTTATGACGTCATATATCGTGAACTATATATTGTATATGATTCTTACACTTACGGTGACTGTCCTCATGCAGTGAATCTTACGTGTACAAAATTTCATAAAGATTGGAACAAAACTGTACATTTGTATGCAACACATACAAACATACGGACACTCTACTCAAAGGAGAAGAGTTTACGATACTAATCTTAACTATCTTTATATATTAGAAGACGACATCCGTTTCGGCAGTTTGCCAGTTTCAGTCACAGTGCCTCTATGTTGAGCAAACTGAAGAAAAGCAAGGGGATATTTGGAGGTGGAACTGAAACTTTGCGGTTTTCTGATGACATAGTACACATGTCAGAGGCAACAAACGACTTGCAAGAGCAGTTAATCGGAATGGAGTGTCTCGATAAGACGGTAGAAGGACAACATTAACAACAGCAAAAGAAAGTAATGGAATGTAGTCTAAGAAAATTTGGCGATTCTAAAGGCATTACATAAGGGAACGAGCCAATAAAAGTTGTGGATGAATTATGTTATTTGGGGAGCAAAGTAACTTACGATGGGCGAAGGAGAAATGATATACAGACTGGCTAAAGGAAGAAAAGCATTTCTGAAGAAGAGAAAATGGTTGACTTCGAATATTAATGTAAGTTTTAGGAAGTCTTTCTTTTAAGGTATTTGTCTGGAGTGTGTCCTCGTTGGTCATGCTACGGATTGGGTGGTCGTTCCCACCGGTGTTTCGAGTCCTCCCTCGTGTGTGTGTGTGTGTGTGTGTGTGTGTGTGTGTTTTGTTCCTAATGTCAGATAGTTTACATTCTTAGTCTAGGGACTGATGACCATAGCAATTTGGTCCAGTAGGTTCACAAACATTTGAACATTTGTCCCGGGAGTGAAGGATGAAGGAGCTCAGTTAGATAGAAGCTTTCGAAATCTGGTGGAGAAGGAGGATTCTGAAGATTCGATGGGTAGAAAGTACGGGAGACAATAACTGAGAGAAAAGAAATTTCTGGGATATTGTGTCTAATAGATGGGATACATTTTGAGACATAAAAGAATCGTCAGTTCAGTGTGTGAGGGGGTGGGGAGAGGGGGGGGGGGGTAGAAATCGCAGAGGAAACCAGAGAGAGATAAATACAATAAGCAGGTTGAAAAGTATGAAACATAACCAATCTCTGAGCTGAAGACCACAACAACTTCGGTATTCAAAGTTTGAGAATTATTACGTGCTATAGTTTAATAAGAATTTCACACATGAAGTTTTATAGGTGAAGAACTGAATTGTTGCTATATTTTTTACAAATAAAATATAATATATATAAACTATTATTTCATGACATTTTTTATTAAATCCTTGTTACACGACGATTTTTGCTGTGATTTTTTCATTCAGCCTGACGTAATATTTTCACGTAACTTTTCACATGTGATAACATAGACATTTCATAGCTATACTAGCTTATATGCCCTTGCTTCGCAACGGTTGTTGAAGGAGGGCCTGTGAGTATCATGGCTTTTTAGGGTTCCGGACCTCAGTCAGTAAAAATAGAATCCTTGTTGGATCGCTCTGTCAATAAACTCCGTTGTCCTAGCCAAGATGTGAAATATAAGTAAAAGACATTGTCCGAAACGATGTATCTTCATAAAGTTTTCGATACAAAAAGCGAAACGTGTCAAAGTGACCAAGGAAATGTCGTTAAGTATTTAATACACAAAGCGAAATGAGTAACACTATGTTCAATGTTTATTGGTATTCGTAGACATAAGATGGCTTAATTCTTTCACAGACGTTCGCTTCCTTGTTGTACTAACCCATACTTATTATGCATCAGCGGTGTTTATTAGTTCTTTGGTGCACTGCAGCGCCTCTATCGCTTGTTTGCTGTACTACGCAATACATTCTTCAAGCATAACCTACATGTAAAACAATGTCCCTGATTCCACTTTTATGAAACGAAGTTGCTCCATGCAAATCCGTGAAGTAGTTTAGGAAATCGGGTATTTCTAATAGATAAACAGATAGTGAAAACACTTCAGATTGCGATGTATCTTTTTTCCATGATCTGATTTTGATGAAATCATGCCTATATGTTGTCCCAATCTAAG
Organism: Locusta migratoria; assembly: GCA_026315105.1. Taxonomy (NCBI): domain Eukaryota; kingdom Metazoa; phylum Arthropoda; class Insecta; order Orthoptera; family Acrididae; genus Locusta; species Locusta migratoria. The sequence goes on from CM048746.1 coordinate 457,859,219, forward strand.
CTCAATTTTTCTGTAAAAACCGCATGAAAATGTATCAGTAGTTTCTTTGTAATACGTTTGCGAAACGTGTTAGAAATAGGCATATCTTCATGAATATGATGTAGCTTACATCACACATCAGTTATATTCTCCATTTAAAACATTTATTTCATGATCATTCATATCTCTGGACAATGGGGTGAGGCATGGAAAATTGAAATATAATAAGTATTTTCTTAATGAAGTAGAAATATCCCTGAAAACAATTATTATTCTTACGGTTGGCTCTCTTTCCGTTAGATGCGCTTTTGTCGCTCCAAGCGTGAGACTTAAACTTTTATAGCAGTTGTACATATACGTTAGACTGTCATATCAGTATGTAAATATATGGATTAAACACGGCGAGGATTGTGTCAGTTTTATATTCATTGCGTTGAATCATATTTCGTTGAACATAGCAACCAAGAAAACGAATTTCAGAAATATGGTAAATTTCAAAAGTCAAAGAGTAAGTAGTATTTTCAAAGGATAATGATCAAATCGCCGCCCCGAGCTTTACACGAACACCCGCAACGCTATTGACTGGTTCTGTGCTGCATTATACAGTTCTTTCCAAGCATGAAATACACCTAAAACTTCAAATTACCATATTTTTTATTTTCCTGATCTGATTTTGATTAAATTAAGCCAATATGTTCCCCCCAGGATGTTCTCTATTTACCCCATGAACGTTCATTTAGTACTTTTGGAGATTAGAATTAGCCACATGCGATTGCTTTCAGACAAATGTTTAAATTGTGATATCTTACTTTCTCTGATACGATTTTGTGAAATGAAGCGTTTCTGTAACCGCAAGATACCCTCACGTTTCCCGTGAAAACCCCCTGAAAATGTGTCGGGTAATTTTGGAGATGAAAGACAAACATAGACATAACGGTTGTCTATGAAAAACGTTAAATTGCGATGTACTTCTTTACGTGATCCGATTTTTATGAAACTAAGTCTATATGTTGTCCCAAGGTTCGCTGAAGCTACCTGTGAAAACCACATGCGAATTCGTGAAGTAGTTTTGGATAAGTGGTTTCTAATAGATGAAAAGACAGACACGACGGTCCGTGAAACCACTTCGTGATTCTATTTTGATGAAATCATACCTAGATCGTGAACCAATCTTCGTTCATGTTTTCTGTGAAAACCGCAGGAAAAGTCATCCAGTAGTTTTGAAGATTGAAGCACACAGCGAAAAGCCTACATTTAGAGATTTATTATTAGTATATGTATGTAGTAAAATTGTAAAATTTTGCAGGAATATATTGATTTGCATAAGTGCTGTATGTCGGTAAAATCTGTTGCGAATTTGGTTAGTAGTAAAGAAGTAATAGTTTAAAACGTGACTCTTTACGTCCTCATATCTCATGAACTACGTGTCGTAATGTGATACAATTTCCAAAGTATATTCATCTGTATATGTGTATACTATCTGTAAAATTTCGTGCGACTTCAATTTTTAGTGTAGAAATTATAAATTGTAACGTTATACCCAATGCCACACCCATGAATCACAGACATTGCCGAGGTGGGGTGGCTTGTGTGCCTCAACGATGCAGATAGCCCTACCGTAGGTGCAACCACAGCGGAGGGGTATCTGTGGAGAGGCCAGACAAACGTGTGGTTCCTGAACAGGGGCAGCAGCCTTTTCAGTAGTTATAGGGGCAACAGTCTGGATGTATGATTGATCTGGTCCTGTAACATCAGCTAATGTGGCTTTACCACACAGCTACTGCGAACGGCTGAAAGAAAGGGGAAACTACATCCGTTACTTTTCCGAGGACATGCAGCTCTACTGTATGGAAATATGATGATGGCATCCTCTCGGGTAAAATATTCCGGAGTTAAAATAGTCCCCTATTCGGATCTCCGGGCTGGGACTACTCAGGAGGATTTTATCATCAGGAAAGACAATACTGGCATCCTACGGATCGGAGCGTGGAATGTTAGATCCCTTAATCGGGTAGGAAAATTAGAAAATTTAAAAACGGAAATGGATGGGTTAAAGTTAGATATAGTGGGTATTAGTGAAGTTCGGTGGCAGGATGAACAGGATTTCTGGTCAGGTGAAGACAGGATTATAAATACAAAATCAGTTGGGGGTATTACAGGAGTAGGATTGATAATGAATAAGAAAATAGGAATGCGGGTAAACTACTATGAGCAGCACAGTGATCGCATTATCATTGTCAAGATAGATACGAAGCCAACACTGACAACAGTAGTACAGGTTTATATGCCAACTAGCTCTGCCGAGGATGAGGAAATCGAAGAAATATATGAGGAGCTAAAGGAAATTATTCAGACAATTAAGGGAGAGGAAAACTTAATTGTGATGAGAGACTGGAATTCTGTAGTAGGAAAAGGAAGAGAAGGAAAAATAATAGGTGAATATGGACTGGGCAGGAGGAATGAAAGAGGAAGGCGCTTGGTAGAATTTTGCACGGAACATGATTTAATCGTAACAAACACGTGGTTTAAGAATCACAAAAGAAGGTTGTATACGTGGAAGAGACCAGGAGACACCGGAAGATATCAGATAGATTTTATAATGGTAAGACATAGGTACCGGAACCAGGTTATAAACTGCAGGACATATCCAGGGGCAGATATAGACTCTGACCATAACTTGTTAGTCATGAACTGTAGGCTGAAGCTGAAAAAACTGCAGAAAGGTAGGAAAATAAGGAGATGGGACTTGGATAAATTGAAGGAAAGTGAAGTTCTGGAGAATTTCAGAGGGAGATTTAGGCAACAATTGACAGAAACAGGGGGAAATAAAACAATAGAAGTGGAGTGGGTAGCATTAAGAGCTGAAATAGTGAAGGCAGCAGAGGACAAAATAGGTAGAAAGGCAAGACCTACAAAAAATCCTTGGATATCACAGGAAATACTACAGTTAATTGATGAAAAGAGAAAATATAAAAATGCAGTAAATGAAACAGGCAAAATGGAGTACAGACGACTAAAAATAAGATTGACAGGAAGTGCAAAATGGATAAGAAGGAGTGGCTAGAAGCCAAATGCAAATCTGTAGAAGAATGTATAGCAAGGGGAAAAGTAGATAACGCCTACAGGAAAATAAAAGAGGCATTTGGGGACAAGAAAAGCAACTATACAAATATCAAGAACTCAGATGGGAAACCAGTTCTCAGCAAAGAAGGGAAAGCTGAAAGGTGGAAAGAGTACATAGAGCAGCTCTACAAAGGAAATGAACTTAGAGACGATGTTGTAGGAAGGGAAGAGGAAGTAGATCAAGATGAAAAAGGAGATACTATACTGAGAGATGAATTTGACAGAGCCTTGAAAGACCTAGGTCGGAACAAGGCCCCAGGAGTAGATGACATACTCTCAGAGCTGCTAAAGTCTCTGAAAGAGCCAGCCATGACAAGACTGTTTGAACTGGTGTGTAGGATGTATGAGACAGGCGAAATGCCCTCAGACTTTAAGAAAAATGTAATAATCCCCATTCCAAAGAAATCAGGCGCAGACATGTGTGAAAATTACAGAACCATCAGTTTGATAAGTCATGGTTGCAAATTTTTAACTCGAATTATCTACAGGAGAATGGAAAAGCTGGTAGAAGCTGACCTCGGGGAAGATCAGTTTGGATTCAGGAGGAACATAGGAACCCGGGGGCAATACTCAGCCGGCCGCGGTGGCCGAGGAGACTAAGGCGCTCCAGTCACGGTCTGCACGGCCACTACGGTCGGGAGTTCGAATCCCCCCTCGGGCATGGATATTTGTGCCGTCCTAGTTCGTAAGTAGTTCATAAGTAGTTTGTAAGTTTAGGGACTGATGACCCCGTAGTTAAGTCCCATAGACTATACAAACATTTGAACATTTGGCAATACTCACTTTACGTCTTATCTTAGAAGATAGGAAAGGCAAACCTACATTTTTAGCTTTTGCAGATTTGGAGAAAGCATTTGACAATGTTGACTGGAATACGCTCTAGACTCAAAGGGCATGAAAGGGAAGCATCAGTTGGGAAGGGAGTAAGACAGGGTTGTTGCCTTTCTCCGATGTTATTCAATTTGTACATCGAGCAGGCGGTGAAAGAAAGCAAGGAAAAATTTGGAATAGGGATTAAAGTTCAGAGTGAAGAAATAAAAACATTGCGTTTTGCTGATGACATTGTAATTCTGTCAGAGACAGTGAAGGACCTGGAAGAGCAGTTGAATGGAATGGACAGCGTGTTGAAGAGGGCATATAAAATGAACATTAACAAGAGCAAAACAAAAATAATGCAACGCAGTCTTTTTGAAAAAGAGAAATTTGCTAACATCGAATATTAATTTAAGGGTATGGAATTTTCTGAAGGCATTTGTGTGTAGTGTTGCCTTGTACGGGAGCGAAACATGGACGATAAGCAGTGCAGACAGGAAGAGAATAGAGGCTTTTGAAATGTGGTGCTACAGAAGAATGCTGAAGATTAGGTGGGTAGATCGCATATCTAATGGAGAGGTACTGAACAGAATTGGTGAGGAAAGGAATTTTTGGCATACCCTGACTAAAAGAAGGGATCGCTTGGTAGGACACATTCTTAGACATCGGGGAATCGTAAATTTAGCATTGGAGGGAAGTGTGTGGGGAAAAAATCGCAGAGGGGACCAAGAGACGCGTATAGTAAGCAGATTCAAGTGGATGTGGGTAGCCGTTCTTATGAGGAGATGAAAAGGCTTGCTCAGGATAGAGTAGGGTGGAGAGCTGCATCAAACCAGTCTCTGGACTGAAGACCATAACAACAACATACCCAATGCCGTAGTTTTCCTCCATGAACATTGGAAAAGTAGTAAGTGGTTGTCTGCGAGAAAAAGTTTAATAAAGATATGAAATTATGTTTAATGTTTGTTGCAAGTCGCCAAGTACTGTCATTCTCATATAGTGTATTTATAAAGTCTCGTCGCATTATGTGGCAGTTTTTTTGCGATTCCTATTGTTCATGACGTTATATCTCTTGAACCATATGTCGTACGTGGTTCGTACTCCTACAGCAGTTGTTAGCTCATGTTCGAAATATATTTACCAAATTTGGTTTAAATAGATCTAGTGGTTTAGGAGAAAATCTGCAGCATTGTCGTTTGACGCAGCAGTTTTGCGTGCATCTCATTGTTTATGACGTCATATCTCCTTACATTTGTGTCGTAGGTGACCCTTAACCCGTTAGCGATTGTTGCCTGATATTAAGGAACATGTGTACCAAGTTTGGTTGAAATCGGTCCAGTAGTTTAGGAGGAGATGTAGAACATACATACATAAATGCACACATACAGCCTATTTTATAAGATGTAAGATTAAGATGCTATGGTTTTCAGAAATCATTAAGTTAATGAATTTATGTAAACTTTTTATGATGAAATCGGTTGTTGAATATATCGTTTGGATATTTGTGAATATCGATTTGCAATTCATCCAGAGTCATCATTTCTAATCCTTTTCGTAGTTTATGCAGTATCTTCAGAGAGTTATACATGTTTTGGGCTAAATGGTTTTTGTTATTTAGATGCAGGTAGAAATTTTATAGGTTGTTTCGAAAGATTTGTGTTTTTGTTTAAACTTGCAGTGTAAGGATTCCTGTCTGACCCCTGTAGAAGCTATACTTCTTATACGTCTTGTTATATTCTGTAAAATATGTGTTTATCAGTGGACCATATATCAAAATTGTACTTACGTATAAATAATATCTCTGGTTATTTTCTTATAATATAGGATTACATCATGTTTGTTTCCCCTTTGTTCGTCAGCTACGTATATTTATTTTATTTACACATAACATAATCCGCAGGATAAAGTTGATTATCAAGTTCCTTAGTCACTCAACGAGTCAGTACAATAAATTGAGACATAAGAATAGATATAGGTAAAATGAAACGTATAGGAGTTCTATGTGTAGGACAAGCCATGCATTTAACTGAACATAAAACATAGCTTTTTAAAAAAAAATTCTCCAGGACTTCCTCGACAGAAACGGAAGAATGAGCCATATGTAAATTCTACAGTTTAGACCTGAAAGTACTTCAATATATTTGTCGCTCAGTGCTTAGCAGCACTAACACAAGTTTCCCACCCCAAGTCACTGATCTAATTACCGTGTCTAGTGCCGCAAATAAAGGGACTGATACACAACCGTGTCGGTCGTAATGGACGGTTGCTCAAATATCACCTGCTACTCATGTATGCACATACGCTTGCCGCTGGAAGAGAACGTCTTGTACCACCTTCTGAGCTGCACTACAAATTAAATTCATAAAAACAATTGAAGGATGAGTTGAGATATCTAGGTTCTGAAGTACTGTCGTCGGCAGAATGAATTAAAATCTGAATGAACTAAAATCTGTCGGTTCTACGGAGTGGATTACGTGTCTTGTTTACTCTATCAAACGAATTACACAAGCATTTGGCTTCAGGTAGTAAAGTGAGCAGGTACTGCAATGCAACTGCAACTTGACTTACGCGAAGCTATGGCATGCAGAGCCATAGGAAGGTTCGAAGCGAGACAGACACAATGGGAGGTGTCTGCACTTATTGGTGTATTCCAAAGGGTAAATTCCAGGACATAAATGCGATTACAGACGACAGGAAATATTAAAAAAGGGCAAGGCCAAGGTCGTCCACGGATTACGTCAGCAAGAGATGACCGTTATCTCGCGTTAATAGCCCGTCGAGACAGAAGGCTGAATGCTACTCGGCTGCAACGCACCATCCAGGCACAATATCAACAGAAAACAATTCCATTCTAGATATGGAAAATGTTCGACTGATGCCCTAGCCAGTACATTCTCCAGATCTCTCACCAATTGAAAACGTCTGGTCAATGGTGGCCGAGCAAATGGCTCGTCCAATACGCCAATCACTACTCTTGATGAACTGTGGTTTCATGTTGAAGTTGCATGAACATTCTACCTGTACACGCCATAGAAGCTCTGTTTGACTCAATGCCCAGGCGTATCAAGGCCATTATTACGGCCAGAGGTGGTTGTTCTGGGTACTGATTTCTCAGGATCTATGCACCCAAGCCTCATGAACATCTGTACCTGTACATGCCATAGAAGCTCTGTTTGACTCAATGCACAGGCGTATCAAGGCCGTTATTACGGCCAGGATCTATGCACCCAAATTGCGTGAAAATGTAATCGCATGTCAGTTATAGTATAATATATTTGTCGAATGAATACCCGTTTATCATCTGCATTTCTTCAAAAAATGTTCAAATATTTGTAAGCCTAAGGGACTTAACTGCGGGGTCATCAGTCCCTAAACTTACAAACTACTTATGAACTACCTTATGATAAAGTCGACACAAACATCCATGCCCGAAGGGGGGGGGGGGTTCGAACCCCCGACCTTAGCGGCCGTACAGACTGTGACCGGCGCGCTGCAGACCGCTCGGCCACTGGGGCCGGCTGCATTTCTTCTTGGTATAGTAATTTTAATGGCCAATAGTGTAGAATTAATCCTAAGATCAGATTCTCCATGGAGAAGGAGAGTAATGAACAACTAAATTTCTTATATGTATCAGTAATTAAACGGGCGGATGGGACCTTAGGGCACAAGGTCTACAAAAAAGATACACACACCGACCATTACCTGCATAAGAACTCGAATCGCCACCCTAGGCAGAAGATAGGTGTCATAAAATGCTTGTGGACAGAGCTAATAATATCTGTGAGCCAATCTATTTGCGAGATGAACTGAATCATTTGCGGACAGCTTATAAGAAAGATGGTTATACTGATAACGAGATCGACCGAGAACTTCATACAAATAGAAAAGTGTCTGGAAATAGGCGACAGCGTCAACTATATGCTGGAAAATTTTCCCTGTTATTCATTCATGATATCACGGACCGTATTGGCTAAATACTGGCCAAGTTTCAAGTGGAAACTATTTTCAGATCCACTCAGAAAATAAATGAATTCTTAAGATCAGCGAAAGATGCTCGACTCCCCTAGCTACACCAGGGGTAGATAAAATTCCGTGCAGTTGTTGCATGGTGTATATAGGGACAAAAAAACGAAGCGTCAATACACGCTTAACGGAACACAAAATGAACTGTCGATTGGGACATATCGACAAATCAGCAGTAGCAGAACAAGTATTTCAAAACGGAGATCATCAAATAAAATTTGGTGATACGAGCGTGCTAGCAAGGACTTCGTTCTATTATACACGTATGTACAGAGAGGCTATCAAAATCCACAAACATCAAAACAATTTTAATAGAAAAGAAGAAGGTTTAAAGTTGGACAAGATATGGCGGTCGACTTTGCACTAATCAAATGACAATCGATTACCTGTAATCGAGAGAAGCTACTACAATCAGAGATAGTCGGCACCACGTGTCGTGTGGTGGCTTCCTCTGTCTGCTCTATATAAGCGGCAGCTCCACCGCCTAGAAGCCAGTCGTCGAGTCGCCTCAGAAGACGATGTCTGCAGTTGACAACGAAAGGTCAGGGGGAAGAACTTTTACCTATCGACCACGGCAGTTTAGCCCGCAAGTTTTAATCTGAAAACAAAGTTCGGTGAATGGAATCAGAAAGGTCGTCGAGCAACACAGTCGAATCACAATGCTGTCTGTACCTGCGTAGCGGCGGTTGTTAACAACCTGCCCCGACCGTAGTTCAGTTGGGCATCGTGTGTGTTCCACCTGTTCAACGACGTGCTTGTTCAATGCGTTGGTTCTAAAGTGAGAACAAAGCAACGAATAAGAAATGATCATTTTTGTTTTAACCTTGGAAAGACACGTACAGAAACGCATGCAATGCTGTACGTCCTTATGGGGATCAGCACTGACCACGAAGTGTGCGTACGAGTGGTTCGCCCGTTTCCGAGGAAGCCGGAAAAGTGTCTCTGACAAACCCCATAGCGCACTACCGGTGACCGCCGTCAGTGATGAAAACATTGCGAATGTGATGAAATTAATCACAAACGATCGTCGATTAACTGTGCGCATAACAGCGAATGAACTGCAGATTACCCGAGAATCCGTGCGACAAATCCTCCCGCAGAAATTAGGGAAGAGGAAAACATGTTGTCGTTATGTGCCACGTCACTTGACTGACGATAAGAAACAGGCTCGTTTACAAGCTTCACATGATTTTGTCGAAACGACGAATGAGAGTCGAATTTATTGAACCGTATTGTCACTGAGGATGAAACCTGGTGTCTCCGGTACGAAAGGGCATAGCATGAAATGGCGTTCTTCGAAATAAACCTCGTGGGTTAAACGTCAGAACCGAAAAATTCTGCATAAAAACAATGCTCCTCAGATTTTCTGATAGTTAAGGCATTACCCACAAGGAATTTCTACCTGAGGGACCAACGTTAATTTCTGTAGGTTACGTTATAATTTTGACCCTCTTCATGCAACGTCTACGCAAGCAACAACCCTAGTACATACAACAAAGTTTGTTGTTGTGTTCACGACAACGCGCGCCTGCGCACAACCAATTTGGTAAACAGTTTATGGAAAAAAAGGTGAATTTACGTCTCTGATGTGAATAACTCACAATCTGTAAGAACATAACGAGGCATTTCCTAAATGGTAACAGAGCTGACGTTCATAATATAAAACATGCTTACTTTCCTCTTCAAAGTCACTATTATTATTATTATTGCCATTATTATCATTATTTATTCTTATAAATTACCTATGTATTATTGTTACAATTACATTATAGTAATAATCTGTACTTTTTACTGTAATACTTGTATTATACATTGCCTGTGATTTTTGAGTATGCCTGGTTAGATGTAAGAGAGGGCCTGAAGGCCCTAATTTTGCCAGGTAAAAATAAATGCATAAATGTATAAATAAACATTCAGCACACTCCCCGGATTTCAGTCCTCCAAACTTCTTCCTATTTCCTCGACTCAAACTCGCTTTGAAAGGAAAGATATTTGACCATATTCTTGTCATCCAACGAAAGGCGATGCTTTAGAACAGCGCTCCCACAGGAAGACTTCGTGCAAAACTGTCAGTATATGTATCGCAGAGCTCAGTGGTTTATAGTTTTGGGAGGTGACTATTTCGTACACAATAAGGTAACTGTAGTTCGTAGTCCATGTACGTTAATTTTACAGGACTATTCCACGAGTATTATTGTTAGAGTACACACCATTCAGTTTGTAATGCTATATATATCTGCTGAAGGCATCTTCGGAGGCTTAGAAGACACTGGGAGCAGAATATGCACTAGTATCTGGTAATCATCAAATTCGATTGTGACACCATAATTCTAGCAAGACCAAATAATCACTACGCTAGGATGTACAAAGAAGCCATCTGAATTTTGATACACAAAATAGATAACAAAAGATAGTAAGAATGACTTAAATTACACAAATTGTGAACTTACCGATAAATGATATAATACATAGTCTTCACCAAAACCTCAGTAATATACAGCGACGGGACTTCGCGATTGTAGGCAGCGGCTTCGTGACGTCACTAGTCGACCGTTACGTGGATACCCTTAAGCAGTATGGCTTGCTGAGATGACTCCATTGTGAACCAGTGTCTGCAAAGCCTTTGAACATGTCTTTAGCAGGTAGAAGATCATACCCTGAAACGCAGCCTTATTCTAAAGTACACAGGGTGTTGGAGAAAGGAATACTTTGGGAGTTGGTAGTATCCACCAAAACAAGATTAAAAATCCGATAAAACTTGTTCCGGAAACGCATAATTTCTGAGATATGTACACTTGTTCTTAGGATACGTCCATTCACCGGAGGTTCTCAGTTTGAATTCCGTTCATGGAATGCATTCCTGTGCCCATCGGCGCGGCGTAACGTTCACGCACTCTTTGAAATACACGCCTTCTTGCTGTAAATTGTGGCGTGCATTGACGACGCGGTCTAGCAACGTCTGGACATGGTGACTAGGGTGGGCTAGACTATTGTCTTCATGTGCGTCCAAAACCAAAACTGTAGACGACCGACGTCCCAGGACCGCAAGGGCGAAGGTGTGGAGCCTCCCAGACCAATCCAGCGATCGTCAAATGTCACAGTCAGACGTTAAAGTACATTGCTGGTGCACCATCATGCATAAACCACATGTGTAGTCTTTGCTGAGATGACACATCCTCCAACAAGTTCAAAAATGTTCAAATGTTTGTAAAGCCTACGGGACTCAACTACGGGGTCATCAGTCCCTAAACTTACAAACTACTTATGAACTACTTACGAACTAGGACGGCACAAATATCCATGCCCGAGGGGGGGATTCGAACCCCCGACCGCAGTGGCCGTGCAGACCGTGACTGAAGCGCCTCAGTCCCCTCGGCCACCGCGGCCGGCCCTCCAAAAAGGCAGGTAAGACATTAATAAGAAATTGATAACAGTGAGCCTAATTTTATCTGTGTGGTAAGATTTCGGGTCCTATTAATCTATCACCAAGAATGCCTGCCCATGAGTTGATGGAGAATCGATGCTCTCTTTCTGTAACTTCATGCGGATTTTCATCTGCCCATATATGCTGATTATGGGATCTCGCGTGAAAATAAAATATTCGACAAAACAGTGGATCTACGGCACACTTCTGCAAGAGCCATTGACAGAACCGCAATCTGCTGAGGTTGAAGGTAGCCTGTTATTAAAATAAGCAAAATCTTGGACAGTTGAGATCTCCAAATGTAAGTTAAAACGCTCACTGCTGGTCTACATTACTTTATGAGTGGCTACAGTAAATGCGCAACGGAAATTTATCAACCTGCTCACTTCTTAAGGAAGCAGCCAACGTTTTAACAAACACAAAATCAATGTTAAAAAATAAATGAATAGATAATTAAACACGAGCCGGGAGCATGAAATTATAAAGCAGAGGTTAGATACTTTAAAATCATAATCCATTCAGAAAAATAACAAGAAAATAAATGTGGGGAGACCAAATTAAGCACACATCTTGTACAAAAGTGAAATAAATCATATAATTACTGCCTGTATTAAAATTGTTTCTGCCCTTAACGAGTAAGAAGGTAACGTGAGAGAAATTTTCAAATACACAATGGGTAGCTGGAAGCACATTCCTTCATTCACAGACACGCGCATAATGCAAGGCGGTACATTACAAGGCCGAATTTCATAGCATTTACAAACAGAAATTAATTTAGAATAAGTGAGTAAAGCACACACGAGAATTCGTATAGAAGAAAGATAGTATTAACAAAAGCATGGCTTAATACCGAAGTAATGACCGGTACGAAAGCACGTGTCGCAGTCGGTCATACAAGACAGGAAAGACGGAATCAAGCTACAAAATCTGAGAAATATTTAGCATACTCCCAGATACAGACGTGACATGAAAAGTTGGTTAAAAACATTAAGGAAATTCAAACATACTACGTTTACACAAAGACGGAATGCCACACGCGTGTATTCTACCTTGAGCAAAACTGGACACTCAATCATCACTGGAATTAAAATGCAAATGATATTTACACTGAATTACTTGAGTTCCGTAAATTAAGAAACACTTCTCCTCGCATAATGAAAGAATTACTCAAGAGATCACTGAAAAACCAAGTCTGCCTGATCACAAAGAAATCAAAGACCTAACAGCATGCCTTCCCCTCAGCATGATTCGGCAGAGTACTTACTTCCACAGTCGTCGGAGCCAGAATGAAGATTGAAGCTTGTAGCTCTAAGGCCATGGGAAAACGTTCCCTCACCATACACCGGATGTAGAGCGCTAAAAGCGACGTAGAGCACGTTCGGAGACTAGTGTTTACCAACCCTTGCTACCTGGCCAAGACAATTCCCTCTACAACCACTCGCAGAGAGGTCTCCTGTCACATCTTTCGTCCAAGATTAGGTTGGTACGACATTAAGAACACGGCCACCTTACGAAGTAAGCTTGTCTCTGGCCGCCTAGCAGACACTAGCGCAGACGACAAACGAAGCCATGCGTTCTTAACTACAGCAAAACGAGGCCTAAAACTGGAGTCGGCGACTGTAAGCCATTGCGCGGCTGTCAGCCAATATTAAGAGCACACGTTTACATTCACATGAACACACAAGTTCAATCACATAGGTGGAAACATATATAAATGTGGGGCAAACATCTATAAATATGGGGCATTGATCATTAATAAAAAGAATAAAATAATTAACACACAAATAGATAATGTTGCAGAAACACTTCAGGTTAAAGAATAAATCAAAATGTAAGCCGGATAAAAAACTTATTGGTTGGCACTCTGCGATTTGGAACGTCTTCTGCGTAGAAAACACAGGCTCTCAGGCTACGTCCGTTTGCTAGCCTGTAACTAAAATCATATCCGCCGTTCCACGTGTGGAGTAGTACGCTTCCATTGCTACAATGTGAACGAGAAAGTAAAACGTCCTGTAAGTTCAGGACAGTACAAACGCGCAATAACAGTAAATACAGAAATGAAGCCGTAGTTACCTAGCGTTACAACGAATCTACTGCACAACAACACACTCTAAGAAGACTGAATATACAGTGCAGTAAGCCACTACACAACTGCTTGTTCGTAACGCGATGCTCCGACTGATGCTTAGAGTACCTCGACGCAAAGACACCTGTAGATGACTGAGGAGTACTCTGTTGACGGATCACAGAGGCAACGACAAATTCATGCAGTGGAGTACGGCGTATTAGTTTCCTAAATGTTTACATTATTTATCATAGAGGTGGACATTCAGAACCAGACATATCGAGTCAGTTTGAACAAGTGTGCAAAACTCAAAAACGATGCGTTTCCGGAACAAGGTTGGGCTTCATGGTTTTTTTTTTTTTTTTTTTTTTTTTTTTTTTTCGTTAGGTTCTACCACCTCTCGAAGCACTGGATACTTTTTTTTCGAACACTCTGTATAATATCGACAATTTTTCAACAAGCGACCGTGAAAGCCTACCTTCAATGATTACTCAGTTGTGTTTTGATATAGGTATTACTTAGTGCATATGCTAAAGTCCGTAAGCGTTAACGCACTGTTGGCCAACCAAAACTCAATATGCTCAATGAAGCATCCAAACCAGGCGACATTTGCAGCATGCACTTGTGGTGACGGGAGATAAACAGCTCAGAAGAGCGCCAGAAGAATCACCTGCAAGCGCTCTATAAAGGCCGTGTGGATCAGTATCTTTTAGGAGAATAATACATTCTATGGTTAGGATTGCACCGATATGTCTGTCTCAGAAAGACTTGCCGAGCATTACTGGTATGGTGTAACAATTTGTATTAATTAGATAGTTTTGGCTGTAAACTTTCAATTTACAACAAAACAAAAACTATTAATGTATAAATGTGGTAAATTTATATCACGTAAATTGAACTGCTGCACTCACGTAGTGACTGTTTTTCGATTACTTAACGCAACAAGTCCTGTTATTCAACGCGACATTGCCAACATTTACACGTTAACTGTACACACGAAGCACTATTTAACCAATATCGCTGGATCTCCTGGTACAATCTATGACAATAAATTTCGGTGAATAATCATGTGCCATTAACGTAGGTGAACTACGCACCGCCGCGGCGGATTAGCCACGCGTACTGGGCAGCCGTGCTGCGGTGCGCGCGGCCGTTCGCCGTCGAGGTTTCGAGTCCCCCCTCGGGCATGGGTGTTTAGTTTACCTTTAAGTAGTTTGTAAGCTACGGACTAATTACCACGTAGTTGAATCCGATAGATTTACAAACATCTGATCATTTGAACTATACACCGCTGAGCTCTGCCTTTAAATGTCCTGCACACTTTGCACGAAGTCTTCCTTTGGTTGTTGTTGTTGTGGTCCTCAGTCCGGAGACTGGTTTCATGCAGCTCTCCACTCTGCTCTGAGCAAGCCTCTTCATCTTCTCATAAGAACGGCAACCTACATGTATCTGAAGCTGCTTACTGTATTCATCACTTGATTTCCCTCTGCGATTTTTAGGCCAAACGCTAAATTCACGATTGCGTAATGTCTAAGAAAGTGCCGTCCCACTCGATCCCTTCTTTTAGTCAAGGTATGCCATAAATTCCTTTTCTCCCCAATTCTGTTCAGTACCTCCTCATTAGTTACGCGATCCACCCACCTAATCTTCAGCATTCTTCTGTAGAACCACATTTTAGCCCTTTCAGTCCTACACTATGAAATCAGCTTTGGAAAAATTAAAATTCATTGTTTTCTGTATTAATACAGTGCAGTAAACATCAAAATATGTGTTTCAAAATTTTTGTCAAGTATTTCATGCACAACACACGTTTGTATGAAGGTATTTTATTACTTGGACGTCATTTTGTTGATAGTTAACACTGTCAGATCAATAATGCTAGCATAATGTTCGCCACGGCACCAAAGACAAGACAATTCACTGCTGGAATAAAATAAAAGGAACCACACTCACGCTTACACTCGCAGCCACGTATAGACAGCAACCTAACACAACATCCAAGATGGACAGATTGATGCCACAGAAGTGGCTACACGCCGCAGAAAGCGGCAACATGTCCTACTAGAAGGATGTTGTTCATAAACAAAAATGCAACTGTAGGGATTGATGCATAAAAAAAGTATAAAAACACTTTTAATATGTTTTTGTCCTGGGACAACACGAGCAACGAAAGGGTTAAAAGCCTCCATCCTCTTCCTGTCGGCACTGTTTATCGTCCAAGTTTCACTCATGTGCAAGGTAATACTCCATACAAATGTCTTCAGAAATGACGTCCGTACACTTAAATTAATATTCGATATTAGCAAATTTCTCTTTTTCAGAAACGCTTTTCTACACATTGCCATTCTACACATGTTGTCTTTACTGCGGTCATCATAAGTTATTTTACTGCCCAAGTAACAGAACTCATTTACCATCTTTATTGTTTCGTTAAGTAATCTAATATCTTCAGTATCGCCTGATTTTATTAGACTGCTCTCCATTACCCTTGTTTTGCTCTTATTAATGTTCATTTTTACGCACCTTTCAACACACTGTCCATTCCGTTCAACTGCTCCTACAGGTCCTTTGCTGTCTCTGACAGAATTACAATGTCATCACCAGAACGCAATGTTTTTATTTCTTCGCCCTAAACTTTAATCCTTCCTCCAAATTTCTCCTTGCATTCCTTTATAGCTTTCTCAATGTACAAACTGAATAACATTGGAGAAAGACTACAACCCTGTCTTACTCCCTTCCCAACCTCTGCAGCCCTTTCAAGCCCTTCAACTCTGATGACTGTTTTCTGGTCTTTGTACAAGTTGTAAATAATCTTCCGTTCTCTATATTTTACTCCTGCTGATTTCAAGATCTGTAAGAGTGTTTTCCAATCAACATTATCAAAAGCTTTCGCCAAGTCAAAAAAAGCTAGAAATGTATGTTTGCGTTTCCGTAATCTAGTAAGATAATCCGTAAATTGAGTATTGCCTCACGAGTTCCTACATTCTCCTGAATCTAGACTGATCTTCCCCGAGGTCGGCTTCTACCAGTTTTTCCATCCTTCTGTAAATAATTCGTGTTAAAATTTTGCATTCATGACCTATTAAACGGATGGTTATGTAATTTTCACACCTGTCTACGCCTGCTTTCTTTGCAATGGGGATTATTACGTATTGCTTACAGTCTGAGGGTATTTCGCCTGTCTCATACATCTTACGCACAAGGTGAAATAGTTTTGTCATGGCTGGCTCTCTCAGAGACTTCAATAGTTCTGAGGGAATGTCATCCACTCCAGGGGCCTTCTTTCGACTTAGGCCTCTCAGTCGTCTGTCAAATTCTTCTCTCAGTACAGTATCTCCTATTTCATCTTCATCTACATCCTCTTCCCTTCCTTCCCTTGGTATGGTGTTGAAAGCCTCGTCACGTTTCGATGGATGTCAGGAATATCGTTAAATCTGTTTCCTTTCAAATCGAGTTTGATCGAATCCGTGTATCGATAGTGACGTCTGGAAGTTCAATGTTGTTGGCTGTTGGTTTCTAAAATGTCTATATAGTCTATGGGACTTAACTACGGGGTCATCAGTCCCTAAACTTACAAACTACTTATGAACTACTTACGAACTAGGACGGCACAAATATCCATGCCCGAGGGAGCATTCGAACCCCCGACCGTAGTGGCCGTGCAGACCGTGACTGGAGCGCCTCAGTCCCCTCGGCCACCGCGGCCGGCGCTGTTGGTTTCGAGAGGGCGCTCGAGGCACCTGAAAGGATCAGAGACGTTGGAAGGAGAGAGATTTTCTGAAAAACTATGAATGAACTGAGATACCAATAGCCGTATGTATAATAAAATATTTATTGTATCACAACCAGTTTCGGCATTCCGCTATGCCATCTTCAGGTCCCTACATCGGAGCGTAATATACATTAAGTAGGGTTATCAAAACTGGATTCGTGGACTTCTTTCTCTTAGTGGGACTTGAAGATGGCATAGTGGAATGCCGAAACTGGTTGTGATACAATAATATTTTATTATACATACGGCTGTTGGTATCTCAATTCATTCATACTCTTGACCAGCCACTGACCCGTTTCCTCCACCAATGATGGATTCAGTAAGACTTTCTGAAAAACGGTAGAAAGAGGGAGCAGCAGCATCACGTGTCGCCGTCGACGTCAGAGAGAGGATGGGCAGCGTGCGTGGCTGTGGAAGATCCAGCACTGCCGAGAAGCGACACGTACACGGCGGGAGCACTGCTTTCTGGCTTTGGACGAGATAGCCGTGGCTGGAACTCGGCGGGCCGATGAATGTTGAGACCACTTGTCTTCTGCTCAAAGGAGGTTTTCTTCTGGAAGAGTGACTGGTACAGTTGTGTGCGTCTTCCGCCCAGTGTGTTCAAGGGTGACCTGCGTTGCAGTCGGTTTCAGTTGGGGACAGATTTCACTGCAGAATTCATGAACAGCTGCTTGACGTTAAATCGCATTTGATTCGTCTTAGAACTGTTTACGGAACTGACGACTGGTGCTCACTTGTTCAAAGTGTCTCGGACTGTGCTTAATGTGTTTAATTGCCTTGCCAAGGACTGTGAACTCATGTCGTTTTCATTTCCTGTTCTAGAACGCCCACGCCGATGTTTCGCGCTTACCGCTGTTTAGCTTCTGCGCCTAAGCTGAAGATTACTGTAACTAGCTAAAATGTGCTAATTTTAATACGTTTCACTGTTTCTATAAGAAATGTTCCAATCTTGAAGTTAAAATTGTCAAGTTTTATTAATGAGGCCTTATGCCGTTTTTTCAGTTCTCACATGGTCGAACTTCAATGCAAGTTTTTCTTAAAGGATTAATTTTATTAGACTAAAGTGGGCATCGTTTTAATGAAAACATAATTAATTAATAAATTCTGCAATAAGCTGCATAGGTCCCTGTATTGATAAAAGTCATGACGCGGTTACAATATGACTTTATTTGACGCGCTTCGGCCTGGGCCGTTATCAGAATCCTGCATACATTAATTAAAAGTATGTCAGTACAAATGGCTACATGTTCTTTTCGTAACATCATGGTCGCCTGCCTCCTCCGTGACTTTATGCTTTGCCATGCAGTTACTGGAAACGGCTGAAAGCAAGGGAAAACTAAAGTCCTTACTTTTCCCGAGGACATGCATCTCTACTGTATGAATATATGATGATGCCGTCGTCTTGGGTAAAATATTCCGGAGGTAAAATAGTCCCCCATTCGGATCGCCGGCCTGGGGCTACTCAGGAGGATGTCGGCATCAACTAAAACAAAACAGGCATTCTACGAGTCGGAGCGTGGAAGTTCTAACCCTTAATCGCGTAGGTAAGTTAGATAATTTGAAGAGAGAAATGGATAGGTTAAAGTTAGATATGGTAGGGATTAGTGAAGTTCAGTGGCAGGATGAACAGGATTTCCGGTCAGGTGAGTACAGGATTATAAATACAAAGGCAGTTGCTGGTAACGCAGGAGTAGGTCTAATAATGAGTAAGAAAATAGGAATGCGGGTAAGTTACTACGAACATCATAGTGAAAGCATTATCGTAGTAAAGATAGACACGAAGCCAACACCGACCACAGTAGTGCAGGTTTATATGCCAACGAGCAAGGCCGATGATGAGGATATCGATAAAATGTATGAGGAGGTAAAAGAAATTATTCAGAAAATTAAGAGAGACAAAAACTTGATTGTGATGGGGAACTGGAGCTCGGTAGTAGGAAAGGGAAGAGAATGAAATGTAGTAGGTGAATATGGACTGGGAAAAAGGAATGAAAGAGGAGGTCGCTTGGTAGCATTTTGCGCAGAGCACAATTTAATGATCACCTACACTTCGTTTAATCATCGTCAAAGAAGGCTGTATACATGGAAGAGACCAGGAGACACTGGAAGGTACAAGATTGACTTTATAGTGGTAAGGAATAGATTTAGAAACCAGGTTTTCAACTGTAAGACATATCCAGGGGCAGATTAGACTCTGACTATAACTTACTGGTTATGAACTGCAGATTAAAACTCAAGAGATTGCAGAAAGTTAGAAAAGTTAGGATATAGAACCTGGACAAATTGAAGGAACCAGAAGTGGTTGAAAGTTTCAGGGGGACCATTAGGGAAGGATTGGCTGAAACTGTGGAAAGTAATACAGTAGAAGAAGAATTGGTAGCTCTGAGATGTTAGAGAAGGCCGCAGAGTATCATGTAGGAAGAATGACAAGGCCCCTGTATAACACCGAATATACTGAACTTGAGAGGAGAAGAGAAAATATAAAAATTCAGCACGTGATGCTGGCAAAAGGGAGAACAAACGTCTGAATGTGTAACTAGGGAGAACAAACGTCTGAAAAATGAGATTGACAGGAAGAGCAGACTGGCTAAGCAGGAGTGGCTAGAGAACAAATGCAGAACTGTAGAAGAATGTGTAACTAGGAGAAATAAAATAGATATTTGTAGACAAGAAAAACAGCCGTATGAGTATCAAGAACTCAGGCGGAAAACCAGTACTAAGCAAAGAGCGGAAAGCTGGACTGTGGAAGGAATGTGTATAGAGGGCCTACAGAAATGAAATAAACTTGAAGCTAGTATTTAGAAATGGAAGTGGAGGAAGATGTGAGAGGTGATATGATACTGCAAGAAGAATTTGACATCTGAAGTATATGATATTCCGTCAGAACTGTTGATATCGTAAGGAGAGTCATGAAAAAATTGTCCCACCTGGTATGCAAGATGTATGAGGCAGGAAAAATACCCTCAGACTTCAAGAAGAATGTAGTGATTCCAATTCCGAAGAAAGCAAGTACAGATAAATGTGAAAATTACAGAACTATCAGGTGAATAAATAATGGTTGCAAAATACTAAGACGAATTATTTACAGACGAATGGAAAAACTTGTGGAATCCAACCTTGGGGAAGATCAGTTTGGATTTAGGAGAAATGTAGGAACACGGGAGGGAAAACTCACATTACGACTTACCTTATAAGATAGGCTAACGAAAGGCAAACCTACGTTTTTAGCATTTGTAGATTTGGAGAAAGCTTTTGACAACGTCGACTGGAATACACGCTTTTAAATTCAGAAGATAGCAGGGGTAAAATATAGGGATCGAAGGGTTGTATTCAATCTATACAAAAACCAGGCAGCAGTTATTAGAGTCGAAGGGCAAGAGAGGGACGCAGAGGTTGGGATGGGTGTAAGACAGGGTTGTAGCCTTTCCCCAATGTTGTTCAATCCGTACATTGAGCAAGCTGTGAAAGAATGTGCGGAGAAGTTTGGAGAGGGATTTAAAGTTCAAGGAGAAGAAATAAAAACTTTACGATTTGCCGATGACATAGTAATTTTGTCAGAGACTGCAAAGGACGTGGAAGAGCAATTAAACGGAATGGACAGCCTCTTGTAAGGAAGATATAAGATGAGCAGTAACAAGAGTAAAACGAGGATATTGGATTATAATGTCAGAAAATCAAGCGATGTCGAAGAAGTTAGGTTAATGAGAGAATAAAAGTAGTAGATTAGGTTTGTTATTTGAGAAGCAGAGTAACGTCTGATGGCCGAAGTAAAGAAGATATAAAATGCAGAATGGTTATGGGAAGAAAAGCGTTTCTAAAGAAGCGAAACTTAACATTCGATATTAATATGTTAGGAAGTCCTTTCTGAAAGCATTTGTCTAGAGTATAGCACTGTATGGGACTGAAACGTGATAATAAGGAGTTCAGACAAAAAGATGATAGAAGCTTTTGAAAAGTGGTGATACAGACGAATGATGAAAATTAGATGGGTAGATCACGTAACGAATGAGGAGGTGCTTAACTGAATTGGGGGGAAAAGGAGTTTCTGATGTATCCTGACTAAGAGAAGGAATAGATTGGTGGGACTCATTTTGAGATACCAAGGAATTGTTAACTTAGCATTAGAAGGAATTGTGTGGGGTAAAAATCATAGAGGGAGGCCGAGGGACGAAAACAGTAAGCAGATTCAAAAAGATGTAGGTTGTCGAAGGTATTATCAGACGAAGAGACTTGCACAGGACAGGGTAGTATGGAGATCTGCATCAGACCAGTCTGCGGACTGAAGACCAATCGTCAAATGGTTCCTGGCAAAAAAGAGCTTATAGAATACGGGTGAAGAAAATAAAAGAGCATGGACGATAATGGCGAAATTTCCGCAGTGTGCGACTTGTGAGAGTTTGGAGCGGATGGGGATCTGGTTCTGGTAGCCAAGTGGTTATGGTCCACAAGCGGGAAACCCGGCTTCGCATCTAGGTTCGACAGAAGTTTCCATTGTCGAAATTGATGGATTTCAAAGCCCTAATACATTCAAAGTCTTTCCTTTCCTTCCTATTATTAAAAGTGCAACCACAGTCTAACGTATACAGTCGCGACACTGATAGCTTTGAAAATTGTCACCAACTGACTCCTAGCGGTGGACATGCCTCCGAAGGAGTGATGTTTCTTAATCATTATGTTTTCACGTAATTAACGAAATAGGTACTATAATTTCTGCGTTACATTCATTAGTAAAGTAGGAAGACATGCATAATCGTGAAATTAATGTAAATCAATGGAATTGTTAGTGATTCAGTGGTATAATTAACAACTTCTTCATGAACAAATACGAATATGTATTTTTTGCAGCTGATTCTACTGAAAGTACTGAAAGTGACATATAAACATAAGAGAAACATAAAACTCTACTACGGATTGTTCTTACTGTGACAGATTTTTGACGCGTATCAATTCGTTCTGAAGTCCAAATGATTCGCACATTGTTACACTTTCTTCGTCTTTCTTACACCCGCGTTTGCTTTTGAGTATAATAACTTTATCTTAAATAGCCAATATTTGAAAATTCTTGCCGTTTGTGGTTCAGTTGAACCAACAAATGTTAAATTGGGTTTCCTTTATTGCTGCTACAGCTGTGATCGCTGTTACTGCATTATATGTACGTTTCCTACGTTCCATCTTCATCGATTTTACTGGAATTTTAGTGAAGTAACCGTAACGATCTTTAGCAAAAAGGAAAAAACAAAAAAAAAAAAAAAAAAAAAGGAAGCGACGTATTTCTGCCGAAAGGCAATAATTTTCAATTTCTAAAAGAAACTGAAATTCTTCAGAAAAAACCTGTAAGTTGCAAGATAATTGCAAGTAAACTGTCGTTTAATATACTGTCTCATACGTTATCAGCAATCTTACGAAACCTAAGAAAAATAAATGTGAAGCTATTTAATTTTTCCTATTTTTGTTGTACTACATATCTTCCCTAATGTAAAAAGTAAGTTAAAACAATATAAACGACACTATTCGCACTCATCCAATGTTGTATTCAGAAATGTAGCTTGCCGTCCTCTTTGAGCGCTCTTGGAGAAATCAGTGGCATTGGCGTGACTGTATATGTTTTACTGTGGTTGCAACCAATTGATTTGATTGATTTTTTCAGGGAAGCCAAAACAGTCTTGGTCCAACCCGCCACTGCCCGCACCGAAACTAAGTTTATTGTGCGGTATCGCTCCCTGTATATCTAGTAAAACCAACCAATGCCCTTGAACAGTGCAAGGAGTCCCTTTACCAGTTCTTTATTAGACACAATTTCTTCGGGTCTGGTTGTCCCAAATGTTCTGTGCCTTTTACTCTCCAATGCAATGCATTCCAAGATTAGATGTGATGCAGTTTCATCACCGTCACCACAGATCCTACATTTAGGGTCGCCTTCTGTTATTCCCATTGTATGTAGTTTTTTTTTTGAAATTCCCATGGCCTGTCAGCAATCCAACCATGAATCTAATCTCTCTCCTGTTCAGGTCCAGGATTGCAGAGCTTCTTTTAAAACATGGCTTTGGCATCATTACCTTGCCATGTTTCTGTTGGTAGACTTTGGTTCAATGTTCTATGTGCGGTCTTCTGAGCTAGTTACGTAGATCCAATTTGATCATTGCCTTGGTGATTGTCAGGACAGGTTCCGGTCCAACAAATGGAGTCTCTGCACCCATCCTGGCTAATCTGTCGGCATGTTCGTTGCCACTGATCCTCGAGTGACCAGGGACCCACAATAGGTGTACTCTATTGTTTTCCCCTAGCTCCACCAGAACCCTGTGACATTCTGCAACAATTTTAGACCTTGTTGCAGGAGCTGCCAGTAATCTCAGGGCTGCCTGGCTGTCTGAATAGATATAGATGCTACGATCTTTGTAGCACCTACGCAAATTCTCCTCCACACATGGCTTGATGGCAGTGATTTTGGCCTGGAATACTGACGCCAGTTTCCCTAGAGAGATGACGCCCTCCAGTCTTGGCTGCACCCTGGCAGATTAAAATTGTGTGCCGGAACCGGGACTCGTACCTGGGACCTTCCGTGTCACGGTAGCTCAGTGGTAAGGCGCTTGACCGTGAAAGGCAAAGGTCCCAGGTTCGAGTCCCGGCTCCAGCACACAATTTTAATCTGCCAGGAACTTTCATACAAGCGCACATTCCGTTGCAGAGTGAAAGTTTCATTCTGGAATAGTTTGTTTACTTTTATCAGGCGGTCTTGATTTTCAAAGGTATGGGTTACCTAATGCTCCACTGAGTCCCGTCCTGATTCGGCCTACGTTACCATAGATTTAGTTTGGTACGTATTGTTCAAAGAATCTGTTGGTGTCTCACTGTTTCACCCTTGCTCTGTGACATGTCCTCGCTGCGGACGGCGCGGTTGCTCGCCGTGGAGGCATGGGTGTCTGTGTTTGTCCTTAGGTTAGTTTACGTAGGTTTTGTAAGCTACGGACTGATGACCACGCAGTTTGGTCCGATAGATCTACAAACATTTCAACATCTCCTCGCGATATACTAGTTTCTGTTACATTTATCTGCCGCCACTTCCGCGTCCGCGGCGCTGCCGTCGTCTTTCGCTTACCGTCTGCTGCGCTGGTGGAAGAACGTAGTAGCGTCACTACATTCGACCGGCTCCCTCGGTTACCGTCCCCCTCAGCCGCTGGGCCGGGCGCTACTTGCGTCGCAGCGGCAGCGTCGGCGCCTAATGAAGCGGCATTATCCGCCCCAAGCGCCAAGACGCGTGGCGGGCGGACTGGAGCGTCCGCCGGGAAGAGCACCCCCCGCCACGCACCGCCGCCGCCGCCACCCCTCGCGGGGCGCGCCCTGACCGCCGGCGACTGACGGCGCGCAAAATGCATTCATACGGCCGCCGCCGCCGCCGCCGCATTACATATGTATGTATGAAGATCAGGATACTTCCTATACATAATTCAAAGTCCATCTCGCGCGGCCTCGGACACGCTTCCCTCCGGACGACGCTTACGCCCGCGAGTCCGCCGCCGCTCCACCCTCCGCGTTTTATTATTTTTTTGTATGTATATATGCGCGCGCGCGCCGAGCGTTATATTTTCTCTATATTTTTAACAGTAAAATAAAAAAGAGAAGAGAGAGAGTCGCGCGCCCTGGGCCTATCTCTGGCGTCCTCTTGCCTGTGTTTTCCGGCCGGCCAAGCAATGCTAGGGGCTGCGGGGCAGCTTTGCAATCTAATGGTATTCCCATCCAATTCCGTGCCCCCGCCCCCCTGGCCTCCCGCCCCCCGCTGCCGCCCCCGCTTCCACCGACGTCTGCTCCGTACCATCCCCCCCCCGTCCCCTCTCGCCCACGCAACACACATTCCCTTCCCTTCCCCTTTCCTATAGCTCTCTCGCGCGCCAGACCTGCCCCGACCCGTCACCCCGCTTTTTTCATATTTCTATACGTCACGAATCCTCGACCAATAGTCAACCATCGTCGGCAAACAAAAAACGAATTGAAATAAAAAAGAAATATACAAAAAATAAAAAATAAAACATATTCGTACACAACGGCCTTTTTATACTTGGGCTCGGCTGACGGCTGACCGCCGGGCTTATCCAATTTCCAGATCCGGCAGCGGCGCGCGCGCTTCGACCCGCGGCTGTCGGGCGGCAGAGCTTCCGCGCGCCGCCGCCAGGGGGCGCACGGTGTCGATGCCAGCCAGTCTGACGCCCGCCGGCGCCGGCGCCGGCCGGCCTTGTGCAAATTCCTCCCGCTGTAGCGCCGCGCACTGCCCATTTCTCCTCCGGCAGTGACACTCTGAAATTGCACAGTGCGCAGAATTCCTCGCGAGCATTTTACGTCAAAGTACACAACGTAAAAGTTGTCCAACATTCACAAATACCTTCTTTTCTTTGGGTTTCCTCATCGAACATTCTTAGTGAGCCAGAACACTGCTAGATTCGAACGCTAATAACTTGAAAAAAATCTAAATTCCTTCGATAAATTCAAGGCGGACGCATTAATACCCTCGATCCCTTGTGAGCAGGAGCAGTTGATACAAGTACCACATACTGCGCCGGCTGGTGCTTCAGATGACTCGGTTTTCACTTTTCTGAGTGCCGTATCTTTATTGAGGCGACCCCTCCCTTTTCCTGCTCGACACGACGACGGCGACCTTTGGACTCAGGGGGCCCCGGTGGGTAAACGACCTTGGGCGCTCATGAAAAGAACGACGACCCACAGTGTCATGTCGGTTCATGTTTAGAGCGCCCGAGGTCGTTTACCTATCGGGGCCCACAGGATCCAAAGGTCTGAAGAAAGATATGTAGAATATCTTACCTTGGCTTGTTTCCACTTGCTTTGCTAGATCTTAGACGTGGGCCTACCAAGCTTCTGTATTTCACACTTTTGTTCCAAGCTGAGTAATTTGTTTCTAAAAGATTACTGAACGTTGCTCGTTTTTCTTTGATAATAATCACCATGAACCTGTGAATATGCCGGTCTTGTGTAAATTTCTCCCGCTGTAGCGCCGCGCACTGACGATTTCTCCCCCGGCAGTGACACACTGAAATTGCACAGTGTGCTGAATTCCTTGCGAGTATTTTAGGACGAAGTACACAACGTAAAAGTTGTCCAACCATCAAAAATACTTTCTTTCCTTCTGTTTTCTCATCGAACATTCTTAGTGCGCCAGAACACTGCTAGATTCGAACGCTAATAACTTGAAAAAAAAATCTAAATTCCTTCGATAAATTCAAGTCGGACGCATTAATACCCTCGATCCCTTGTGAGCAGGAGCAGTTGATACAAGTAACACATACTGCGCCGGCTGGTGCTTCAGAAACTGGGGTTTCACTTTTCTGAGTGCTGCATCTTGATTGAGGCGAACCCTCCTCCTCCCTTTTCCTGCTCGACACGTTGATGGCTGATCTTTGGACCCTGGGGGCCTGGCCGCTCATGAAACAACAATGACACACAGTGTCATGTCGGTTCATGTTTCGAGCGCCCAAAGTCATTTACACATGTTTCGACCCTGGGGGCCCCGGTGGGAAAAACGACATTGGGCGCTCCTGAAACGAACGATGATACACAGTGTCATGTCATTCCATGTTTCGAGCGCCCAAGGTCGTTTACCCACCGAGGCCCCCAGGGTCCAAAGGTCTGTAGAAAGATCTAGATTGTGGCTTGTTTCCACTTGCTTTACTGGAGCTGAGGCATCGGCCTATCAAGCTTCTGTATTTCATACTTTTGTTCCAATCTGAGTAATAATAATCACGATGAACATATGAATGTGCCAGTCTTGTGTAAATTTCTCTAGCTGTAACGCTGTGTACTGCCGATTTTTCCTCCGGGAGTGACACTCTGAAACTGCACAGTGTGCTGAATTCCTCGCAAGTATTTTATGAGGAAGTACACAAAATAAAAGTAGTCCAGCCATCGAAAACACTTTCTTTTCTTCTATTTCCTCATCGAACATCCTTGGTGTGTCAGAATACTGAAAGATTTGAAACGCTAATAACTTCGAGAGTTATCCTTGAAAATAAAAATAGAAGTTCCCTCGAGAAATTCAAACGGACATATTAATACTCTCGATTTCTTGTGTCAGTCTAGTACAGCAATTAATACGAGCAACACGTGCAGCGCCAGCTGGTGCTTCAGATAACTGGGATTTCACTTTTCTCAGTGCCAGATCTTGATTCAGGAGACCCCTCCTCCGCCTCCCTCCTCCCGCTCGACTCGTCGATGGGGTCTGAAAGACCAACGTAGTGGAACCACGCCGCTGCCATGGCGACCTTTGGACCATGGGTGCCCCAGTGGGTAAACGACCTTGGGCGCTCATGAACGACAACACGCAGTGTCATGTCGGTTCATGCTTTGAGCGCCCAAGGTTGTTTACCTTCCGGGGCCCCCCAGGGTCCAAAGGTCTGTATTAAGATATGTAGAAGGTCTTACCTCGGCTTGTTTCCACTTGCTTTACTGGAACTGAGGCGTCGGCCTACCAAGCTTCTGTATTTCACACTTTTGTTCCAATCTGGGTAATTTGTTTCTAAAAGATACTGAACGTTGGTCGTTCTTCTTTGATAATAATCATCATGAACAGCTGAATACGCCGGTCTTGTGTAAATTTCTCCCGCTGTTGCGTCGAGAACTTGAGGATATTTCCTCCGGAAGTGACAATCTGAAATTGCACACTTCTCTGAAGTCCTCACAAGTATTTTACGACGAAGTACACAATGTAAAAGTCGTCCACCCGTCAAAAGTACTTTTTCTTCTTCTCTTTCCACACAAAACATTCTTGGTGTGCCAGAACACAGCCAGATTTGAAACGCTACTTTGAGAATGATCCTTGAGAATAAAAATTAAATTCCCTCGACAATTTCAATTCGGGAGCATTAATACTTTCGATCCCTTATGCTAATCTCTACTTATATAAAAGCAAAGCAGACTCAGTCACTCACTCACTAACTGACTAAACACGAAATCTCGAAAATACTTCACCTAAAAAACTGACATTTGGGAGGAATGTAATTTGTAGGTAGAAGACGTCATCTAAGAAAGGATATTGCGATAGGGCCGATAGTTCAGGTGATATGACGTCAATGCGAGAAGCTTATAATAGTTTCCACAACGAAATCCTGTCTCGTAATCTTGAAGAAAATCTAAAGAAATTCTGGTCATATGTGAAGTACACTAGCTGCAAAAAACAAACAATAGCTTCATTACGCGATAGCAATGGTAATACCGCCGATGACAGTACTGCTAAAGCGGAATTGATAAACACAGCTTTCCGAAATTCTTCACTGAAGCAGACGAGGTAAATACTCCAGAATTCGAACGAAGAACAGCTGACAGCATGTGAAATTTAGAAGTAGATGTTCCCGGAGTTGTAAAATAAGTTACTAAACAAAAACAAATCTTCCTGACCAGATTGTATACCAAGTAGATTCCTCTCATAATATGCTGATGCAAAAGCTCCATAATTAGCTATCATATACAACCGAGCACTCTTCGAAAGATCTGTACCCAAAGACTGGAAAGTTGCCCAAGTTACTCCAATATTCAAGAAAGGCAATAGGAGTGATCCCCGAAATTACAGGCCCATCTCACGGACGTCGAACTGCAGTAAGATTTTAGAACATATACTTTGTTCGAACATTATGATCTACCTCGAAGAGAACGTCCTATTCATCAATAGTCAACACGGATTCAGAAAGTATCACTCTTGGGAAACATATCTTGCCCTTTATTCACATGAAGTGATACGTGTCATCGACAAGAGATCTCAAAGCGTTTTCGGATTTCCGGAAGGCTTTTGACACTCTACCTCACAAGCGGATTGTAATGAAATTACGTGCTTATGGAATATCGCCCCAATTGTGCGATTGGATTCACGATTTCCTATCAGAAAGGTCACAGTTCGTAGTAATTGAAGGTAAGTCATCGAGTAAAACAGAAGTGATATCTGGCGTTCCCCAGGCGTTCCCCAGGCGTTACAGGTCCCCTACTCTTACTTGTGTTTATAAACGATTTAGCAGACAATCTGAATAGCTCCCTTAGACTGTTCGCGGTTGATGCTGTCGTTTATCGGTTAGTGAAGTCAATGGAGGATCAAAAGCAACTGCAAAGCGATTTAGACAAAATTTCTACATGGTGCGAAAATTGACAATTAACACTAAATAATGAAAAGTGTTAAGTAATACACATGACCACTAAAAGAAATCCGCTGAACTTCAATTACACGATAAATCGCCGGCCGCGGTGGCCGAGGGGACTGAGGCGCTCCAGTCACGGTCTGCACGGCCACTACTGTCGGGGGTTCGAATCCCCCCTCGGGCGTGGATATTTGTGCCGTCCTTAGTCTTAGCTAGTTCGTAAGTAGTTTGTAAGCTTAGGGACTGATGACCCCTTAGTTAAGTCCCATAAGTTCTACAAACATTTGAACATTTTTGAACACGATAAATCAGTCAAACCTTAAGGTCGTAAATTCTACCAAATACCTAGGAATTACAATCACGAACAATTGAGAATGGGGAAAACACATAGAAAATATTGTCGGGGAGGCGAACCAAAGGTTACATTTCATTGGCAGAACGCCTTGAAGATGCAACAGATCCACCAAAGAGACTGCCTACATCACACTTGTGCGTCCTCTCCTGGAGTACTGTAGCCCAGTGTGGGACCCTCACCAGATGGGAGAAACGGAAGACATTGAGAAGGTCCAAAGAAGGGCAGCTCGTTTCGTTTTATCACGTTAGAGGGGGCAAATCGTCACAGAAATGTTACACGATTTGACGTCGAAATCATTAAAAGAAAGACGTTATTCGTTGCGGTGAGATATATTTGCGAAATTTCTATCACCGACTTTTACTTCTGAATGTGAAAATTAATATTATTATTATTTAGGTGTTCTTTCTTCCCGCGCGCTATTAGAGAAAGGTTATGAAAGTAGTTAATGAACCCTCTGCCAGGCACTTAAGTGAGATTTGCAGAGTATCTATGTAGATGTATAAACAATGAATACTTCATCGTCTTGCGGCACGTGATAGTATGACTTTACTAGTCCACTATTTGAGAAGGAGAGCACTTAGCGACTTGCAACAAACATTAAACATATTTTCAAACCTTTAGAAAACGTTTCTCGCTGACAACCCCATCAAAATGAGGAAAGCTTACTAATTTTTCGGCGTTCGTGTAGTAAAATTATAGCATTTGGCATGACTTTACAATTTATTACTCGTACACTATTAATTTTATTCGCAAGAAATGTTACAGACAGTATACATACATACCTCTGAACTTAAGTTCGACATTTTATCACAGTACGATATGCAGTTCGTGAGATATGGAGTCATATCATGAAAAACGCCTCATCACGTTTGACGTGTTGATTTTTTGCGTCTTTCCTGCTAACTCTATTCGGTACGTATTTTGCAGATATTTTACATATACATCACTGGTTGTACCTTTGAAATAATATCGTATTGTGACGTATGGATCAGATGGTATAACGTCAAAGACAATGAAATACATGAAAATTTGCCCTAATAAGCATGAGGTTGTAATTAACTACCAACTCCATTTACAACACATTTCGAAAACAGTTTCCTAATATTCCACTCCACGAACCTGGTAAATAATGTTTTTGCAGCACACATAATTCAGGACATATCTCTATATTTGTAAAAGAGAAAGGTCACTCACTGACTAAGCACGAAATCTCTAAAACTACTGCACCTATGAAACTGAAATTTTTCCGGTATGTAGTTTATAGGTAGAAGATGTCAGCTAAGAAAGTATTTTGCGATAGGACAGAATTTAGGTGCATGGCGGAGGATACATTGCTTACAGACTGACGAATTCTACAGTTTCATTCCGATCTTGTACACTTGACCTTCAAAACAAAAGGAACCTGAAGTTCCATACGGTGCATGGGGGGGGGGGGGTACCTTGCAACATAAAAATGGATACATAAATACCTTAGTCGCGCCATAACTTAAGAACGGCGCGACCGATTTCACAGATGCCTATTTTCTTTCTTTCTTTCTTTCTTTCTTTTTTTCTTTTTTTTCGTTATTCATAGAAAAAGAGCTGTATGAAGTAAAACTGGAAAATTAGAAAACAACAAAGTGCGTTTTTCAATGTGACTCTGTGTTTTTATTGCATATGAATCTATACTTTTGTTCCGATATTGTTGAAATTTTGCACACTTCACCTTAAAACCAAAAAGACTGTCACTATCTGTATAAAATTTCGTTCGTTGCACGGTGGAGGGCATTAACATACGGACGTTGACAAAATGCACAGGTTTGCTCCGATCTTGTTGAATTTTTGCACGCATGACCTTTAAACCAAGATGAAGGTCACTGGTTACATAAATGTTTGTATGGTACATGGCAGAGGGTGCGTTGCAAAACTCTTTTCCGAGTGAGGGAAAGGTGGAAACGAACAGAGAGACGTGAGAGAAAGAAATTGATGTAGATAATGGAGGGAAGGGGAGGAGGACTACGACAGTGTAGAATAAATAAATATCCGGGTAACGCCGGATTTACAGCTAGTCTAGTACAGACAGCGAGCAGCAGGAATTAATGTGTGTAACATTTTTGGAAACATTTTTGTTTCACTTTTTTGGGTAACAGCACTCTTATTTAAATTTATATATATATAATAATTTATTTTATTCAAGTAGTTTCGGTCTCCTATTAAACCATCTTCAGGAATTTTAACTCCATCGATGTTGTGGAGCTGGCAGATAACTGGGAACCTTCCAGTGTATCACTGGACCCCTTGCAGGTTGGATTAGACCACTGGGGGTCTATATAGATCACTTTAGGAATCATTGCTCTATAGGCACGCCTTACGATAGTGGAATTGGAGGTCAGTGTTATGCAATGAAGTCTATATGGCCAGGCGTCGTGCACTTGCGCCCCGGTTCGGGGAAAGGGAAAGGATGTTATGGCAACGTTTGTCTTTGCTTTGTGGAACAACTGTTCGGTGCAGATGAAAACACATCTGCTCAAATGTTCAAATATTTGTAGAACTTATGGGACTTAACTACGGGGTCATCAGTCCCTAAGCTTACAAACTACTTATGAACTAGCTAAGACTAAGGACGGCACAAATATCCATGCCCGAGGGGGGATTCGAAACCTCGACCGTAGTGGCCGTGCAGACCGTGACTGGAGCGCCTCAGTCCCCACGGCCACCGCGACAGGCACACGTCTGCATATATTAAGATAGCACACACAAATATTTGCATTGATTGTTGTCACACTATGTATATCGGATGTTGGCCTATGGCGCATGGAAATGGAATGGATTTACTGGCAGGAAGGGAACAGAGTAGAATTCGAAAGTTTGAAATAAAATTTCTGTGAACTGTGTTAGGAAAAACTAGGAGAGATACAATGAGAGGGTACTAGGAAGGAAATCAGAGTAGAAATTCTGAAGAGAACTGTTAACAAATGTTTGTATAGTAAAAGATAATTGATGATAGACAATTACCTAAACAAATAATGACTTGGAAGCAAGATGGCAAGAGGGACACCTAAGTCAACATTGACTCAGTAAAGACCGATTTAAGAAAAAGCGTTCTCGTATATGCATACGTCACTACTCTAATAATATTTCTTATTTACTTTTTGCGACGCTTTTCTCACATTATTTTTTTTTTTTTTCATTGCTGTAACATTGAAATAGGAGAGCAGCACAGTGTATAATAAAAATTTCAAAAGTGAAATATTAAATTGTATCACTTATCTCAAGACTTGAATCAACATCTCGATGGTCTCGTTGTTCGTACTGGTGCGAAATGTCCCGGTTTCCGCTAGCCTGTTAATTAAAACTTGCCAATCAGATGGTTGATAAAAACTGACAATTATTTCAGATGAAGACTTTCGTGAAATAACTTGTTGAAATACTTAGTGGCGACCATACTGTCTCAAAGTTCCCGCACATTTCTGTCTACATTCTCCTTGGTATACTGACAACAGCTGGTTAGTAAAACATAGGGTACTGGTACGTGCTTCAAATAACCTGCACTAGTCACGAATAACTCCCAAGATCTGTTCTCGCTCACTCAAGTGCTCAAGTAAGGGGTAACATAACTGAAATTTGGGAACAAATTCAAAAATTCAAATGTATGTAAATCTATGGGACTTACATCCTGTGGTTATCAGTCCCTAGGCTTACAAACTACTTAAACTAACCTAAGGTCAAAACACCCATACACATTAATGCCCGAGGGAGAACGCGAACCTTCGACGAGGACCATCCGAGCGTTCCGTAGCTAGGTGCATTAGAGTGATCGGACATTCCATTATGGCCTCCATATTTGGGAGCAAATACTGTAAACAAATATTTGATTAAAATGTCAAATTGTCAAATGGGGATACATGATTTAACGAAAGTTCTTTAGATATGTATGTGGGTTTCGTCTTTAATATCGCTAGTGACATATTTAAATGAAGTGCCTTAAATCGAAAAGGTAAAAGTATTTGCACTGAATACCGTTGTGGTTCAGGATATTAAGAGTAGTAAGGAAATTAACAAATATACACGGAAATTAAACTGTTAATGATTTCGGAAGTAATACAATATGTTAAAGGCAGTGATATGATAGACTTCAAAGTCGTCTCCCTCCACACCATATACTTTAATTCTGCCTCATTTTCCCTGTAAGATGTCCCGGGTTCGAATCCCAGCCGCAGCACAAATTTTAAATCAGTGCCTCTCCTTATATTTAAGACCTTTGGTATAACGAGACAATGCTGTGTCAAGGAATTGTATAATTTGTTGATAGACTTCATTTTTGTATGTGTAACATCCGACATCTGACAGGTGTGTATTGTCTTCTTCTACTCATCCTTTATTTATTTATTTATTTGGTTATTTAACCTGACCAGATTAGCGCCATAGGGCTCTCTCTTAATCTGATCAGGAACAACCGAAACAAAGGATTTAATTACAAAAAAACACTGTATCAATAATGATAATAATAACACAAAAATCAAAGTAATACTAATAATAACAAGAGATATTTACATGGAGATGTTTAACACATTTAAAATTAAGTTTAATATAAACAGAAGGGGGGAAATGATTAGTAAAAGAGGAGAAGATTGAAAAATGACAGTGCCAATGGATGTGAGGAGATATATATGAATACAAATCTCTGCTAACGAAAGGAAAGGGAAACATTTATGAAGGAGGAGGAATTGACAACAGTGGGCTACAGACTAGTAAGTAGAGAAAAAGATGGCTATTGCGACAGAAGGTGAACCCTGAGGAAGATTGTTCCACAGATGTGATCCCGATACGCAATATGAGACAAGTAGAATCGCATTTAATACATGTTTGCTAAGTTATGAGGTGGTTTTTAAGTGAAATAAAGGTCAGTTTAATAATTGTATTACCAGTGAAACTTAAGGTTACCGTGTGACAATCGCAAGTGGCGACACTACAAAATACGTTCGGAACGGGTTATCGAGTAATTCGGTATACAAGTTGGGTCTTCTATGGCATTATAATTAGCGTGAAACAGCTACAGAAGATGGGTGAAGGAAGGACAGGGGAAAGTGGATAAGTACTCCAAATTACTACCGTGTCCCCAAAAGTCTGTGTTGCATTTTTTTTCTTTTTTAGGATACGCCGTTGCTACATCAAGCCGTAATGGAGTGGAGGAAGTATATCAAAAGAATAAAGCAGGAGTGCTCTGTGGAGCAAAGGAACTGATGTCGCTGGAAATGAGATTTCCGTCAACTGCGCTGAGCGGCTCCCAGCACACGGCCGACTGAGGTGAGGTTGTTTTTAGGGAGGTCGGGCGCGCCGCTACGGTCGTGCTGTCATTTATTTAATCTTATCACCGGGCGCCTTTTTCCTCTGGTGTTTACTGTTTGCTAACGAGGGCCTCCGCCGCTGCTCGCTCTGCAGGAGGGGAGGCGCCGCCCCAGGGCGGCACTGCAGACTGTCTTCACCCCGCGAGTTGTTTTATTGCAGCGGGCGCCACCCTCTTATCCACTGCGGCGACCGCAGCGGCCGTTTAAAAGGTGGAGGTGGCCAGTGCCGACGATCGAATATACCTTCCCCCCACTGCCGTTTGGACCTCCAATTTTCGCAGCGAATATCGGACTCCGTTAAGAACGCACGGTGTAAAATATCTGGCGTGCGAAAGAGGAAGGGGTGTGGTGTGGGAGTAGGCGGGGGTGGGAGGAAGGGGCGCGAATCTGCTGAAAAGTGGAGAGTCGGTGCCAGGGGTGGGGAAGTCCATACGAGCAGTCGCCGATATTGTAGCTTACCCTCCGAGGCGAGAAATGTTTTACGGAAAAGCGAGAAGTCTCTTCTCAGGGTCAGAAGCTATATACCGCTCTGAACTTTCCCATCGATGTATGAAGCTGAGACGAAGCAATTATTTTGACGATGATTATGTGCTGCAGGATTAACACTGAAGAGCCCAAGAAAATGGTATAGGTATGTGTACGCAAACATGGAGATATGTACACACTCAGAGGCGGCACTGTAGCCGCCAATGCCTGTACAAGCTAACAGGTGTTTCACGCAGGCGTTTGATCTGTTGCTGCTACAGTGGCAGACAATCACGATTTAGTAATAAAAGACAGTCGTGGTTGCAACTTTTTCGTTTATTTTTAAAGCGTTTCATTCATGTAGGGCATCCTCAGAAAGTCTTAACTCCTTAATGCCCGAATTAATTTTTACGTGACGCAGAAAATCAAAAATCATATTTTGTCACCAGTAAACATATGCTAGAAATTATACAATGTCTAATATGTACTGTTGTTTACTGATCTGGTGTAATTAGGTATGTCGCGTATTTGCGACAACGGGCATTTGAGAAAGAGACTTCATTTAGTATAATATTTTATTTAAGATTTTAATAGTACAGTTGAACTTTGTAATAAAAAATCTAAAATACATTGTTACTTTCAATTTGACTATACATATTTAATGTAGCCCTATTCATGAAATTCGCGGAAACAGTTTTTTCTCTTGTTCAAACAGAGATTTACGTTATATTAGCTACACATAAACACTGTCAGCCCTGTACACTTGGGTTTTTTACATCTTTGCCGTGTTCCTGAAACTCGAGGCCAACGACCTACTGCATCAGTGCTGATAGGTAGATATGTATAACACAGTGTCAAGCCGCGTGGAGTAGCCGAGCGGTCTAAAGCACCTCGCTGCGGAGCGCGCGGTTGCTCGCCGTGGAGGTTCGAGTCCTCCCTGGGGCATGGGTGTGTGTGTTTGTCCATAGGTTAGTTTACCTAGGTTTAAGTAGTTTGTAAGCTACGGACTGATGACCACGCAGTTTGGGCCGATAGATTTACACACATTTGAACATTTTGAACACAGTATCATGAAAATGTTCAAGTTCCTCTTTCGTCAGTTGTATAGCCTTATCTACATTCTCCACAGAAAATAAATTACGCTGATAAACAATGTGACGTAACAACGAGTCATCAAAATACTCTCGAAAATATAAAACGTTCAATTAATTTCCATACCACACCCCTTTAGTCCCTAGTCATTCTAGTTCAAATAACCCTTACGTACTGTGTACGTTTACCTCTTTGCAGGCGCCCAATGACAACAATTGTTAAGATTCCTCCTACACAGCTATAGATAGCTCTGTGGCTCCATCTCCGCCCAAGTAAGTCTGAATTTTCAAATTTACTCACCTTAGCCACCTTAGATTCGCTGCCCGCCTAGTATACGGACTGTAACAAAACATTTGTCTTTTCCAGTCTGACGATTCGGTAACAGCGCGAAACGCGTCATTGGATAATAAAATATTGCAACAGAGACTGAACATTTTTTAATTAACTCTTGAAAATAATGTTGGTGCTTTCAGATCATTTGTATCTGGCAAGAAGCCGCTCCAAGCAGGGACACGTTTTGCACTACACTCAGCTTGTACAGTCTTCCATATAACAGATCTTTTGACTGTACTGTTGGCACCGGATAAACAGTAATTCGCTGTATGATTCTGACTGATACCTTCGGCGTCACTTTCATTACCAACATCTGAAAATTGGAGAAGAGGAAGGTTCTAAAATTTTTTGTGGTTACCTGAATTTTCTGAGCACTAATTTGTAGCGATTGCGTCATCCAAACCAGTTGGTTCGAAATCAAAATCACTTTCGTCACTGTCACTTGGCAGCTGTCGTCACTCTCTGCAGGTGGTGCACCAGCTATGAAACACCCTTTAGCATTTCGTGAGGGATAAAGCCTCTTTGGAACCATCGGTAATAAAATGAAAGCGCCATTGTATTGGCAGTTCAATAGAATTTCCACGTCGCAATGAAAATAAATGTAGTAGGTCAAAACATTGGTGAGGTGAAATGATAATTTAAAATTAATTAAATTACGTAGATATACTTAAAGAATGAACATAGTTTGCAAGTGAAGAAGTCTGGTAGTGTACATCGAAACACCTATCCATTTACACCTTATTTGTTACACGGGTACACAAAAGAACGCAAATGCCCAATGACGCAAATTTTACACATACCGTATTTTCCAATTTACTTATTCTTTCTACACCATTATTACATCAAAAAGTCATTTGCGTAACGCCACGGACACTATAGAATACATAAATAATTTTCAGGGCTAAACTTACCTCTTTATTCTGCCGTAATTCTCCAAACAAACGCGATAAATTGATATGTGTGTCTCGTGAACAAATCTGATAACATCTAACTGCTATAGCAGTCCCTGCACCACCCATAGAGGTGGCAGCACGTGTTAGAAACATTATCAGTGTCGTGTAGATTCGGCACTTATCAGAAATGGCGTTCAAAAATATTTATCCTTCCATTAATAAGCATCACAACGGTATGATGCAAATTCGCGATATTAAGCATTAAGGGGTTAATATGAGTTCAACTAAAACCCTTTCTAACCACAATCTGGATGCGTCAAATCATTAACACTGGAATACTGTGGACAAAAACCCATCGGAATCCTAAAACAGAGCTGCAGCGGCTGCCACTATTGTGCAATGATAGGATCGCATTTACATACCTGGTCAACATGCCTTTTTTTACAATATTAATAATATTGCAACAATCGTGGCCATCACTTCAGCTTTTTTAGGATTGTGATGGGTTTTGTCGACCCTATCCTAGTTTTAATGATTTGATGCAGCCAGATTGTGGCTAGCAATGGTTTTAATTCAACTTATCTGATGTGATATTTTAAAACTTTTTAAGGATGCCCCACAAGGGTGAAACGCATTAAAAATCAATAATAAAGTTGCAATCATGACTGTCTTTTATTACTAAACAATCTCATTCATTCCTGTAATAGCCGGCGCTAATGGAGTGGAGAGTGTCTTATGAATGACGATTTAAGTGAGTTTGAACATGATGTTTTAGTCGCCGCACGAGAAATGTGCCACAGTTCAAATGTTAAAAGTTTGTAATTCTATAGGACCAAACTGCGTGGTCATCAGTCCGCAGCTTACAAACTACTTAAACTAAGGTAAACTAATCTAAGGACTCAGGCAGGACTCGAACCTCCACGGCGAGCAACCGCGCGCTCCGCAGCGAGACGCTTTAGACCGCTCGGCTACTCCACCGCGGCTGTGCCACAGTCTCTCCGAGGTGGCGATTTTCCCATACGACCATTGCACGAGTGCACTGTGAATATCGGGAATCCGAAAAAAAAATCAAGTCTCCGACGTCGCTGCGACCGATAAAAGTTGCTAGATAAAAGAACGCAGAATGTCATTTTGAATGGAGACAAGTCTTCCGAAGTGAGAGTGATGTCCGGTGTGCCACAGGGGAATGTCGTGGGTCTGTTGCTGTTCACACATTGAGCATGACATCGGAAGTTCACTGAGGCATTTTGCGGATGATCCTGTAGTGTATGGATAGATTGTAACAATGGAAAATTGTACTGAAATGCCGGAGGACCTGCATCGATTTGGCGCATGGTGCAGGGAATGGCAATTGAATCTTAATGTAGACAAGTGTAACATAGTGCGAACACATAAAAAGAAAGATCTTTTATCGTTTAGCTACACTATAGCATGTCAGCAACTCGAAGCAGTTAATTCCATAAATTATCTGGGAGTAGGCATTAGGAGTGATTTAAAATGGAACAACTATATAAAATCAGTCGTCGGTAAAGCAGATGCCAAACTTATAATTGGAAGAATACTAAGGAAATGCAGTCCGAAAACAAAGAAAGTAGGTTACAGTACACTTGTTCGCCCACAGTTTGAATACTGCTCACCGGTGTGTGATCTGTACCAGGTGGGGTTGACAGACGAAGTAGAGAAGATCCAACGGAGAGCAGCGCGTTTCGTTACAGGATCATTTGGTACTCGTGAAAGCGTTACGGAGAAGATCGATAAACTCCATTGGAAGACTCTGCAGGAGAGACGCTCTGTCGCTCGCTACAGGCTGTTGTCGAAGTTTCGAGAACTTACCTTTACCGAGGAGTCTAGCAGTATATTGTTTCCTCCTACGTATATTTCGCGAAGAGATAACATCAGAGAGATTAGAGCCCACACAGGGGCATACCAACAATCTTTCTTTCTGCGAACGTGTCTAGAACAGGTGGGAGAACCGATAGTGGTACTCAAGGTACCATCCGCCACCCACCGGCGGTTGGCTTGCGGAGTATGGATGTAGATGTAGACGTAGACGTATCGATGAACATGTACGTTATGGCAGTGCCATTAATTTGCTAACAGGCCGACACGACTTAAGGCATCTCTTTTGGGCTGTAGACCATTTCGGTATGACTGGACGCTATGACTTGGTCAAACGAGTTCCGATTTCTGTTGGTAGGTCTGGAATGTGCTGCTGTTGAACTCTGATACAAGCTTTGAAGGTATCGGGCCTGAACGAGACGGTATTCTGGGTGTACCAGCCTCCTGGCTCCAGTAAATATTGCATTCAGTGTATGCCTTTATTGATTTACTTGATACAGCATTCTTCCGATGTCTGACGACAGTCTTGTGACCACCAATGCCTAACCAAATAGCTTATAAAGATAATATCGAAAACTCTTTGCCGCAATGTGTGACGGTGCTTCCGAGCACATCTCGCGGCCGGCGTGAGTTGTAAACTAAAACCGACCGATTAAGACTGTGAGACTCAGAACATTTACATCAATCGTCGGCGTACTTTATAGAAGTATTAAATGGTTGGAAGGGGGCAGTATATGTGCTACATACCGCTGTAACAGATAACTATAAACAGTGACGAACTCTGAAATCGTTTTTCATGTTCCGAAAAATGGAGCATTATAAATATGATAGTTTAATGAGGCTACAATTATGCCATCTAAATCGTTTACGTTTAATTAACA
This sequence comes from Locusta migratoria, assembly GCA_026315105.1. NCBI lineage: Eukaryota > Metazoa > Arthropoda > Insecta > Orthoptera > Acrididae > Locusta > Locusta migratoria. Next base: position 457,899,728 of record CM048746.1, read on the forward strand.
GTGTCTTTAACGCTTTGATTTATCCTTTTTTTATAAGTTCCTTATAGATTCAGGTAGTGGGTTATTCGTATGCAAAGATCTGACTTGGATAAAAGTTTTAGAAAGAAGGGCCCAGAGAATTTCAATAAAAGCCAAGAGAAGTTTGTGCAGAAAGATTTCAGAAATAATATTTTGTAAATTGAAGGATAAATGCAATTTGTTCAGTGATTAATGCACTCTAACAACAAACGTATAACAGTAAGTTTTATTTTAATCCATTCATTTAAAGCATAGAAGAGGCTTTAGAAAAACAATACCATAATTGTCAGCTGTTTGTATTTAAGAAAAAATTATATTTTATTAAACACAAGGCTAAATAATTTTTTTTTTAAATGTCACACATTTTCGTTGTTATTTCCAGTATTTGGCCAAATGCACTGCCTTCCGCTCTGCTGCCTAGCTGCTCATGGAAACTGCTTTTACGTAAATGGTAAAAGCTTACGCCATGTACTGTGTTATTTTCAACTCGAATTGTGTCCATATAAACTGTACACATTATGAAGGGTATTATTTGTCAGTGTACGCAACTACAATAAGTGTGATTGTTTTTCACCAGACGATTTCATTTTACTGAATTGAAACATCTTCAGTGGTCTGAAATGAGAGGTATATAAAATTTGCTATGTTTTCTCAGATCGAAAACAGTTCGTTAAAATTTGTAATATATATATATATATATATATATATATATATATATATATATATATATATATATATATATATATGTGTGTGTGTGTGTGTGTGTGTGTGTTCTTTTACTTCAAGAAATTTTTTTCTGAGATTTTCGTCTGACATCATGAAACGCCATGATGTTACACAGTTAATGGCAGAGACGGTTTATTTCGTTTCTTCTGCCCAACGCTTTAAAAAAATTATCATCTAACGTCATATCTTAAATGACATAACAAATGTAAACCTTGCAAAGTAATTCTGGAATGCAGCGAAATAAAATCCGGAATCACAGATGTCAAAGCAAGTTGAAACACGTTCACTGACTGTGTGATTGTGTTCCTTTTTTTAGTTATTCATTAACCTAAAGTGTTTCTGCACCATTAATATTGTCTATTACTATAATAATTATTTTTATTCTGTTTATTAATGATCAATGTTCCATATTTATATATGTTTTTGCCAGTGTGGTTGAACTTGTGTGTTCATGTGAACGTGGAAAGTTGTTTTTTAATATTGACTGACTGCCGCGCAATGCCTTACAGTCGCCATCTCGCGCGTAAGGGCCTCGTTTAGTTTAATGGCTTCGTTTGTCGAGATGGCAAGATAGCGAGGTGGCCGTGTTCTTAGTGTGGTGCCAACATAATCCTGGGCAAAACAGGTGACAAGATATATCTCTGGGAGTCGTTGAAGAGGGTATTATCTTCCTCAGGCAGAGACGGTTGCTGGACACTATGCACTGAACGCACTCTGTGTGGGTTTTTAGCGCGCTTTACATTCGGTGTTTGGTGGGGAAGGTTTTGGCGTGGCCTTAGCGCTTCACTCTTGCCGCGACCGTGGAAGTAAGTACTTCGTCGAATCGTGCTGAGGGGAACGCATGCTGTTAGAACTATGCTTTCTTTGTGATCAGGCAGTTTTGGTTTATCAGTGATACTTTTCTTGAGTAGTTATTCCGCTATGTGAGGCAAAGTGTTTCTCTATTTACAGAACTCGGGTAATTCAGTGTAAATTTAGTATTTTAATTTTCATTCCAGTGATGATTTTGTGTCCGGTTTTCTAAAGTTAGAATTCAAATTGTGGTCTTCAGTCTTTTTGTAAACTTAGTATGTTTAAATTTTCTTGTTGTATAATAACTAACGTTTTCGTGCCGCGTCTATATCTGCAAGTGTGCTAAATATTTCTCAAATTTTCTAGTTTGATTCCATATTTCCTGTCTTGAATGACCGATTGCACCACGTACTTTCGTAACGGTCATTACTTCGGTCTTCAGCTTTGCGTTTATTAATACTAGCTTTCTTCTATATGAATTGTCGCGTGTGCTTTACTTACTTATTCTACATTAATTTCTTCTTGTAAATTCTATTCTCTGTGGTCGCACACCCTGTGGTACGTAAGAATAGGATGCTGCTGCCTCCCCAAACATGAGTTCATTTGGTGCATAGTGATTTCTTAAATTTGTGCTTCAACACACCCGCAATCTCGTCAAAACGCCGCCGACGCTTCATTTATCACTGCTATGAACTGTTCCAGCATGAGTAATGTACCGCAAGCATTATGCACGTGTCTCGCTGTAAATGAATGAATGTCCTTACATTTATCCATTGTGTGTTTGCAGTTTTCCTACCACGTTACCTCCATATTCATAAAGGGCAGCAACAATTTTACTACGGACAGTAACGTTATGATTTAATTCACTATTGTACAAGGTTTGTGCTTATTTGGCCTTCCCACATTTATTTGCTTGTTCATTTTACTGAATAAATGATGATTTAAAGTATCACATCCCTGCTTTATAACTTCATGCTCCCCATCCCATGTTTAATTATCTATTTATTTATTTTTAACATTAATTTTGTGTTTATTAAAACGTTGGCTGCCCCCTTAAGGAGTGAGCAGTTAGATAAATTTCCGTTGCGCAAATACTGTAGCCACTCACAAAGTAATTTAGTGCAGGAGTGAGCGTTTCAGCTTGCATTTGCAGATCTCAGCTGTCTGAGATCTTGCTTAGAAAACACAACAGGCCACTTTCCAAGTATAGTTTACAACTCGAACCAACAGATGGCACTGTTAGCGGTGTCGCCTGACAAATGCGTGGAAATGGGGCGGAGTTTCCGTTATTATCTGTATAAGCTACTTGGCCTAACTCTGCAAGTCGGGTGGCCGAGGAGTGATGGCCCTGCTGCGGTCAGCACTACTGTGGATCCCGGCGCCGCCCCACAGCGCTGACTGCCGCAGAACTCTCTGGCGAGGGTAGCGCAAAGTCCGGCCAGCGATACAGCGTCCGTGCTCTGAGCGCAAAGACGTCCCTTAGCATGGCCCGTACTGCAGAAGGCGGCACTCTTGGCATTGTTCTGCTGCAACACCCTCTTAGCTTCAGACCCACCACTGTTTATACCGCTGTCCCAGTGTGTGTTTATATATTGCTTTGGTTTTGGTCACATGTGGCCCAGCGTGACCAAGTTAAGCAGGTGGCTGTGTTGCGCAGCTGTGTAAACTACTCCTACATGCAAGCCGCACGCTATCACGAGTTTGTGATACTTTCACGGAGTGACACTTGCGCGGAGAGGGAATGTGTTGAAAGAAGCCCGGTGCTCAGGACACTGCAGGACTGCAGGTAGAGGATAGGCTGTTCCAGAAGTACGTCGCAGGTATAACCCTTAGGCTCGCTCGCCGTCTAGGTCACAGTCTAACATAGCAGTCGCGACACTCACTGGTGTAAAATCTGTTACTGTCTGACAGCTGGGCGACACTAGCGCTCCAGGCGGTGAGCAAGGGAGCCACATGTTAACATCATATACATCGTATGGATAACATATTTTCGTACCCTTTTCCACGTAATTCACGGTATGATTGTTTTATTTTATTCTCGAGGGCGTTAGTGTAATATCAGGCGAAAAAGATGATGCTAAAAATTAACAGTAATGGAACTAAAACAAATGAATCAAATGTCGAAACCTGGTACCTACGAACGCAGGAATATGTGCCGATCCGAATATTTTTGAAACTTTCCTCATTGGAATCCAAACAATTTACATCAAGAAACATAAACAATTTGAAGTGTGGCCGTGTAGCTTCAAAGTAAATTGATATGACACAATTTCTATTCGTTTCGCTCTGTGTTTTACATTTTAGGACACCCGTTAACAAAACTATGACTTTCGTCTTTATTATTGTCCTGTGTCGAATGAGATGCTTCCGACTAACAGTTGAAATACTTTGAAAAGTATTGGCCTTCTCATGTTAACATGCAATTCTTTAGGAAAATAAATAAATAAATAAATAAAAATAAAAGGTTGGACGAGGATGACCTCTGACGCCCCAGATTTGAATTTGTTGTTAACATTTTCTAGACCTATCGCGTATTTGCGCGTCTCACCAGACGGTTTTCTTCTTATTTTACGAACTTTCAAGAATCTTACGGTATCGCATATAATAACGCATTTTTTTGTACCTTTGGACATCCAATCTGCAGTACATAGTTCTTAATATACATGGGCCGTTTTTCTACTTCTAAAAATATTTAAGGAAAAAAAATATAACAACCTTATGATTCTGAAATATATGCAATTTTCAGGTGAATCGTAATACAAAAATTTCAGCTGTATGATTGTGTTACATCCCCATCTGGGTCTTCAGAAAATCTGAAGAAGAAGACGAATGAGGTAGCTTCTTTTTGATAGTTGCTACATTTCATTGAGCTATAAACATGCTCCATTCTAAAAGCATCACGAAAACGAAAAACCTTATGATTCTGAAATATATGCAATTTTCAGGTGAATCGTAATACAAAATTTTCAGCTGTATGATTGTGTTACATCCCCATTTGGGTCTTTAGAAAATCTGAAGAAGAAAGACGAAGGAGGTAGCTACTTTTTGATAGTTGCTACATTTCATTGAGCTATAAACCTGCCCCATTCTAAAAGCATCACGAAAACGAATATAAGCTAACGAGTAACACCACTTGCAATGTACGAAATACGGTCACCTCTCTAGTGTCCCCTGCTAGCCGCTTGGCGCGCTGTTACCGCGGTGGGTAACAAAAATTCGCTCGAGTGTCGTGACTGATATGTTAGATTGTGATCTAGGTTGTGAGAGCTCCCGGTAAAATGGAACGGTCCGACCTTGCTACGTATCGCCGAGCACAAGAATTTGCCATATTCATGGGAAAGATCATAATTAGCTTCGGCGTAGACTTCTATTCGAAAGTGCAGTATACATGGTGCAGTGTTTAAGCCACAAATTTCAAATGTTGAAATATTTGTAAACCGATTGGACCAAACTCGCATGATCATTAGTCCCTAGACTTTGTTTAGACTAACTTACAATATGGACAACACACACACACACACACATGCGCACGCGCGCACGAGGGAGGACTCTAACCTCTGGCGGGATTTACTGAGGACGATTAGTGATACAGATATCTGATTGTAAGAAACTGCCTATTTCCATTGGCTGCCAATTGTTTTACTTCATTTTTCCTGGAGATCTTGCAACTTGCTTCTTCCTGTTTGAATTTATGTCAATGTCGGAGTAAAAACGGTTGTGCTTGATGGTGATACAAATTATCTTGGGTATCTTTCGGTGTGCTACAGTCTCTTACACAGTCCGTATTTTAAACAATTCTTAGACATATTTGTAATTTGAATACAGACTAATCGTTTTGGGCTCTAGCAATAAACAATCCAAGCATGTGAAATAGATATTTTGTTTAAGCATTAGGGTGGAGTCCCCCGTCAAAATTAAGAGTAACTGATTTTAAAGAAATGAAAGTAGCATGATGGTATGGTTAGTAAATAAAAAAGCGATCAGACACATCAACAGATATTTTTATTCTTTGCACAGCTAGGTAGGATTCAAGAAAGTCCTCATCATATAGTAGCAGAGAAAAATAAACGTCTCAATAACTTTCCAAACATTTTCAAAATGAGAATACATTTTTGTTTTCAAGAGCAACACTAAAGAAATTAATGTGTAGTTCCATCAAGTTACTATACTGCCCTTCAGCTTGCAAGGGTTGTCCAGTTTCACTGATTTTCGTGTTATGTTGAGAGTATGGAAACTTGTCTACAGCTATAACTTATAAACCTACAGTGTGAAATTTGTTTCATTACTTTCGTAGCAAAACTAAAGTCATAGACCTGTTTTATCAACATAAATCTGCTGCTACGATTATGTCGATGTTTAGACTTGCATTTACGTGTTTCTTTTTTTACGCATTGAAGTGAAGGAAATCCACCCACTCTGTGGAAGATTTCAACTTACGAGTTTGTCTTCGAGCTGGAATTACCGAATAAGTGGTATCATATATTGATACATTAGTGAACTGGAAAATAGGTACCGATGACATTATTCGTTTTTATTTTAATGCATAAATAAATACTAATGAAAAATAAATTTGTCCATATAAATTTCGTCCTAAATCAGCAATTTTTAAGGCTGTAACAGACGTAATAAATACTATATTACGTACTTGGTTGATCCAATTGTATCATCAAAAAAATTATATTATGAATTTCATTGTCAGTTCTCATTATGTCGAATTTTATTTTTAGTTGTCATTACTACAAGGGTCTTAAAATCAGTGTTCCACGAAATGCGTTAATGAGTCAGCCTGAAGCGATACATGTTGCCTCCTGATGTGCTGTGAGCGCCAGCACCTCGTAGAAACGGCTGTGCTGAACTGCTGGACTTCTTAGTGTGCCTGTCCTTGCGTAACGCCGATTATCTCGGAAAGGGACCCTGGCTCCGTGCAATTGCCATTCCACGCAACTGTCACTCTGTGCAAGTGTTTCAACCCTTGCAATAGGAGGCAGATCTAATAAAGTCATGGACCCAGTTTATCAAGAAGGCACTTTTCAAGGTTGCTCCATAACGATGTGAGCTATTTTCCATGAAATTTATGAGCCCTCTGGTCAAATTGAACAGATGGAAATCATTATGTTAAGATACCTGTCGACCATTTGCAGGCGTTCATATTTACAAACTACGATGTAATTTTTATGTATTAAAATGCACCACGTCCACGACTAGTTTGAAAAACATTCTGTATGATTTTCATTAATGGCTTAACCACCACATCACAGAGAGTATGAACTGAATCTAACTTTTATGGAACATGGTCAAGAGGTTAATTTGTGCACCGCAATACTTTTACAATAATTATCGGGTATAGAGGCAACATGGTTCATAATTCTTGATGCTGACTTACAACTTCTTGAGCCCATGCCGCATACTTTGCCGCGAAAAACGATGTGCTACACGATGTTAGGAGCTACCAAATGACATTTGTTACCTAAGTATACGCATCAGATTATCCTGCTTCGTTATTCGTAATGGTATTTCATTAATCACATGCCTTGGAACCCATGGAGATTAGTATATATCCCACACAGGCCTTGAAAGGCTCATCGGGTACCGACCGTTCGCCATGTCTTCCTCTGCCGGAAGACGTCACCAGAAGCGGATGGAGACGAGTTCAGCGACCCGCTCTCCCAGCCGTTGTGTCGATTTACGCGATCTGAGCCGCTATTGCTCAATCAAGTAGCTCCTCAGACCAACAGCACCTAGAAGACAAGGCCTTACAACAGGCCGTGCCTACGTCACACTTAGAGGCCCCGGCCGCCACCTCACTGGCTGTGGGCTGGGGCACGCCCACCGCCGCGCAGCGGCCGGCCAGTCAGATGGCGGCCGGGGCCTCTAAGTGTGACGTAGGCACGGCCTGTTGTAAGGCCTTGTCTTCTAGGTGGTGTTGCTCAGACGGACTCACAAATGCTGAGTGCATCCAGCTTGGCGACAGCGCTTGGCAGACCCGTCCAAGTGCTAGCCAAGCCCGACACTGCTTAACTTCGGTGATCTAACAGGAACCAGTGTCTCCACTGCACCACGACCATTGGCGACACTGGTATCTGCATCACGAGAAAACGATGTAGGTTTCATGTAACAAAAATGTAAGAAAGTGAAATTAAAGTACTGTCTATCAGTTGAAATTATATTTAGAGTAGATTACAGGACAAACTCAAAGGTGTACATTTCATGTAGTGGAACTGTAATAAAGTGAAATGAAAGTACATTAATTTTTTTTCGATCTTTGGGGCCCGCAGTGTAGAATATGTCTTGTAATGACATGATTATTATAATGATACACCAACAACACTGCTTTATTCTTGCTGTTATTATTTATAAATCACAATGAGCTCATTTCGGCCTTTAGCCATCATCAGTTGCTCTTACATGGAATATCGTATGTGTCACTGCTGTCTTTATTTTTCACCTAGATGTCGATTGGTGCCTCGTTTGTGTCTATGCTGTCTTTATGTTTTACACCTGAATGTCAATTGGTGCCTGTTAGCGTCTTATGTTCTTTCGATCTTGAACCAAGCTTTAAAAATCGACAGCATAGACACAAACGAGGCATAGACACAAACGAGGCACCAATCGACATCTAGGTGAAAAATAAAGACAGCAGTGACACATACGATATTCCATGTAAGAGCACCTGATGATGGCTAAAGGCCGAAATGAGCTCATTGTGATTTATAAATAATAACAGCAAGTATAAAGCAGTGTTGTTGGTGTATCATTATAAAAAGAATGTACATTAGTTTATGGCAATTACAATTTTAAGTATGACCAGAAATTTTCCGTTTAAGAGTTTCTATAAAAAACACTTTTCTCCGAAGGAGCAGCCCAACAGAAATTTATTTACCTCAGTTTTACACTCTACCATAAAACCTATATGACATTTTATGTGCTATGGTAGGTGGGAAAACCATGTGCGTCAATGTATGAGATTCCTATCTATGCCATTGTGCATCACTTAAAGTCTTTGTCGATCCTGTTCTTCAAGCCTTAGTTGAGAATATATATTAGCAATGAAAAGATCTTAAGGGTCCTTCTCTTAAGGGTCCTTCTGCTGCTGCTAAATGTCACCACTAGGCAAGTTGTTCCCCCTCAACATTCTTTGGTGTGTCAGGATCACTTTTCCTTTTTGATTTAATGTTAGCTATCTGACATGGTAGTTTCTTTGGATTCATTATTTTCAGTTGCTTATTCAGTTTGCCTTTGTCTTCATCAGATATTTCTTTCACATTCTAGACTGTAACTCCTTACGAAAAAAAATAATTTCATCTTTTATTTACTCTTTTACATCTTTCATTGCTACAGAATACCATTTTTACTCTTCACATTTGCTTTTATGATGCCTTAATCAATACACATTATTAATTTACAACAGCATTACCATCACTATCGTCTGCTGCTGACTCATGGATATTTTTGTGCTGGCAATGTGATAATCCTTTTTTCTTAAGAATTTATTGCATTTGGATTTGGCTGTTTTTCTTTATAAATTTTATTAAATAACTTTTTTGTTGAAACTTCCTGGAAGATTAAAATTGTGTGCCGGAACCGGGATTCGAACCTGGGACCTTTGCCTTTCACGGGCTAGGGTACTACCTTCTGAGCTATCCCGGCACACTTCTCAGTTAGTCCTCACAACTTCACTTCTTACAGGCAGTTGTGAGAATGGACTGTGGAACGTGACGGGATAGATCAGATGGTAGAGCAATAGCCCACAAAAGACAAAGGTCTCTGGTTCGAATCCCGATTCTGACACACAATTTTAATCTGCCAGGAAGTTTCATATAACCGAACACTCTGCTGCAGAGTGAAAGTTTCACTCTGGAACTTCGTTGTTCATTGCTTTTCATTTCACCGCAAGTTAGTCTCCTTATAAATGGTTATTTTTGCACCTTAGTCTTTCAGTAAATAATCCTGGAATCCTGGTATCTCAATGGGGAAACTGTGACATTAGGTTTGGAAGGAGTCAAGTTTTCCTCGCTGTCATTTCCTGCATATTCCGACCTTATAACCATATTCCACTCATCAAGACGAATCGTTTGAATACAAACTCGATGGGGTACTGTCGATATGGAAATTAAGAGATCATGTTGCAAGTGTGGCAAGATAATCGAGGCTTATGTGCCACACACTTATTTTTCAAAAGCGAGGCAAGGCACCCACATGGTGGCGAACGACGACAAGAGGCAGGTGGGTGGAAAGATTCTCACTCCACTCCCTCGTCCCGGGCGGTCTTCAGCCCAAAATCCACTTTCCTTCTTTGGGAAATACGGTCGCTTAAAATCCTTTTAAAATCAATACAATACCGCTCTCAACAAAAGGTGTTTACTTGCAGCTTTTAGTCACAGGTGAAATGTGAATTCCCACTGGTATCGTCAAGTCAGAGAGGAAATCCCTAAATGAGACGTTAGCTCACTCATTACTGGCAGACCACTGTTTTGTCCATGCCGGCTGTGTGTGTCACTGTGCTCGCAAGCTATGGAGAGGCGATAAAGACTCCTGTACAGTATTGCACTGTAAGGGGAGGATCTTAGTGAATCTACAGTGGAGAGTACCAAAGATTGCGCACTGTTGACCGAGATACCTAATATCTGGAGTGAACATAGAGTGCATTAGGTAATGCTTGCGAGCCTATTTTTGAGTGGCGACGCATTGGGTTAGTCTGAGATTGATGTACCATGATAGTTCATAGCCAGACTAGGATTTACTGGTCATTCTTGACTTCGTCAAGATGCAGGGAAAATACAGTAGTCGATCAAGACAGACAATAATTTCAATTTCAGCGAAAACGCAGCTAGCAGCCGTACGCGCAGTCAACGGTATTGTGTGCGAACACTTTAGGCGAACTCCACCCATCCCCAAACAGTAATAACAAATATATTTTTTATCATTGTGTAACATTTCTGAAATTGCGACAGCCTCGATCATTAACTGATGAAACTGAATTAATTTCAAAGTCAAATAGGCACAGTTTTCAGCCATTCTACCTACTTTCTTTTAATTTAAACTTGTTTATTCATTTACTCTATCCTGACAACCTATCCGACACTTGGAAATTTAAAAAAATAATTTGTTTCTGTATTCAAAAATGTTCAAATGTTTGTTAAGCTTATGGGACTTAACTACGGGGTTATCAGTCCCTAAACTTACAAACTACTTATCAACTAGCTTATCCTAAGGACGGCACAAATATCCATGCCCGAGGTGGGATTCGAACCCCCGACCGTAGTGGCCGTGCGGACCGTGACTGAAGCGCCTCAGTCCCCGCGGCCACCGCGGCCGGCAGTTTCTGTATTAATTTGAATTTTCTTAAAAGTAAATAAAGCCAAAATTTAAAATCAGATTTTTTTTTTATTTCAGTAACTAGTGAAATCACTTTAGTACCAAAACTGATCCTCACTAGTTACACTTTGTTAATTTAATTTTTTTTTCTTACAGGTGATGTCATCTATGTCTATCTTTGCATAAGTGATAAAGTTTCACAGTTTGTAGGTACACAAGGAGAATCTTTCTGAATTGCTTGTGCCACGCTGTTGATGTCTTGCTTGCAGGAGCTTTGGGTACATTACAAGGTTAGATTTGTCAATTGCACTACAAACAGTTGAAAGAGTAACAGTAGTCAGATACTCCTGATTGAGTGAAAAGTTGAAAATCTCTTCAATACAAGAACCAGGCGTTTTATGCAGTTATTAATACGCTCTTAGTAATCTGCAAGATGTTTTCACGGAGCCAAAGGACCTGATTATGCATGTGAACTAATGAATACTAATTTTTAAAAACACGTTTGAAAGATTTTTATATGATTTCAAGTAATGAAGTGAACCGTCTTTTGTGTATGGCACCTTCTTGTGTGTATTGTAATTGTTGCACAATGTTTTATTACATTTGTATTTTACTTATCCATAGGCTATCCTCATATTACATGTAAACTATTATTACTATATTTTTCTATATATTTCAGTGTTTTGTGACGTCTTCATATTCAAATCTCTTCAGTTTCCTCTGTTTTCTTGGAAGTTATTCTCTACTATATTCTGTATTATCATCCTGTGCGTTCTTCTCTACATTTCCCTCTTGTCTTATCGTATCAGTATACCAAATTTTCAGTATCCTTCCATTAAAATATATTTCATACGCTTGTATTCTCTTCTCCTAATAGTCCGTGAATCACTTAGAACTTCAAAGGAACATTTTCAGAATTTTTTCCCCGAATCAAGGGTAGTGTTTGATACTGCTTAATTTCTTTGGGTTAGGACTTTTATATATGGGGTTACCTCAAGAACGTGGTGTGAAGCAAGAAAGCGCTCACACAAGAGGCACTACGTCTTGAAATTGAAAAGGCTTGGTCACCCAATTCATGCAGCTACTCTGAGAGATGTCACGAACAGTATACACCATTGAGCTTAAAAATGTTTGGAGGCGGATAGATTACAGTTTAAACACTAACTGTAACTTTGACACTTTTTTATAAATGGTTTCTTCCGTCGCCCTTTGGTAAAACGATTATATATTTAAGGTTCAAAACAAACAAACTGTTTCTGTTCATCTAATTTATTGTTTATTTACTAACTAGTTTTCGGCTTATTAGGCCATCATCAGGTAAATGTCGACAAAGACGCATGTCAATAGTTTACCTGATGATGGTCTAATAAGCTGAAAACTAGTTAGTAAATAAACAAAAAATTAGTAGAACAGAAATTTTATTTACATTAATATCTACGATAATACGAGGATCGTCCACAAAGTAAGTTCCGTTTCTATTTCTATTCGTGACAGCGCTACGATCGCAATTCCGAACATGTACGGCAGTTACTGACTCAAGGAGAAGATTTGTACGCCATTTTCAGATCTCTGCTACCGACTTTTGCTTTGTGGTGCTTCTTTATAAAGTAATTGAAAATACTGCCACATGTGAATTCTGATCTGTGATTTGTTTTCTACCTGCAAAGAAAATTAAACAAAGGAAATTCATCGGCGAGTCTGCCTGAAACAAAACGGCAATCAATGGAATGGAAGCACAATTCATCCCCAACGAAGATTAAGCCCTAAGCAAATCTTGACGCCTCAAAAAGAGCTGTGCACCGTTTTTCGGGACAGAAGATGCATTTTGCTGATTGTTTGCTTAGCATGAGGCCAAACAATCAATGCATATGCTTACAGCGAAACCATTAAGAAACTGCGCCTCGCAATACAGTACGATCACCGAGGATTTCTGTCGAATGCCGCAGTGGAGTAGCCGAGCGGTGTAAGTCGTCTCGCTGCGGAGCGCGCGGTTGCTCGCCGTGGAGGTTCGAGTCCTCCCTGGGGTATGGGCATGTGTGTTGTCCTTAGGTTAGTTTACCTAGGTTTATGTAGTTAGATTTACAAACATTTGAACATTACTGTCGAAAGGTGGTGTTTTCTCCCGACCTCAGACAGCGAATGTGACCAAAGAACTCATACGTGAATTTTACTGGGAATTGTTTGATAATCCTCCGTACAGCCCGGACCTCGCTCCTAGCGACATTTATCTCTTCCTACACCTAAAATCTGAAAGAACATGTTACCACATGATTGAATACGCAGGCGGCAACCTTCTATGAAGAAGGCATACAAAAACTTGTGCCACGCTATGACAAGTACCTAGAAAACTTCGGAATCTATGTAGAAAAGTAGTTTAACAGTTACAGACTTTTGTACGATAAATTCTTTTTCTGTATCTGTAGACATTTGTTTTATACACGGTGATACAAAAAGGTAAGGGCAAACTTTCAGGAAACATTCCTCACAAACAAAGAAAGAAAATATGTTATGTGGACATGTGTCCAGAAACGCTTAATTTCCATAATAGAGCTCATTTTAGTATTTATCTTTAAATGTAAACTGAAATAATTCGTGCAGACAATTGTCAAAATACCCAATTGTTTCGTTAGTATGTACTGTACTTCCTCGATTCAGGTCATCAACACAGATTTTCTGTGAACGTTTGGGCAGGAATTGTTAGTGATGTCTTATTGGGCCTAATGTTCTTCCACCTACGCTCACTGGATCACGTTATCATGATTTCATACGGGATACTCTACCTGTGCTGCTGGAACATGTGCCTTTACAAGTACGACACAACATGTGGTTCATGCACGATGGAGCTCCTGCCCATTTCAGTCAACGTGTTCGTACGCTTCTCAACAACAGATTCGGTGACCGATGGATTGGTAGACGCGGACCAATTCCGTCGCCTCCACGCTCTCCTGACTTCAACCCTCTCGACTTTCATTTATGGGGGAATTTGAAAGCTCTTGTCTACGCAACCCCGGTACCAAATGTAGAGACTCTTCGTGCTCGTATTGTGGACGGCTGTGATACAATACGCCATTCTCCAGGGCTGCATCAGCGCATCAGGGATTCCATGCGACGGAGGGTGGATGCATGTATCCTCGCTAACAGAGGGCATTTTGAACATTTCCTGTAACAAAGTGTTGGAAGTCACGCTGGTACGTTCTGTTGCTGTGTGTTTCCATTCCATGATTAATGTGATTTGAAGAGAAGTAATGAAATGAGCTCTAACATGGAAATTAAGCGTTTCCGGACACATGTCCACATAACATATTTTCTTTCTTTTTGTGTGAGGAATGTTTCCTGAGTATAACCAAACGAAAAAAAATGTTCAAATATTTGTAAATCTATCGGACCAAACTGCGTGGTCATCAGTCCGTAGCTTACAAACTACTTAAACTAAGATAAACTAACCTATGCCCTAGGGAGGACTCGAATCTCCGACGGTGAGCAGCCGCGCGCTCTGCAGCGAGACGCCTTAGACCGCTCGGCTACTCCATGCGGCTAACCAAACGAAATTTTCTTTGAGGACATATCTTGTATATACATCTTTATTCATTAAAACTTTTATAGACATGTTGATCACCCATGTATAACGTACATTCAGCATATCGTAATAAATTAAATTTTGCAGATGGACAATGAGGAACTCAGTTCGCGGGCGTAACCGTGTAGTTCTAGAGCGCGTACCAAAGTGACAAACTGGTTCGTGGATCGTTTCAGTGTGGTAGTCATTGACGAACTGACCTGCCCCACTCGCCGGAGACGGTTCCTACCCCAAGTCGCGTATTGATTCAGAGGGGTTGGAAGTGTGGGCAGGGGCCCTGATTGCTCCGCCAGCGCCGCCCTAATGGCTGCGTTTCGCCTCCGCCTGCGTGCCACCTCCGCAATTGACGCCCCCTCTGGGATGCGAGTGCGCGGATGCGTGCTGGCGCGAGGCGGGGGAGGGGGGGGGGGGCGCCGGCGTCGATGCCGTGGGCTGAGTGGGCGGGGGCAATTGACTTTTGTATCGAATTTGACAAAGCGCATCTGAAACAATCAACTGTTTTATTATAACCGTAACTATCTACTAGTTTCGGTTATCGACCATCATCACCGGATAAAAGGTGCAAAACAATTCAGGAAAATACATAGTATTAAGTTCTACCTGGCTGATAACAGCAACAGTAGATTGCAATGTACAGACCAAAACTGTGTCATAAGAAGTGTCGCCTAAAACTCCGGTCTCTTCTTCAATATCGGAGTAAACCCTCAGATTTGGTCGAAATCCTTAAGCAAACTCTCCTCCACGACGCACCGAACGAAATTTGATTTATTCAGTTACCTTCTTCTTGGTTTAAACGTTAAATGTCCAAAACAGTATGAACAATCACATCAACATCACAGATAGACATAATCCAACAGTTTGCAACTTTCTCAGCAAGAGGCACAACTGCCATTCCAGGTGTCAGACGTTCTATACTGCTCGTTATATTCTTCACATCAAAAAATATCTTGTGATTCTTGAGTTTCTCCCGGCGTATTGTCCAACGGGCACAATATTTCGGCGATCATACATGTCGCCATCATCAGGTGAACTGAAAGACTGAGCTCCTGGAAACGCGCCGGCACGGAGATCCGCACGCTACGGCGGCTCGAAGGGAACTGGGTTCTAACCCGGTAGCGGGCGATTTAAATACCCTCGGCCCACTGAGCGACCCCTCCGTCGTCCGCCCCCGCGCCGCAATCGCGAAGTGGATCCGATTGCGCCGGCGTCTGAGATGACGTCGGTGTGAGGGCTCTGTCCGCCGTGGTCGTCACTTCGTTACGTTTGCTAGATTTAATTAACCCAATCGCTGGTTCCCAAGCTTTGCTAAGATTATAGCCAGAGTCACGGTTTATGAGGTCGTCACTTGTGCGAATTTCGATGGCCTCTCTAAACGACGCAGTCCCAGTATCTCGACGTCTGTACCAGAATCCAAGTGCGTTAATATGACTGCGTCGTTAGAGAGGCCATTGAAATTCCCACTAGTGACGACCTCATAAACCGTGACTGTGGCTATAATCATAGCAAAGCTTGGGAACCAGTGATTCGGTTAATTAAGAGTAAATCTAGCAAACGTAACGTAGTGACGACCACGGCGGAGAGAACACTCACACCGACGTCATCTCAGACGCCGTCGCATTCGGTTCCACTGCGCGACCGCGGCGCGGGGCGCGGCCCGCGGAGGGGTCGCTCCGCGGGCCGAGGG
Organism: Locusta migratoria; assembly: GCA_026315105.1. NCBI lineage: Eukaryota > Metazoa > Arthropoda > Insecta > Orthoptera > Acrididae > Locusta > Locusta migratoria. Next base: position 457,915,840 of record CM048746.1, read on the forward strand.
TATTTAAATCGCCCGCTACCGGGCTAGAACCCAGCCACCGTAGCGTGCGGATCTCCGTGCCGGCGCGTTTCCAGGAGCTCAGTCCGTCAGTTCACCTGTTGATGACGGCATGTATGATCGCTGAAATATTGTGCCCGTTGGACACTATAGACGGGCAGTACACCTGTGGATATTTTGATGATTAATGAATATCTTATTAGAATCTCTACTAAATTTCACAGGATCACCCACTGAGCTAAGTTGAAGATTTCCTGACGATACTAAAGTGAAAAGAGGCACTGAATTGAAACTTGTGTCGCGGTGAAGCTTCGAACCCGGAACCTATTGCTTACTAGGCTGTTCGTTGCGGTAGCTGATCGTATTTATTCGTTGTTTGTTTGTCTCAGCTTTTATCTTTTTACATAGGACATTGAGCCCACCGACCTGGCACGCTGAGTACCACTAGGCAAAATCAAATGTTAACTATAGGGTCATCACTCCCTAAACTTACAAACTACTTATGAACTAACTAAGACTAAGGACGGCACAAATATCCATGCCCGAGGGGGGATTCGAACCCCAGACCGTAGTGGCCGTGCAGACCGTGACTGAAGCGCCTCAGTCCCCTCGGCCACAGCGGCCGGCTACCACTAGGCCACCGAGACTTACTGGATATGGTGACCGCACGGACTGTGTTAACCTATTTTTTTTTTTTTTTTTTTTTTTTTTTTTTTTTTTTTTTTTTTTTTTGAAATATTTATTTTATTATTTTCACCGGTACTCAGAAAGTACCGTAAGGCTCCATGGACAGAATCGCAATCTGCACAGAAAAATTCTCCAATTTGTAAAACTTGTACGTTATTCCACGTAAAAATTAAACATATTTACATTAGACAATAAATCAACGAAAGATATTTATGTTTTTTCTGTAAATTTCACATTAAATTTTGCTTCTAGGGCAACTTTTTGACAGTATATGATACATGTATAGTGATACATCATGAAGTTGTAATAAACGGTTATTTTTGTCATTGCAGCACAAATACACTTTACATGCACTATACTGTGAATATGTTCTGGACTGAATTTTATTTTTTGCACACATTTCTTATTTTCCTCTTTTACAACCGAACACTACAAAATGGTTTATCTTTTTGAGATTTGGCACTTGCTGCTCATTCATTAGCCCTAGTGCCACAGCACTCCTGAATTCCAGCATTGGCAGTGCCCCATGTAAATCTCTGAGAATGACGTAAGCATTGACGAAAGCAATTTCAGTTGTCCCCCAGAAGAGATGGTGCCACTATTTCTTTGATCGCCTGTCAAGACCATAAGTTCATTGTTATGTATCTGCAAGACCCACCCCACCATGTTTTTATTGTAACTACATAGGACAACTGGACATAGTATAGTCATATTAGTGCCATCTTTCTACTTTCTCGACACTACACTCTGTCCGGTGGCATGGAAGTGTGACGCAAAATACACTACTTTATTGCCTCTACATGTCAGTATCTTCCGAAATATCAGTCGGAATGTTGACAAACAAAATTGCTTCAATTTCTGCATCAGTCAAGAGGTCGAAAATAGCCAACTGGACAGAACAACTAGTTGCAATAGTGTGTCCGCACAACATGACGGTATTTATAAGTCCACTTTATAATTTCTAACTTTTTCTCACTTGCTTGCAAAGTATTGCTTCAAATGATTGTCAGAAACAAAGAGGGTATGTACTAGCGTTGGAAAACCCAACGGAAGTTTCAGTAAATTGCGCACAAAGCCTGGCAACAGCGTGGAAACACACACAATCTTCTGTTTTCACAGCAGCGCGTGAAAACCAGTTACAAGCTCTGGCTGACAGAGAGGTCTATGTATCGCGAAATAATATCTCTGAAAACGTAGAGCGGAGGTACAACTAAGTCCGACAGGTTCTCATATCACGAAACTGAACTGTAAGAAAATAATGAGTGTCAAAACGTACTGGTACTGTTAAGTACCGTCAGGCAACAAGGGGTTAAGGCACGTCCCCCTCCACCACTTAAACTTCAATTTCGCCTCATGTACCCGTATATAAATACGTATCTATGTTGCCGACGGTCTCCAACAGCGCAATAGCACAACAGCAAAGAACGTTAACGGGAAATCCTGCTTTATACCTCAAGCATACGCTGGGGTGCCATTCCGCTGTTGGGTGGCCTAGCAGTTTGCCAGACGCAGTGGCTCAGCGCGCCCGATCAGAGGTCTGGACGCCCTCTGTAAATCTACATCTACATGGGATACTCTGCAAATCACATTTAAGTGACTGGTAGATCATCGAACCACCGTTATACCATTTATCTCCCACTCCATTCTGGAATAGCGCGCAGGAAGAAAAAACGCCTGAATCTCTCAGTTCGAGCTCTGATTTCTCGTATTCTGATGATCATTTCTACTATCTAAGGGGGAGTCAACAATATATTTTCGCATTTGGAGGAGAATCTTGGCGATTGGAGTTACGTAAGTAGTTCACGCCGCAGCGATAAGCGCCGCTGTTCTAATGATTCCCATCCCAGATCCTGTTTCATTTCTGTAACGCTGTCTCACCTTTATCGTGACAATACGGAGCTAGCAGCTCTTCTTTGGACTCTTTCGATGTCCTCCGTCAAACCCATCTGATAAGGATCCCACACTGGCCAACAATACTCCAAAAAGACGGAGAAGCGTAGTGTATGTAGCCTCTTTAGTAGTTCTGTTGCATCTTTTAAGGGTTCTGCCAATAAAACGCAGTCTTTGGTTTGCCTTTTCCACTACATTATTCCAGTTTAAGTCTGAAATAATAGTAATTCCTAGTTATTTTGTGGAGTTTACGGCCTTCACTTTTGATTGATTTATCTTGTAAACAAAGTTTACCGGATTTCTATTCGTACTCATGTGGACGACTTCACGCTTCTCATTATTTAGACTCAATTGCCAATGTTTTCGCCATAGTGATGTCTTATTCAGATCGTTCTGCAGTTGGTTTTGATCTTCCGATGACTTTACTAGACGGTAAATGACGGCGTCATATGCAAACAACGTAAGAGAGATTTTCCCCAAATGCCATACCATCGATTACTATGACCTGTGTCCTCTTTGACAGGCAATCCCCTAACCAGTCGCAAATTTGGGGCGATATACCATAACCACGCAATTTGATTAAAAGCCATTTGTGAGGTACGGTGTCAAAAGCCTTCTGGAAATCAAGAAATACGGAATCGATTTCCGAACCCTTGTCGATAGCACCCATCACTTCGTGTGAGTAAAGAGCTAGTTGTGTTTCGCATGAAGAATCTTTTCTAAATCTGTGTTGACCTTGCGTCAATAGATCATTCTGTTCGAGATAATTCATAATAGTTGAATATAGGATATGTTCCAAAACCCTGCTGCAAGTTGAAGTCAATGAAATAAGCCTGTAGTTTAGTGTAGTAAAGAAAATAAGTACACATCGATCATCAAAGAGCAAACACGATCGCCAACCGCAAAGGACAGATCTGCACACGGGAAAAAAAGTGATTGTGGCGTCTGCCTAGTAAACAGGAGATCTTGGGTTTGAATCCCCACCGTGACATAATTTTGAATTCAATGCCTCTAATATCTTTACTAGTTATCGAGACGAAATATGTCTCTGACGAGTTCATCAGAATTGCTCTAGCCGTCTTGGAGTACAAAGGGAAGATCCAATCGTAAATCGGTTTTTATAGATCTAGATTTAACGACTGTTAACTGTGACTTTTTAAAAAAAAATAAATACGATGCCGTTCCTGAACAACGACAGCGCAGGCAGTGTCCTACGACCTGTAATTGAATGCTACAGGACGCATTAGATTTAATTTACACCTCTACTTTGTTTTGGGTTCTCCTTTTAATGGAGACTGAAGTAAATATTTAAATATAAATTCAGAAACCCTTAGACGGTTTTGCGTCTCGAAGATGTCCAAGACATTAAATATAAAGGTGAAGCAATAAATTAAAATTTCTGATGCGGCCGGGAATCGAGCCCGGACCTCCATGCTTACTATTCCGAGCCACCTTACTGTTAGTGGTACGGTGGCCTAACGGAAAGAGATCTGTCTAGTAAGTGTGGAGGTCCGGGTTCGATTCCCGGCCGCATTACAAATTTTAATTCATTGCTTCACCTTTATCTATAAATACTTATTATTATGTATTTGGTCGATTTACGACCGGTACCAGTTATAAGTGTAACATGTTATTCACTAGTGTCTAAGAAACGTATTCTGCTACTATTTTGGTCTAGAGGCCCCATAACTGGCCGTAACTATACGTAGATAAACACCTTTAACACCTGTTGCACGAATAGTCTGTTTTTGAACATGTAAGAAAAAAGAGAACAGATGATGGTAACACTGCTTACTGAAACCAGTAATCTCGAACACAGGACCAGTATATTGTCCCTGCTCCAACTTGAAGACATTTCAAACTACTATTTTTTAAATATATTTTATTTATTATACATATAGCCTTTCACGAACGTTTAGATTTGTTACAAAAGCTTCAATAATCGTTTAACTCATAACTGACGTTTCGTCTCCTGATCCAAGGCTCATAGGCTATAAAGACAAAATTATTATTCCTGGATTTCACTAAACTGTTCATAATTTTCGTCTCGGCGTAAATTCACTTAAGAACTCTCTGAGATGTAAGGTCATACTGTTCTTCTTCTTCTTCTTCTTCTTCTTGGTATCATACACTTACAGTGCGTCGGCTTCTCATAGGCGGCGTTCTCTTGTTTCTTCAACCAGCTCTCCAAAGTTGTTGACGCCAGTCCATGTCTTGATATTCTGTGACCATAATTGCTTTCTTCTACGTGGTGGGCGCTTTCCTTCTATTCTGCCTTCTACAATTAATTGCGAAAGATCACACTTTTTCCTCTTCTTTTAATTGTCCCATAAGTTCTCTATCCACCCCGGCTCTACGCAGAAGTTAAGCGTTGCTCACTTTCCCAGTCCATGATATTTTTAGAACGAAAAACCATGCTTCTAATCTCTCTACGGAAGTTACCTTAATTGACCAAGTTTCCGCTCCATAGACTAGGATGTAGATAACGTAGCATGGAGTATACGTATATTAGCACGTTTCGTAAATTCCGTAACGTTTCTATGGCAATCCCACAATGGACACTAATTTCCTCATCACGATCAAGCTTCGACTTTATCACAGATCCTAGATATTTACAAGTGGTAACTTTCTCGATTTTATTACCGTTAATGACTAGAGGTTCGTTTTGGACAGGGGTTCGATCAGTTAACATCCATTTAATTTTCTTGGCATTTATTCTGACACCAAAATGTTGACCATCTTTATCTAATTCCGGAAGTATTTTCTGTATCTACGAATGGCGCAAACAAAGCTGTGTCGTCGGTATACTGTAAGTTCCACATCTTCGCTCCATTTCTATTTATACCAAATAGTTCAAAGTCTTGTCCAAGTACAAATTTACAAAATGGGGATAGTATACAGCCTTGGTGGACGCCTTTCGGTATTTTCACAGATTCTTCCAAATTTTCGTTATTTCTGACCTCTGCTCTAACATTCCAGTATAACTGCTTAATGATTACATGTCATTATCATTTCCCATTAAAATTAGTTTTTGTGTTTTTAATTTCTTTGTAACCCTTCAATCCCAAAGATTCCTAAATTACAGTAATACAAAATAAAGAAAATTAAGATAGCTGTTTTTGTAACACCCCTTCATAAAAACTTGCAGAACGTTCATGTAAAACTATGAAGACACTCTTCGGAATGTTGTTCAGCTCTTACACAATATTTACACATGTCAGTCTTGGCGAACAGCTGTGCAGATTGTCGTCTTTTGGTGCGTTTCTATTCATAATAGCGTATACACTAGTGTAGATGTTTTCCAGAACAGAATTTTTGCAAGTATTTTCTTCCCAGTCAAGCGCGACAAAGGACCGCGAGGTATTTGAAAGACATGGTATGTGGATATATACTTTGCACACACATTCCTCTCCTTCAATGTCCTGAAGTCTTCGTGTAGAGATGTTCAGTACCTTACGTCAGTGTGATTTCAGACTCATCATCGTTGACATAGTTAGCCCGCACATCCACTGCTTGAAATTGGCTGATCACGAATGTACGTACGTTTTGTCGTTTACAGACGTCAGTTCAAGCGACACCTTACACAGCTGTCTGTTATACGTCAGATATAAAATCACTCTTTGTACTTCTTCAGTGGACAATGTATACTAACGTATAAAGGTAAAAAAATCACTTAACTTCAGAGCGTCTAAGGACTTAAATGTTCAAATGTTAGTATAGCTTATGGGACTTAACTACGGGGATATCAGTCCCTAAACTTACAAACTACTTATGAACTAACTACTACTAATGACGGCACAAATATCCATGCCCAAGGGGGGATTCGAACCCCCGACCGTAGTGGCCGTGCAGACCGTGACTGGAGCGCCTTAGTCCCCTCGGCCACCGCGGCCGGCTCTAAGGACTTAGAGACGAAACGTTAAGGATAGAAAGAAGCCTTGGACCAAAGCATGTCTTCAAGTTAGTAGCCAGCAGTAAAGTCAGAGGAAGGTCTATGATGGAGTGCAGCCTCTCTGAGAACTGTACCTGTTGTAAATCTCAATGAAGAAATAAAAAGTTGAAAGAAAGAGAGGAAGGACAGAGAAAGGGAGAGGAGAGAGTGAGATGGAGAGACAGAAAGAAGAGAGAGAAGAGATAGGGAGAAAGCATTTCTAATGAGCGCAGATTTCGGTCGTCAAAAGAATTCACGACGGCCACAAGAGAAGCCATTGCGACATTCCCGCCAATTGCTTTCAGTGGTGCGTCCACCAGCTATACCATCGTTGGCAAACGTGCGTAACAGCCAACGGCGACTATTTAGAGGGTACATGAGGATCTGACAAGGTGTACGCTGTGTAATGCGGCAAACTGTGTCTCGTGCGTGCCTATCCTGCAGGCGTCAAGTCTGGCAACTTACAGACTGTACCACATGTGACAATTCTCTTAAAATAAAATAGGGCGTACCTACTATATCCATAACATGTCTTAAAACAATGGAGCCATGTGGCATCGTCTTAAATATATCATCAGGAATGCTTCGTTAGTAAATTTTAAAATATACTGTGAACTAGACCCAATTCAAATTAATTGAGAGGTTTTGGCGATAATGTGTTTAAACAGATACAGTAGTTTTACAGTTTTACAGACTGTCTATACGTGCTACGGGAGTTAAAGGAGTGCCTTCGCCTACTCACCCTTTGCACACTGTCAGTCACGGAAAGTTTAGATTAAATACATGAAATTTTGATTTGTTTCCATGGTCAGATTTTCATAAGCACTACTTCCGGTCCAATTTATGCTAAAGTTACTTCGTTCTGTAGTGTCGTATATTGGCCTGTTATGTAGACAAACTGACAAACGTGACGATTTTTGTGATGCAATAGAGCAACCATGTTGTCCCTGGATTTTCTCATTTTACCTGTGAAAATCCTAAGAAATTTTGAAAACTTACGATATCTATTTTTCTGTTTTCCGATGTCGCTGAAAAATGGCATACATGTTAACTGTGATGAGAACGTACAAATTCGTGTAGTTCTTTCTGAGGTGCGCATTTTCAGATTGACAAACAAAGAGACACAATGGTTACGAATATATTTTTAAATTACTATTTCTTCTGTTTCTCTTTACCGCTTGAGATGAAACAAAGCCTCGCTATTGTCGCTTGATTTGCTCAGCCGTGAAAAGCCCATAAATGAAATACGGTAGTAGTGCAGATTAGCCTGATCAAGACAAATACGACAGGTTTAGGTAATCTACTTCAAATTACAACATTACTTTCTTCCATGATCCGATTTTGATAAAATAAAACTTATACACCCCTGGCGATTAAAATTGGTATACCACGAAGATGACGTGCTACAGACGCGAAATTTAACCGACAGGAAGAGGATACTGTGTTATGCCAATGATTAGCTTTTCAGACCATTCACATAAGGATGGTGCCGGTGGCGACACCTACAACAACGTGCTGACATGAGGAAAGATTCCAACCGATTTCTCATACACAAACAGCAGCTGGTGAAACGTTATTGTGATGGCTCGTGTAAGGAGGAGAAATGTGTAATATCACGCTTTCCACTTTGATGAAGGTCGGATTGTAACCTATCGCGATTGCTGCTCGCGTTGGTCGCGATCCAATGACTGTTAGCAGAATATGGAATCGGTGGGTTCAGGAGGGCAATACGGAACGCCGTGCTGGATCCCAACGGCCTCGTGTCACTAGCAGTCGCCATGACAGGCATCTCATCCGCATGGCTGTAACGTCTCGATCCCTGAGTCAACAGATTGGGACGTTTGCAAGACAACAAACATCTACACGAACAGTTCGACGACATTTGTAGCAGTGGACTATCAGCTCGGAGACCATGGCTGCGGTTACCCTTAACGCTGCATCACAGACAGGAGCGCCTGCGATGGTGTACGAAACGACCAACCTGAGTGCACAAATGGCCAACGTCATTCTTTCCCCGATGAATCCAGGTTCCGTTTACAGCATCATGATGGTCGCATCCGTGTTTGGCGACATCGCGGTGAACGCACATTGGAAGCGTGTATTCGTCATCGCCATACTGGCGTATCATCCGGCGTGATGATATGGAGTGCCATTAGTCACAAATTCACCTCTTGTTCGCATCGACTTACGACCCGTGGCTCTACCCTTCATTCGATCCCTGCGAAACCCCACATTTCAGCAGCATAATGCACAACCGCATGTTGCAGGTCCTATACGGGCCTTTCTGGATACGGAAAATGTTCGACAACTGTCCTGGCCAGCACATTCTCCAGATCTCTCACCAACTGAAAACGTCTGGTCAATAGTGGCCGAGCAACTGGCCCGTCACAATACGCAACTCTTGATGAAATGTGGTATCATGTTGAAGCTGCATGGGCATCTGAACTTGTACACGCCATCCAAGGTATGTTTGACTCAATGCCCAGGCGTATCAAGACCGTTATTACGGCCAGTGGTGGTTGTTCTGGGCACTGATTTCTCAGGATCTATGCACCCAAATTTCGTGAATATGTAATCACATGTAAATTCTAGTATAATATATTTGTCCAATGAATACCCGTGTATCATCTGCATTTCTTCTTGGTGTAGCAATTTTAATGGCCAGTAGTGTATGTTGCGCCAAGGTCCACTCAGTTTAAATCTGAAAATCTAATTGCTGTGTTCAAAAAGACAGACACAAGACTTACAGATAAAACTTTAAGTCACTACAGTTTTTCTTCTGCGAATATTGCACGAAACAGTCAAGCTCGCTGTGAAAACCCTACGGATATTCTTAGATTGTATACATTTCATTCCATTCCATGATGGTGGTGGTGGTGGCTGGTGCAGCAATAGTGTTGAATAATTAAAAATGTTCAGTCTCTGTTGCGATATAATTCTAATAATAATTTTAATTCTTTGATTGTGTTTGAAAATCATTGTGCTCAAACAGACTGGTGGTTTAGCACTTTTTAGTATAGCTTACAAACGAAGCTGACTGTGATGTCTTTAAAAAAGTTTTAAAATCATAAATGGCATTTTGATTGACCAAGATGTTCGTAGTTGTTTTACACTAAAATGGATATTATTTGACCGTCCGTGATCTGCCGTGTATGTACCGCCACTACATAATGTGAGTAGAAATTTCCGTAAGTAACAAAACTCAACACTTCATACAGTACAATTTTAACGAACAGTTTTTGGATCTTTGAAAAAAATGCTGCATGTATTTGTCATTTCAGATCGGTGAAAATATGTTATATTCAGTAAAAGACAACATGCCTGGTGAAAAAAGTCGCATAATGTTGTCGATGTATCTACGAATGAGTAATATAATTCATAGTAAGAAATAGAGGCCATAAATTTCGTTAGCTTATTTTACCTGTGAAAATTGCATGCAATTACGTGTTGCAGTCTCGAAAATAGCCGTATTAGACAGACACAACAGTTACAGATTTTGATGAAATAATAACTGTGTACCAAATTACCTGCGCAAACTCAAGAAACATTTATTGATTAGTGTTTGAAGTAAGTGTGTTGGAGCGGAATATAGACGGACAGGGTGGTTTTGCAGTTTTTCATATTGTGTGGACGTAAAGATGAGGATAGTTTTCAACACTCCACAAAGATGTACGTTGATTCTTAACAGGCACGTAGAAGACACTCACATACACGCACAAATTCTGCTTTAGGGCTACTAGCCATCACCAGAAAAAGGACACATTATCATTCATTCACTCACACTTCACAGACACGAGCAACCTTCTTGTCCGATTCCTACGTTCCAGATAAGACCTTTCTCTGAGGAAGTCTAACAGCCAAAAGCTAAAGTTTTGTGTGTCTGCGAGTGTCTTTTTTAGGACAGCGGAACCATACAATTTCCAGCCAAAACCTAACAGAGATGGCTGCTTGTGCAGGTGCATTGTCGTCGTAGAATTAGTCTCCTGTCTCCAGAATTAAACTTTCACTCTGCAGCGGAGTGTGCGCTGATATGAAACTTCCTGGCAGATTAAAATTGCTTGCCGGAACCGGGACTCGAACCTGGAACCTTTGCCTTTCGCGGGCAAGCGCACTACCGACTGTGCTATCCCAGCACGACTCACGATGCCGCCTCACAACTTTACTTCCGCCAGTACCTCGCCTCCTACTTTCCAAACTTCACAGAAGCTCTCCTGCGAACCATGCAAGACTAGTACTCCTGGAAGAAAGGATATGGTGAAGACATGGCTTAGCCACAGCCTAAGGGATGTTTCCAGAATGAAACTTTCACTCTGCAGCGGAGTGTGGGCTGATATGAAACTTCCTGGCAGTTTCAGTCTCCTGTCTGTCACAAATAAGTAGTTATATACAATCAACTTAAACCTTCCGTCGGTGGTCTGTGAGTTCAAGCTCAGGAGGATCAAAAGCAACTGTAACATGATTGAGATAAGATGGTGCGAGCCCTAAAAAATGTAAGGTGTGAAGCCACACATAGTAGCATATGAGCACTAAAAGAAATGGCTACACTTCATTTACACGATAAATCAGTCAAATTTACAGGCCGTAAATTCAACTAAAAACTAACAACTTTAAATGGAAAGAACACATAGAAAATAGGTAAGGCGAACCAAAGGCTACGTGCCATGAGCAGAAAGAAGATGCAACAGTGGTACTAAAGAAACTGGCTACACTACACTTTCCGACCTAGTTTGGACTACTGCTGAGTATTGTGGGATTCCCACCAAATGGGACTGACGGAGTATATAGATGAATTTCATAGAAGGACAGCTCGTCTTGTATTATCGCGATATAGGCGAGAGGGTGTCACTGAAACTATGCACGAGTTGGGGTGAAAATCATTAAAGGAAAGACGATATTCGTTGCGGTGAGATTTATTTAAGAAATTTCTCTTCCAAATGCTAACACATTTCGTTAGCACTCACCTACATAGGAAGACATGAGAAATAAGAGAAATCAAATCGAAAAAGTAAAGATTCAGGTCTTTTTCCCCCGCCCACTATTGGAGAATGGAACGGTAGAGAAATGTCATAACAGCGTTTCGATGATCCCTCCGCCATTGACTTAAATGCGATTAGCGGAGTATTTATGTAGATGTAGGTTAAAGGCAGCGCTGTTTTCAGTTTTTAATACAGTATGGATATAAAAAATGTGGATAGGTTTCAACTCACCGCAAAGATGTACGTTGATATTTGAGAAGCAAATAAGACACCCATAACTTTCGGCTACTACCCTTTGTCATAAAAAGAATACACTATCATTGATTGAGCCACAGTCACACTTTACAGATACGCACAACCGTCATCTCCGGCTGCTAAGTTCCTAATGAGTTCTTTACCTACGAATAGCTAATGGCCGATAGCTAAAATTGTGTGCGTGCAAGTGTCTTTTTCAAGACAGCGAAACCATAAAATTTCTAGCCAAAAGCAGCAGAGATGGCTGCTTGTGCAGGTGGATTGTCGGCATGGAAGAACGAATCATTTGTCTGCCACGAATACTGTTACGCAATCTACTTAAACTTTCCATCGGCGGTCTGTGAGCACAAGCTCACGAAGATCAAAAGAAACTGCAAAATAATTGAAACAGGATGGTGCAAGAATTGAAAACTAACCTTAAACAATGAAGACGTAGTGCTATTCATATGAGCGCTACAATAAATCTGTTAAACTTCATTTACACAATAAATAAGTTAAATCTACAGGCCGTAAATTGAACCAAATACCTAAGAATTACAATTACCAACAACTTTAATTGGAACGAATACATAGAAAATATCGTTGGCAAGGTGATTCAAATTGCATTGGCAGAACACTTAGAAAAAGGTGCAATAGTGCTACCAATGAAACTGCTTACACTATTCTTGTCTGTCCTAGTGTTGCGCATTGTCGGATCCCTCCAAGTGGAAATGATGGTGACACAAAGTTCAGACGAACGCGAACATAATTTTAGCACCCACCTACATAGGAAGATATAATAATCATAATAAAAAAATCAAACAGAAAAATTTAGGTGTTCTTTCTTCCGCGCTTTATTAGAGACTGGAACGGTGAAGAAATGTTATGAATGTTCAATAAACTCTCTGCCAGGCACGAAAATTTGATAATGTTCAAATGTTTTTAAATCTACTAGCTTAAACCCAGGATTTTGCTCATGGTTTGGTAATGACAAACATTCAGTAGAAATGAACTACACTTCTGGCCATTAAAATTGCTACAAAGATGACGCGCTACTGACGCGAAATTTAACTGACAGGAAGAAGATGCTGCGATATGAAATAATTGGCTTTTCAGTGCATTCAAACAAGGTTGGCCCCGGTGGCGACACCTACAACGTGCTGACATGAGGAAAGTTTCCAACCGATTTTATTGCCTGGTGAAACGTTGCTGTGATGCCTCGTGTAAGGAAGAGAAATATGTACCATCACGTTTCCGACTTCGATAAAGGTCGACTTGTAGCCTACCGAGATTGCGGTTTATCGTATCGAGACATTGCTGCTCGCGTTGGTCGTATCCAATGACTGTTAGCAGAATATGGAATCTGTCGGTTCAGGAGTGCGATACGGAACGCCGTGCTGGATCCCAACGGCCTCGTATCACTGGCAGTCGAAATGACAGGCATGGCTGTAACGGATCGTGCAGCAACATCTCGATCTCTGGGTCAACACATGGGGATGTTTGCAAGACAACAACTGCACAAACAGTACGATGACGTTTCCAGCAGCATGGACTATCAGCTCGGAGACCATGGCTGCATTTACCCTTGACGCTGCATCACAGAGAGTAGCGCCTGCGATGGTGTACGAATTGACGAACCTGGGTGCACGAATGGCAAAACGTCATTTTTTCGGATGAATCCAGGTTCTGTTTACAGCATCATGATGGTCTCATCCGTCTTTGGCGACATTGCGGTGAATGCACATTGGAAGCGTGTATTCGACATCGCCATATTGGCGTCTGACGCGGCGTGATGTTATGGGGTGCCATTGATTACTCGTCTCGGTCACCTCTTGTTCGCATCGACGGCACTTTGAACAGTGGTCGTTACATTTCAGGTGTGTTACGATGCGTGGCTCTACCGTTCATTCGTTTCCTGCGAAACCCTACATTTCATCAGGATAATGCAGGACCGCATGTGCGGATCCTGTACCGACCTTTCTGGATACCGAAAATGTTCGACTGCTGCGCTGACCAGCAAGTTCTCCTGATCTCTCACCAACTGAAAACGTCTGGTTAATGGTGGCCGAGCAACTGGCTCGTCACAATACGCCAGTCACTACTCTTGATGAACTGTGGTATCATGTTGAAGCTGCATTTGCATCTGTACCAGTACACGCCATCCAAGATCTGTTTGACTAAATTCGCAGGTTTATCAAGGCAGTTGTTAAGGCCAGAGGTGGTTGTTCTGGGTACTGATTTCTCAGGATCTACGCAATCAAATTGTGTGAAAATGTAATCACGTCAGTTCTAGTGTAATACATGTGTCCAATAAATATCTATCATCTGCATTTCTTCTTGGTGTTCAAATGTTTGTAATTCTATCGGACCAAACTGCGTGGTAATCAGTCCGTAGCTTACAAAATACTTAAACCTAGGTAAACTAACCTAAGGACACACACACACACACACACACACACACACACACACACACACACACACACATGCCCCAGGGAGGACTCGAATCTCCACGGAGAGCAACCGCGCGCTCCGCAGTGAGACGCTTTAGACCGCTCGGCTACTCCACCGTGGCTCTTCTTGGTTTAGCAATTTTAAAGTCCAGTAGTGTACAATATCTAATTTAGCCATAAACATTTTTAATCAACATTTAAACGAAAAAATAAATGTATGCCAAGTGCTTAATGATAATAATACATACAATAACACATACAATATTTCTTACAGCCTGTGCTGCTTTATCTCAACGCATATTCTGAGAGTAATGTCTGTTTTAATTTCATTCTAAGGCATTCTGGTAAACTACCTTCTTTGTTGTATTGTTAGGAGCGTAATTGTATGGATATTTTGAGTTTCCAACTCTTGAGCAATCGAGATATAACTGACCTTGTGGAGAACATGAGGGCTGTAAATGGATGCCTACGACGTTTAATGATTGTCCTTGTGCTTCGTTAATTGTCATCGAAAATAGGTCTAACTTCATGAATATGTTGTAGCTTTCGTCATAAAATCAGTGTCATTCACCACTTTTTAAATTTTTTTCATTATCATCAATACCCCTCGACAATTTTTCTGAGGCTTAGAAAGCAAAATCTCCGCTTCGGGCGCTATTGTTGATCTTTGTGTGCAACGTAAACTTTCGTAACAGTGACTGTTGTAGCTGTACGTGTATGTTAGAGTGTGATATTAGTATATAAATATGGAGTGTATGAGCATTGTACTCATTGCGATGCATCATACTTCGTAGAACAAAGTAAACAATAAATCCATTTTAAGAAATATGGTACATGTAGGCGTAGGCTTCCGTTGCCATTTTAACTCTTAATAAAGTTCTTTCAGACCGCACCGTCATTGTGTAAAACCAACCGATGTTTCGGCCACTATTGCAAGTCTCCTTCTTCATGATATTCGTTTGATTGGTACAGTTGGAAAGTCAGAGAGTAAATGTAATTTACGAAGAACAATTATTGTTCTGATTTTGCGTTATTGTCTTCAAATCACTAAATATCTATCCGATCGCTATAAAACCGTGGCTAAAACCATCGTCGGGTATCAATTAGAAACTGTACAAATTTTTAAGTCTCTGCATCTTGTGGTTCAGAATTGATAAGCGTACGCCGAACAGAAATTCACATTTACACATATACTTTAGCTGAAAACCCGGCGTCGGCAGTGTACTTATTTATTCCAGTCTTAAGTTAGTCCACCTCTCCTTCCCTTCTCTCTCCCTCTGTCATCCTTCTCTTTCCTTGCTGCCTGGGAATGGCGGTGCGTTTCTAGATGCAATGTTAGAGCCTGCGCGGTAGCTTCCGCCAGGGGTTCGAGTCTTCCCTCGCGTATGTGTGTGTGTGTGTGTGTGTGTGTGTGTGTGTGTTTTATCAAATGTGTCAAATGTTTGTAAAGTTATGTGACATAACTGCAGTGGTCATCGGGCCCTAAACTTGCAAACTACTTACACTAACTTTTCCTAAGAACAACACAAACACCCATGCCCGAGGGAGCACTCGGACCTCCTATGTGAAATAGCCGGGCTCACCGTAGCAGGGCGCCTCAGTGCGCATGGCTATTCCGCCGCGGGTGTGTTATCCTTAACGAAAGTTAGTTTAAGTAGTTTGTAAGTTTAGCGACCGTGAACCCTTAGATTTAACGAACATTTGATTTCCTCTCTTTCCTTCCCTCTCTGTCCATCTTCTTCGCTCTCTCTCTCTCTCTCTCTCTCTCTCTCTCTCTCTCTCTCCATGTCCTTATCTTCCCTGCCGGCCGCGGTGGCCGAGGTGACTGAGGCGCTTCAGTCACGGTCAGCACGGCCACTACGGTCGGGGGTTCGAATCCCCCCTCGGGCATGGATATTTGTGCCGTCCTAGTTCGTAAGTAGTTCATAAGTAGTTTGTAAGTTTAGGGACTGATGACCCCGTAGTTAAGTCCCATAAGCTTAACAAACATTTGAACATTTGAACATTTATCTTCCCTGCGCATCTGCTACTATTCCTCTCTCTGCTCACCTTCCCTTTTCTCAGATAACCATCTGCTTGTCACTCTGTCGATGCCATCCTCTACCTCCTCAGTCCGTTGTTTCTTCCATCTGAGAAAAATTATACCACCCTCTTAATTTTCATGGTGATTAGTGGTGTCTCCGTTTATTGAAATGTACGCTCCATCTTGTCCGTATGAAATATGAGGTAACTGGTAATGTTCCTATTGGTCTGAAGGTTAAGTGTGCAAACTTTCATCAAGATTGGAATAAAACTGTTGATTTTGTCGATACTCTTAGGTAAAGTGTCTTCTGCCATGAACCATACAAAATATTACGTAAAAGTGACTTTCCTCTGTTTTGAAGATCAAGTGTGCAAAGATTCATCGCAATCAAATCAAAGAAAAAGATGATGCGGCAATATCCTACGTGTCTCAGTGTTTATGACGTCATATCTTCCAAAACTATAACTCGTACAATGAAATAGTTTTGTAGGTACATTTGTTGGCATAAATGGTATTGTTTCCAAAATATGTTGCGAATACATTTAGTAACAATGAACTAATAAACTGAAAGGTCGTTCATAATGCGGCAATTTTTCACGCTTCTCAGTTTTTATTATGTCATATCTACTGAACTATGTGTCGTGCAGTTATATAATCTTTCAGGAAGTGCAAAAAATATGTTGACAAAGTTTAATAGCAATTGGATGAACTGTATGTCCGTGCATAAAATATGAACAGAAAGACAAACAAACAAACATCAATTTTTATACATCAGATGGAACCGAACTACTATGGTCATCAGACCATAGATTTAGAAACACTTTTAAAGGAATTCACCGTCATTTGACTGAAATATTTTTATTTCCACAACCAGGTTTCTGCCTTAGGGCATTATCAAGTGCTATGCATAACATTATTAGCATTATTACAATTATTAAAAGGCAAATTGCAGATGTAGAGTATATTACAAGTAGTATGAGTTGGTAGTTACTTACATAAAACTCTTCAGACAGGTTCTTCCTAAGTCATTGTCATGACAACAAAATCATTAGAAAAAGCTGAAGTCCATGTCATTAACATAAAATAAAGGTATATCATGTTTGGGGGCCATCTTTTAATCAATTTATTGAAGACAAGAGCTAAGATCACTTTTTATTTTTTATTAAGATTATCGGTTTCCGCAGTGTAACTACCATCTTAGGATCTTAGACTTCATTCTTTAAATTTATTTTCAAAAGCTCTTAACAATAATGCTCTAAAAATGAAACCTAAGATGGCAGTTAAACTGACGAAACCGGTAATCTTAATAAAAAGTAAAAAGCGATCTTAGCTCTTGTCTTCAATAACATAAAATAGGTACCACATTTGCACCCGCGTGTTTGTTTAAAATAATTATAACCTTACAAAAGCAACTGGTTCATGTATGGAGAGGGGTATGCCAAAGATTATTACAAAGATATCGCATTATATTCGTGTTTGGAGTGAGGTGTCATGCAGTAAAGTGATGGATTATCTTTGGGAGATAAGTACAGTGTTACTAGTTACAGTGCATAGATGGATTGTAATGTTTAGGTATCTGCGGAGTACAAATTAGTCACGTTATCACACTACAAATCAAATGTTTAAATGTTTGTAGAGCTTATGGGACTTAACTACATGGTCATCAGTCCCTAAACTTACAAACTACTTATGAACTAGCTAATGTTAAGGACGGCGCAAATATTGTGCAGATTATGACTGACGCGACGCAGACCGCTCGGCCACCGCGGCCGACTATCACACTACAATCGCGCAATTGTGCATTTATCACTCCACAAGGTAAAACATCGTGTCGATAATAAATAAACATCACACTACATCGCTAGAAATCACGCCAGCACTGTTCAAATTTTCCAAACAGGAGCAATCTCATGGGCAAGAAAACGGAGGGGGGGGGGGGGGGGGGGGTGACAGCTTCTAGGATATGTCTCAAATTAGGATGGAATAGTAACATTAAAGAAACCACAAACGGAGTTGGTTCGGATATCTATTTGTGTGGAATGAGGTAGGTGGGGGCCGTCCAAGGTAGTGGTTTACGGGTTTGGAGGCCCGTGTTCACATGATTGTGGAACCAATATAATATTTATAAAACTATTTCAGAATATTACAATAACAAATTGTTAATTACTGTAAAGTATTAGTGAATTAACAAGTTATAATGGAACAGCTTACATTTATACATGAGGGCAATTTTCTGAACCACTTAAACTAACCTAAGGACATCACACACATCCATTCTCCAGGGAGGACTCGAACCTCCGACGACGAGTAACCGCGCGCTGCGTAGCAGGGCGCATTAATGCCCTCTGCCATTCCACCCCGGCCCCGTAAATATTATTTGCAAGGTAGATGTGTATGTGTAGGATTTTGTCAATATTTTCGTCGTCTTGGCTGTTAGTGGACATGAAGAACGAGGTCTGTCATTAATAGACATGTAACCATTTGTAAATCGAGGAAACCTTTCGTACACTATTTACCCATTGCGTAGCAGCGGGACTTCTACATCTACATCTACGTGGAATATTCTGCAAATCACGTTTATGCTATTCATCTCCCAAACCATTCTCGAATAGCGCGGGAAAAACAACATCTGAATCTCACCGTTCGAGCTCTAATGATCATTTATACCTATGTAGGTGGGAGTCAACAATATATTTTCGCATTCGGAGAAGAATGTAGGTGATTTGAGTTTCGTAAGTAGACCACGCCGCAGCGATAAGCGCTGTTGTTGTAATGATTCCCATCCCAGGTCCCGTCTCCTCTGTATCGTGACAATACAAGACGAGCTGCTCTTCTTTGAACTCTTTCGATGTCCTTCGTCAAACCCACCTGACAACGATCCGACACTGGGCAGCAATACTCCGTAAAAGGACTGACAAGCGTAGTGTATACAGTTTCTTTTTTAGTAGTTCTGTTGTATCTTTTAAGGTTTCTGCCAATTAAACGCAGTTTTTGGTTCGCCTTTCCCACGACATTATCTACGCCTTCTTTCCAGTTTTAGTCTGAAGTAATAGTAATTCCTTGTTATTTTGTGGCGTTTACGGCCTTCACTTTTGATTGATTTATCTTGTAAACAAAGTTTAACGGATTTCTTTTCGTATTTATGTAAACGACTTCGCATTATTTAGAGTCAATTGCCAATCTTTACACCATAGTGATATTTAGATCGTTCTGCAGTTGGTTTTGATCTTCAGATGATTTTACTAGACGGCAAATGACGGTGTCATCTGCAAACAACCTAAGAGAGGTACTTAGATTTTCTCCCAAATCGTTTATGTAAATTAGGAACAGCAGAGGACCAATCACACTTCCCTGTGGAACGCCCGGTATCATCTCTGTTTTAGTCGATGCCTTACCATCGATTACTTACGTTTTTTCAGTGAGTTGCAAGCTATCCTCACAACTTGGACATCCCATTGTTAGATATGAAGGTAACTACACACTGTAAAACTTTCAAACATGCAGAATTAAAACTGTATTAAAAATAGTGTGCATTTCGTTTGTAGTGAGCCTCGTATGATGATGGTGGCATAGTCCTCCGAAACCGGTCGTCTTTCAATAAGTAAGTATTTCGCGATTTTGGAGTTTCACTTTTGAAGAATAAGAACCCAGTACGTTGTCTTCAATGGCGAGTGCGCCAGGAGAGTGTGATAGTACTGCTATTGCTTTCTATTGATATAAATCACCTTTCAGACAGATTGAGTTCCTATCTGTGGCTGTTTGCTTATGCTGCTGTGGTTTACAGGAGGGTGTCTTCATTGAATGACTACATAGGGATTCAGGATGACTTAAACCAAATTTCTAGGTGCTCTGAGGTATGGCATTCAGCTCTAAATGTAGAAAAAATTAAGGTGATGTAACTGAGTAGGAGAATTTGCGTAGGTGCTACAAAAATCGTAGCATCTATATCTATTCAAACTGCCAGGCAGGCCTGAGATCACTGGCAGCTCCTGCAACAAGGTCTAAAATTGTTGCAGAATGACATAGGGTTCTGATGGAGCTAGGGGAAAGCAAAAGAGTAAACCTATTGTGGGTCCCTGGCCACTCGGGGATCAGTGGCAACGAACATGCCGACAGATTAGCCAGGATGGGGGCAAAGACTCCATTTATTGGACCAGAACCTGTCCTGACAATCACCAAGGCAATGATCAAATTGGAGCTATGTAACTGGCTCTGAAGACAGCACGTAGAATATTGGACCAAAGTCTATCAACAAAAACATGGAAAGGTAATGATGCCAAAGTCATGTTTTAAAAGAAGCTCTGCAATCCTGGGCCTGAACAGGAGAGAGATTAGACTCATGGTTGGATTGCTGACAGGCCATGGAAATTTCAAAAAACACCTACATACAATGGGAATAACAGAAGAGGACCCTAAATGTAGGATCTGTGATGACGGTGATGAAACTGCATCACATCTAATCTTCGAATGCATTGCATTGGAGAGTAAAAGGCACAGAACATTTGGGACAACCAGACCCGAAGAAATTGTGTCTAATAAAGAACTGGTAAAGGGACTCCTTGCACTGTTCAAGGGCATAGGTTGGCTTTACTAGACATACAGGGAGCGATACCGCACAATAAACTTAGTTTCGGTGCGGGCAGTGGCGGATTGGACCAAGACTGGTTTGGCTTCCCTGAAAAAATCAAATCAAATCTAATCGAGTAGGAGAAACTATCCGTTAATGTTCGAACACATCATTAGTAGTGTGCTGCTTGACAAGAGTCGCATCAATTATATGTTTAAGTGGTGTAGTGTGTCCTGCGGGTGCCGGCCGCGGTGGCCGAGGGGACTGAGGCGCTCCAGTCACGGTCTGCACGGCCACTACGGTCGGGGGTTCGAATCCCCCCTCGGGCATGGATATTTGTGCCGTCTTTTGTGTTAGCTAGTTCATAAGTAGTTTGTAAGTTTAGGGACTGATGACCCCGTAGTTAAGTCCCATAAGCTATACAAACATTTGAACATTTGAATTTTGTCCTGGGGGTCGGCGCGGCAGTCGCACAGTGGCCGCCAGCGGTGGTTGGTTTTGATCTTCAGATGGCTTTACTAGACGGTAAATGACGGCGTCATCTGCAAACAACCTAAGAGAGCTACTTAGATTTTCTCCGAAATCGTTTATGTAAATAAGGAATAGAAGGGGACCAATCACAGTACCCTGTGGAACGCCCGGTACCACCTATGTTTTAGTCGATGCCTTACCATCGATTACTTACGTCTTTGTAGTGAGTTGCAAACTATCCTAACAACACCGTTGAAATCCAACCTGGACATCCCATCGTTAGATATGATGTGTTTACACAAGTTTTAATAACAGCAATGTGTTGCTGAAAGGATGAAAGAAACTTGTCTCTGGTATAGTAGTTGCACTCCACAGGCGAAAACTAGAGCGAGAGTAGGCCGGCGCGTTGCGGTAAGTGGGTGAGCAGTGCTGGGAGTGGAGTAGTGTGTCCTGGGGTCTGCGCGGCAGTCGCGCAGTGGTGGTGGCCGCGTCTTGCGCCACCGCCCGCCGCCCGCGCCCTCCGCCGCCCCTCCGTGGTGGGGGCCGCGCGGCTCCGCTCCGGCGCGGCGGTCGAAGATCATTATGTGTGGTTCCCATGGCAACCGGGGGGGTTTGCTGATTGAAGCTCGCCTGTAATTTGGTCCACGGGCCGGACCGGACCGGGCCCGGGGTGGGCGGGCGCGCGTGTGGGGCGGCGAGGGGCGGCGGCGGCGGCGGTGGCGGCGGCGCGGGGGCGGCGGGGGCGGGGCGGCGGCGGCGGAGGCGGAGGCGGAGGAGGCGGCGGAGGGGGGCGGCCGGAGTGACCGGCCCCGTGTTCTTGCGTCCGACACGTCCAGTGCCGCCAACACAAATCAATAAATTACAATTGCCCGCGCATTCCGCGCTGCTGCCGCCCCCGCGGGCGACTCGGCAGCCTCGCCGCTGGCAGCACTGGCGCCGCTCTGACCCGCGCTGGAAAAACACCGCCGCTTCTTACTGGCAACGCGGCGCGACCGCGCACTGCGGCCGCGCCGTGTTCAGCGTCACGCAGCACCGAGCAATTGCCTACAGCACAGCCTATGACTTACTGTATTCCACACCAGCACATGATCACCAACAAATGAGGAATTATTTTTTGAAACCTCTGTATTTTCAAACTGTCTACAACAAACTTATATCCTTCAAAACACTCTCCATAATAACTAATGCATTTCTCTCACAGATGTTCCCGTGTTTCAAAATATATATATATATATATATATAGTTATACGAGGCACGTCCAGAAAGTAAAATGAATTGATGGAATACCAGTTCGGTTTTACAAAGACTATTCTGCGGCATTGGCCCCCTACTTAGCTTGCATTTATCGCGAATCTTTAATTCAGCGCAAAGTTGCTAGTGATTGGAAAAAAGTGCAGGTGACTCCCGTTTATAAGAAAGGAAAGAGAACTGACACACACAATTACAGGCCAATATCGTTGACATCAGTTTCATGTAGAATTTTAGAGGATATTCTCAGTTCGAATATAGTAAATTTCCTTGAAACGGAAAAGCTTCTTTCCATGAATCAGCACGGGTTTAGGAAACATCGTTCATGTGAAACTCAGCTTGCCCTTTTCTCACATGACATATCTAGGCGTAACATTGCAGAGCGATATGAAATGGAGCGAACATGTAAGTACAGTTGTAAGACGGACAGCCGACTTCGGTTTACAGGTAGAATTTTGGGAAGATGTACTTCACCTGTAAAGGAGACCACGTATAAAACGGTTGTACAACCACGTCTAGAGTATTGCTCAAGTGTTTGGGACCCGCAGCAGATCAGTTTAAAGGAAGACATAGAGGCGGTTCAGAGACGAGCAGCTAGATTTTTTACCGGTAGGTTCGACCAATGCACGGGTGTCACGGAAATGCTTCGGCAACTCAATTGGGGATCGCTGGAATAAAGACAGCGTTCTTTTCGTGAATTTCTGTTAAGTAAATTTAGAGGGCCGGAATTTGAAGCTGAGTGTAATACGATCTTTCTGCCGCCTACTTACATTTCGCGTAAAGATCACAAAAACAAGATAAGAGAAATTAGGGCTCGTACGGAGGCATATAGGCATTCTTTTTTTCCTCGTTCCATTTGGAGTGGAATAGCAAAGGAAACGCCTATTTGTGGTACAGTGTACCCTCCGCCACGCACCTTACGGTGAATTTCGGAGTATGTATGTCGATGTGGACGTAGATGTACACAGATACAGCAGAAATTTTTATTGCACAAAATTCTACAATTCTTAAACTACTTTTACACATAACTACCGAAATTTTTAAGGTCTTTATCATAGCATTGCACCAGGTTTTGTACATCTTCTTCATAGAAATCTGATCGCGTGAACCAGTTCTTCTGTAACCAAAGGTGGACGCCCACTTCGTTCTTCATCGTGCACGTCACTACGACCGCCATTGAACTGTCGGACCCATCTTCTCACCATCGAATCAGTCATCGCATTTGGTCCGTAAACATCACAAATTTGCCGATAAATTTCACTTGGTTTCACTTTCATCGCATTCAGAAACCGAATCACCGACCTGATTTCACAGGCGACGGGATTTTCAGTCAACGCCGACATTTCAAAAAAGCACAACAAAGCGTAAGTAACTGACAGCGATATCCAAATGGCGCACGGTCTTCTCCTTGATACACATCGTCTACAGCGCATGTGCGGAATTGCAGTCGAAGCCCTGCAGCGGAGATAAATTGAAACGGAACTTACTTTCTGGACGCTCTTCGTATTTAGAAATGGCTGTACGCTCCCCTCTTGATCTTTTCTTGACTGTTTCAATGACCCCAAATCGGTGTCCTGTCATGCCTCTTTTCATGCCCGGAAATAAAATGTCCCAAGAGGCAGGTTATGTTAGCCAAAAACTAGCAAGAGAAGACTGCGTCGCTTTGTCGCGGTTGAAGAACCAGCCTCCTGTCTGCTACAAATCGGGTCTTTTTGACAATCAGTGTTGCACAATCCTCTTATATTTTCTGTGGGCCGGCCGTGAACACAATCTCTTGATTTATTTTTCAATCTTTTCGTGTATTTGGGCAGTTCATGGAAGCCAAGGTACGGCATTGATACTCCCCTGAACGTCATGCAGCACGGAGTATTTGTTACAGCGTCGCTTTGTCGCGGTTGAAGAACCAGCCTCCTGTCTGCTACAAATCGGGTCTTTTTGACAAACAGTGTTGCACAATCATATTTTCTGTGGGCCGGCCGTGAACACAATCTCTTGATTTATTTTTCAATCTTTTCGTGAATTTGGGCAGTTCATGGACGCCAAGGTACGGCATTGATGCTCCCCTGAACGTCATGCAGCACGGAGTATTTGTTACAGCTTACAGCTTACGACCTACTGTATCCCTCACGAGCACATAATTGGTACGAGGGGTACTCCCAAAAGAAAACGGAATTATTTTTAAAAAAATATGTATTTTACCACTGTTTACAAGTCAACCTTTTCCCCTTCAAAGGTCCATTAGAACTAAAACATCTGTCCCACCCTGCTGCCACAGTTCGAAATATTTTTATAGTCATCTACATCTACATACATCCCTCCAAATGTGCCTGGCGGGGAGTACCTAGTACGACTACTACTTCTACTTGATTTCCTGTTCCATTTCCATATAGAAAGAGCAAAAAACGAATGCTCGTATGTACCTGGACGACCCCTAACCTATCTTATGTTTTTTATCTTTACGTGAAATGTAAGTTAGCGGCAGTACAATCTTTCTGCATTCTGCTTCGAATTCCAGGCCTCTAAAATGCTTTGAGATTAAAAGCATTTTAGCAACACCTGCGCATTGATCGAACCTACCTGTAATAAAGGTAGCCGCCCGCTTCTGGACTGCCTCTATGTCAAAACCGATCTTCTGGGGATCCAAAACACTTGAGCAGTACTCAAGACGGTTTCACAAAAGCGCTTTATATGTGGTCTCCTTTAAAAATGAATCACATCCTGAATCTAAGTCGACCATCCGCCTTCCCACGACTGTCTATATACGTTCGTTCTATTTCACATCGCTGTGCAGCGTTACGCCTAGACATATAATTGATGCGACTTTGTCAAGCAGCACACTACAAATGCTGTATTCGAACTTTAACGTTTAGTTTCTCCTACTCAGCTACATCACCTTACGTTTTTCTACTTTTAGAGCTGGATGCCATTCCTCACATCATCTAGAAATTTGATTCAAGTCGTCCTGTATCCTTCTACAGTCATTCAATGACGACACACTCCTGTACACCACAGCAGCATCAGCAAACAGCCACAGATAGGAACTCAGTCTGTCTGGAAGATGATTTACATTAATAGAAAATAATAGCGGTCCTATCACACTCCCCTGGCGCACTCCTTATGAGCACTCGCCATTGAGAATAACGTACTGGGTTCTAATTCTTCAAAAGAGAAATTCCAAAATCGCGAAATATTTATTGAAAAACGACCGGTTTCGGAGGAATATGTCACCATCATCTGGTCATACCACATTTTATACGAGGCTTACTACAAAAGAAATGCACCCTTTTTTAATACAGTTTTCATTATGCATCTTGAAAGCTTTACACTCTGTATATACATCCTTCCCGCTTGTTTTCAAACTTAGTTCAACCTGTTCCCCTGAGTGGCGCCGTCACAGCATGTCATCAAGATGGATGCTACACTTGACCTTCGTCAGAAGCAACGTGCTGTCATTGAATCCCTGTTTTTTGAAAACAAGACAGTGGGAAACAACCACAACAGGTTAAAAAAGGTGTATGGAGATGTTGCTGTCGATCGCAGTACAGTTAGTCGGTGGACAAGCAGGTTACATGATGAAGGTGGGCACGGCAATATTGAGGATTGTCCTCGCAGCGGCAGGCCTCGTACTACACACACTCCAGACAATGGGCAGGGAGTTAACGAATTGGTGACTGCTGACAGACGGATCACAGTGAACGAGTTGTCACACTACGTTGGGATAGGGAAAGGAACTGTTTGCAGAATACTGAAAGTGTTTGCGTTAGAAAAGATTTGTGCCAGGTGGCTTCCCAAATGTTGACCGTGGCTCACAAAGAAACACGAAAAGGTATGCAGCGAACTTTTGGAACAGTATGGGAATGGTGGTGATGAATTTATAGGAAGAATGGCTCTATTATTTTTCACCAGAGCTGAAGAGACTATTAATGGAGTGGCATCACCCAAAGAAAAAATAATTCAAAACCACACCTTCTGCTGGAAAAGTTATGGCTACGGTGTTTTTCGATTCCGAAGGACTCTTGCTTGTGGACATCATGCCATGTGGGACCACCATAAATTCTGATGCATATGTAACAACACGAAGGAAACTTCAAGCTCGACTGAGTCTTGTTCAACCACATCGTAAAAAGCAGGATGTCAGTCAAAAAAACATGGAAGCGATCACAAAACTCGGATGGACAACACTGAAACACTGTAAAACTTTGAGAGATGTAGAATAAAAACTGTATTTAAAAAAAATAGTGTGCATTTCTTTTTGAGTGACCCTCGTAAGTTGGTCAACGTATTAAAAAAAAAAAAAAAAAAAAAAAAAAAAAAAAAAAAAAAAAAAAAAAAAGAGAGAGAGAGAGATTGAATAATACGTGCAACATAGCACTTATTGTAAATATATAACATAAAACATCACAACTGGGTTCTATTACTTAATTAGTCTTCGAGACACATTTCGGGACCTATTCCATGTGCTCGCACCTTCGTTAATAGCCTGACTTTTACAAATTTATTCATTTAGTGTTTTTTAACTGCAGTAACTACTTAAAGCAGCCACTACCGTAATACTCCTCTTCCGAACTTAACCTTTTATCTCCATACATTGTGACAGCTAACCTACAGGAATTCACCAAACCGAAGATATCAGTCGGACTGATCAGCGATGTTCTCTCCTCCAAATCATTTGTATACAATCATCCACTCATCGGAGACGTCGCTCTTTTCACCACCTCAAGTACAACATACCACTGACCACAGAAATGAGTGGCGTACAATAATCTGCACGACCATCATACACCTTTCTTTATAACTCCCAAAACACAGAGTCACTGGGCTAGCCGGACTCCTGGTAGCACTTCACAATTCCCAATCATCCATTCCGCTGCTTTCATTCGGTTTTTCACATCCAACTTCTGCAATGCTCGACGGTGTCCATGTGTCAGTACGTGAAGTCTACCCAGTATTTGTATATAGTTGTTGCTGCTTCAAATTTACACTCCAGGATCATACCACCAACAGCCCACTTATGAAGCATTGGAAGTGGATTTTTTTGCTTCTTCAGTTTGTGGAATATAATAACTTCCATTACAAACGTATCAGTACTTGTCACAACACAGACCAGACAGGTTGCAGACGCAACTACAAGATACTGAAGATGATCCAGAAGGATAGAAACATGTTAATGTAAAAACCATTTGCAACTGTTGGCTAATGATCAGATACTAAATTGTTTGAAACATATCAAGTTTGTGGTTGGTGACGTCATTAGACATAATCATATATTGGGATATTCAAATAGCGACATTGTTATGCCGACTGCAGGATAGCGCCTATTATCGGCAAATCACCTAACCGATAAGTGTTCCTGGCAGCCTTCACCGACGGCGTAGCTCAAGCTGCACGCATTCAACTATGAAGCGCAGCAGACGACAGCCATTACAGAGTACGCTAAGAATGACAAAACCAACAACATACCTAACGTGAGGTATTTCTTGCAGCTGGACTAGAGGCAGAGCGCTGCAGGACAGCCCTAGAAGAAGTGTCACTAGACTCGCACCGGCCTGTATGGAGCAGACGTATCTTAGCTCGCAGCCCACGCCAGAGTAAGAACGCCAATTACAGGAAGACACGCCGCCGGACGAAGACTGTCATCGCTACGCCTCACGGCTCTCATAGAGTTTGAATCTTCGCTCGACTTCCCATGGCTCTGAATCTGATGCTACTAAGGAGATCGTCACCGGACGCTCGTTTGGAGAACTTCAAATATTTCTCTGTGATTCAAAAGTAGACCTTATGGCCTCGAACTTTTCGTGTGCCGTTGCACGACAGAAGAGAAAATTTGTTAACGAGAGTAGGAGTCTCTTTCCCTACGCCGTCTCATCAAAATAAACTCCTGGCAATTAAAATTGCTACACCACGAAGATGACGTGCTGCAGACGCGAAATTTAACATACAGGAAGAAGATGCTGTGATATGCAAATGATTAGCTTTTCAAAGCAATAACACAAGGTTGGCGCCGGTGGCGACACCTACAACGTGCTGACATGAGGAAAGTTTCCAACCGATTTCTCATACACAAACAGCAGTTGACTGGCGTTGCCTGGTGTAACGATTTTGTGACGCCTTGTGAAAGGAGGAGAAATGCGTACCATCACGTTTCCGACTTCGATAAAGGTCGACTTGTAGCCTATCGCGAATGCGGTTTAGCGTACCGCGACATTGCTGCTCGCGTTGGTCGCGATCCAAAGACTGTTAGCAGAATATGGAATCGGTAGGTTCAGGAGGGCAATACGAAACGCCGTGCTGGATCCCAACGGCCTCGTATCACTACTAGTCGAGACGACAGGCATCTTATCCGCATGGCTGTAACGGATCGTGCAGCCACGTCTCGATCCCTGAGTCAACAGACAGGGACGTTTGCAAGGCAACAAACATCTGTACGAACAGTTCGACGACGTTTGCAGCAGCATAGACTATCAGCTCGGAGACCATGAAAGCAATTACCCTTGACGCTGCATCGAAGACAGGAGCGCCTGCGATGATGTACGCTACGACGAACCTGGGTGCACGAATGGCAAAACGTCATGTTTTTGGATGAATCCAGGTTCTTTTCACAGCATCATGATGAACGCATCCGTGTTTGACGACATCACGGTAAACGCACATTGGAAGCATGTATTTTTCATCGCCATACTGGCGTATCACCCGGCGTGTTGTTATGGAGTGCCATTGGTTACACGTCTCGGTCACCTCTTGTTCGCAACGACGGCACTTTGAACAGTGGCTGTTACATTTCAGATGTGTTACCACCCGTGTTCTTTCGATCCCTACGAAACCCAACATTTCAGCAGGATAAATCACGACCGCATGTTGCAGGTCCTGTACGGGTCTTTCTGGATACGGAAAATGTTCGACTGCTGCCCTGGCCAGCACATTCAACAGATCTGTCACCAATTGAAAACGTCTGGTCAATGGTGGCCGAGCAACTGGATCGTCACAATACGCCAGTTACCACTCTTGATGAACTGTGGTATCGTGTTGAAGCTGCATGGGCATCTGTACCTGTACACGCCATCCAAGCTCTGACGCAATGTCCAGACGTATCAAGGTCGTTATTACGGCCAGAGGTGGTTGTTCAGGGTACTTATTTCTCAGGACCTATGCACCCAAAATGCGTGAAAATGTAATCACATGTCAGTTCTAGTACAATATATTTGTCCAATGAATACCCGTTTATAATCTGCATTTCTTCTTGGTGTAGCAATTGTAATGACCAGTAGTGTATTATTTCGTGAAGACGTGTACTAATTTCCTGAACTTGTAGGACCAACTTGTGTAATTAATTTTGTGTTTTACAAACCTGAGTGTTCTTCATTTACATCTGACAATGTAGAAGCCTAGCTGGCAGGGTGTGGCCTAAACGTACTAGATCTGTAGTAAACCGCGTGTATTCGGTACTGAGTAATGAATATTTTGGCTGATACTAAATAGTGAATCGTTACTCATGAATACATTTCGTTATTCGCATCTACCGTATTGATACGGACTCTGTAACGAAATCTAATACGAAGAATGCATATATTCTGTAATACTATGTATTATGAGATTAGTAATTTATATAGACATTGATGACGAACTTTAAATGTATATTGCGTAGTTTTATTTTTAAAGATTTTGGATTCTACTTCTTGGCCCGAATTTGAGGTTAATCCTCGATGATATGACGTCCGCTTTTAACGAAAACATACGTTTTATTTTCATCTTTACCTCGTCAGGTTTCAGTTTAACGGTTAAGTATTTGTTTTTAATCTTATCAAAAATAATTTTTTGCCGGCCGCGGTGGCCGCGGGGACTGGGGCGCTCCGTCACGGTCCGCACGGCCGCTACGGTCGAGGGTTCGAATCCCCCCTCGGGCATGGATGTTTGTGCCGTCCTTAGTGTAAGGTAGTTCATAAGTAGTTTCAAGTTTAGGGACTGATGACCCCATAGTTAATTCCCATAAGCTTAACAAACATTTGAACATTTTTTCGAATATATATATATATATATATATATATATATATATATATATATATATATATATATTTGTGAATAGTACTCAAAAGTTATCATCTACCTTCCACCATACATATTTGCTGTCGAAGTCATCTACATATTTTTATTCATGACGGTATTATTTTAATTGTTAATGTTACGGAATACATTAGGACAGTCCCCGCTGCTTGCAAATGCAGCGCTACTACTATGATCGGTCATACTGTCATTCGTTACGAAATATTCCGATTGATTCTGACATTACAAGCCTCTAAGTAAAGTGCTGCGGGAATAGTGATTAAAAAGGAGGTCACTGGTGAGGCTCACTAATTTTGATCAATTTGTATGACAATATTGTATATTAATCTCAAGAGGAATGAACTGTACTGGGTCTTTTCCTCAGCAGTGTAATTGTGTGAAAAAGCAGGGAGATCGTATCTACGTAGGAAATTTAAATGTTAAACAAGTTTTAACAGTAGCAGTTAAATGTTTTCACGGTTTCAAAGACAGTGTAGCGGCCGTATTTCTGGGTGGTACTGGTAATGAGAGTGACAAGTAACGACATGTTTTTAACGAGTACTGTTTTATTTAGTAACAGATACACATCTTCTCGTTACTCTCACAGCTCCAAAACCTACTACATGATAACCATCGATCACTCTTCTGCAATGGAAAGCAAACCCATAGGTCTGTAAACCTAGTCCACTCTTTGTGAGCGAACAAATTCACACTTATCAATAAAATCAGGCATACACACAGTCTACTGGACGTAACCACCTTCTGCAATATGCAGAACATACTCTGTAACCTGACCGCAAACTTTTCCCTTTTCGATAAAAGTACAACTTAAAAAAATGCGACTGGAAGAATTTCCCTTTATATGTTCTCTATGACAGAATTCATAGTATCGATCAAATTCCAGAATGGCGCGATGACTTCGTAAACGCTTTAAAGCGCTGTTCGCAACACGAAGTTGCAAATAACTATATATAAAGCGTATCACATCAGAAGTTCTATCTTGATCTCTGTGATAACGATCCTTTTTTTTGTGTCCCAGCCTCGTCGCCGCTTTTGTGTCTCGTTTCCGTCGTAGGTGTCGGTGGCCGAGTGGAATGAGACCCACACAGAAGTAAAGATAGCACGCTGGTGCAGGTACGGAGGGGAGCAGCCAGAACTAGAAACACTAGAGTAAATTAGAATGAGATATATATTGCACAGAATTTATACAATACTTAACTTTTACATAGTACTGCAGAATGTTGATACATAGTTGAGCTAGAGTCCTGCCTAGTGCTTAACTGATAGCCAAGTCTTCACTGGTGCCTATCGGATTCCGAAGTCTTTACTTGTTCCTAACTCAGTCCCAAGTCAACGATGTCGTTCAGTGGTGGCCACAAGCGGAGTTGTAGCAGAGGGCGCTCGTGGCTGTCGTCGTAAGAACGCCGCGCCGTGCGTGCATGGCGGCGCGCGGCGAAAGTAGGTGGCGCGCACTTTGTACTTGTGCGACACCACACCCCTCCCCCCCAAACCGCCGCGCCGTCGTGGCGTAGGGCTGAGGGCCACGGCGACGGCACTGGGAGGAGGGCCTTGGCGGGGGCGTTACTGGTGGGACGGGCGTCGTAGCTCAGGCTGGGATATTCCAATCTGTTTCTTCCTTTGAACTTTTATCTTTCTTTTCCGCTTTACGTTTTTGTATGCTCTCCCTTCTCCTGGATGCAAGTTCTTCTTGCAGTTTTCTCCTCCAGTGCTTTGCACGCGTGGTTTCGAATCCCATCCTCGTCGCCACTTTTGTGTCCCAGCCTCGTCGCCGCTTTTGTGTCTCGTTTCCGTCGTAGGTGTCGGTGGCCGAGTGGAATGAGACCGACACAGAAATAAAGATAGCACGCTGGTGCAGGTACGGAGGGGAGCAGCCAGATTTAGAAACACTAGAGTAAATTAGAATGAGATATATATTGCACAGAATTTATACAATACTTAACTTTTACATAGTACTGCAGAATGTTGATACATAGTTGAGCTAGAGTCCTGCCTAGTGCCTAACTGATAGCCAAGTTTTCACTGGTGCCTATCGGATTCCGAAGTCTTTACTGGTTCGTAACTCAGTCCCAAGTCAACGATGTCGTTCAGTGGTGGCCACGAGCGGAGTTGTAGCAGAGGACGCTCGTGGCTGACGTCGTAAGAATGCCGCGCCGTGCGTGCATGGCGGCGCGCGGCGAAAGTAGGTGGCGCGCACTTTGGACTTGTGCGACACCCCACTTTTAGTGAACAGAGCACGCAGGACAAGGAAAATCAGTTTACTACGATAGCCAAGAACAAGAAATTTGCCTGGCCGCTTCTTAAACGTCTCCCTTGTGAACAACAAACTATCAAGGTGCATGGAAAAACATCGGTTGGCTCGTCGAGTTGAGAATAACGGCAAATCGAGACGTCCAAATCATAAGTCAGATTACAAAATTATATGAGCAGAAGAACAAGACTAGTATGCTTCTACAGCATGGAAGAACTGAATGCAGTCATTAACAGTTGGAATGGAGCAGGTCACACAGTTTGGTGACGAAGCTAGTGTTTAGGTTTCAGCAATTTTCACAGCTTTATAAAAGCTATTAATACCCTAAATGTGGTGTCGCACAAGTACAAAGTGCGCGCCACCTACTTTCGCCGCGCGCCGCCATGCACGCACTGCGCGGCGTTTTTACGACGACAGCCACGAACGCCCTCTGCTGCAACCCCGCTCGTGGCCACCACGAAAAGACATCGTTCACTTCGAACTGAGATAGCAACCAGTTAGGACCTTCGTAATCAGATAGGCACCAGTGAAGACTTGGCTATCAGTTAGGCACTAGGCAGGACTCTAGCTCAACTATGTATCAACATTCTGCAGTACTATGTAAAAGTTAAGTATTGTATAAATTCTGTGCAATATATATCTCGTTCTAATTTACTCTAGTGTTTCTAGTTTCTGGCTGCTCCCCTCCGTACCTGCACCAGCGTGCTATCTTTATTCCTGTGTCGGTCTCATTCCACTCGGCCACCGACACATCCGACGGAAACGAGACAAAAGCGGCGACGAGGCTGGGACACAAAACTAAAAACCTGGAGAAAACTGACAGCTGAGTGAGAAAACTACAGTACAATCTTCTTCTTGTCCCTAGTACTCAAAATCTTGGAACGGAATCATTCCCGTGTTAAAGTCGCTTGTAATAAAAGAATAAACCGATTTCAGCCCAGGAAAAGTTGTACATCTAAAGTACTTTCTCTCCTTAACGTTGGTGGGGAGGATTCTGTCACTCACTTAGGGTTGAAATCATAATAAAGTGTAATGTTACTTCTAAGAAATTTGGCGTTTCAAGAATTTTTTCGTTCACTGATACACCGGAAAATGGGAGTCCTGGACTACGCCTTGCAGGAATGACATCATCAGCAGAGAACTTGGAGATTAGTACCCATACGTGTGCCTTCTAACTGTTCAACGAATTTTTTCGTCTCATTAATAGTCATTGTTAACAATCTATCGTTGAAGAGCAACGAGAAAATATCATGTGGCCACTGCGATTGACGTAAAACTAAACACATTTTATACGTGCTGCCGAATTTTGGTGACGGTGGGCTTGACCTCAGTTCGTAGAGAACGGTCGAGAGGCCAATTAGTGACACGTACTTGATGGATCCAGAGCGCAGAATTCTCACTACGGTATAAAACGATTTTCTTTAATGAGTTTCCATGAAACAATAATTACCAGCCTACGTTTTCTCGTGAAGTCAGGCGTTCCGTGGTATACTAGGGTTCCAGGAGGTGTCCATTTCCTCCTTCACCATTTCCCCCCTTCCACATAGAAGCGAACTGTCAACAAAAGACAAAGATTCCGCATCTACCCCTGCTTATCCACCGACATATTTTTTTATTGGAATACCAGATACGCGGCTGTGTTTCACATTAGATGTAATGTATGCTTGGGCACGAACAGGTCCCCCAGGGCTTAAGAGATACTTAGCGTGCTTTCTCGTTGTCCTCCTGGGCTGCGGGAATAATCAACTGCTGTGCTGCGGACACAATACCAAGCGACCACTTGAAGTACTGTTTAAAGCAATATTATGTGTGTGCCATAAGTCAAACGTATTTCCAGCTGCCGGAGACGTTAAGGTTTTATAACGTTCTTCACACAATTTGTGAGTGAATTAAATATAAAAAAAGAAGTTCAGTAATAAAGTTTTATCCGCATCACACATCATAGTTATCCACCCG
This sequence comes from Locusta migratoria, assembly GCA_026315105.1. NCBI lineage: Eukaryota > Metazoa > Arthropoda > Insecta > Orthoptera > Acrididae > Locusta > Locusta migratoria. The sequence continues at coordinate 457,950,576 of CM048746.1, forward strand.
CTCGGTTAGCCGTGTGGCCTAACGAACCGAGGAGGCGTACCGGTTCCGGTTCGAATCCGCCCGGCGGTTTAACGAAGAGGGTCGGAGTACCGACCAGCCTGGATGTGGTGTTTAGGCGGTTTTCCACTTCTCCCTAGGTGAATACTGGGCTGATATCCCAGTTCCGCCTCAGTTGCACGATTCGCAAACATTGCGTAACACTGTACACTTTCAGCCATATAACACTGTATGCAGACATTTGGGGTACACATCTCCTCCAGGGGTGGCAGGAAGGGCATCCGGCTACCCCGTAAATATTAACATGCTAAATCCGGGTTTAACAAATGTGCGGCAACATGCCCAAAGAGAAAAAGAACACATCATAGTTCTTCCTATGAACGCGGGTAGACAGTCACTTACAATAGGTAAAACTTACAAGGTCTGTATTTCTAGATATCCTCACAAATAAATTAATAAAAGAAGGAGGTGATACCCTTTGGTACACAAAACAGGTCAGGACACTGTTGCAAAAGCAACGGAAAAGGCATGCTAAATTTAAACCAACACCAAATCCGCTGGATTTGCGATCCTACACAGAAGCTTGAAATTTAGCGAGGATTCAATGCAAAATGCCTACAATACTTTTCACAACGAAACTCTTTCTCGAAATTTGGCTGAAAACCCTAAGATATTTTGGCCATATGTTAAATATCTAGGGACAAAACAAAAACAATAACCTCACTACGTGATAGTAATGGCGTTCCTGCCGATGACAGCAGTTCCCAGTTCCGCCTCAGTTGCACGATTCGCAAACAATCCGTAACTCTGTACACTTTCAGACATATAACACTCTAAGCAGACATTTGGGGTTCACATGTCCTCCGGGGGTGGCAAGGGGTGGCGGCAGGAAGAGCATCCGGCCACCCCGTAAATATTAACACTCTAAATCCGGGTTTAACAAATGTGCGAGAACAAGGCCAAAGAGAAAGAGAACACATCATAGTTAACCAGTTTCTATGGGTAGACAGTCATCTGCCATAGCTAAAACTTAAAAGGTTTGTATTTCTAGATATACTCACAAGTCATTATGCTACGGAAAAAAAATGAAAAATCAGCACCCACACTGGAGAAAAATGGGTGTAAGAATATTCACGTCACCCTTGTAACCAGCATCTTTACAAAACTGACGCAGCACGTCCAGCTTTTGTGGCAATTCTCTGAAAGGTCAACCACAATTTGGCCCTTTCAAATTCGCTCGGTTGGTATATTGGAAGCATGAGTGCGTCACCGTGGCAAGGCACCTGTGTACGTCACATGTTATCACATTGAGCCCTGCGGGTGTAAATATCCCATGTTAAGAGGTACACATAGGTGTCACTGTGAGAAGTACGTCGCTACGCTACCTGTTGGCGACGACTTCGAAGACGTTATCAGTGCATCTACTACCTCCCACGTGGCACCTGCCGTCATCGGATCAACATCGAAATCGTACTAATTTTTTCGGTTAGTATAAAATAGTTCCTTTACGTGAGTGTTAGTTTAGTGCAAAAGCCATCTTTTCTAAAAGTAATTAAAATCTACTCGTACCGTTCTACAATGTTTGACCAAATATTACCTGAAGTTGAAAAGCAACTACAAAATGATTTAGATATCTGTATGGTGTAAAAATTTACAATTGACCTTTAACAATGATAAGTGTAACGTTATCCATATGACCACTAAAAGAAATCCGTTATACTTCAGTTACGTGATAAATCTACAGGCCGTTAATTCAACTAAATACCTAGGAATTACAATTACGAACAACTGAAATTGGAAATACACAGAAAATATTGTGGGGAAGGCGGACCAAAACCTACGTTTCATTGCCAGTACACTTAGAAGATGCAACAGTTCTAGTAAAGAAACTGCCAACACTACACTAATGCGTCCTGCGCATCGTAGGATCCACACCAGATGGGACTGACGAAAGATTTTAAGATTTTCAGAAAGTTCAGAGAAGGACAACTCATTTGGTATTATCGCGATATAGGGGAGAGACTGTCACGAAAATGGTGCAGGAGTTGGGGTGGAAATCATTAAAACAAAGGCGTTATTTGTTGCAGCGAGGCCGAAGGCATCTCAGTGGCAACGCACCCTCCAGGCAGAACAAGACGCGCAATATCAACACAAACAGTCCGAAATTGCTTTCGGGAATGTGGCATCTACGCCAATGGTGTACGTCCCATTGAAACCACGACACCATTTAGCCCGCAGAAACTGTACGGAGGAACATCAGGTTTGGAGTCTTAACGAATGGCGCCACTGTCCATGCCAAGCTGCTGTGCAGCTGTACGGGCCGTCCCAGATGTTCACAGAGCGTATTAGAGGGAAACGAGAATGACTTTTTCAAATGTTCAAATGTTTGTAAATCTATCGGACCAAATTGCGTGGTCATCAGTTAGTAGGCTACAAACTACTTAAACTAATGTAAACTAACCTAAGGACAACACACACACACACACACACACACACACACATGCCCCAGGGAGGACACGAACCTCCGATGGCGAGCAGCCGCACGCTCCGCAGCGAGACGCGTTAGACCGCTCGGCTACTCCACCGCGGCTGACTTTTTCACTATCATGGTAGCCCCATGGTGCCTCGCTCTAAGTAAACGCCATGTAAACCTCAAGTAAAGGGTCGAGACAGCAAAATATCGTACTGTAAGACACACAATCTGCATTTATAACCAGTATCCGAATAAAATACGTTACCATATTTCTATTGTGTATGACATCTCACCAGATCCTCTAACTGTTTTGAGCAGTGTGTTCAAACTTCTCACTTAACTGTGGATGGTCCCTTTCGACAATGATGTATTCCAAGACAGATGTTTTTGCTTCATTTTATTGCACCCTAGTAAGACGTTACCTAACTTCGTGGTAGCACATTTCCTTTTATTCAGCGTGGTGAATTACTTCCAGCGTAGCACTGCAAGAAAATGTTCCTAATAAGGCGGTGCTATTTTTGCAATTCATGGTCCTATGTCTTTTGACTGTTTCTTCGCAGATATCAGTAAAACGAGTCTATTCAATAACGTTCTCACGTACAAACACTGCAGTTTCTCGTTGTAAGAAGCAACACACAAAACGAGTCTCGTCAAATGCTACATTGCGCAAATAAATAAATATAACTACCGACTACATTCCATACACAAACTCCAGCGGCTAGCAGAACGCACAGTTCTATACTCACTGACGGACATTCACCGAAGTCCTTTCATCACCCTGCCCTGTTATTTGAAGTCCAAGACAGCGAATTTAAATTTTCTTCAGTTTATAACACATTACTCTTACAAAAAAGTTGTTAAATATGACTTTATAGGCAATAAGCATAGTGTCTTTTTTTGTGTTTCTCAAAATTATATATTACCTCTCATTGATTTAGCTACAGATTGGTTCCTGAAAACCATTTTAATGTGTTTAGTTTATTCACCGTTAACATGGCGTATTTTCTGTAAATATATGTTTCTTTCAGATCAGAATTGATGATAACATTAAGTAATTATCGTATAAAATAAATTTCACTTTTCATATGCAAATTTGGTATTGCGGAACCCATAGAACACATATGTACTCTGGTCTGACTAATTTATGCTGCAAAGTACCTCTTTCGACCGCCCCCCCCCCCCCCCCCCAGATAAAACTTTGTGACCCCCACTTGGGGGGGGGGGGGGGGGGTGGTTAAAAAACAATGCTCTAGGCCATTTGCATTTTTCAAATATATCTCACGTTGAATAAAACGGATGCAGGATTTGAGCCTCTGACGCGGAAGGCCGCGCAAGTTTTCCAAGACCAGGCAGCAGTTCCATATAATTTTATTATCTTTATGTATAAAAAACGAGTTGTTGTTGTTATGGTCTTCAGTCCGGAGACTGGTTTGTTGCAGCTCTCCACCCTACTCTATCCTGAGCAAGCCTTTTCATCTCCTCATAAGAACGGCAACCCACATCCACTTGAATCTGCTTACTATACGCGTCTCTTGGTCTCCCTCTGCGATTTTTACCCCACACACTTCCCTCCAATGCTAAATTTACGATTCCTCGATGTCTAAGAATGTGTCCCACCAAGCGATCCCTCCTTTTAGCCAGGGTATGCCAAAAATTCCTTTTCTCACCAATTCTGTTCAGTACTTCTTCATTGGTTATGCGATCTACCCATCTAATCTTCAGCATTCTTCTGTAGCACCACATTTCAAAAGCCTCTATTCTCTTCCTGTCCGCACTGCTTATCGTCCATGTTTCACTCCCGTACAAGGCAACACTCCACACAAATGCCTTCAGAAAAGACTTCCTTACACTTAAATTAATGTTCGATGTTAGTAAATTTCTCTTTTTCAAAAATGCTTTTCTTCCCATTGCCATTCTGCATTTTATATCCTCTGTACTGCGACCATCGCATGTTATTTTACTACCCAAGTAACAAAACTCATCTACCACCTTCATTGTTTCATTGCCTAATCTAATTCCTTCAGCATCGCCTGATTTTCTAAGACCGCATTCCATTATTTTTGTTTTGCTCTTGTTAATGTTCATTTTATACGCTCTCTTCAACACACTGTCCATTCCATTCAACTGCTCTTCCAGGTCCTTTACTGTCTCTGACAGAATTACAATGTCATCAGCAAAACGCAATGTTTTTATTTCTTCCCCCTGAACTATAATCCCTATTCCAAATTTTTCCTTGCTTTCCTTCACCGCCTGCTCGATGTACAAATTGAATAACATCGGAGAAAGGCTACAACCCTGTCTTACTCCCTTCCCAACTGATGCTTCCCTTTCATGCCCTTCGAGTCTAATAACTGCGGTCTGGCTTTTGTACAAGTTATAAATAACTCTCCTTTCCCTATATTTTACCCCTGCTGACTTCAGAATTTGAAACAGTGTATTCCAGTCAACATTGTCAAATGCTTTCTCCAAATCTACAAAAGCTAAAAATGTAGGTTTGCCTTTTCTTAATCTATCTTCTAAGATAAGACGTAAAGTGAGTATTGCCTCCCGGGGTCCTATGTTCCTCCTGAATCCAAACTGATCTTCCCCGATATCAGCTTCTACCAGCTTTTCCATTCTCCTGTAGATAATTCGTGTTAAAATTTTGCAACCATGACTTATCAAACTAATGGTTCTGTAATTTTCACACCTGTCTGTGCCTGATTTCTTTGGAATGGGGATTATTACATTTTTCTTAAAGTCTGAGGGTATTTCGCCTGTCTCATAAATCCTACACACCAGTTCAAATAGTCTTGTCGTGGCTGGCTCTCCCAGAGACTTTAGTAGCTCTGAGGGTATGTCATCAACTCCTGGGGCCTTGTTCCGACCTAGGTCTTTCAAGGCTCTATCAAATTCATCTCTCAGTATAGCATCTCCTATTTCATCTTGATCTACGTCCTCTTCCCTTCCTACCACATTGTCTGTAAGTTCATTTCCTTTGTAGAGCTTCTCTATGTACTCTTTCCACCTTTCAGCTTTCCCTTCTTTGCTGAGAACCGGCTTTCCATTTGAGTTCTTGATATTCGTAGAGTTGCTTTTCTTGTCCCCAAATGTCTCTTTTATTTTCCTGTAGGCGGTATCTACTTTTCCCCTTCTTATACATTCTTCTACAGATTTGCATTTGGCTTCTAGCCACTCCTGCTTAGCCATTTTGCACTTCCTGTCAATCTCATTTTTTAATCGTCTGTACTCCATTTTGCCTGTTTCATTTCCTGCATTTTTATATTTTCTCCTTTCATCGATTAAATCTAGTATTTCCTGTGATATCCAAGGATTTTTTGTAGGTCTTGCCTTTCTACCTATTTTGTCCTCTGCTGCCTTCACTATTTCATCTCTCAGTGCTACCCATTCCTCTTCTACTGTTTTATTTCCCCCTGTTTCTGTCAATTGTTGCCTAAATCTCCCTCTGAAATTCTCCAGAAGTTCACTTTCCTTCAATTTATCTAAGTCCCATCTCTGTATTTTCCTACGTTTCTGTAATTTTTTCAGTTTCAACCTACAGTTCATGACTAACAAGTTATGGTCAGAGTCTATATCTGCCCCTGGGTACGTCTTGCAGTTTATAACCTGGTTCCGGAATCTATGTTTTACCATTATAAAATCTATCTGATACCTTCCGGTGTCTCCTGGTCTCTTCCATGTATACAACCTTCTTTTGTGATTCTTAAACCAGGTGTTTGTTACGATTAAATCATGTTCCGCGCAAAATTCTACCAGGCGACTTCCTCTTTCATTCCTCCTGCCCAGTCCATATTCACCTACTATTTTTCCTTCTCTTCCTTTTCCTACAACCGAATTCCAGTCTCCCATCACAATTAAGTTTTCCTCTCCCTTAACGGTCTGAGTAATTTCCTTTAGCTCGTCATATATTTCTTCGATCTCCTCATCATCAGCAGAGCTAGTTGGCATATAAACCTGTACTACTGTTGTCGGTGTTGGCTTTGTATCTATCTTGACAATGATAATGCGATCACTGTGCTGCTCATAGTAGTTTACCCGCATTCCTATTTTCTTATTCATTATCAGTCCTACTCCTGTGATACCCCCAACTGATTTTGTATTTATAATCCTGTACTCACCTGACCAGAAATCCTGTTCATCCTGCCACCGAACTTCACTAATCCCCACTATATCTAACCTCAACCTATCCATTTCCCTTTTTAAATTTTCTAATTTTCCTACCCGATTAAGGGATCTAACATTCCACGCTCCGATCCGTAGAATGCCAGTATTGTCTTTCCTGATGACAACATCCTCCTGAGTAGTCCCCGCCCGGAGATCCGAATGGGGGACTATTTTACCTCCGGAATATTTTACCCGAGAGGATGCCATCATCATATGTTCATACAGTAGAGCTGCATGTCCTCGGGAAAAGTAACGGCTGTAGTTTCCCCTTGCTTTCAGCCGTTCGCAGTAGCTGTGTGAGTAGGTGTTCGTTATTCGTGGGTAAACTCAGGAATGACTTTAATACGGGGTGGTCAGAAAAACGAAAGGGAAAGCTGAAAAATCTGAAAACAAGTTAATCTGCGCGTACTATTGCTTTGAATAGCAACTCGTCATGCACAAGTTTTGGTCCTGCAGCTAGAGGAAGAAATAGGGGCACAATGCTATGCTACACCTTTGATGAATCATAGTAATAATAAGTGAACACGAAAACTGGATTGCCGAATTTAATCTTATCTTTCTATCATATAAACAAGAGTGTCCCTTTGTGTGTGTTTGTTTCTTTGTTTGCAATTCATAGAAATATTCTGTTTTACTTGTGAGATTTTGCACACTTAAAAAAAAAGTCATTGTCTGCATAATGTTTCGTATGGTGTACGGTGGACATCGATAACACCTACGGTTTTATTACGACCTTAAAAGTAATTTTCACATTTGGCCATGGAGACAAGAGGAAGATGTCTTCTACATAAAGTTCCGTATTTTATGTGGCGGTGGGTACTTGATTACATAATTCGACATATAGCTACAGTTTATTTTTCCTACCTTGAAGAAATTTTGATCACTCGGCAATAAAAACCAGAGAGTACGTTACAAGAGACTTCCACGTCGTTGTACTGATTGGTAGAAAGTTCGCTTAGTATGTGTGCTTTTTGGAGAGCGTTTTCATAAGCCGTAAGTCAGAGTATGGTGAATAATAAACTTTGACACTGTTTCACTGATCAACACCGAAGGTGACAGATCTATGAGAATTATCATATATAGGGAGATTAGGAGATGAAGAGGCGTAATCAACAGAGAGAAATGAGTTGGAGAAGGCGGACAGAAGAGATGGGTCCAGGTAATGGAGTGTGGAGGTGGGGAATAGATTGTAGGGGAAGAGACGGACAGAGAGAGAGAGAGAGAGAGAGAGAGAGAGAGAGAGAGAGAGAGAGAAGAGGGAAGATAAGATGGACTGCTCGAATCTGAAATAAATAAAGATCCAGGCAACGCCAGTATTTCAGTTAGTAAACAATATTTTCCGAAACTTTAATATCGTCCTCTTTAATACGGTGAAGGGCGAAGTAAAGGTAGTCTGGAGAGGCTAACCCGTGAGACCAATAGTCGGCTTCGAACACCTATGAATTGGGACTCTCAACCCTTACCACTATTGGCATTCTTGTAGTGCACCGGACAGGTGCAGGGCCCCTTGTGAAATGACGATCCCAGCAGAAACACAGTTCGGAGAACTTGGGAGACTCAAGCCTATTGATATCAGGCAGAATGACAGAGGTTAGGGTGGCGTTCTGGGACTGCCCCGCGGCGCTCTGTGCGGCTGTGTCGATGGCAGTCCCGCAACACAGCACGCAGCGAGCCTCTGCAACTGATCAGATCATACAGTGTGGTCACGGTATAACGTGTCGCTACCGGGAGGGCACGTTTGGGTGTCTCCTAGCGACAGTAGCGAATTGGCGAATTTTCCAAGAGTCTACGAGTCTTTGAGGAACACCGCATTCGTGAGCAGACATCGCGCACTGTGTTGGTGAGAAGCGATATAACAGTGGACGCCGGTGGTACCTGAAGTTGGGTGTTGCACCGAAGTTTCAATGTTAGTCTACACTTTTTATATCAGACGCTTACAAGAGAGATATCTCCTTCTCGGTGCCCAGTTTCTCGATGTTCGTCATGATGGAAACATCCCTAACATTCATGGCGTATGAAGATCACAAAATTAAATTATTCCAATCCAATTTTTAACCCTGTGAAAAACCAGAGAAAAATTTATGAAAGAAAGAAAAATATAAAAAATTTAGAAAAGCCATTACCGTTATGTAAAGAGCCACATTCCTAATAGAAATGAAACTCATTCGTCATTTAAAAGACTGGAAAGAAGAGTAATAAGAATCCACGAAGGTACCACGTTAAATGACAAGCACTTTTATTCTCACAGCCACATAACCAATCATTGCTTTTAAAATATATATCCCAAATGCTGTTTTAATGCTTCCTTACCGCAAGGTTCACGTCCCCAGAAATTTGGGAAAATATTTATTCTATTTATTTTTACTTGCATTCCGCAAGCTAGAACATAATGGGACAAGCTGTACAGAACATTTCAAATGCAGTTCTACCTACAAAACAACGCTTTAACAAAAAAACTCAATTAGAATGAAACGTTGCAACTTCTATATGCAAGACACTGAGATAATATATTCAATTTGCATAGAAACATAAACATTACGAGTGCAGTAGCACCAACAATCGCTTTACCTTATTCTAGCTGGGAACTGCTTCTGGCCAGGAAGTAAGCACGCTGCCTTAACTAGGGCGCCTGTACATAAACGGACGTGTGCATCAACTTCTGCTGCAGCAGCAGCTTCCGCTGCCATTATTGTTCCAAGCGGCGATAGCGTGAACTTCTCAAAGGCGGAATTATTTGCTGTTATTGCTTTAAAATATCTCTTGCTTCACTTATAATACATACAGGGTGAATCCAAATTCGCGCACTCGGGCGACGCAGCGTGATTCTTCATGTGCCAACAATAAAAAATGACTGTCACGTAATTTTGTCCTAAGTATATTTCTTGCAGTAAATGGACATCGAAAACTGCCGTGGGTGTGTGTTCCATACGTCAGTGTATTTCAGAATTACACAATTATACCAACAAACTTCTAGGAGATGTAGAAAGCGTCTTGAAGAATACAGTTAGCGTAGGAACCCATATTCGGAAACGTCTTACAACCATGCTACAGAGCGTCAAGTTACTGAAGAGATGTCTAGCGGTAAGCGCCAGTGCCTGTAAATTGGACTCTCCGTAGCGTCGTTGAATGGCGTTCCCGAGTATAGGTTTCTATGCTGGGTTGTGCAAAACCGTCTAAGAACCACATCCATGCTGGCAGGCACTCCGCTCCGACCCCTTTTCGTTAATCCGCCGGGCGGATTCGAACCGGGATCCGAATGCCTCCGCGTCTCGGAAAGCGGTGCGTTAGACCACTTTTTTTTTTTTTTTTTTTTTTTTTTTTTTTTTTTTTTTTTTTTTGGTCACCCATAACAACAGTTTGGTTGGATCTAAAACTGAAAGTTTTTCTTGTGAGTGCTTTATTCTACAGCTTAAATGCAACATCTCCTTGTTTCCATTTAAAAATGTAACACATGAAACGTAAGAGTACCTCCTAATGGAATAAAGAAAAAAAAAAAAAAAAAAAGGCCTTCTTTAAGATCTTTGTTCATCGACGATTTCAGAGTTCGTCTTCACGAGAGTTACAATGGAGTGCTTCCATGTACTGTTTTGTCCGTTCCTATGTTCGTTTTCATTTTTTAATTACTATTCTTATTTTATCTTCTCTAATTCTGAACGCATTAGTTGTCGCGAGATCAGTAAAGAAGGGAATACAAATGAAATGTCTCTATTACAAAACTAAGATAGTTTCTCATTTTTTTACAGAAAATAAAATTTTTGAATACTTGTTCTTTGTTTGATCATGACCTTTTTTATTCATTACATAATTATTAATTTATTTATTTTCTAATCAATTTCAGTCATATTTTCAAAATATCAGTGTGAATAGAGGAGTTCACATGATGGTCCTTTTGAGGAAATTTGCGTAATGTTTGTGGTAATTCTTTATCTGGAGTAATGTTTGATGTTAGGTCGCGACATAGGTCCAAAAGTCACCTTCGCTCTTCTCCTTGTTTGATAATATGTAAAACACCGTGTGCCCCCTTCAACCAGTTCACGGCGTTTTTCTTCGTGTTAGGGTATAGTGCTTCATCCGGGTGTAAGAGGTTTGTTGGAGTTATTGTGTGCGGTGGGGTTCGTTGGATAATTGCTAATATTCTTCTTACTGACTGCCGTATATTATTAGTGTTCATCAATATCGTTTATGTTGCAGGCAGTACACAGAGCAGAATCTGCCAGATGGATCGCGTGGAGTTTTGAGTTCGTCGGGATTTTTCTATTAATGGCATAATACCACTGTGCCTTCACGTGAGTTGGTAATTGCGGATGATGGATGTTTCTCCATATGTTTTGCCAATTAAAGTGACGATATTTTTGTTCAATGATGTTCGCGCTGTGGTTTCTCATGAAAGTTTTGTAGACTTCTTTCACTCTGATCAAATCTTTTTCTGGTAGACAAATTCGGATACAACTGTATTCTATTAAGAAATGTTTCAAATGGGAAAGTTCGTTGGGAATATGTCGGACATCGATTGGAGCGTCGTGGTTGGGCGGCGCTATTTCATTTAGTAAGAATTTTACTACGCTATTCCACGATGTTGTCCACTGCTTGTACGTTTTGCTGGTGTATAGTGCCTGTGCCTTGTTATATACGTTTATAAGATTTAGACCACCGTTGTCGGTTGGTGACGTCTGTGTTTCATATTTTATTTTAAATATATGGCCACGGTTGACAAAGTGACCAAAGGCAGCCAAAATTCTGTTGGCGACATCTCATGGCATTGGCAGGTCCTGTGCTACGTAATTTATTTTAGATGTTAAATAAATATTTATCAATGCCACTCTCTGTAGTTCATCTAGTTTCCTGAGATTGTGTTGTTGTATGCAGGCACGAATGGTGTTCAGTATCCTCCTGTAATTTATTGCAATTGTGTGGCGAATGTTTCGCGTGTATTCTATTCCAAGGCATGTTATAATGCTCGTCTCCTTAATTTGACCTTGGATGGCAGCTCCTAATCCGCGTCCGACGTTCATTACTACAAACTTTCTTCTGCTCAGCTTTGCCCCGGATGCAAGTTCGTATTTTTGTATTAGTTCTAGTGCCTTCATAATCTCATTGTTATCTCTTACCAGCGACATGACGTCATCAGCCTATGCCCTAACGACAACTTTCTGGCCATTCGTTATTATGCCTTGCAGATTTTGGCTTAAGCTGAAAAGTAACGGTTCAATGGCTATCGCAAACAATGACATAGAGAGAGGGCATCCTTGTCTCACTGAACTGTTTATTATAATTAGTCTGCTGGGTTGGCCATTTACCATGATTGTCGATGTAGGGTGGTTTAAGTAGTTCTTAATAATAGCGATATAATTCTGTGGAAAATTCAAGGCGCACATCACGTGGAAGAGGTAATCATGGCTAACTCTATCAAATGCTTTCTCGAAATCTAAGGAGACCATCGCGCATTTAATTTTACAGACTTCAGCAATTGAAATTATGTCTCTGTAGTCGGTCACTGTGTGGTGGATGGATCGCTCTTTTCTAACGCTCGATTGATAAGTGCCAGTGACAGAGTTCAGGACTGATTTTAACCTCTCATTGATAATGCGTGAAAATATTTTATAATCGCAATTCAGTAAAGTGAGAGGTCTAAAATTTGATATTGATTTTCCTGCAGGTGTTTTCGGGATGAGAACTATTGTTCCTTCTCAGAAGTCACACGGTATATTAGTATTTGGATTCATCAGTTCTTTACAAATACATGTAAGTTTAGGTCTCATCTGTCTCCTAAAAGTGTGATAGAGTTCAGCGGAAAACCCGTCGGGTCCAGGAGATTTATTTTTTTGGCTTCTTATGATTGAGTCCTCAACCTCTTCCTCTGTTATTTCTGTTAACAAAGTGGCTGCTTCTTCCTGGTCGAGCTGCCGGATGAATCCTGTTGTAAGTTCATTCTGCGCTGTTACATTCGTTGTGGCATTGCTTAGTAGCTCGGCGAAGTAATGTTGAATTTCGGTCTTGATGTCATATTGCTGTGTCAATAATCGACCATCCGTGGTTATTATTTCAGTTATTATTTTCCTTCGCTGTCCCTTTCTTTCATTTATAACGTGGTAGATTGATGCATTTTCTCCACGTATATCATTTTGGAGTCGTGAACGTATTTTGCAGCCGTCAAGTTGTTTCCGTCGTAAAGCTATGAGCTTAGCTTGAATCCTTTTTATCTCCATGCCTTTGTTATTTATAGGTGTATCAGATCTATACAAATCTCGGAGGACTTGAAAGTAGAATTCAATCGTCTTCTTCTGCCAGGCCATTTTTTCCCGCGAGTAATTTATGAGCGCTCTTCTTTTCTTCGCTTTCAACCACCATGTGAGTGCCGAAGGATAGGCTGGGAATCGCTTCTCGCATTCTTTCCATACATTGAGGAATACTTCATGACATTCAGGATCTTTAAGATGTTCTGTATTAAGTTTCCACAACCCTCGTCCCCGGTATGTTTTTTGCCTTGTTAAGTTAATGGTACAAATGTACGCTATGTGGTCTGAAAAGATGGTGGGCCACAACTCTGTGTGCAGAACATGTTGCTTCAGGTTGGCCGACACGTAAATCCTGTCACTGCGGCTGGCAGAGTGATTTGTGATATATGTGAATCCCGGTAAGGCACCGTTTTTGTATTCCCAAGTGTCAGTTAAGATCAATTGTTTAACAATGGCGTCAAGTTCGGCACAGTAATTAAAATTGGGCGTCTGGTCTTTAGCTGACAGGACACAATTATAGTCACCGCCAAAAATGATCTGATCATATCGGCCGCAGAAAAGGGGGCTGTATCCTCTTTAAGAAATTCAGCTCTTTCCCTCCTGTTACTTGTGCCTGAGGGTGCGTAAATGTTTATTAACCTAGTGTTGTTGACGGTGGCGGCTATAACCCTCGTATTTGGCAGTTTTTCCACATCTGTTACAATTATGCCTTCCTTACTTAAAATTGCCGTGCCGAGTTCATGGTCGTTCCCTGAATTTATAATAGCATTATATCCTGTTATTGCTTCAAGTGTAATGTTCGTTACTTCTTGTAACAAAGCAATATCGATGTCGGCAGCGCATAACATGTCTTGCAAGATCTTTAGTTTTAAATGACTACGAATCTCATTTATATTTATCGTCGCAATTCTGTAGGATTGTAACGCAATTTTGAGATGAAGACTATATGTTAGATTAGCTGAACCCTCGCTGGTTCGCATGCGTAGGCTGTTTGGTCTGCACCATTTGTTTCTTTTTAATCCTGACGAAGAATCTATATCTTAAGTTTCGAAGTTATAGCTTGAAATTTAAGTTAACAGCACCAAAATTGGCTGAGTAGCAACGTATTTTCAAAAAATGATTCATCTCCTATTTCACCCCCTAATTGATTAATTTTCTGAAAATACCGAAACACGTGTCTTTTTAATTCTGACCAAGAAAACATATACCAATTTTTGTGTTTGTAGCTTCAAAATTGCCTTATTAGCAAAAGATTTTTGGAAAACATCCCTTCTCCAATTTAACCCCCTTGATGGTTGGATTTCCAAAAATACCAAACACTTATTTTTCAATTCTAACGAACAATACAAATACCAATTTTTGTAGATATAGCTCCAAAATTGTCTTGACAACAATGTGTTTTCGAAAAGAATTTCTGATACCCTCTTTTAGCCCATTAGTGTTGAATTTCCAAAAATACCAAAACACGTGTCTTTTTAATCCTGATCAAGAGTCCATAACCTAAGTTTCGTAGTTATAGCTTGAAATTTGAGTTAACAGCAACGTATTTTTGAAAATCAACTTTTTGCGTCCTCTATTTTACCCCCTTATTGGTTGAATTACAAAAAATGCCGAAACACGTGTCTTTTAAATTCGAATCCCGAATCCAAATCCGAAAATTTGTAGTTCTAACTTCAAAAGTGCCTAAATAGCAACGTATTTCGAAAAACACCCTCTCTCCAATTTTACTCCGTTGATGGTTGAATTTCCAAAAATACCGAAACACGTATTTTTTAGCGTCTAACTATACAAATATCAATTTTTGCAGCTCTAGCTTCAAAATTGTATCAATAGCAACGTGTTTTCAAAAAGAATTTTTGATCCTCTATTTAACCCTTTTACTTGTTGAATTTCCAAAAATATTAAAACCATGGATTTTTAATCCTGACCAAGATTCCATATCCGAAGTTACGTAGTTGTAGCTTAAAATTTGAGTTAACAGCTACATATTTTTGAAAATCAATTTTTGAGTCATCTATTTTACCCCCTTATTTGTCGAATTTCAGCTACATATTTTTGAAAATCAATTTTTTAGTCATCTGTTTTACCCACTTATTTGTCGAATTTCAAAAAATGCCGAAACACGTGTCTTTTAAATTCGAACCCTAAATTAAAATCCGAAATTTTGTAGTTCTAGCTTCAAAATTGCCTAAATAGCTACGTATTTTCAAAAAACGTTTCATCCCCTATTTCACCCCTTTACGGACGGAATATCGAAAAATCGCTTCTTAAATGACGCCTACAGAGTAAGATCAATACCCTCCACAAATTTCAAGTTTCTATCTTCAGTTGTTTGGGCTGGGCGATGATGAGTCAGTCAGTCAGTCAGTCAGTCGGGACACTTACTTTTATATATAGAGATGTTATAACACACACATATCGGCTTGAATTATTGTTGTACCGGTCGTAGGGCCGATATCCCTTTCATTTTCCCGCCCATTGGTACGGAAAACGAGTCTCTTTGTGGACTTGTAACTTCTTTCATATCTTCATCTTTGGGATAATCAGCTACTTCATCTGCCCAGTTCCTTCCTTCATTGCGAAGGTGCATTTCTTTTTCGGGAGCAAGTCTAGGTGGAGCCTTATTTTGCAACGGTTCCCTTGTAGAGAGTGCCATTTTCACATCCTTTTGGGGTGTCATTTCTACATTTTTCAGATAGTCATCGGTCGCTGAGTTTGTTGTCTGATGTCTACGTTCCGATTTTGCAGGTGTTTTTTCACTTAATTTCCGAGCAATTTCTTGTGCTTTTTCACGCGTTGCCTGTGCCTTTTGTTTGGCGTCAGGGGGAGCTAAACGCCGTTTCTTATGTTTTTTAGGAGAGGATCGAGATTCCTGACTCCCTTCAGTCTCTGAAGTCGTGCTGAGGTCTTGGCCTGCACCATCGTCTTCATCTCTCCGTTCTTCTTTTCCAGCCTTTTTTTGTGGGTTTGTTTGATGTTCTTCTTTAGTGACTGTTTCTGTTGTGTCGGAGACAGCGACAGTCGTTTCTTCCGCGGTACCAGTATCCATTGCTAGTGACAGAGCTTCGTCATGTATGTCATCGTGTTCGGCCATTGCGGCGCTCGAGTGGTGGCCGTATTAACGCGGAGGAGCGTGGCGTAAGTCACTGGCAGTGACGTCATCGTCATAGGAGCGACTGGTTCCCCTGCCGGCAGCTGCATCACTCTACGTTGTACACACTCCGACCTAACATGACCTGACTGTCCACATCCTGAGCAAGTACGTGGCTGACCTTCGTACATTGCAATAGCTCTATATCCGCATACATAAATATACGAAGGGATATGTTTCTGTAGTTCTATTTTAATTTGTCGAACACCGTACTGGAAAAGTTTGAAATGTTGACCACTTTTCCGCAATATTACTAATAATTCTCCCGTATGGTTTGACAACTGAATTAATCTGCTCCGCAGTTATTTCAAATGGGAGTTAAAATATGCGGACTGTTCTAATGCCAAAACCAGAGTAATCAATTTGTACTTCGCCAACATTGCCGTCACAGTGATTAAATTAAGGTGTCCTCTACAACGTTCAATTACTTTATCACAGCACTCAGAACTGATCATTTTAACGATCGATAAATGGATGCCGGCCGCGGTGGCCGAGGGGACTGAGGCGCTTCAGTCACGTTCTGCACGGCCACTACGGTCGGGGGTTCGAATCCCCCCTCGGGCATGGATATTTGTGCCGTCTTAGTTCGTAAGTAGTTCATAAGTAGTTTGTAAGTTTAGGGACTGATGACCCCGTAGTTAAGTCCCATAAGCTTAACAAACATTTGAACATTTGATAAATGGATCCCTATTATTTCGTTCACATTAAGTTTAACTACATCTCTTAAGAACGCTTCTACTTCAAAAGCTGTAGGCCTGACGAACTGTTCGTTAAACATGAACTTCAAGGTATCTTTTCTCAAGGGTTGATTCATCGTTATGATCTATACATGGTGAAAAATGACTACGATATGCGCTGCGAGAGCGTCCAACTCACCACACAGTGTCAACACACGGCCGGCCGCAGCGAGGACGTAAACACGAAGCACACAGCTCGTCCCCCGAAAGCAGACGACCACACGGCTAACCGAGCGGGTAGGCCTATACCCGACGCTGCCGCAGGTATAATGGGCTGAGCTGTGCGCCAGGGATTTCCAGGAGGCTTTTTATCGATCACGAGGCGCTTCTCCACCACGAGTCGTTGCTTATGCGTAAAGTTTAACTCGACAGTCTGGTACGTTATTCAGGAAGCTGCAATTGGGTAACATTTACGTAAATTATTCGTTATCCCAGATTTGCCATTCGCTGAGTTACTGCAAATATTCCAGTTGTTAAGTGTTTCACTTTCACACCCTATTGTTTTGTTTTGCAATAAATATATCTTTGTTTTAACTGAATCCAAAATACATTCCTGGTACCCAGTCAGTTATATCGTAAACTGGGACTACACTGAGACTGGTGGGGTAAAATTAGGACAGTGAGACTTAAATACGTTTTAAAATTCCCACCTCTGCAACTTGCGAGATACATTGTTGTTTCCGCAAGCTCTACAATCTTTATTCATTGCTTCCATCTACTGGCCGTTTCAAAAAGTTTCACTTGAAACCTGTCCTGAGTAGCATCCATTTTAATATCCGTTTCGTTGTTGATGTGTTATAACTTCTACATACGCAAGCGTAACGACAGTTGGACCACACATGTAACAAATACCACATGCTTTAGCCACAATTTATGTGAATATGGAATAAAAAATTTTAGAATTACTATCTAGTTTGTCTGGTTTTGTCAGTAATCAGACAGTCATGGTAAAACCTTGGGACTGTCTTCTGTACCTTATGCGAACAGATTACTGTGTAAACTTGGATGTTCTGGAAAGGGAAGATGCATTTGGAGACACTGATGATTATGCACCAGCAGTCTTTTTTACTTCCCTTGGGTACCAAACAGAGAAGATATGTAACGTCATGTATGTAATTGTCACATACTAAAGTAAACTATCTCCACGACGAATCATAATAGAAATAACGACGGGTTACGTGGTGTCAGCCATGGAAAAATTTTGAAACAATATGAAGTGGCCTAAGAAAGATGTTCTAGAATATGCTGCAGAAGAATTTATGCGAATCATAAGCCCACCGGAGCAAGTTGGTCGTCAGGATACTTTTTACGTAAAGTAGTTTATGAAATAGACTGAATTTTATCACGCGTCTGTTTCATTTTTGGATTTGCATTTTTTTTCGTGGTTTAGTATGTTTCGTATCTGTTCTCAGTTCCTTAAACTCGTTAATACGTTAAAAGCAATTTTTTTATTTACTTGCTATTAATTACTTTTAAGTTCTGTGTAGTAGAGCTAAAACTGATCGAAATAAACAGTTGATAGTCTAAAATTTGGGCAGCTATTTTTATTTATTGGTTTTAGCCTGAAAATTGACTTGTCCCAATAGCGCCCCAAAGTAAGAGGTAAAATTGGAGCAAAATCAGGGATTTTTCACATGGCAAGGGATGGTTACAGAAGAAAATGCCTTTCGTATTCAGAAAGAGGAAGGTTAAATTTATCAAAATAACTTACAATTAGTTATTTAATGTACCAATCAGGAAACGAGGAAAGTACTAACATCCGTCACAAACTAGCCTCAGTTGACGGTAGTATTGTATTAAATATTTCGGAAAGGAGGGGTCAATCAGTTTAATTAGTAGGAGAGCTCAGCTGATCATTAGTGCAACTCAGTTCAGTTTTATTTATTTTTTCTTAAGTCAGATTCGATTCCGTTTAGGTCTACAGGTAAATGCTTTTCGTATTCTGAAAGAGGAAGGTTAAATTTATCAACAAAAAACCTTACAATTAGTTATTTACTGCACCACACCTTTTCAGAAAACGAGGAAAATACTAATATCCGTCGCAAAGTAGCCTCGGTTGACGGTAATTTTTGTATTGAATATTTCGAGGGGTCACTCAACTGAATAAGAGTGAGAGCTCAGATGATCATTAGAGCAAATCAGTTCAGTTTGATTTATTGTTTCTTCAAAACGTCAGATTCGATTCCGTTTAGGCCTACAGGACAAGTCACAATTTCATTCATACTTATTAGGCTTTCTTTTTTTTTTTTTTTTTTTTTTTTAGTCAACTTTAGAATTACATAGCCTCTAGTGTTACAGATTATTTCAATGTTGTTGTTGTTGTCTTCAGTCCGCAGACTGGTTTGATGCAGCTCTCCACGCTACTCTGTCCTGTGCAAGTCTCTTCATCTGAGAATACGTCTGCAACCTATATACTTTTCAATCTGCATACTATATTCGGCCTGCCGCGGTGGCGGAGGGGATTGAGGCGCTCCAGTCACGGTCTGCACGGCCACTACGGTCGGGGGTTCGAATCCCCCCTCGGGAATGGATATTTGTGCCGTCCTTAGTACTAGCTAGTTCATAAGTAGTATGTACGTTTAGTTAAGTCCCATAAGCTCTACAAACGTTTGAACATTTTTCTAATGCTAAGTTGACAATTCCTTGATGTCTCAGAATGTGTATAACCAATCTATCCCTTCTCTTAGTCAGGATATGCCAGAAACTCCTTTTCTCCCCGATTCGGTTAAGCACATCCTCATTAGTTACGTGATCTACCGATCTAATTTTCATCATTCGTCTGTGGCACCACATTTCAAATTCTTCTATCATCTTTTTATCTGAACTCCTTATCGTCCATGTTTCACTCCCATACAATGCTACACTTCAGACAAATGCTTTAAGAAAGGACTTCCTAGCATTTAAATTAATATTGGACTTCAAGGACGTTAAAAGTTTCGCTTCTTTAGAAAAGCTTTTCTTCCCATAGCCATTCTGCATTTTATATCTTCTTTACTTCGACCAACAGAAGTTATCTTGCTACCCAAATAACGAAATTCATATACTACTTTTATTGTCTTAGTACCTAATCTAATTCCTTCAGCATCGCCTGATTTTCCGACATGGCATTCCATTACCTTCGTTTTACTCTTATTAATGTTCATCTGATATCTTCCTTCCAAGACACTGACCATCCCATTCAATTGCTCTTTCAGAATTAATATGTCACCAGCAAACCGCAATGTTTTTATTTCTTCTCCCTGCATTCTTCGCATTAAAATGCCCTCTCGAAATTTCTTCTTCCATTCCTTCACTGCGTGCTCAATGTACAGATTGAACAACAGACGGCCGCGGTGGCCGAGCCGTCTGCGGCGCGCCAGTCACAGTCTGTACGGCCACTACGGTCCGGGATTCGAATCCCCCCTCGGGCATGGATATTTGTGCCGTCCTTAGTATTAGCTAGTTCATAAGTAGTTTGTAAGTTTAGGGACTGATGACCCCGTAGTTAAGTCCCATAAGCTCTACAAACATTTGAACATTTTTTGAACAACTTTGGGAACAGGCTACAACCCTGTCTTACTCCCTTCCCAACTTCTACGTCCCTTTCTTGCCATTCGACTCTAATAACCGCCGTCTGGTTTTTGTGTAGGTTGAATATAACTTTTCGCCCCCTATAATTCACCCCCGATACCTTCAGAATTTTGAAGAGTGTATTCCAGTCGACATTGTCAATAGCTTTCTCCAAATCGACAAACGCTAAAAACGTAGGTTTCCCTTTCCTCAGCCTATCTTCTAAGATAAGTCGTAATGTGAGTATCGCCTCCGTGTTCCTTCATTTCTCCTAAATCCAAACTGATCTTCCCTGAGTTTCTCCATTCTTCTGTAAATAATTCGTGTTAGTATTTTACACCCAGGACTTATTAAACTGATAGTTCTGTAATTTTCACACTTGACTGTACTTGCTTTCTTTGGAGTTGGAATTACAATATTTTCACTAATTAATAATTTCCCCGTATTTATGTTACCTAAAACAGTACGTCGTTCTAATCGCTGTAGGTGTAGTGCTTGTGCCTGTGGTTAAAACGCCCACACAGTCGGCGCCAGTGCGCGGCGCCAGCTGACACTGACCTGCTCGCCTGCCTCGACCCTCCCCCGTCTCCTGCCCCTCCGCCTCCCCCATCCTCCCCCTCCCTGTGCTTCCTCTCACCCTGGCGCCCCCTCTGGATATAATCGCGCCGCGCGCCGCCCCGTGTGTGAACAGCGACGCGCCCCTTCCCCTTCCCCCGCCCACACGCCCCTTGTTATCATTGCGTGGGCTGCCACCCCCTCCTCCCCCAGCGCCATACTCGATCACATACGACCGGGGGAGCGACCAGAGGTGGACTGCCGCGAAAAAACGCCAGGGGTTGCAGCTTTATCGCGACGCTTGCTGGGGCTCCTACAGTGTTACCACATCGCGAGACCGGATTTCAAAATCAGTGTTCTCGCCGTGGAAAAAAAGAGTTTGCCACTGATGAACTTCTCTTGCAAAATAACACGAGTAATGTGTTTCTTTTGAAGCAACGTATATACAAGTTTATTTCTTATATCGGTCCCTCCCCTACACACAGCACAAAGACTTTTGCATCACCCACAAAACAACCTTAGTATTCTGTACTTGCTGAGGGAGCATACATATGATACATATTTATTTTCCTACAGACAATTTTGTAACTGGATCCGCAGCTGAGAAAATACATTTTCATAAATGAATTTATTAATTGTTTTAAAAAGATGGTAATTTCTTTAACATTGGGAAAACTACTATTTAAAAATAACTTCAAGGATTGTCAGTCTATAAAATAGATAAATTCTAGAATGAAACTTTCACTCTGCAGCGGAGTGTGCGCTGATATGAAACTTCCTGGCATATTAAAATTGTGTGCCGGAACCGGGACTCGAACCTGGGACCTTTGCCTTTCGCAGGCAAGTGCTCTACCGACTGAGCTACCCCGACACGACTCACGATGCCGCCTCACAACTTTACTTCCGCCAGTACCTGGCCTACTACTTTCCAAACTTCACAGAAGCTCTACTGCGAAACTTGCAAGACTAGCACTCCTGGAAGAAAGGATATGGTGGAGACATGGCTTAGCCACAGCCTAGGGGATGGTTCCAGAATGAAACTTTCACTCTGCAGCGGCACTCTGGTGCCGCATCAGCTGTTTTTATTGAAATCACTCCTTATAGATCCACTACTGGATTCACGTCATTACAGATGCATCTTCCGGTGTAAAATTTATTCATATCGAAATTCCTTACTAAGTCCTAACGTTCGAATTGCTTTCCTCTGTCATCTGATCAAAATTTACTTAAAATGTCTAATGCAGGTTTAGATACGCGTGCGGTGAAGCGTTTCGCAGTACGCGTATCTACGTCTTCATTAGTCTTCTACATCCAGCAGCCCACTGCCTCACAGTGCCCAGCCAGTCAACTAGCGATCCGGCCTATTCTGTGTGACGTGACACGAGATGTTGTGAGGCCTTGTCTCTAGACGGTGTTGACAGGCCCGAGGACACTGCAGGTAGTGAAGTAGGATGCATCGGCCTGTTCGCTGCAGGTACCTTTCGGCTCGCACACTGCCTGGGTTGATAATTCACTATAAAATGGAACGGACCGACGTCGTTACGTAGCACAGAATGGCCTAACGCAGGTTGCCCAAGAGAAGTGCAAAAACATGTGCCTCTCCAGAGGAATGATTATAATTAGGTATGGCTTAGACTTATATACACGTGAAGTGATTAAGGAGAGAATCCACCTAAAAATTTAACTTTTCTTCTACTTTGGCGTTAGCTTTCAAATTTAAAAATCGTTTCTACTATGTAAAGATGTAGCAAGACTCAAGGTTTTAAGTCTATAAAAAATGTTAAGATGTCTGTAAATCTATCGGACCAAACTGCGTGGTCATCAGTCCGTAGCTTACAAACTCTTTAAACCTAAGTAAACTAACCTAAGGACAATACACACGCACCCATGCCTCAGGGAGGACTCGAACCTCCACGGCGAGCAACCGCGCACTCCGCAGCGAGGTGCTTTAGACCGCTCGGCTACTCCATCGCGGCTGGTTTACGAGTTCTCAATATTTAATTTCCTTTTTATGGCATTCTAAAAAAACCATCGTTTGCTACTCACACTACACTTTTCACATGGCAGATATTGTAGGTACATCCACAAGACATAGTTTAACGGTTACGTGCATGTCTTATTAGAAACGATAATCATTTTTAACTTATCTTGTAACTTTCAGCCTTCAGGTTTCTTTTAATTATTGGTGATTTGATGATAAAATAAACAAATTACATGTCCGATAATATTAATGCATAGAAGCATACAAACACATGAAGATCACTTCCTGAAAAAACTTCATTCGGATTTGTTGATACGGATGATGAAACTTAGCACTGAGTCTTTTCTTTTTTTTTTTTTTTTTTTTTTTTTTTCTAATCATAACCTCTTGTTAAGTGGATTTTAAAATTTCTCTTTCTGCTTATATGAGGCTTCTTGTTGTAATTTCAACACCAGGGTAGCCTTTTTCTTGATCTTTTCGCAGACTTCTTGAGGAGGACTAGTGGGAGAGATATCTGATTGTAAGCCACTGCCTAGAACATTTTGATTGTATTGAACAGGAATTCAGTCTACACAGTCAACAGCCACAGTAAATGATATCCAATGATTGGCTACCAAATGTTTCATTTCATTTTTCTTGAGATCTTGCAACTTGTTCCTCCTGTTTGAGGAGGAAGTGAAAACGTTTCTGTTTGAAGGTGTCCGTATTTCAAACATTTCTTAGACACAATTGCAATTCTAATACAGCCAGTTCGTTTTGGAATCTAATAGTAAACACTCAAAATATGAGAAATAGTGTTTAATTTATTTCAATTTGAGCTTTAGGCTGGAGTCTCCGTTTAAATTTGAGGTTAGCTGATTCTGAAGAGATGAAAATTGCATTATGTTTGAGTCAGTAATTACAAAGCTGTCAGACACATCAAAAATTCTGAGCAGGCTGCATCATATTTTTATTGTATGCAAAGGTGTCTTGGTATGTTTAATGTCACAACTGTAATGCTTTTAAGAGGTGTGACTAAAGACAGACGTCATTATATGGTAGCAGAGAAACAAAGGTCTCCAGTTTCACTATGGAAATACAATTTTGTTTTCAGGAGGGAAGCTCAACAAATTTATCTGTGGGCAGATCAAGTTAGTATACTGCTCTTTTGTTATGTTGACTGTGCAGCAAATTGCCTACAACTAGAACTTATACACCTACAGCGTGAAATTTCCGCGATTAGTTTCATAGTAAAATTAGTCTGGTAGACTTCTGTTTCCTCAATATAAATTTGGAGCTACGATTTTAATTGATAAACAGTGCTATTCGTACGCTGTGTGAAATTATAGGGCCACAGATAGTGATGTGGTCAACGTTTATTGACGCGTTTCGATTAAATCATCTTCAGAATCTGTAAAGTTACAAATATCAGTAAGCCTGGTGTCACAAAAAGATAGAGATACCAAAGTACATTACAAACACAAATACCTTAAGTACATACCGTGGAGGGGGGGGGGGGGTTAAGATAATAAAATTGTATGGCGTCAAGGCCCTGCTGGACATTACTAAAGCCAAATCACCCAGCATCGCCAAAGTAAACGGTAGACGCCACCATGTGGCTCTAGTGTAAATGACAAAAGATAAGAACATTAGAAACTATATAAAACCAAATAGAAAGAATTAAAACACATCCTACAAATATTTAAGTTTAAAATGTAGAGGACGGGACAATACAACTGTATGCAGCTCTTATTGTTAAAACTCACATACCTATGGTGGTGCCCCATGGCATGGTAAGGCTAGAAAGGCGGGAGACTAGGACGTATTCAAATGGTAGTAGAATTGACGGATACTGTCAGCTATTATAAGATACCACTATGTAACGGTTGACATGACAAAATCCCTGCGTTACGTTAGTAGGGTTACACATATATGTCATAAAACAAGGGTCAATAAACGTTGACCACATCACTATCTGTTGCCCTGTAATTTTACACAGCGTCCTAATAGCACTGTTTATCAATTAATACTTATACGGGCGCATACCTCATCAACGACTTTATGTCACGTCTGGAAGCTACGATTATGCAGCCGTTTAGACTTGGATTTACATGCTGCTGTATTATGTTGTAAGGCGTTGATAACTTTATTTTTAATTTTATGGGTTCTACATCTACATACATACTCCGCAATTCACCGTAAGGTGCGTGGCGGAGGGTACACTGTACCACTACTAGCCATTTCCTTTCCTATTCCACTCCCAAATTGAACGAGGAAAAAAAGAATGCCTAATTTCTCTTGTCTTTGTGATCTTTATGCGAAATATAAGTAGGCGGCAGCAAGATCGTACTACACTCAGCTTCAAATTCCGGTCCTCTAAATTTACTTAACAGAAATTCACGAAAAGAACGTCGTCTTTCTTCCAGCGATCCCCAATTGAGTTGCCGGAGCATTTCCGTGACACTCGCGCGTTGGTCGAACCGCCTCTTTGTCTTCCTTTAAACTGATCTGCTACGGGTCCCAAACACTTGATCAATACTTAAGACGTGGTCGTACAAGCGTTTTATACGCGGTCTCCTTTACAGGTGAAGTACATCTTCCCAAAATTCTCCCAATAAACCGAAGTCGGCTGTCCGCCTTACTCACAACTGTCTTTACATGTTCGTTCCATTTCATATCGCTCTGTAATGTTACGCCTAGATGTTTGAACGATGCGACAACATAAAGAAGCTCACTAGTAATGCTGTATTCGAACATTATGGGATTGCTTTTTCTACTCATGCGCATCACCTTACATTTTACTACATTGAGAGCTAGCTGTCATTCTTCGCACCAGCTAGAAATTTAAGTCATCCTGTATGCTATTACAGTCAGTTACAGACGACACCCTCCCATACACCACAGCATCATCATCAAACAGCCGCAAATTACATCTTACTCTGACCATCAGATCTTTTATATAGATAGAAAATAATAGCGGTTCTATCACACTCCCCTGGGGCACGCCTGACGATACACTCGTCTCTGATGAACACTCGCCGTCGAGAACAACGTACTGCGTTCTATTACTTAGGAAGTCTTCCAGCCAGTCACTGATATTTTCATTCATTTGAGTTCCATTGAATCCTGTCTGAAGCACTTCTGGGTGGCACCAGGGCGAGAGAGAGAGGGGGGAGGGTGCCGCTACGGAGAACGAGCCTTCGGAGAAGGCACACATTCATTACACAGTGTGAGGACTGCGAAGTGGCGGTCACGGACCCTTTGCGCTGGTACCTGCTGCCGACCCTCGGGCTAGAGGGTGCGGCGGCGGTGTGGCGCGCACCAAGGGGCGTCGATATTCGCGTCGTGCTCACCTTGGGAACGGCAGAGCGACACCAAGGCATGCCGTTAAGTTCAGGTCAGCGACCGACCCGCGGAGGAATACGTACCGCGCCAACGGCTATGTGGGGCGTGTTGCGCGGGAACGGCCGTCACTAGGCCGCACTCAGCGGGAGGACAGTTTTTTGAAGCTATGTTGAAGCCGTGTCCGCGCATTGGAGGAAAATTGGCGCCTGTGGAGCGACTGACACTTCTTTCTAGTGAGGGGGTAGCCTCGCACTTTGCGGGCAGAATGCGGAGCAGCGCTCCAGAAGGGACTTCGCTTTAGGCAGCCGCCGAGTACGGTTGGCTTGATTTAGGTGCCTTCTTGCATGAGTTTGGACTTCGCTTTCCGCAGTCATCGAGTACGGTTGGCTCGTTCTAGATGCTCTCTTACATGAGTTTTGACTTCGTCTTAAGCCCCTTTTACACGAGCTACTTTCTTGTCTCGGTTTACTCGAACCGAATGTGTCGGCTGCAGCACCACTGGTGGTTCCGTGTCTCATTTGTTTTGTGTAATCGTTTGCGTTTATACGATAGCTTCGAAATTTGTGTGCGTGCTGTCTTCTGTGCGGTCTTTGCGTTATGGTTGGCGTCGTAATACACAGCGAAATGGGTGAAAATCTTGTGGTATTGGCTGCAGCAACAGTAGTAATCACAAGCCGATTTAAAAAAATAAATAAATAAATAAAAAAGTGGATGCTCGTGAACGAAGTGCAACCTGCAGACCCAGATGCATTTAGGAACTTCCCATGAATGAAGAAGTCGTGTTTCGACAATTTATTAAACCACCACACTTTAGGATGGTGAACATCTGCTGCAGAACACCCACTCTTTTCGCTCTGGCGATTTTTTTTAAATTCCGCGCCATAATGTGTCTGCAGAGTGCCAAATTTAGTTTTACAATCTTTAGCTGTAACTTTCGGGCACACTGCTGATACTTTGTTTGCCACTATTTTGAGCATTTCTTTCCGTGCACTCTAGAAAATATGTAATTCCAATGAGTATCTGCAGTCACCGTAATACACAAACATCACAACCAGAGGAGGTTAAAATTACCTTATTGTGATATAAATGATGTTCTGTATTTACGAGGGCTCTGTCCTCTTTACAAGCCG
Organism: Locusta migratoria; assembly: GCA_026315105.1. NCBI lineage: Eukaryota > Metazoa > Arthropoda > Insecta > Orthoptera > Acrididae > Locusta > Locusta migratoria. The sequence goes on from CM048746.1 coordinate 457,977,873, forward strand.
AAGTAAGAGCCTTTACGCTTTCTTTCGTCCACTCCAATTCTACAAAAAATATAAATTAATCCACAACCAACATGTTTTGTTTGATTTCGATGGAAAACGTGAAGAAAATAAAGCCAGTGGTGGTTCACTAGATTTTTGTTCCTTACTATACTACTTACACGTGTCTTCGTTGTTTACAAAACAGTATCTTGCGTCTTCTGCAGGGCAACGCAGCCGCAGCGTCTGCGCATGCGCAGTCTTCACCGTACTCGAAAAGTTAGAACTCCACACTCGGCACAATCGAAAGGTTATTGACTTCATAGTCGCACTCGCGCGTGATTGGCTCCTGATTTAGACGACGGTAGAAAACAAGTCCACGCTTCAAGTAGTCGATTTTCGCAAGAAAGTGGATTGTGTAAAACGGGCTTTAGGCAGCCGGCGCGTACGGGTGGCTTGACTTACGTGTTTTGAGACTTCGGTAATTTTTCCACCTATTGTGCTTTGTGGGCTTGCAGTTTCAGATTCACTTTTCAGACACCGTATGAAACTTGTGTCTGTCGACCTGAGTAGCATAGATAAGTGAATACGCTCAGCCAGTTTGAATCAGCAGCACCGACACGCTCTGTGTCAATTGCGCACTCGACAATCTTGTGTCTAGTACACATTGAGTTGGTGAGACATAGCCGAGCCTGTGATTTCGTTGGACACTGCGTGCTTGCCGTGGACGCAGAGGCTGAGAGTAGGGCATTCACGCTTCTGTTTTGTTTTTTGCTTTCGATCTGACCGCGATTTGCAGCACTCCAACGCACTGCCGCCGCCGTCCCAGCTCCAGAGACGCCGGCTCCAGCAGCAGTTGGTTGAGTATTGCTTGCAACTGCTTATCTGGGCGAGAGTTAGAATTCTTCCTTTTGACGGTTTTCTTAGACATCATTTATGTGGAAAGCGCTCGTAATTATTGCACGCTTCCTTGGTCTCCTCCGTGTTGAGAGTTATTTGTCCGAAAACAGTTATAGTAGGAACTTGCCAGACATTTATTAATATCATTTTTGTATTTGTTCATGTATTCTAAACTGAAAGTGTTTGACATTTTTAAAGTTTACAGAACTGTTGCTTCTTTTTCTCAGTTAATGGCTCTGAGTATTTTACGACATAAATAATGTACATTCCTAACTTACATCTCATTCAGTAGTTAGATTCCCCAATTTCCATTATATTTTAGCGGGTATTTGTTTGTTAAGAGGCCAGATCTCTTTTAGGTGACATTTCAGAAATCATTAGGCGGTGTTTGCCAATCCACCCCCCCCCCCTTCCCTGTGCTACCCACTTCGCACATATCTGTGCCTCGCAAACCACGTAAAACCAAACCACCAATCGTAAGTTAATCAATGTAACGAAGAGAACTAAATCCACCCACAGAAGATCTCTGGCAGATTTAAACTTAATAGTTTGTCGTAGAATTGACATTACTGAAAAGACGGTATCAGACATTGATCCTTTAGTAAAAAGGAAAATAGGTAATATCCATTGAAATTCTTCGGTTTTATGTTTAATGTTTAAATAAAATGGCAATGAACTATGTGTCTTTTTAATATAGTCCTAAAACAGCTATTTAGAAAGGCGTTAACAGACGCAAGAAATACCATGATTCGTACTTGGCTGTTCCGCGAGTAGTCGTCGACAGTACATATACAAAAAGGGACCATTTGTGCCCATGATTTTATCCTTTGACTTATTAAAAAATCTTATTTAAGTCCTCCCTCGAGCATGGTTCTCTGTGCTTTGTTCTTAGGATAAGTTAGTTCAAGTGCTTCGTAAGTATAGGGAGCGATGACCAACGCAGTTGAGTTCCATAACTTAACAATCCTTTGAACATTTGACTAACTTGAGCACAGTCCCATCTCGACGACGATGGAGTGAGAGTATCTGAGGATGGAAACGAGGTTTGCTGAAAATGGTTAGGAATTGAAGTAAAGTAATTGTGGCAAAGCGATCTTGGCGGTCCGAAAGTGGCACCAAACTCTAAGTCCAGCAAAACGAAACAAGCAAACTAAACATAGAATAAAAGGACCACTCTGAGAAGCGACCACTCTCTCCCTCTGCTCAAACGAAAATCCCCGACTCACGCAAGTCCCAAACTGAAAGTTCTCTCTCCTCTCCTGCTATAGTGCAAGTTAAGGACCACGCTCTCACTAAACGAAAAGCTCCAGTCCTCCAAGATATCAAGATCCGGCCAGTGCCAGATCGCTCTTGGGAGGTGGATTGGTGCCAGATCGCTCTTGGGAGATGGATTGTTAAACTGTCAAACATTTCAGATTGACCCTATTAGCGAAGCTCCCGCGTTCCTGCGGCCACAGCGCTGCCCAATGTTCCGCGTTCTCGTGGAAACGCCACAAAGACGGATCCCTTGGGTGGTATTTTTAACACGCCACATTTCAAGAGCTAGTCTTCCGAATGTCGCCCACCATCTCGGCGCTGGACTCCCTACAACAGGCGGTCTAACAACCAGAAACTGAGTGATTTTAACCTGCAGAGTTAAATAGCTATATCTTTTTCTGCCCTGGCATTGGTGTCGTCAGCAATTTAATGGCCTCAGACGTCCCAAAATATGGCGAACGGCAATCACGGATCGGCTGGTTGCACAATGTACGTGACTTGGTCAAAATAATAATAATAATAATAACAAATGCAGCCTGATCAGTCATCACGTCACTTCGGCCCTGCGAGCATTGGACAATGCTCTTCGGGTGGCCAAGATTGCAATATTTATCTATTATATATTTAAACTTGCTGGTTTCAACACTTAATTGTGTCATCTTCAGCTCTCCTACAATTGGCATTTAATTGCTTACTAAAGCGCTCCATAAACAGGAGCTTCGTTCCAGCAGCTGCCAGACTGCTTGACGCGCATGCGCAACACTGAAATTGTGTTGCAGCAGCGCCTTCTCCCGCTTCTGGCTACTTGGAGTGTGGCTGTTCGGTGTTCCAGCAGTTGCCCCAAGTAGCCAGACGCTACCCGGAAAAATATTTCTGGCGCGGTCAAGCTGCCAATTTGCGCATGCGCAGAAAGGTCTGAGTTAGAGTGGGGGGGGGGGGGTAGCCATCACGTGATACGTGTGTTTTTGCACCGTGTTTTTAGATTATTTTGAATTCATTGCAATCCCACTTGAGATCAGATATTTCTCGTTTACACTTATTCGTTATTAGGAAGGAAAGTATTTTAATTATTCCTTTAAACTCACCTTCGCCTGCAGCCAGAAAGTGCAAAAAGCGTTCCAGCAGTGCAAGTATGAAACAAGGGTTTGTATGTGATAGTAGCTGCGCATGCGCACTAACACCTGTTTCTTAGCGCTTGAAAGTAGCCGTTTGGCAGCTGCTGGAACGAACCTAGGGTGTCCCAGTTATCTTGCTCACCCAAAATATCTCTGGAACAACAACAGCTATTGTAAAACGACTTTCACCTGTATCAATATAAGGCTGGGGCTCATTAATACAATTATTTTAAACATTCTAAAACGAAGCAATATGTGTTTTTTAACACAAATTTATGTTTTTTAAATGGACACCCTATAGTATTTCGTCATAAATCTACAACATGACAAATCACATAAACAATGGCGTTGATTGCATCCCAATACGCCACTTACATCCCGAGATATTGCGACGCGAAGTTCACGCTAGCGCACCTCCAGAGACTCAGGCGAGAACCACATGCTGCTCAGGGCGTGTGAACCGATTTTGATTATCCTTTTTTTATTTGGAAGCTGGTGCTTCCCATGTAGTCCCTTTTCAGTTTGGTCCAGTTCTGACAATAGCATCCTTAACAATAAACCATATACGTCTTAAATCTGCAATTACGTGCTCGACAATGGACAAATAACTCAATATCACGCCAACGGATTTCGAGGATTCTTTTTTTTTATTAGAAAGGATGTACTTCAAGGGTAGTTTGATGAGAGTTTCGTTAGGTTCTAACAATGGGATCAATGACAAAGTAACGAAACTCATCAATTCTTAGGAGCAAATTAACAATACTCGGCCGATTCTCTTATAGGCTATCCGGATAAATGAGTCACTCACCACAACGTCATTATGGTCAAGTAATTACCTGTTCAAAGCTTTTTTCATATAAATCCGCATTTTTAAAGTCTATTTTTGCGCTCTTCGCAAGTCTCTTTTGAAATTGTCCTCGAGGTAGAATTCCTCTGTTGAGATAGGCGTTTCTTTTCGACTTCGTTTGTTTCATTTAAACGGCGCTGTCTCATATGAGCAGCACGCTTAGTAGGTCTACCCTTATTCAGAAAAAATAGTTAGTGTACTTCAGATTTACCAAAAATAAAAAAATAAACAAAAACCACATCAAAAAAAGAAAACTATTCCAAAACAAATTTATATGCAGTAAATAATAATAGTAATAATAGCGTATTCTTCAACAACTTAATAATCAACTTACGCTTTCTACTCATCAATAGGATCTATTTGTTTACTATGCAAGAAGATAGGTAGATACCCACCCAGTTTAAATCTAACTAAACACATACCTATGAATAACAAACAATAGTAAAACTATTTTTTAGAATTTTCTAAGTAAAACTAAATGTATACATGTGGCGTCTGTTCCGAAAGAACAGACGTCACTTCTGATCCTGCAGTTGTTATTATTTAATATTCATAGAATATATGACATCAACTGCGATTGGGCAAAGCTGAAAATGTGTAACCAGCCGGGATTCGAACCCGGATCTCCTGCTTTCTAGGCAGTGGGGAGGGGTGGGCAACTTTAAAGCCCTTACTCTTACGGGAATTAGTTTCATAACTACGAGTTTGAGTACTGTGGGCAGGGCGAAGCTGGGGATTTGTATCTGACGGGAGGCGTGCTTAGATAGTCCTTGAAGGTGCGGTAATCACTGTGTCCCCAGTGGTGTAGGGGTCAGCGCAACTACCTACAAAGCAGGAGACCCGGGTTCGAATCCCGGCTGGGTACACATTTTCAGCTTTGCACAATCGCAGTTGATGTCATACATTCTATGAATATTAAAACTAAATGCTTAAAAGTTATTACGATAATATAATGTAGTTGCAATTATTGTTATTTTTGGAGTCTTTGTCACCCAAGAGCTATTCGGCAATTCCAGTGCTACTGTTGGCGGGGCTGATGAAGCTGGACAGAAGTTTATTACGATGTACATCTACGGCATTTGGCGCGACGTTACAACTTGTTACTTCTACACTGTAAATTGTATACGCGAGACAATTCACATGCAGTACACATACATATCACTGATTCTTCCTGCCATACTATATCACAGTTCGACATACAGTTCACAAGATATTCACAGATATATGAATATCTGTATGATGTAAAAATTGGCAATTGACTCTAAATAATGTTGAAGTCGTCCTCATGAGTACGAAAAGAAATCCGTTAAACTTTGTTTACAAGATAAATCAATCAAAAGCGAAGGCCTTAAACTCCACAAATACCTAGGAATTACTATTACTTCAGACTTAAATTGGAAAGAACACGTAGATAATGTCGTGGGAAAGGCGAACCAGAGACTGCGTTTTATTGGCAGAACCCTTAAAACATGCAACAGAACTGCAAAAGAAACTGCATACACTACGCTTGTCGGTCCATTTTTGGAATATTGCTGCCCACTGTGGGATCCTTATCAGGTGGGTTTGACGGAGGACATCGAAAGAGTCCAAAGAAGGGCAGCTCGTTTCGTATTTACACGATACAGGGGAGACAGCGTTACGGAAATGATACAGGATCTGGGATGGGAATCATTACAACAACGACGGTTATCGCTGCGGCGTGGGCCACGTACGAAACTCCAATCGCCAGCATTCTCCTCCGAATGCGAAAAAATATTTTTGACTCCCACTTACAAAGTTAGAAATAATCATCAGAATAAAATACGAGAAATCAGAGTTCGAACAGAGAGATTCAGGTGTTCTTTCTTCCCGGGCACTATTCGAGAATGGAATGGGAGATAAATAGTATAAAGGTGGTTCGACGAACCCTCTGCCAGGAACTTAAATGTGATTTACAGAGTATCCCATGTAGACGTAGATGTAGAAGATATAGTGATAAAAGATTCGGTTCATGAGAAACCGCATCATCACGCATGAGGTTTCGATTTATTACGTCTTTACTGCTAACACCATTCACGAAAGATTTTTCAGATATTAGGCATATATGCCACTGAATGTACCTTCAAATTTACATGACAGTACGCCACGTATTTCAGTAGATATGACGTCATAAACAATTGAATAGTAATAACAATGGAATAATAGCAACATTATGCGCTATCTCTTAACATCTCCTACTAAAATAATAGGCCCTCTTCAACTAAACCTGGTACACATATTGCTTACTATCAGAGAACAATCAGTGTGGGGTTAAGAACTAGCTAACACGTAGTTTAGGAGATATGAAGTCGTAAGCAGTCACAAAAAGTCTCCCATCACAACTATCAATAAATAGTGTTTATAGTCAAGTTTTGAATTAAATTAATGTGGTACATCATTCGTATTTCATTACAATTTTTCTTCCTTTGAATACTGCACTTAAAATTTTGCACTTTATGCATATTTCTTTGTTTTACTGTTTCATAATTTCTAAGCTGTTTACATGGATTCATGAAGATGAAATCTTTTTCGAGTTTTCATTTTCGCTTTTAATATAAGATTGAAAAAAAAATGCATATATATCGGGGCAATGTTAGGTTTAGCAGCTAGTTTTCAGTAAAATAATTGTGGGTACTGGGCTGTATCATTTTCAAAACAGCAAAGGAATTGGCGACGTTTCGATCACTATGCAGTGGTCCTCTTCAGATCGGAAAAATGCATTTATACCCGGGCAATGTCGGGTTTAGCAGCTAGTTTTGAATAAAATAATTCTGGATATTAGTCTGCGTCATTTTCAAAACACTTAGCAAAGAAATTGCCAACGTTACGACCACTGAGGTCCTCTTCAGGCCCTGAAGAAGACCTCATTGTAGTGGTCGAAACGTCGGCAATCCTTTGCTAAGTGTTTAAATAATGACGCGGACTAATATCCAGAATTGCTTTATTTTAAAAAACGCCAGCATTTGTCTTGCGGACTACAGATGTAGATGTAGACGCCGGTGCTGGTACCTGCGGGCGCCCCCTGGCCGTGGGCTGGTGGCGCCGCCAGACGGCGACACTGCGGCGCGCTGCTCAATTGTCCCCACCGGGCGCCCCCCCCTCCACCCCCGCATTCCCACACCCCCGCTGTGACGCGCCGGTCCCCCGGCCGTCATTAGCCGCCGTGTTTCCCCGCTATTTATTTGATTAGTATTTTGTTTGGCATTCGTTTGTCAACTCTTTCCAGCGCGCCCGCCGCGTTCACGCCGCCAGAGGACGCTCCGCTGGTGCTGCCCTCAAATGCGACGTGTTCCGCCCTAGCAGACCAGGAGGAAAAAGTACACGATCCTGAAATCAAACCACATCCTTCCTCACAAAGTACACTAAATAAAATGTTTACCCTGATTACAGAAGAAAATAATTGCATTTATGATGATAAGAAAAAGCAACAAGATACATATTTGACATATACTGCACTCATGAAGTTGAAAATAAGCCAAAGAGCATCTCCCACCATATTCACTAGCAGCACCTTCTCTGCCTATGTCCATCTTCTCCATCTCATCCATATCCTCGTCCTGTTGCTCAATTCCAGTGACTCCACAATCTTTAGTCCGTAGACATACGAAAGCCCTATGTAGGGCAATCCAGTCTCCTTTTCAAACTCCACAAACTCCAGATCTACGAACTCTACATCAAATATGTCTCTCTCATTGCCTCCTTCTTTTCCCACCAAGTCTTCTACGTCATTATTTCCCACACCTTCTACGTCTTCACCATGGTCCCACACACCTACGTCCTCTCGCCCCTCCAATACTCCGCAGATATGTCCAAACCTCAACTCGGCGCAGCGGAATGGATGTTTGTCTTTAGTATAAGGTAGTTTATAAGTAGTTTGTAAGTTTAGGGACTGATGACCTCACAGTTAACTATTTCATATTATATAATTCTAAGGTACAGTGAAATTTTTTAACTTGTACATATGTTGAGATCATCACTTTTAGTATGGTTTTTACGTTGTGCATACGTTATAAATTGTCTTTTTAATATTTTATCATCTAATTTAGAATAGATCAAAATGTAACACTTTACATACATATAATATAATAATATTAATTATGTAAAGTGTTTCATTTTGTTATATTCTAAATTAGAATATACAATATTAAAAAAAGGCCATTTATAACGTATGTGCAACATGTAAAAAGCACACTAAAAGTGACGATTTCAACATATGTACAAGTTCAAAAATTTCACTGTAGCTTAGAATGATATAATATGAAATATTTAACGTGTTTCATTGTGTACAATTATAGATTAGAAGGCATTTATCATACAGCACAAACCTACATGGCAAGAGAGCAATTTGACAACTTCAAACTAACCTCCTAAACAAAGATATAAAGTTTTGGTGTGTTGTATTTTTATTTAACTTGTTTGCAACATAAGCACTAGTGTTTTGTCGACGCTTGTCAAATGTCTACCTGAAGAATGCCTAAAAATCCGAAAACTAGTTCGTAAATAAACATAAATTAGTAGAACAAAAAACAGATTGCTTGTTTTCAACCATAAATACTATTTATTGAAGACAAGAACCAAATCGCTTTTTATTTTTTATTAAGATTACCGGTTTCGGCAGTTTATCTGCCAGCTTTGGATCTGCAAGTACACACAAAATCATACTCAAAATGCAATAATACAACACGGCAGTGAAATACATATTTTTAAATATCCACTTTAGAAACTCACCTTAGATTTCATTCTTTAGACAGTAATTATTAAAAGCTTTTAAAAACACATTTACTCGGCAACTTAATTGTTGGCTTGTCAACATATAAATAAAATATGAACTTCAACATCCTGTAATGAGGTGTGGTTACTAAGTTAAAAACAATGTTGAATAACTCAGCCATCCAAACTCACAAGTTGATATCAGAGGGCGCTCTAAATGTGACATCTGAGCATCACTTCCTTGATTTGAAGAACAATAATCTTGTACAAATGAAACGATATACACATTAGGCAATAAATGTGTACGTTTATATGTGATAATTATAATAAATATTACAATTTTCCTTAGTATGTGGCTCAGCTATTTAAAAACACCAGAAAATAAAGGGAAAAGATAATAAAGTCACTGCGAAATTATATATACAGGCAAGTGCTGTGTAGTCCAAGTCTATGTTTAAATATCAGATACCAATAACGAGACATAATGTATACATAGAAAGGTTGAGAAAAAGAATTAACATGATATGTAACATTTTAAACAAACTTACAGTATATATAGAATGTCATTGTAAAAATAGTTTGTTATGAGGAACGTATGTTGTAGCCTAAGGTCTGGGTATAGAATTATAGTAATAATAGGTAGTTAATTGAATGTCCGGAAAATATGATGACATAATGGATATAAAACAATTGACATGACAATAACCCAATAAAACGTAGGTGGCTCTGAACTTATATATACAGGCAACTGGTTTGTAGTCCAAGGTCTATGTTTAGACGTCAGATACCAATAACCAGACATATTGTATATACATATAGATTGAGTAAAATAATTAAAATGATGCGTAACATTTTAGACGAAATTACAAAAAATGTTCAAATGTTTGTAAATCTATGGGGCTTCACTACTGCGTTATTAGTTCCTAGCTTACAAACTACTTAAATTTAAACTAACCTAAGGATAGGACACACATCCATGCTCGAGGGAGGATTCGAACCTTCTATGCGGGAGGCCGCACGATCCGAAACGTGGCTTTCCAGACCGACGAAATTACAGTACATACAGAATGTTATCATACAAACTATTCGTTATGAGGAATCTGCGTTGTAGCCTAAGGTTGTTGACATCAAGGTAGTGACGCTCAGATGCCACATCTAGAGCATCATCTAGTATAAATATGTGAGTTTGGATGGCTGAGTTATTCAGGACTGTTTTTTACTTAGTGACTACTCCTCATTACAGGATGTTGATTTTCATGTTTTATTTATATGTTGACAAGCCAACAATTAAGTTGCCGAGTAAATGTGTGTTTAAAAGGTTTTTATCATTAATGTTTTTATGAATGAAATCTAAGGTGGGTTTCGAAAGTGGATGTTTAAAAATATGTATTTTTCTGGCTTTCTGTTGTGTTGGTGTGGTCTTCAGTCCGCAGACTGGTTTGATGCAGCTCTCGACGCTACCCTGTCCTGTGCAAGTCTCTTCACCTGAGAATACGTTCGGCAACCTACATCCTTTTGAATCTGCTTACTATATTCGTCCCTCGGTCTCCCTCTACGATTTTTAGCCCACACGCTTCCTTCTAATGCTAAGTCGACAATAACACGGTAGTTATGTCCAAACAATGTGTCCAAGCAATCTATCCCTTCTCTTAGTCAGTATATGCCAGGAACTCCTTTTCTCCCCTATTCGGTTAAGCACCTCTTCATTAGTTACGTGATCTACCTATCTAATTTTCATCATTCGTCTGTAACACCACATTTCAAATAATCTTTTTATCTGAACTCCTTATCGTCCACGTTTCACTCCCATACAATGCTACACTCCATACAAACGCTTTCAACAAATTTCGCTTCTTTAGAAACGCTTTTCTTCCCATAGCCATTCTGCTTTTTATATCTTCTTTACTTCGGACATCAGAATTTATCTTGCTACCCAAATAACAAAATTCATCTACTACTTTTATTGTCTCATTACCTAATCTAATTCCTTCAGCATCGCCTAATTTTCTGTCATTGCATTCCATTACCTTCGTTTTACGCTTGTTAATGTTCATCTTATATCTTCCTTTCAAGACACTGTCCATTCCATTCAACTGCTCTTCCAGGTCCTTTGCTGTCTCTGACAGATTACTATGTCATCAGCAAACCGCAGTGTTTTTATTTCTTCTCCATGCACTTTAATGCCCTCTCTATATTTCTCCTTCCATTCCTTCACAGCATGCTCAATGTGCAGATTTATGTATTATTGCATTTTGAGTATGATTTCGTGTGTACTTGCTGATCTGAAGATTGCAGTTAACCATTGGCCCGTACACCGATCTTTTCGACCCCTTCTCCTCCCTCCCCTTCTCTCTGAGTGCGTGTCAGCACTCTGCCTTCCACAGAAGCCTCAAGGCAGTTGAAGAGGAACTCGAAGTAAGTCTTTTCTTCGTTGTGCATCTGCCCGAATTTCTGTAATTAACGAATTGCACTCTCCGCACCCGGTCAAAAAAGGCCGATGTGTACACTGAATGTCTTTATTTTCTCTGGTCCAATGTATCCCATTTACCCTCAAGTTGTGTGTTTTTCCTTTCACAATCAACTGCAAGTCTATAAAATTGGAAAAAATCTACATATCAAGTGTGTTAGAAAACTATTGGGGGGGGGGGGGGTTATGCTGGAAAAGGGAGAGACCGAATGGTGCACTACATGCACTTTAACCCTTTGCGGTCCAGTGGTTTCAGCCTGAAACCACATTTTTACTTTGCGTGCTTTTCCGGGCCATTGGTTCCTTCTTGAAACCACCAACACAAATTGAATACTGGTGACATCTAAGGTCAGCGCCAGATACTTGTTACATTAGCGAAGTGATTGTTGTTTGGTAAAAGCCATTTTTGTGAAGCGTTGCGACGAGTATGAGTGCTTTCAACCCAGACTTGAAAATAAAATTAGTTTGTGACTTCTATAGAGCAGATAATTGGAATTTCAGGTCTTGCATTATTCTTACAAACCATTTTATGATATTTGGAAGATGTTTTAATTGATAACTGTAGTGTGAAGTTTAGTTTTTTTTACGAAAATGTAGGTGGCTGCAGAATGAAACCACTGGGACATAACCTTCAATAACGGTAAATCTACAGGTTGCATTTTATTTTATTCTTTACAGCGTGACGGCATAGATAATAGACCACCATCAAGAGTAAAGCAGCAATTCAGATCTTGTGACCTTAGCACAAATACGTTAATGTATACTTGCTGAAATTCCAAGTAATACTGAATCAGCTGCTCGGATATTGGAAGTGAATGAGACGAAATTGATGGACAACTTCGACTTCTTTCACCTGATGAGTATGTAGTTGAATTTGAAGAGGTTGTCAATGAAAGTGTGTGCTGAAAGAGTCTCTTTACGTTAGTAGTGGCAATAATGACGACGATGTGATGTGTGTGATGACAATACAGAGCTAAAAGAGCATATTGATTGGGTGCAACAGATACAGTGCTGTCAAATGAAGCAACTGAGTTTTCACAGGACTATGGTTCAATTATGCCTTCTAACAAATCAAGCCCCACTGAAAACTGTCGTAACAGCCCAGTGGTTTCACTATGAAACAACCTAGAATATTTTATTGTGAAATAGCTATTTTATTGTTATTACACTATATTATTGCTTTTTGAAACAGTCAAAGTAGATTTCGGAAGAAATTGTTATAGTTTTCTTCCTATGTTTATTCATGGGCCTCAAAGGGTTAACGCCATATCTTCCGAGGACTATTCAAATTCTTGACGGCATGGTATCAAAGAACAGCCAGAAGGTTATTCATAGGCCTCAAGGGGTTAAGACAATTAGATGCAAAAAAAGCCGAAAGAAACAGAAAGAAACACAACCGAGTTCTTAACCCTTTCGTTCATCGTGTTGTCAATTGACACCACCATGTTTCACCAACTGCAGAGTGGAAACAACGAATGTCTGCGTTTCCTCACGCTGTCGGCGTATGACAACAATCTAGTACAGGTGTGTGCCACATGGCGCGCTTTATCTCCTTTGAATACGGAAGTCAACAGTCGAGTGTTTGTCGTGCTGTGTTACGTGTGCTGTTGTGTATGGATCGTGCTTCACTTTTTTTTTCTTCCAGTTTCGTGCCTGTCGAAGATTTATAGAATACAAAGGTGTTACAAGTTTCTTAGAGGTAAGATTATTGTGTGTGTGTGTGTTATTTTGGTGAATGTTTTTTTTGTTACATTGTTAGCTACATTTTTTCAAAACTTGTTGTTGTCATTTGACACCATTGTGACAACATTCAGTCATATTGTAGGAATTTCTCGTTTTTTATGTTCAGTTGAAATAATTTTGAAAGCTAATCTTTCTTAATACATATAATGGATATTCCGTTCATTTTCACACATCACACAGCTAATTTCAGTAAATATTTTAATTTTTCAGGCTGTGATATGGCGAAACTTTCCGACAACGAAATTGAGCAGATGCTACTAGAGCTCAATGACAGTAAGCTTTCGGGACTCTCAGACAATGAAGAGCCTGGACCTGCCCCCCCCCCCCCCCCCCCATAATTACTCCGTTGCCCCGCAGTTCCAAATGCCATGTATCACTTTGTTTGAACGAAAAGAACAACTGTTTTGTCAAATTTCATGTTAAATGATTTGCTGAAATACATTTTGTCAATTTGAATGATGTACTAACTCAGCCAAGTTCAGTGTGCCAAATGCCATGTAAGACTTTGTTTGAACAAAAATAACACCTCTTTAGTTAAATTTCATGTTAAATGATTTTTTGCAATAAATTTTGTCATTTTGAATGATGCGCTAATTATAACTGTACCAAAATGATGTTGCCCACACTATTTATTTATGTGTACCCGTACCGACACAGTGGTGTCAAATGACAACATTCCATCTTTCAAAAACCATTTTCGAAATTTCTTTTTTTCCTCAGAAAACACGTTTAGATAAATCATTTGATCAAGAAAAACGCCAAAAAATATTTTTTTTATTGGCGAAGAAAAAATAGTGACTGAAAGGGTTAAAGACCAAGAGTACGCTTTCTGTGCCATTAGGGGGTGTACGGGCTGAAGGTTAAACTTCCGTACCGGTAATCTTAATAAAAAATAAAAAGCGATCTTGGATCTTGTCTTCAGTAAATTTATTAAAAGATCGCCCCAAAACATGACAAACCTTTATATATCATAACTACTATTATGTTGCATAACCGGTAGATCCTTCTTTCTAGTCCCGCCGCGTGTATCCGATAGGCACGGAAAGGCGACGCCTCCGTTCGCGCGAGGCGCTCTGAGAGCTCTGTAATCCGCCAGGCAGCTAAGCGTCGCGCCGCCGCCACAAAAGCCTTCTTTCCTGCCCCCACCCCCCTCCCTCTCTCTTCCCTTTCCACCGCTGCCGTCCCTTCGGCCCTTTTCAAGGGCAGCGGGCGCAGACAGCTGAGCATCCGACCAGCCAGAAGGCCTCCGACCGCGTCCCGCTATCAAACTGCACCTCCCCGCGATTTATTCCCCACGGTGTTGACAAATTAAGTTGGTTTGTTAGCTTCCATAAATAACGCAAAGAAAGAGCCGAGTTTGCTTAACCCTTCCTCGCTCCATCTCGCCTTCATCCACCTCCCCGGCCGCCGCCCTCTCCCCCCCTCGCCCCGCCACTTCCCCCCCACCATCGACGCCTTCCCCCCCCCCCCACCTCCTGCGCGAGCCAAGATCCTCGCCTCCTCTCACCCTCCTCCCCCCCCTCCTACCTTCTTCACTCCGACGCCGTCTCCGCCGTGATTCAGTAGCTCACTCTTTCCCAACTTTCCGCAGAAGAGCAAATAAAATAAAAGACGGGCGCTGCTCTTACTTTTAAATTGGCCGTTATCTTGTTAACAGAGATGTCTCAAGTTGTCGCTCCGCCGTCGACGCTACTACTCGCGCAGAAAACATATATCCGACTCGCTTCATAGCGGATAAGCGTCTCCCCACTCCCCCAATAAAATATCTGCCGCATATTTTGTCTTAACAGATATAAATTTTCTAAGACGCTCTAAACTGCCAAAATATCGCAGCAGCTGTGTCCTGGCGAGTTTACTTTCTTTATTAATGTACTGCTAGCTAGGGTATGCCGCTGTTTAAACGCTTAACATTTTAATCCTGAATAAAAGACTATACTACTAATCAACTATGTCATGACTTTCTCTCTCTCTCTCTCTCTCTCTCTCTTTCTCTGTCTGTCTGTGTGTGTGTGTGTGTGTGTGTGTGTGATCGAAGAACAACTAGGTCAACACAAACTTTTCTACGTAAAAATATTGATGTGTTCAATGTGTATGAAAGACACGTCTCAAATAAAACGAAAAATTTATGTTGTTTCTTTTTCTGTATTATTTCCATATTAAATTTATATTTTTATATCACAATTACTTTTCCATTTTTTTCCAAACACCCTTTTTCTATATCATTTCCATATTAAATTTATATTTTTATTTTATAATTACTTTTCCATATTTTTCCCAAAAAAATTCCCTGAAAATAAGAAATATTTCTGTAATTTTTCTAACACGTACTTTTTTAATTATAACAGTAAGCAATAAGTTTGGAAACGTGAACATTGACGACTTAAAGAGATTTCGGTTTCAAATGGTTTTAATTGTGTTATCTATACATCTCTAAACCTATCGAAGAATCCGACATTCATTATAAAACAATCGTTAGATCATTTTGATACCATCCTTTTTTAACATTTTTCGATCGGAATTTAAATTTTTTACTCAATTAAGAAAAACACTTATTTACTAAATTGCCTTTTTTATACCGTGTTAAGTATTTTGAATAGATTTTCATGAAATAGAAACGCCATTTAAAATATTATTTCCTTTATGCCATCGTTTTCTCCAGGTAATAATGTTTGTTAATTTAACATTATATCCTCATAGATTGCTTGGACCCACGTTAGTGCTGGTATAATGCCGTAGCCACAGGCAGAAATGTAGGAAGAGAGCGCTTATCAGGACATAGAAATCATAATTTGATATATAAAATAATAGTAATCATGGGGACTTCTAACACGGTTATAGGTGAAGAAATAGAATGAAGGGTTGTGGCACAATATGGGATTGACAGTAAGAATGCGACAGGACAAAGACTAATAGAAATCTGTATTAATTTTCAAGTAGCAAAAACAAATACTTTATTCAAGCTCCACAATAGAAGAAGACGTATTTGGGAAAGCCCTGGAGACAGGGAAAGGTTCTAACTGGATTAGATAATGAACAAATTGATACCGAAATGAGGTATTGAATTGTAAAGCGTACCCAGGATCCGATATAGAGGCAGAACCCAATTTGGTAATGAAGAAAAGTTATAATCAAGAGAATCGCCCAAAAGAACAAATGTGGAAATAAATGTCATATCAAATTACTGAGGAACTATGCGTCGCTTTTGACGTTCACTAAGGATGTAGTAGATACCGCTCTGAGGAATACCAGAGAATGCACTTCAGGTGAAGAGGAGGGTACATCTCTGAAAATGGCAATCACAAATGTTGGAAAGACAAATATAGATTCACGGAAGATAACTGCAAATGAACGACAGGTATCTTACAAAATACTTCGGCTTATTGGCAAAAGAAGGAAGTGCCAAAAACTCTCTATGAAATTCGAAAGTTAATTAAAAATAAGTCACGTAGGAAGTAAAATAAAGGGTAAGTTAAGGCGAAATGGCTGCAAGAAACATATGAAGAAATAGAAATGATTGTTGGTAGGACTGACACAGCATACAGAAAAGTCACATCCTTCGGTGAAATAAAAAGCAAAGGCGGTAACGTTAGGGGTGCAATGGGAATTTTATTGTTGAACGCAAAGCAGGGAGCAGATAAGTAGGAAGAGTACATTAAAGGCAGAGAGACTTGTCTGATAATGGACTAGAAGAAGGAATGGGCGTTGATATGTAATACTTTTAGGCAATTGGTATTAGAGGCAGAAATTAAGAAAGTTCTGAAAGACGGAAGTCAAATAAGGCGTAGATCATATTACCTCGGATTTTCTAAAATCATTGGGAGGAGAGGGTCTGAGGGGGGGGGGAGAGACTGGCGACGTACTATCAGACTTTCAGAAAAATATAATCCACAGGATTCAGAAGAGAGCAAGGGCAGATAAGTGGTAGAATTACCACAGAATCAAATAAATAGCTCATGGATCCAAGTTGAGACGAGAATGAAGTAGAGAAGAATAGAAGAGAAAACTGAAGATTTATTAGATGACGTTAAGTTTAGATTTAGGAAAGGTAAGGCACAATGGAAGTAATTTTGACACTGCGCTTGATAATGGAAGCAAGACTGAAGAAAAATCATGGCCGTTCGTAGGATTTTTCTACTTGAAAACTGCTTTAGACAAAGTAAATTGTCGCAAGATATTCGCAATCTTGAGAAAAATAGGAGTACGCTATATGGAAATATGGATAATACAAGATATATCTACAGCTACAGACACAGACATAGTCCGCAGTCCATCCAAAGGTGCATGGTGGAGGGTACCTAATACCACTACTAGTTACTTGCTTTTTTGTTCAACTTCAACGTAGAACTAGCGATTTCTGATCTATACCGAGGGCCCCGGGGCAAAAATGACATTGGGGCCCTCTTTACACTAATACTGTACACATGCAAAACTACTTCGTCATCAGCTTCTTACGGACCACTAAAATACATAATAAGTCAAATCTAAATAATACTAAGTAAAGTATCAGTGCGATGGACGAGCTACTATTTAATTGTACGCTCTAATATAACTGTGTAAGTTTGTTATGCTTTCAAGCAAAAATTAATGGGTGTATTTGTTAAACATTTGCAGAGGAATAGAGTTCGACTTGGGTAGGACACACAGATAAAACGACCCCATGAGATAGTTTTGGAATTTGCTCCATACTAGGCGAATGAAGTTGCAGGCAGAAACTTCACTGATGACGCGCCTATCCACTATCCATATTTTCTCTTCTTCTTGCACGAATTTCAGAGTGCAGTTCGTTAGAGCACTTAATTGAGATTTATGATTAAGAAGCACTCCCTTGGGGGTATTCAGTACACAAACAGGAGTTAGTATAACAATACCGTTCTGTACTAATACACTATAGATACTTCATATTCAAATGTGGTCACACCGTTTATTGTCATACACACTACTAGTCATTCAGCGCCATTGACTGTTATTTCGCAACTCTGACTTCAACCGACAACACGCTAATAGTGACACGTACACGTGTTAGCGGACAAGCAATAGACCTTGTTATAGTTATATCCTGAGGTGTGAATAATTTTGGATTTCACTTCCTGCCTTTGAGGTTTGTTGGTCAAGGGTAAAGTCGAAAATCCTTCATTCAACTAAAATATTATATAGAGTAGAACGTCGATTATCCAAAGGTATTGGGAGACATGGACGTTCGAAAAACCGGTTTATACAGATAATCGTACTGTACACTTCTATTTACCAGTAAGACATTTATGCAGTATTTGGAGGCGCGCGATCATCCACACTGCGCCGAGCGGCACGCCGCAACACTTGGAAGTCTCAGCTGTTGCTGTGAGCAGCTTTGATGCTGCCGCTACGTCTGCTGCTATCCCGACAGAAGTGTTCTGCACAGCGACTGGCGGCTTGGCTGGTCAGCTGCGCCACCGAATGGCGTCGTGTGAAGGTCCCATTAGGAAGCTTTGCTCCGCCATTCGGTGGCCCAATGCGGTTACTATTGGAAATTTGGTGGGAGCGGAGGAAGAGGGACGTTAGGGCGGGAGTGTAAAAAGAATAAAAAATACGAAGGTCTATTGTAACTTTTTCCGGAGGCAGCTCACGAAGGCCAAGGGGGCCCCTTATGCTGACTGCCAGTTGAGTTCCCGAACCTTCTCAGTAACACTCGCGAATCGAGCGAGCCTACCAGTAACAAACCTAGCAGCCCGCCTCTCAACTGCCCATGTACTCCTTTCGTCTCGTCATTAGAGACGGGTCGTTAAACACTAAGCTTCCTTCCTTCCTTCGTTCCACGTCCTCCTTTAAAATGATCTGGTAAGGATCACAACACTTGAGCAATGCTCAAAACGGGGTCGTACAATCATTTTCTATGTAGTCTCCTTTAGGTAACACACACACCTTCCCAAAATTCTCCCAGTAAAAGAAGTCGACCATTCGCCTTGCCCACGACTGTCCTTATATGATCGTTGCATTTCATATCGCTGTGCAACTTTACGCCTAGATATTTAATAGACAAGACCTTGTCAAGCAGCACAAGAACCAATAGGGAATAATAAAACAGCAACACCAGCAAACAGCATCCCGTTCCGTCATGGGTTTTGGAACCGTCTGAGTAAAGAATCCATGCCTGTGAATGTTAGTCTCGGACATGGAGATAAAAATAAAGGGAGATGGCGCTACGTATCCCAGCAGTACTACGCTTTGAAGCCATGGCCGCCATGACACTCCGACCAAAACACTGGCAGTGTGTTATAGCTGTGTCTGTATTTACAGTCGCTAATTGCATCATATACACATCTAACGTCCTCAAACTGGTTGTGTTAATTTTGTGTTTAAAATAAAATCAGGAAAAACGAACAAAATGTCCTTTTTATTCTGTTTAAAAACATTTGTTAGTACAATATTACGAATCACAAACGTGGGTTCTTTGTTTAGCTAATATGACGATCGTCAGATAAAATAGTTCGATTGAGTGAACCGACGCCAGATTTACGAGCAGACTGAGGATATCTTTTCTTTGTGTGGTAAGTTTCATTAATATTGAAACTAGGTTTTGCTTCCGAAATCACTGACTTAATAAATAAAAATTTATATTTCATTCCTTATTCATTTGTAAATTGTATGTTAAGTAGGTGAAATATCTTTCATCTTTAGTAAATGGAAACGAGAAAAATACGTTACATTACAAGTAAAGATGTTGTGTAGGTTAGTTCACAATAAAAGTAGTACAATTACACATTAGTGAGACAATTTACACATGAAACGGTATTTCCTTCGATTTCGCATCACAATCAGAACTATTCGTACACATAAACATCACCATAACAGTGCAAAATCCTTCCAAAAACGAGCGACAAACCTTGCTAAACGAGCAGCTCGATCACGATAATCAATACGCTGCAACAAAATATCTACAAGTGCCGTAAAGAAGAAACTTCGAAAAAAGTTTAGGAACTAATGGGACATTGAGTAGCACAGAACAAAAAACGGGGGAAGCACTAAACCGTATTTTCCTACGATCCGACAACGTTTAATGATTAAACTCCTAATAACTCCGAATTTTACAGCTATGCTAACAGGTCATGGGAAACTGAAAGCCTACTATCAGCGGTTCAAAATAATTGAAGACGGAACGTGCACATGTAACAGTGCTGACCAAACTATTGACCACGTGCTTTTTGACTGCTGCAATTTATTGAAAGAGAGGGACCATCTCAGGAAAAAAAATAGCTGCCAAAGGAGGAGGATGGCCCGTCAGTAAATATGACTTAGTACATAAATACACTACAGACTTTTACAATTTTTGTAATTCAATAAGATTTCCTGATGTATAAAATTGTTTGTTCCTTTGTAAACCCTGTCAACTTACATACTGTACTTGTGTTTGCAAAAAATATTTGATGTAACCGCCTGAATCTAACCATCAAACATGTAATATTAATATGTAATGGGGCATGTTAAGTAATAAATAAATAAAAAAAATAAAGAATACACGAACAAGGTAAGTACAGCAGTGTTTTGGTCGGATCAAGATGACTACCCGTTGCTTCACAGTTGTGGCGTCAGAGTGCCTACGTTTATTCTTACCTCCATGGTCTCTGAACTCTAGCTATGCGTAATTTGCCAGAGTTGAGGAAGTTGGGATATCACACGTCACGTCAGGTTCAAAGGGTTGGCACTTAAGAGTATACGGAATGAGTTTTTCGATGAAAAATCGATTTTTGTGTAAATGCATTTTAGAAAAATTTAGACTCTCCCGTTTAATACGATGTATAAAATATTTGGATGACGTGAATAGAACTATTTTAAATAATTTTTTAAAATAATTTCGACACACGATGTTCCGCACCCTGTATATGAGACGCGAAATATACCTGATATAGACAGCCTTGCCAGAGATATAATTGAGTACAGGAGAGTTAGCTTTTCTGTTGGCTACACTGCTAGACAGTTGACAATAGATTCTGCACCATTTGTATTGTTTCCTTTGTGAGTACTTCCATGCCATTGTTGTGAAAGTCGTATGTGGAGAAGTCACTAAGTTTTCCTTCCTTCAACATGCCAAGACATAGTCTGAAGGTATTTAGAAAGCGTGTACATTGGCGCAAGAAAGTAAAGTGTACTGAGATTTCGTCTGATTCATCTTTATCAGTATCTGATGTCCCAATAGCGACTAACCTCAACACTGGTAGTGATACATTGAATGATACTGCTGCCACAATGAGAATCCCCAACATGGACTGTGTCCAAAAGGAGAAGATAGTTGGTGCAAGTACAGTAGAGGCAAGGTAACTAAGAAACAATACAATCACCCTCATGACCTGCCACCTGCCATAATGGATGAAATAAAGGCCGGCCGCGGTAGCCGAGGGGATTGAGGCGCTCCAGTCACGGTCCGCACGGCCACTACGGTCGGGGGTTCGAATCCCCCCTCGGGCATGGATATTTGTGCCGTCTTAGTTCGTAAGTAGTTCATAAGTAGTTTGTAAGTTTAGGGACTGATGACCCCGTAGTCAAGTCCCATAGACTCTACAAACATTTGATTTTTGATGAAATAAAACCAATATTCCGAGACCTCGCAGATATTAGCCTACTAAAGAAATGTCTTCATGGCCGGACTCAAAATCCAAATGAGTGTGTGAACCTTGTGATATGGAATAAACTACCTAAAACTGTGTTTGTGGGTATAAACACACTTCACTTTGGCGTTTATTATGCTGTTTCCTCATTCAATCAGGGCAATATAACAAAGTGCAAAGTTCTGCAGAAGTCAGGGCTCTGTGTAGGACTACGAACTGCTGCAGCTATGCTTTGTTTGGACAAGGAACGGCTGAGGTCTTCAGATAATGCCATAAAAGTATATTCAAAGATGGCTAGACAGCATAGGACAGCCGTCAAGAGGAAGCTGTTTGACGATTCTGATGATAAAAGCTATGGAGCAGGCTTGTACTGAAGTAAAAACTTTGAAGCTAATTTCCCGTAACTTTAGTTTTTTTGTGTATAAGATACATTTTCTCAGGGCCTATTTATAATAGAAAGATGAAATTTTCTGTAGTTGTTCCTTAAGACCTTCTAATATAACTGACTTAAAAGATATGTGGAATTATTTTGTATTAATGGGTGTAAATTTTAAAATACTTGTTAAAATGTATAACTTTTTTAACATTTACAAAAAATAAAATATCTGAAAAACTATACATTATTTTTTTTTTTTTTTTTTTTTTCAAAATTAATATTTCAGCATAAAAGCAGAACATATCTCTGCTTTCTGTGAAAAATTGAAGAGTATCGTCCAAATAACAAATGAGAAAATGTTCCTAATTTTAGCTCAATTTAACATTGTAAGCATAGGGCGTTCCTTAAATGCGTGACAAGCTGCCATCTTGACCTGCTTCGGCCACGGCTTTAATCTAGCGTATAATAATAAAATGACCGTTTACACGCTGGAAATACTCTGCATTTATGTCCTCATCCCACGTACCGTACGAGTATCTGACGGCTGCGGTTACTGCTCGCGCCCTCCAGTCGAATTACAGTCGCCGCAAGGAGGCAGTGGCCTCTGGTGGCGGCGCGGCGAAGCAGATTAGGGCGCGCTGATAGCCATCCCATTAGCGGACATAATGCATCGGCCGCTCTGTAAAAATGAGTCACGATTTAATGAGATATTTCTTGCTAATGAATAAAGTTTCGGTGTCATTTTTACAAAACACTAATTGTGATTAATGGTAATCAAGCTGTCATTACCATCGATTATTAACTTTAATTACAACCTTGGGCTAATTACGGGCGTTCGGGCGCGCGCCTTCTCACTCGCAAATGAAAGGAGAGCGCGGCCAGACACAAAAATGCCCCCCTTTAATTTCGTTTATAATTAGGCCGATGACGGCAAGGAAATGGCGTGTGCGCGCCTCTGATTGCTGTGCTCGTTGCCAAACCGCTCCGCCGCTCGGCCCTCAATTTTTCCGAGCACTAGGTCCCACATGTGTCTGCGCATATCTCTATCTTTCTCATTATAATGCACTTTAATGCCCTCTCCAAATTTCTCCTCCCATTCTTTCACTGCTTGCTCAATGTACAGATTGATGTATTATTGCATTTTGAGTATGACTTTGTGTTTACTTGCTGATCCGAAGATGGCAGTAAACTTCCGAAACCGGTAATCTTAATAAAAAAAAATAAAAAGCGATCTTGTCTCTTGCCTTCAGTAAACTGATCAAGAGATTGCCCCCAAACATGACAAACCTTTATATACCATAAATTATTCAGTCTCTTCTTGGTACAATAATTTCATATTTAAGGTTGAAAACAAACAATCTGTTTTTGTTCTACTAATTTATGTTTATTTACATACTAGTTTTCAGCTTATTAGGTTATCTTCAGGTAAACATTAGACAGGGGTCGGTACAAAAGTATTGTTTATGTTGCAAACATGTTAAAGATAACATACGAAAACTTTAGTTCTTTGCATTGGCATTACTTTGAAGTTGTCAAATTGATCTCTCGCTATGTATGTTTGTGCTGTGTGATAAAAGCCTTTTAATTTGTAATTGTACACAGTGAAACACGTTACATATTCACATTTTATCATTCTAAGCTACAGTGAAATTTTTTCACTTGTAAATACGAGGCGCGTCCAGAAAGTAAGTTCCGTTTGGTTATATAAAGCGAACGGGTAAAGATACAGAAAAGATATTGATTGTACAAAAATCTACAACTGTTAAACTACTTTCCTACATAGCTTCCGAAAATGTGTGGGCAATTGTCATAGCATGGCACAGGGTTTTCTGTGCCTTTTGGCCCACTTTAGGTTACGGTAGTAACACTAAAAGTGGGCCTTTGCTATCCTCTTTTGACAGCTCGAAATTTAAATGAAAATAACGGCTTAACTATTCATCTGACACAAAAATTGAGCCGGCCGCGGTGGCCGAGGAGACTAAGGCGCTCCAGTCACGGTCTGCACGGCGGATATTTGTGCCGTCCTAGTTCGTAAGTAGTTCATAACTAGTTTGTAAGTTTAGGGACTGATGACTTCGTAGTTAAGTCCCATAGGCTATACAAACATTTGAACATTTGAGTTGCATAATTTTGTGCAATAAAAATTGCTTCTGTATCTCTATACAATTTCATTTTATTACCAAACGGAACTTACTTTCTGGACGCGCCTCATATTAACTTATGTAATAATCGTCGTACATGTTCTCTAGCGTATTGTCATCAAAAGCCGTGATGATAGTTGCAACTTTAACCTTCTTCTCTGCCACTGCTTCAATCGCCCCCTCCCGCACTTATCGTAGCCTTACCGCTTGCAATGAGGTCTTCGTCATTACCATCCCAATTATCATCATTATGCGCCGGCCGCGGTGGCCGAGGAGACTGAGGCGCTCCAGTCACGGTCTGCACGGCCACTACGGTCGGGGGTTCGAATCCCCCCTCGGGCATGGATATTTGTGCCGTCTTTAGTATAAGGTAGTTGTTAAGTAGTTTGTAAGTTTAGGGACTGATGACCCCGTAGTTAAGTCCGATAAGCTTAACAAACATTTGAACTTTTGAACATCATTATGCATTAGTGTAACAACAGTATCCAACATGCTCATTTTTCTGTACCATAACAGATACGAGAAAGCATGCGAATGATTTATCTTCTACACTAATACCATCTTCACGAAGAAAGATTCTTCGTAACTTCATCTCAACTAATCGATATAAATTAGCAGATTGATTGCCAATCGCCGCCTCATTTAACGCTTCACCACACAAATAACGTCACAAAAAGCGACTTCGAAGGCACACTGCACCGCCCCTACTGGTGAACCGACAGGTCAAAGTGCAATGTGGCATGGCACCCGCGGGAGTATCACTACAGCAATGAGGGACCTTTACATTATCTCTCATTCGATTTTGGTGTATATGTGTTTGTTCGAGCCCAAGTACTTTCCTTGTGAGTCCCGTGGGTAACTGCCGCAGCAAGTGTTTGCCGGAACCGGGAATCGAACCTGGGACCTTTGCCTTTTCTTGTTTCATGAGATAAAATTCAAATGTTTGTACATCTATAGGACTTCTCTGTACTGTAGTCGACTTAATCGACTTCGGAGACTCAGCAACTGGACAAATGTTTGAAGCAATTTATTGTCTAATTATCACTCCACAGTTGCAACTTTTTTATTTTATTAATTATTATTATTTATTTTTGTTTTTACTTAAACATGTTCTGATCTTCAGGAACATTTTCAGTATCTTTGTCGTTGCGACTACAACTCATCTCGTCTATGTTATGGTAAAGGTCATTTCACACCGGCGTACCATATCTCAAGCTACGTCTTCAGAACACGTCGCAGTACGTAGCACGTATCCTGACCAGAGATATGTAGCCTTTAAACCGAAAGCTACGTATTAAGCGCTATGTTTTATATCCCATCTTCGTATTTGCTCAGTTCTTGAGGTGGTGAACTTCAAAATTGTTTGTGGATAGTAGCATAAATGGCGTTCAATATGCCGTGGTGCGAGCCAGATATCAACTTCAGTATGCAGTGGATTGACTGAAGTTCAGGTAGCGATAGTGATGATGAACTGTTGTTGCATTCAGTGTCAAACAAATCGAATTTGGTTAATCCGGCAAATGTAAGAAGACCAGCGAATGCAGAATACCAACCCCTAATGCAAGATTTATAACTTAACGATGAAAATTTCAAAACTTACTTCAGGCTTTATGAAGAACAGTTCAATGAAGTTTTATCCCTCATCAGCAATGACATTTAAAAACGATACAAATTATAGAAAATCAATACCTCCTGAAAAACGGCTAGCTGTTTGTCTTAAGGTAACAATTCCTTGCCCGTAGTTTCAAAATAGAAACGTATTCCATTTTAGAATAGTCCCACAGCAGTGGATTCTTTCACACTTGGTCAATTAATGCAGACATTTCGCACAATAGAAACGGAAACACGCAGAACGCAGAAGGCTGAGATCGAGACATCGTCCCATTATTACAGCAAAGTAGCTATCGGAAAGCAAGTTCGACATCCTCCAGGCATGGACTGAACAATGGCGACAAAACTGCGCTGAACGGTGCCGAAGCCTGTCCTGCATCGAGGAGGAGTCACCAGGGTTCCATCAGCCCCGCGCCGTGTGGACAACCATCAACCAAATCCGCACCGGACATGCAAGATGTGCAGACGCTCTCCACAAATGGGGAAAAATCCCCTCCCCAGAATGTGACTGGTGCAACATATTGTGAAGGAGTGCAGAAAACCCGCATACTGTAGAACATTCAGTGACTTCGATTTGGGACTAGTCATTCAGTAAAATATGTAAAAAAATCTGGACGTTTACTTATAAATCAATAATGTTACATAATCTGAGGGTAAACATTTGTAATTTGTAACAGATGTGACACTGTTATGTTTCAAACTGCCATACACTAAATAAATAAATAAAGATTAATTTATTCTGACAAAAACAACTTCAGATTCACATTGCTGTGGCAGCTTCTGCAACTATAACAAAACTGAAATATCTTCTACACAGGGTACATCACAGTCATCGTACCAGGCAAACAAGTACAACCGTAGTTCAAAATGTTCAAATGTTTGTAGGACTTATGGGACTTAACTACGGGGTCATCAGTCCCTAAGCTTACAAACTACTTATGAACTAGCTAAGACTAAGGACGACACAAATATCGAGGGGGGATTTGAACCCCCGACCGTAGTGGCCGTGCAGACCGTGACTGAAGCGCCTCAGTCCCCTCGGCCACTGCAGCCGGCCAAGTACAACCGTAGCATTAAGTCCATGTTACGAGCAGTCCCTAGTCCTGTCGTTGGTAACATATTCATTCGGCTAAGCCACGTGAACGGATCTCCGGCCAGACTTCAACAGCAAGGTAGGTAGACTAGTAAGGTATCCCAGTTTGGGCTTCTTCACTCTCATTGGTTAGCGCTGTATTACGTCACTCGGCAGCAAGCCGCTGTATTATAAGGCCGCCGTGAACACATTTTCTCCGTCTTTTTTCTCATTCAACAAAAAACATTGCTTTTAAGCGGCGGAAAACGCTCGTCATTAATAAATACGTATACCAACATACAAATGACTGAAAAAGAAAAGCTTCAAATCATTATTAACAACTAGCTAATTCGTCCCGTCTCGCGACTTGGCACGGGTAATATTTAAATGTCTTTAACTCGAGAACCACTGACCGTATCGTGATGAGGTTTGTTTTTAAATTTTAGAGCTCTTAGAGATCTAAAATAAAGTCCAGGAGAGTACATGTCTAACTTTTATCGATTTCCCACAATCACTATTTATGTAGTCTGAAGGAATCCGGCGCCAGCGCCTTACGAGAGAAAAATGGTACATATTATGCTTTACTCGTAAAAGTTAGACATATGCTCTCGCGGACTTTTTTTAGACCTTTGTGAGATCTACAATTTAAAAGAAATCTCATCACGATACGTTCAGTAGCTCTCGAGTTATAGAAGCTTAAAGGGACAGACAGAGAGAAAATGTGCTTATGTTTTATATATCATCATGATTTCACCCCCTTAGAGTGCGAATTTGGAAATTTTACTATGCCTATAACCGTGACGCTTGTTGATGCAACAATTTTAAATTTTATCGCAATCGACTGAATGACATTGACAAGCATAGCATACGGACAAACAGAGGCCTTCATGTTTATATATTAGATAAAGAAAACTTTCGTTACAATGCAATCTTAGTAGCCGATTTTCGCATTAATGCTTTTGTTTTACTCATTTAATTACTATGAACATTGAACTGCATACTACTTTCATACCTACAATTTTATCAATAAAATATCGCTGATCTGAATCCTAACAATTCATTCTGCAAGTCTCTTTTGTAATCGGCTTCACAAAAATGTTCGGAACAAATTCTGGCATTTTTCACATTTATCTTGTCGTTTACAGCGAGAGATCCATATGAGCTGAAGTCCAAAAATGTTCAAATGTTTGTTAAGCTTATGGGACTTAACTACGGGGTCATCAGTCCCTAAACTTACAAACTACTTATGAACTACCTTATACTAAAGACGGCATAAATATCCATGCCCGAGGGAGATTCGAACCCCCGACCGTAGTGGCCGTGCAGACCGTGATTGAAGCGCCTCAGTCTCCTCGGCCACCGCGGCCGGCAGCTGAAGTCCCGCATCTTTTGGAAACCGATGGTACAAAACGCCTTTCGTCTTGCGTCCACTGTTATTGCACCCCGGAACAGCACAACCGAAGTATTCTTGCTTGCACGTTTCATAAGGGCACTACGGCAACTGCTCGGCGCTTGCTGCCAAGTGACGTCACAGAAGCAAAGTGCGCGAGTCAAATTTACACACCCCTGCTTCAACTCAACTCTCCGGCGCGGCCCTACACTCCTCGCTCCCTGTGGAGGGCGCCACTGCTCCACCAGTGTTTCCCGTGGCGCCTCTACAGCGATGGTGCATCTGTGACGCGCGCGTTTAACTGGTGACGCCACAGTATTTTCCGGAATGTAAGATATTATTCTAGTTTTACATCGTTTCCAACAGAAATATCCATTTTGCATAACGAGTGTTTCGCACTTTAGGCAAGATTCAGATCCAAATTATGCTGATTAACGAAGGTCACTCTGTGTAGTCAATTCGTAAAGAAATAGATTTTTTTAAATTTCTTAGAATTAATTATTGCATCTTGTTCATACCGAACGAGTGGTTCCTGAAAACAGTTTTCCGGCTTTGCACTGACTCTTCGTTGGCACTGTCATCATCATTATCATCATCATCATCATCATCATTAGAGACTGGTTATGTCTTTCAGCGTTCAGTCTGGAGCATAGTACCTCTAATAAAATTCCTCCATGATCCCCTATTCAATGCTAACATTGATGCCTCGTCTGCTGTTATGCATTTTACTTCAAAATCATTCTGCACCGAATCTAAGTACTTTCTTCTTGGTCTACCTCGACTCCTCTTACCCTCCGCTGCCGAGCTCATGAGTCTCTTAGGTAACCTTGCTTCTCCCATGCGTGTAACATGACCCCACCAGCTAAGTCTGTTCACTCTAACTGCTTCATCTATGGTGTTCATACCCAGTTTTTCCTTGATTTTCTCATTATGGACACCCTCCTGCCATTGTTCCCATCTATTAGTGCCTACAATCATTCTTGCTACTGTCATATCTGTAACCTCTACCTTGTAAATAAGGTAACCTGTATCCACCCAACTATCACTCCCATACAACAAAGTTGGTCGAGAGATAGAGCGGTGCACTGCTAGCTTAGTCTTGGTACTTACTTCCTTCTTGCAGAAGAGAGTAGATCTTAGTTGAGCACTCACTGCATTAGCTTTGCTGCACCTCGATTCCAGTTCTTTCGCTATGTTCCCATCCTGTGAGAAAATACATCCCAGATACTTGAAACTGTCTACCTGTTGTAACTTTGTTCCTCCCTATTTGGCACTCAGTCTGTTTGACTCTGTTTGGCACTGTAATATAAAAAAGTATACGTTCTATTCAACTCCGATGTAATGTTATACAAGGATTTATATAATTTGAAAAAGAAAAAAATTCCACTTTTATTAGGCCACTTTTTTTTTTTTTTTTTTTTTTTTTTTTTTTTTTTTTTTTTTTTTATGGAACACTTTGTGTATTCAGATTTAGAGGTGCACTGGGATGATTACTTTATAGTGCAAGTACTTTCTCGTCTTACGACGACCCTCCATAGTTTGAAAATCACTGCTATAGTGTAATCATATCGCCAGCATTTGCGTGAGAGATTCGTTTTAATGGACGACAATTCTCGCGCTCATTTTGCACATATTGTAAATGCCTTCCTTAATGACACCGCAAGATCAGAAAGGCAACCATATTCCCCAGACATGAAACTTATCGGAAATGCATGGGGCACATTAAAAAAAAGCAGTTTTTTTTTAACGAGACGACCCACAAAACAATCTGAAATATCGACATCGAATGGCAATTGAAGAGCGGGACAATCTGGATCACGGTCTCTTGATGCTCTAGTGGACAGTATGCCACGAGGAATACAGGCATCCATTAGGGTTTCGGGGATTTATGGGTGCTGGTGTATGCTGTAATTTTGAACAATGTCTAGGTTATTGTCGTACGATGAGACAATTTCTGTTTTCATGAGCAATAATGAAAACTAAAATGTTGTCTTTCTGTAGCTATATTTCCACTTTTATGTAAACTATCATGAGCCCCTATAAGCCGCGCTGGAGTAGTGGTGTAAGTCTAGTAGTGGTCCAATCTACGGACTGGGCTGCCAATCCCGCCAGAGAATCAAGTCTTCCCTCGAGAAGTGTAAGTAGTTTTTACGTCTAGGGACTGATGACCATAATAATTTGGCCCAATAGGTTTACAAACATTTGAACATCATTGAACCCCTCTTCTAGTGGTATTGCAACACTTTCTTATGTATGTATTACATCTTTTGTACTATATTGGCACCGCATTTCGCCGTATCTTGCTACTGCACGTTATTTGCTTTCCATGATTTGGGAACAAACCAGTGTGGACCAAAACAAGTCCTGTGAAAGGCGTACCTTAACAGCTAATTATGAACACTGGTAACTCTGCAATACGGCGAAACAAATATTGAAAGGCATATGTACAATTTCTGACAATACAGTTTGGTGAATAGTCCCGTAACATTAACGTAGATGAATTGTGAACAATATTTACCTCACTGTCCTTCTAAATAGTAACCTCACATAACCATGCACCGCTGAGCTCTTTGTTACATGTCCTGAAAACTTCGCACGAAGTCATCCTTTTAGTGTTAAAAAGCCTCGTCACGTTTCGTTGGTTGTCTGGAATGTCGACAAATCTCTTTCCTTTCAAGGCGTTTGAATCGAGGGAATAGTAAGGCGTCTGGAGAGTGAGATCCCATAAGTATGGTGGATGTTCAAGTTGCATCACCCCCTTTTTGGCCAAGGACCCTTTGACGATATTGGATACGTGTGGGCGAGCGTT